>CM051028.1:37532078-38205828 GCA_027627225.1 Congeria kusceri | reverse complement strand
TTTCACAGAGTCAGATTGTGAAGATGATGAGTATGGTGATGTTAATGATGCCGACATTGATGTGGATGAGGATGATGATGACGGTGATGAATATAGTGATGAATTTGAAACAAACAGTGAGTGCATAATAATCGATGATGAGAATGATGAAAATAGCAAAGAGAGTGAAATAAATAGGTTATATTCCGAGTCAACGAGTGCTGAGAATCATTCCACTTCAGCTAGCTCCACGCAAAAGCCCGTATCTCATAAGAAGGCTATACATGACTCAACAATAGTGATTGATGATTAGAACATAATATTATATGCATACATAAGTTTGTTACGTAGAAGTGCTGGTCATTTGTGACTTAAAAACTATTATGCTTAAGAATTACACATAGTTTTTCTTCATTTAGAAAGTCTTACTGATTTGTATTGTCTGTCGTAGATTATCTCTATATATACTGCTTACAATGTGGATTTCAAGCTGTTACCATTGCCTTATAATCTGGCATGAGTTATTGATGTGAATCATGGAGACAAATTTACAATTTGGAAGGCAAACTCCAACTTGTTTAAAATGACCGATCAAGTTAACAGCTTTTAACTGTAAATTTGAGGAATTACTTTTTTTTTACATTTGGTAAATGATTTTCAATGAATTTCATATGGCAAATTAATATGAAATATTCAAAATTGCTTCTTAATTTACCATTTTGTTAACATTTACCATTACACATCATAACAGAATTAATTCATACGTAGCACAACTTAAATTTTTCCTTAGGTGCTGCATGAAAACTATGTTTAATTGGGTCATTACTCTTTTAGATCATTTCCGGTTTCAGTTTTGTTTGACCAGTAGTACATTTATATTCTCCACATTTGTTTTCTCCAAATTTAAAATAATTTAAGATTTTGTTGGTTTCATCCTAGATTTTTCATCAACTGTAAGAGTGTAATTGTAAGTAACTCATGTCTAACAATTGATACCATTAGTTATAATGTCTAAAAACTGACTATATTATCCAAATCGTAAACTTCAGATTGTCTAAATGTTTCAAACCTCTTTATAGAAATATATCATAAGAAATTACAATCATACTACATACTGCATTTTATCCTACCACTTAAATGATTTTATAGAAGGAAACTCTACCTGTCAGATAAACTTTTGCTTTATCCGACAGGCAAGGTTTATCTGACACCCTCATGTATATACTTTTGATGGACTACTTTTTCCAGGAATTTGAGTGACGTCATAAACAAGTAATTTTAAAGGTTACAAAATGGGGCGATATTTAACAGTTCATCTATTGGTGGAAATAAGACACTGAACATTCAATAATTACATTTTCAATAAATACTACATTTACAATAAATTAAATAGTAACAAATTTGTACGTTTTGCATTGAATTGTTGAGGACTATTTTGAGTGGCGGAAACATAATGAATAGATACCATATTACAACGCAAGGTTAGATTCAGTAAATTAATGCGTTTTTTAGTATTGTTTCAAATAATTAAACGTTAATATTGTGTTTGTTAAACATAAAATAAATAAATAAAAATATTGTAGGATAAATAGAATATTAGGTTAGTGTCTTTGTGTACCTGAATTTATTCCACTCGTCTCAGAAAGGCTTAAACGGCTCGGCAAGCCTTGCTGTGTAAACCTTTCTTCTACTGCGGATAAATTTAAGTACACAAAGACACTAACCTAATATTCTCTATATATACGATATTTTTGCTTACCTCCAAATTCCTACATTAATTCAGAAGATAGATTGCTGTTGTTGGGTAATTTTTAAAGTATTATGGGGTTTGTTATAATAACAAATATGTTGCAAACCACAGTTTTTTGTCATCATTTTTTGTCCAATGAATTACATATTTCGTGCACTGAAAGCCAAAAGGTGCCTATCAGCCTTCTCTGCATATATGCTGATAGTTTGGCAATCAATGGATGATATACAGATTATCAGTTAACCTCTGAGCATACTAGTCAGTGTTGAACTTATTAAGCAATTTTATGTTACTAGGCTGTTATGAAAATTTCTCATTTTTAACTGACTTACTACAGTTTCTTTGGGCATAATTAGAAAGTTTTTCAATATAAGCAACATATTTGTTTTTGAGATTTGCTGTTTTAAAACTGTTGTTCTTTCTGACTCAATGGTATTTAGGCAATAAGCGTGCATAAAATGTCTACAAAATGTAAAACTATTATTTTGAAACTTTTGTATCCCCTATGAGATGTTATTAAGTTCATGTGCAGTTAAAGCAGTTGGTAAGCCTCTTGTTTGCATATTTCTGGTTATTTAGTGTGATTTTAAGTCAGCAGGCACATAGTGCTAGCATGGTGACTCTTAGGTGATGCATTGTCATACACACTTGACACATAGTGCTAGCATGGTGACTCTTAGGTGATGCATTGTCATACACACTTGACACTCTGCAGGTCACAGCATGGTGACTCTTAGGTGATGCATTGTCATACACACTTGACACATAGTGCTAGCATGGTGACTCTTAGGTGATGCATTGTCATACACACTTGACACATAGTGCTAGCATGGTGACTCTTAGGTGATGCATTGTCATACACACTTGACACTCTGCATGTCACATAGTGCTAGCATGGTGACTCTTAGGTGATGCATTGTCATACACACTTGACACTCTGCAGGTCACAGTTTTCATAGAATCACCATGAAACAGTGTCGAAATGATATCCTCAGTAAATAAACAGTAAATTATCCCAGTGGGTCATTGACAACTAGGTCACAAGGTAAATCAAAGCAACCGAGTTGTTTGCTGCTGAGATCAGTCCAACAGTTTCTTTTGCTAATAACAAATCGCTTTAAATTGTTTACAAACAACTTAAAAAGCTTGTTTACACTTTAGAGCTTTGAATTTAATGAGAGCAGGTTGACACTTGGTTTGATTACCGGTAATTCTTAATTTTGGTCAAGTTCCAATCATGGTTCATTATATCATGCTACAGAACCAGGCCCTGTTTTTACAAAACAAGTTGAGTTTGATTTTCAGGTTCAAGATGAACTTGGGCCAGATATTTGAGGATCAGGTCCAAAAATGGTGTTCACTAAAAATCAGGATCAATTTTAATGATTGATCAAATATGTATTTTACATATTTATGAACTCATACTGAACAATCTCGCCTTTCTTCTTAAGCCAGATAGTCAAGCTGCTAAAATCAATAGTACTACCCGATCGATAGTCAGCTGTTCGGTACTAATTTTGAATCTTCCGAAGATTTTTGGCTGCTGTTGATTTTATCTGATGATCTATATTGCGTTATTGCTATTTATTCTTTCATACCCTCAACAATTTAATCTGGCTGTCCTGTTAGCGCAGTGTTTTTGCAAGAGTATATCAGTATGCAAGAGATAAAGCGACACACTTCTGTTTTTATTAATTAAAATTATCAGAAGAAAAAATTTGTTTATAAGATTGTGCGTGTCGTTGGGTGGGCGGGCATAGTGGCGGCGTAGACTTTTTGTTAAATGCATTTTGTTAGAAAAATTTGTGGAATTTCCATGATTCGCGTTCAATTTTATTCTCTGTTGGAAAATATTGTGGTTAACAATTATTCCATAGTCTTTAAAAGTAACAACAAACTACTACAAGAACAACTACCACTACTACCTACTACTACTACTACTACTACTACTACTACTGCTGCTACTACTGCTAATAATAATAATAATATTATTATTATTATTATTATTACTGTTGTTGTTAACTACATTTTGTGATACCAATAAATAAGAACTGACCACGGAAAATTACAACAATTTTCCTTTATGAAATGGCATCTAGTACATATTGGGGATTGCACAAGCAAATTATTTAGTGGCCCCATTTGTCACCTTCGCCTATCTGTGGAGACCAGGTATAGAGCCCCTTTTCAGACAAGTTTGCGCACCCTTGTCAAAACTTAATCACTTTGGCACTTAGGACTCAACAATATATTTTAAAAAACAATTAGAACAGCACCCATGTATAATGATCATTATCAGCTGATGATACCACCGACACATATAGTGCCTGCATGATCCTATTTTTATTTGATAGATTATGCTTTAATTAATATAGAAACTTAAAGTTAAATCATTTAAGGTTATACATTGTAGAGGTTACATTATAAGAACTTTGTAATTTCAGTTATTCTAGCTTGTTTTGTCTTTATTATGCTCCCCTTTGAAGAAGTGGGGGTATATTGCTTTGCACCTGTCGTTCGGTCGGTGGGATGATCGGTCGGTCTGTCCGTAGACCATTTCGTTTCCGCACATTAGCTAGAGAACGTTTTGACCTACGATCATTTAAGTTGGTATGCTGGTCACTTGGGAGGAAAGGAAGGCGCGTATTGATTATGAGGTCAACAGGTCAAAGGTCAAGGTCACAGGGGCTTGTAACATGAAATTCGTTTTCGCACGATATCTAGAGAACGCTTTGACCTACGATCATTTAAATTGGTATTCTGGTTACTTGGGAGGAAAGGAAGACGCCTATCAATTTTGTGGTCAACAGGTCAAAGGTCAAGGTGACAGAGTCTTGTAACATGAAAACTGTTTCCTCTGTATACCATTTCGTTTCCGCATGATATGTAGAATACGCTTTGACCTACTATCATCCAAGTTGGTTACTTTGGAGGAAAGGAAGACGCCTATCAATTTTGAGGTCAAAGGTCAATGTCACAGGGGCTTGTAACATGGAAACTGTTATCTCCGTAGACCATTTTGTTTCCGCAGGATATCTAGTGAATGCTTTAACCTACGATCATCCACGTTAGTATGCTGGTTACTCGAGAGGAAAGGAAGAAGCCTATCGATTTTGAGGTCCACAAGTCAGAGGTCAAGGTCACAGAGGCTTGTAACATGAAAACTGTTTCCACACAATATCTAGAGAACCCTTTAACCTAGGATCATATAAATTAGTATGCTGGTTAGTCTTGAGGGAAGGAAGACCCCTATCGATTTGAGATCAAAGGTCAATTTCACAGGGGTTTGTAAAAAAATAATAATTTCCACTTGATAACAGCTGAACCATTGGTACATGGTCCTCAAACTATATAGGTACAATGGTCAGTTTGAGTAATGACCTATTACATAGTATAATTACTGAATACTTGGGTCGAGTCGTCAAATTTGATAGGAAGAATGCTCTTGCAGAGAAGACAACTCCTATCAAGATAATGGTTAACATGTCGCTGCTTAGATTTTTCAGAAACAGTACACTTCTGTAATGAACAAAGGCGGCAAGTTGGGGGCATACATGTTTTACAAATTATTGTCACGCGTATTAAAACAACTGTTTATTTTTCCTTTGTTTCTTTCATTAATTTTGGGCACTATGCTGACGTTTTTGTTTATGGATCAAAATTTTAAGGCATAATTTCTTATCTTTAATTAAACAATAATTGAAAGTATGTTTTCTGCTATCAATTAACATGCTTACTCTGAACTATCTCAATGTCAAATATAACGCTAATGCATTGTTATAAAAAAAAAAATTCATATAAATTTCCTTCTGGATTTCATTATCTGAAATAAGCTAAACTGCAGATTATAAGGTCTATGATGCCAAGATCCTTATCTGTTTATTACCCCAAATAAACGCCGCGAGGAACATACTGCTAGAACGGTGCCAACTCGGTATCGTTTGACAACGCTCGTTTATTTCCGTAGAGTAACGGAAATGAATATTAAACTATAGGTACCTCATTTAAGTCTAAATTCCCATGCCAAAATTTTTTATATTTAAACAAAATTAACCCCACTCGAACAAGCAAAGAATGAATTTTCCAAATCCGTCTGTACTTTTCTGACAAACAAGGGGAAATTTATTTTTTTATGCGATAAAGTTGAAAATGCACCATATTTCAGACTGAGTTTCTATTGATTTCTATAGGAAATAGGGTGTTGTGACAAAAGTGCAAATTCCCCTGCCTAAATTTTAAAATAAAATAAAATAAATGGTACCATGTTAAAGAGCATAAAATTCTCTTTTCAAATCCGTCTGTACTTTTCTGAGAGTAAAAAAATAAGGAAGTTACGGCAAATAATATTTAACGCTCCCTATTAATGTAAATTTTACGTGAGAAGTATAGATTTTTGCGCTGCGCTGAGAAGCGAGATTGTTGCACATGCCTGTCAGCATAGATTTACTATCTGATATGAACATTTTAATCAAAACTTATCAAAACAAATGTGTTTAATTATCAAAAAGTAAAGATATTTTGAAAATACAATATTTTTGAGATTCCACTTATTTGAGCTAGAAGATCAAGATCAGCTAAGACTGATCCTGATCCTGCAGTTAATCCTTTGTTAAAACGAGGCCAGGCCCCATCTTCACAAAACAAGTTGAGCCTGATTTTCAGGTTCAAGATGAACTTAGCCAGATATTTCAGGATCAGTCTCAAAAGTGGCGTTCATTAAAATCTGGATCAAATGTAATTGTTGGTCACATGTGTATTCATTGTTTTTCCTCTATATAAATCTGGTACCTGAAAACAGTACCATTCCCAATGAGATTTACATACCAATTTTCCCAATTTGCAGTTAAACTCCCAAAGCTCTGAACAAAATAAAAAAACCTAGAAAACATTGACGTTGTTCCTGAAATAATTTAACTTTTACCACCTCCAAATAATAAATACAAATGAAAGAATCAATGAAACAACTTTAGAGTTTATTTATTGTAACTTACAAGATGTACGGCAGTTTTTGGTGAAAGTGATAATTCCCAAAATTTGTTAAAAACAACGCTAATTTTCCCGATTCAACGGGTACCGGTACCATTTCCAAAGTAGTGAGGAAAAACACTGTTTATATATATATGCCGATTATGAACTCCTCTCAGCATATATTTTGTATCGGATATGAAAATTGTAATCAAAACGTAACAAACATTAATGTTTATTTAATCTTGAAGAAAAGTTATTTCGAAAATCAAATATTTTTAAGATTCGGCTCAGTTGAGCTGTAAGATCAAGATCAGCTATGATTGCTCTTGATCCTGCAGTTAATCCTTTGTGAAAACGGGGCCAGGTGAGCCATAGAGGGCCATCTGGTCACTCTTGTTTCAGAATCAGATCTGCACGATATTGTTCATTGCATTATTTAACGCCTGACCCCATTTCAAGCTGTAAACCGTAATTACCCTAAGTATTGTGACACCGTAAATATTGGGACATCCCTAATTTTGGAAAAAAATATTTCACATTTCTCTTTATGTCTTTCATAGGGAAGTAATTATTAAGCATTCAGATTTACACATTAGATTTACACAATAAATATTTCAGGCTTTGACATTGTGCGTTGTATGACGTCATCAGTGTTTATGTCATATCCGTGATATTTGTTTTGATTGACATTATAAATGGCTGTGCCCATAATGTAGTGATATTGTGTATTTAAATATACTGATAAAGGGCTTTGACTGAAATATTTATTAAATGTGAACAAAATAATTCTTTTTAAGTGTCCCAGTACTTAGGGTAATTACGTTAGTATTTATTTTGTTTTCAATCTTAGTTTTATATACTAGCATTGCCAGTGTCATTTTTATGCCAATGTTTGAATTATACCATAACTACGTGTATTTGAGTTGCCAATGTTTTCTTCACAGTACAGTTAAATGGTTTTAATTGACTAACAGTATGCTTTAAGTAATATCTTAATATATATACTATTTATATAGTCTTTTAAATAAATTTATAATATTTTGTAACCTGTATAAAATCAACAAACAGAAGACAGGTTTGAATAATTTATTATTGATAAAAATCGAATTTTTATATTTTATGCATGTTATTGTTAATAATTGTTAAATTACATTTATAATGAATCGATTATTTGTTAAATATTTTGTTGTAATTCGTTAAATGTTTAATATTGTTCTGTTGATGTCTGTTTTTAAATCAAGCAGGTGTAAACCAGCTGTTATCATTTGAATTCAGACCAGAGAATGCCATATTGTCATTTTAAATAAATTTTGAACTCAGTTTTTGCTTGACAGTTTATACAGGCGTACCAGTTAGAACTGGTTACCCTTTTACATGAGGTACCTTATAAGCTTTTAATATTATTTATTATACACACAACAAAACTTATCACGAACCTAATGGACACAAATGGAAGTTGTACTATTTTCTTATTTATAAGAATTTGAGTTTAAAATATCAGCTATGATTATTTGAGTTATACATGCATGTGTTCATACCAAAATATTGGAAAAAAATAAGACAGAATTTCGTGTTTCCCATGGCGCAGATGGAAGTCGCATAAATACAGAAAATACAACAATTTCCATTTGGTGAGTTATAACTTGTTGAGTGTATTTAAATATAAAGGTTATTGAAACTTCACCTGCACAAAGATCTATCTATTGAATAGATCTCTGACCTGCATCAGCGATAGGAGAAACTGTTCTTATCTCCACCAAGCTTAATTAGGAGGTTATGGTTTATCTTTCGGTCTGCAACTTTACTAAAAAAAGTTACCAACAGATTTGCATTTAATTTTATCGGAAGGTTCTAAATGATTAGATATTGGTGGTGGTCTAGATCACAGTCTTGATCCAGGAATCTTTCAAAGGAATCTTTATTATTTCAAAATAGGGCAATGGAGGTAACCTATAACTGTCAAATTCATTTGTTAATTAGTTAGTTTAAACCTGCTTATTTGAGCTCGATTGTGTCAAAGCCTGAGGCTTATTGAGACACTATCGAGACCGTTTCCTGGATAGAACCAGTACTTGGTGTTTTAAGAGAAAGATCATTGGAACGCTCCCCGAGTAAGGATCGAACTCACAGCCTCGCTTTCGCAAAGGGGACACCTTTACAGCACCGCGACCTCTTGTTAAGTAGTTACATGATGCACCTATCAATATTTCTCCAAGGTGTGTGGGGGAGGGGCATGCATTTACTGGACTTTAGACTGAGAGCGATTTCCAACAGGGAGTAATTTGATATGCCAAAAACTTCCGGGTCCCGGGAAATAGATTGTGGTCGGATTTTTGATCCCGGTAATATTGGGTCCCACGGGCATCTCCCACTCGGGGAGTTTAGACAAAAATGCTTGGCTCTAGGTTGGGGAATTAGATCCCCAAAAATCTAATTATAGTATGCAAAATCCCCTGGGTCAGCCCGCTGCTTTCCCACCCCCCACCCCTCCGGGAGAAATATTGATAGGTGCATAATTTTCTTGGTGGAGGTCTTTGCTGTCTAAGTGCTTTCTAGTTTACAACAGTTTTTGAATATCCTGTATTTAATGCAAGCAACGAATTGCCTATATATCACATACAACACAAAAAGAACTTTGCAAAAGCAATGGTGGTTTAAAAGTACACCTCCGGCTTGGTCGCACTTGAGCAGAACATTTTTAAATAAACTAGATCTCTTGACTCCAGATCTTGATATATCTTACAATGATATGGAACGCCAATGCTGCCTTCGGATGGCACTGATCTGTATGTTCTGTGCATTTACCAAGTTGTTCTGTGTTAAATACATTGTGTCCTGTAGAAACATTGTTTTGTTCGGTACAGTTTTCAGTATGTTATGTGCATTCGACCAATCGTTCTGTAATAACGCTATTTTGTTTTGTGCATTCATCATTTCGTTCTGTGCATTTGTCATTATGTTATGTGCATTCGACCAATCGTTCTGTACTAACGACATTTTGTTGTGTGCATACATCATTTCGTTCTATGCAATTGTCGTTATGTTATGTGCATTCGACCAATCGTTCTGTACTAACGACATTTTCATTTGTGCACACATCATTTCGTTCTGTGCAATTGTCATTATGTTATGTGTATTCGACCAGTCGTTCTGTACTAACGACATTTTGTTTTGTGCATACATCATTTCGTTCTGTGCAACTGTCATTAGGTTATGTGCATTCGACCAATCGTTCTGTACTAACTACATTTTGTTGTGTGCATACATCATTTCGTTCTGTGCAACTGTCATTATGTTATGTGTATTCAACCAATCGTTCTGTACTAACTACATTTTGTTGTGTGCATACATCATTTCATTCAGTGCAACTGTCTTTATGTTATGTGCAATCGACCAATCGTTCTGTACTAACAACATTTTGTTTTGTGCATACATCATTTCGTTCTGTGCATTTGTCATTATGTTATGTACATTTATCAGGTTGTTGTGTACTTACAACAGCTTGTCCTGTGTGTACATCATTTCTTTCTGTCCTGTGTGTACATCATTTCTTTCTGTCCTGTGTGTACATCATTTCGTTCAGTGCATGTCTTTATGTTATGTACATTTATCAGGTTGTTGTGTACTTACAACAGCTTGTCCTGTGCGTACATCATTTCTTTCTGTCCTGTGCGTACATCATTTCTTTCTGTCCTGTGCGTACATCATTTCTTTCTGTCCTGTGCGTACATCATTTCTTTCTGTCCTGTGCGTACATCATTTCTTTCTGTCCTGTGCGTACATCATTTCTTTCTGTCCTGTGCGTACATCATTTCTTTCTGTCCTGTGCGTACATCATTTCTTTCTGTCCTGTGCGTACATTCTTTCTGTCCTGTGCGTTCATTTCTTTCTGTGCATGTTTCATTATATTGTGTGCCTATAGCAAGTTGTTATGTACTAACGACAGTTTGTCCTGTACATACATCATATAGTTGTGTACATGCACCATTTCGTTCCGTGCATATGCCAATGGGTTTTGTGCATTTAGCAGTTAATTTTTTTCTCTGGACAGTTTGTCCTGTGCAGACATCATTTCTTTCTGTGCAGTTGGCATTATGTTATGCGCATGTACCGAAACAGCTGTTTTTGAGAAAACAGTGACAGATACCGGAAACAGTGAAATGACCAATACGTATTACCGTAATTGCTCTTAGTTTTTCGGACTCTTACAAATAATTGATTTTTCATGTCCAACCATTAAGAAACATAAAAATATTCCAAAATTTGGGGGTCCGAGTATTTAGAGACACAGAGAGAATATTGCAATTAATACGTACGTATATGTCTGGTTTATAACAGCATTTGCAGAATATACGCCGGTAGTACTTATTAATGATTTTAATTTTCTATTCTGAAAAATCAGTTATTAATTTAGAATATTCTGTTCGTTATTAATTCAGAACATACTGTTTAATAACGGTACAATACGTTGTAGAACCTTGGATTATGATTCCCAATGTGAGCAAACAAAAATAATTGGTTAAAAACACGAGGCGTTAATCATTGATTTGAAATATGTGTACATGTTTATTACCAATTTTGTGCATGTGATTTGACGCTGGTGGACAATGTACACGGACAAGTGTAAACTGTGTTCGGAGGATGTAGCTGTATCCTGTGTGAGATTAATTGTTTACTATTGAATATGACTTATGAGGATGAATGTGAATTAATATATATATAGTAAATGGGTTTGAAATTAAAATGTATGGTTATTATCTCGTATTAGCTCATGAGTAATAGGTGTATTGTTCTCCGTAGAAACCTTTTATATTGGTATTATGGCTGTAGTGATATTATTGTTATAATACTTGAAAAAAATTATTTTCATAGACTAATTTTTGTTTTGATATAACTTAATGTAAAGATCGGTTTCGGATTACTGTTTTCGGTAGGCCCCTATATGATCTCTGATTCGGTACCGGTCGTTAAGGGCCGGCTAGCTCAGTTGGTAGAGCGCTGGACTACAACTCCGAGGATCGCGGGTTCGATTCCCAGCGCGGCCACATAACTTGTGTGGGGATTGGCCATGAAATAATTTCTACGGCCATTCTCTCTCTACCTCGGATTCAAGTGGGGCAGTTGTCAGTTACTGGCATAAGTATGTGCACTCAGTACTGGTAAACCAGCTTACCCAGGAAAAGTGTGAGAAGGTTAACTGACCGCCGTTATATGACTGAAATACTGTTGAATACGGCGAAAAATCCAAACAAACAAACAGTACCGGTGTTTATCATTTATGTGAAATAATTATATTTAAAACTTCTGAATACGAATATAACGGCATTTTTACAATTTATTTTGCGTTTGTTTAATTATTCGCAATCAAACAACTGTTGTCGGTATCTGATAAATGTTTTGGTACCGATATTTATAAAAATTGATAACGAAATTGTTTAAATTCAACCTACTTATATTATTTTTGTGAGATTGTTATATTTATAAACATAAAAGCTGTGTTAACACGTTAATATCGATTAACTTGTGTTTTACGTTAAGTTCTATGTAGCAATCTACTAGCGTCGGCATTTGTTTCTGTTTTCGCGGAAACAGTTATTTTCGGTATCTAGTCATACCCTCGGTGTTACCTCTTTCATTGCCCACTGTAATGTATCCGAACATAATAACGATGTTTGCACATAACGAAATGATGTATGCACAAGACAAAATGACGTCAATACGGAACAACTTAGTAAATGCACACAACAACTTATCAAATACACAGCACAACTTACGAAATGCACATAACGACATATCAAATGTGCAGGACGACTTACGAAATGCACATAACGACTTACGAACTGTACATCACGACTTACGAAATTCACATTACGACTTATCAAATGTACATCACAATGTACGATATGCACATAACGACTTATCAAACACACACAACCATATACCAACGGCACACAACGATTAATTAAATGCACAATGATTTACCAAATGCACACAACGACTTACCAAATGCACATCACAACTTATGAAATGCACTCAACGAGTTATCAAATGCACACAACGACTTATCAAATCGACATAACGACTTAGGAAATGTACATAACGACTAAGGAAATGTACATAACGACTTATCAAATGTACATCATGACTGATTGAATGTATTGCACGAAATGCTAAAGGCACATTACATAATGACAATTGCACAGAACGAAATGGTGTATGCACAAAACAAAATGTCTTTAGTACACAACACCTTGATAAATGCACATAACATAATGACAATTGCACAGAACAAAATGGTGTATGCACAAAACAAAATGTCTTTAGTACACAACAACTTGATAAATGCACATAACATAATGACAATTGCACAGAACAAAATGGTGTATGCACAAAACAAAATGTCTTTAGTACACAACACCTTGATAAATGCACATAACATAATGACAATTGCACAGAACAAAATGGTGTATGCACAAAACAAAATGTCTTTAGTACACAACAACTTGATAAATGCACATAACATAATGACAATTGCACAGCACGAAATGGTGTATGAACAAAACAAAATGTCTTTAGAACACAACAACTTTATAAATGCACATAACATAATGACAAATCCACAGAACAAAATGATGTATGTTAAAAACAAAATGTCGTTAGTACAAAAGGAGTTAGTAAATGCACATAACATAATGACAATTGCACAGAACGAAATGATGTATGCACAAAAAAATGTTGTTAGCACAGAACGAGTTAGTAAATGCACATAACATAATGACAATTGCACAGAACGAAATGACGTATGCACAAAAAATGTCGTTAGTACAGAACTAGTTAGTAAATGCACATAACATAATGACAATTGCACAGAATGAAATGATGTATGCACAAAACAAAAGAGCATTAGTACAGAATGAGTAAGTAAATGCACATAACATAATGACAAATGCACAGAACGAAATAATGTATACACAAAACTAAATGTCATTAGTACAGAACGAGTGGTCGAATGCACATAATATAATAAAACTGTACAGAACAAAACGATGTTTCTACAGGACACAATGTAATTAACACAGAACAACTCGGTAAATGCACAGAACATACAGACCAGTGCCATCAGAAGGCCGCATTGGCTTTCCATACAATGATCCTGAAACTGTTGCTGTCCATTCTTTTCTTGAACAGTTTGTCTCTGTTATATTGTGTAACCTGACACTTACCCCAGCATTTTATAAATGGATATACACATGTAGGTTAAAGGCGCGTCTACACGATATACCTTGATTTATAAAGCACAGGGTGTACGATGCAGGAGTACATCAAGCCCATTTACATGGTAAACCATGGTTTATAAAACACTGTTATTTTCCTTCCTTTTAACAACGGCAAGAAGACCTATTGCTGTGTTAGTTTATTAATGATTTGTGTTGTTTTTTTACAAATAAGAAGGAACAAAATGGTAGAAAGACAATGAGTGATTCGCTGAATAGCCAGATTTAATTTAATGCTTGATCAATATATTCCCCCCGGGGGGGGGGGGGGGCGGGAGCGGCGGGCATATACGGGACTTTAGACTGAAAGCAATTCCCGATAGGTGGGAATTAGATACGCCGAATGATTCCGGGGCCCGGGAAATATACTTTGTTCGGATTTTAGATCCTGGTTACATTGGCCGAGGACCAATTGATACACCAATTAAGCATCCCCATTGAGGGGATTTAGACAAAAATGATTGGCTCTATGGTGGGTAATTAGACCCCCCAAAGTACAATAAGTATAATTCCCCTGGGTTAGCCCTCCGCTCCCCCCCCCCCCCCCCCGGGGGGGGGGAAATATTGATAGGTGCATAATTTTATCATGTATTCTTATGATTTTAATATGGAAGACCAAGTGTCATTCAAAAACTTTATTATAATAAACAGAAATGTGTTTGCAGTATCACTTAAGTTCCAAGGCAAAGCCATTGTTGAATGTTGACCAGTATAAACTCATACAAACCGCTTAAAATACAATCTAACAATATCAAATTGCCCTTGAATTTTATTCAGGTGGGGCTATATTTGGATAATAAATCATATCTCTGTGTGGGGCCTGTACTCCAAGGTTTACAGAAATAGAGCATGCTCTATCCCAAAAATGTGTCGTCCACCTCCAGAAAAGTTTATAAACCAGTGTAGAAGACAAATAGACACGGAAAACTTTGATTTATAAATCAAGTTTTGTGTCGCCTGAATAGGCGACATATAGGTGTTACTTCTGTACCTTATACTTTCGGAGTTATTGCCCTTTGTAAATTTCCATACTTATTTTTGTGTCGCATTTTTGGTTTTAATTAGTCTTTTCTTTGCAATTAGCCAGAGTTCAGTGCTTTCGAAGATTTCAATAAATCTGTTAAAACAAATTTGAGCATTAACCTTAAGTGCGTCTTCATTTGGATTCACGTAAGCTATCCGGCGTCAGGCGACACATCCGACTCGCGGAGTTCTAGTATAAACCAAGGTTTACCGTGTGGAGGTCCCTTAAGTCTCATTGGCTGGGTAACAAAGGTTGGGATATTTCTTGTTTCAACTTCAAGTGAAATTTTAAAGTAGAAACCAACGATAAACACAGGGTCTGTAGAGGAGTTCTCTGAAGTTTAAATTGAAATTGACTTGGTAGTTAACTATACCGCGTTCATTATTAGAAAATTCAGAATGCCTCTGGATTGTTCGATACACAATTTATAGCAGTAACAAATGACATGACGTCAATGAGTCACTCAATCGTTAGTTTAAACCTATCTATTTTCGCTCAATTGCATCGAAAGTGTTCTGGGAAGATCCAGTACTTGGTGTCTTTGAAAAGATATTGAGACTGCTGAGTTGGGATCAAACCCGGACCTCCCGGTCGCAAGGCGGATACCATATCCTCTACACCATTGCGATTGTTTTTCCCGTGATTAGGCTTTTCAATGCCATTCGCAGAAACATTAACCTAAATCCAGGATACATCCTTACGAAACAGCAAGTTAAACGCAAATGATGCAAAACTTTGATGAAGATTATTGTGCAGTCAATGCTACTGAGCCAGAAATGAAAAAAAAAAAAGTGTGTGCGAGAGTTGTTCTTATAGATTCAAATGCATATTAATAAAGTATAGATAATGTTGTAGACTAACCCTATCGTTTCCTTTACAGATAGATACTAACTTTGGTATCCGTTTTGAACGCTTTGGACGGTTTAAGCGTTCAAAAGATATTTAACATTTTTGTGTCCTCTCAACATGTATTTTCCCTATACCCAGAAAAATCGATTCGGCGCACTGGACCGGAATGAAAGTTTGGTATGGTTTCTGATGGTTTATTTAGAATTGTGATGTGCAGCCGTACAATTCTATTTGCGTACGTGCATTCGTATGACACTCGGTCCACAGACATGTGACCCAATAAACAGCCAGTGTTGGAATGTTTATTAACGTTAATTTTTGTAAAACGCCAGCGTTCGGTTGTCCACAGCGGCGTAGCTATTAAATGATAATATACTGTGACTCGTATATGCATATATCCGTAATAATGACAACAGATACGTAAAGATAATAATATTAGCAAAATCTGTCAGGTGCAAATATTGAACGTCAGAAGAAACAAAAATCGTTAAGACAATAATCAAATTTAATTATTTAATTTGCAACGCAACATGGTATACATCTCCAATTAGTTATTACCAATTTGTTATAACTAAATATAAGCTCAAATTTAAATTGTAATAACCACATTATTGATGTTACTCTGACGTCATCACCGTTTATTTTAATCAGTTTGGTCACGCCTACGGAGCATTTTGGAGACGGTCGACGGTTTGACGACTATATTGTGCACCTATCAATATTTTCCCCCGTTTATAGACTAAAGCGATTCCCGACAAGCGGGAATTTGACACGCCAAATCATTCCATGTCCTGCGAAATAGACTTGGGCCGGATTTTAGATCACGGTAATATTGGGCCACTGTGGAAATTTATTTAAAAAAATGCTTGGCTCTAGGGTGGGGAATTAGATCGCAAAAATTTAATTCAAATTCCCCTGGTTCAGCCCGCCGCTCATTGATAGGTGCATTAGTGCAGGCATAAAGATTCACGCGTACATATCGGTAGTTGAAGCTACGTCTGTGGTTTCCGACGAATAACGCCTTCGTAATGATCTACATTTCTAAACTGTACTCTTTTAAAACCAGACGGCATAAGAAATCTGCCAAGATATATACAAGGAAACCCTACTTAACACTTTGGATTTTTCCGATTACCTTTATACTTCGTTGCCCTAACATTGAAATGTTACAGTAGGCTACGTATCTTGCCATATGGCCCAATTAAAAGAATCTGTGAAAGATTCCTGGATACAGGCGGTGGTCAGGATCACCGCCAAACAAGGCACAATCTAATCATTCGTTCCACGATTGGACCATATTCATTCCCAAAACATTTCACGCAAATCCGTTATTAACTTTTTGCGTAAAGTCGCTAATAGACAACCAAACGAACACATATTTGTAACACTAACATAACCTCAAGTTTGCCGAAGTGTTATGGTTGTCGAACAATGCAATATAGTTCCACTTTAGTCGTGAATCTGCGGACAACGAAGAAACAATCGGTTTTCTCAGAAACAGGAGATCTCATGCAGGCGAATACTAAGTAACAATCGGTTTGCTAATAAACACGAGATATCAGGGGTCTACTAAGTACCAATCGGTTTTCTCATAAACAAGAGATCTCAGGTGACTTCTAAGAAACAATCGGTTTGCTCATAAACAGAAGATCTCAGGTGACTACTTAGAAACAATCGGTTTGCTCATAAACAGGAGATCTTAGGGGAATACTATGTAACAATCGGTTTGCTTAAAAACAGGATATCTCAGGGGACTACTAAGTAACAATCGGTTTGCTTATCAACAGGAGATATATGGAGACTACTAATTAACAGTCGGTTTGTTTATAAACAGGAGATCTCAGTGGACTACTAAGTAACGAGCGGTTTGCTCATAAACATGATATCTCAAGTGACTACTTAGTAACAATCGGGTTACTTATAAACAGGAGATACTACTTAAAAACAATCGGTTTGCTCATAAACAGGAGATCTAAGGGGACTACTAAGTAACAATCGGGTTGCTTATAAACAGGAGATCTTAAGGGACTACTTGGTCACAATCGGTTTTCCCGTAAACAGGCGATCTCTGGTGACTACTTACCGTAGTAACAATCGGGTTGCTCATAAACAGGAGATCTCAGGTGACTACTTAGTAACAATCTGTTTGCATATAAACAGGAGATTTCTGGGGACTACTAAGTAACAATCGTTTTGCTTATAAACAGATCTCAGACGACTACTAAGTAACGAGCGGTTTGCTCATAAACATGATATCTCAAGTGACTACTTAGTAACAATCGGGTTACTTATAAACAGGAGATATCAGATGACTACTTAGAAACAATCGGTTTTTGCTCATAAACAGGAGATATACGGGGACTACTAAGTAACAATCGGGTTGCTTATAAACAGGAAATCTTAAGGGACTACTTAGTCACAATCGGTTTTCTCGTAAACAGGCGATCTCTGGTGACTACTTACCGTAGTAACAATCGGGTTGCTCATAAACAGGAAATCTCAGGTGACTACTTAGTAACAATCGGTTTGCATATCAACAGGAGATCTCTGGGGACTACTAAGTAACAATCGTGTTGCATATAAACAGGAGATCTCAGAGGACTACTAAGTAACAATCAGTTAGCTCATAAAAAAGATATATCAGGTGACTACCAAGTAACAACCGGGTTGCTCATAAACAGGAGATCTCAGGTGACTTAAAAAAACAATCGGTTTGCTCTTAAACAGGAGATCTCAGGGGACTACTAAAAACTATCGGTTTGCTCATAAACATGAGATACCAGGTGACAACTAAGGAGATCGCAGGGGACCACTAAGTAACAAAAAGGTTGTCTTTAAACAGCAGATCTCAGAATACTACTTAGTAACAATTGGTTTGCTTATAGAAAGGAGATCTCTGGTTACTACTAAGTAACAGGAGAGGAGATATCAGGGGACTACTAAGTAACAATCGGTTTGCTTATAAACAGGAGATCTCAGGGGACTACTAAGTAACAATCGGTGTGCACATAAACAGGAGAGGAGATATCAGGGCACTACTAAGAAACAATCGGTTTGCTTATAGAAAGGAGATCTCTGGTTACTACTAAGAAACAATCGGTTTGGTCATAAACAGGAGAGGAGATATCAGGGGACTACTAAGAAACAATCGGTGTGCACATTAACAGGTATTTCAGGTGTTTTGTATTGTACATGTATGTTATATTGGCCGCTATCAACAAATACTAAGAAAAAAAATAATCTTACAAATTAAAGTTACACTTATGTGAAAATTTAAGATAAAATTTAAAATGTCAAATTTACAAATTTTGATTCAAATTATGGTAAAACAAGAGGGCCGTGATGGCCCAGAGCGCTCACTTGAGAACTGGTACAGATGAAAACCATACTGTTTTGACAGGTTTGAAAATTAAATTATCTGAACAATACGCAAAGGGGGATAGGATCAATTTGGTATGAAACATCGGTTAGTGCAATGGGCGAACTAAAGTACAAGTTGGGTCGTGGATGTGCGGTGTTTTTGCTGATGGTTCTCAAATCATTTTCCTCGATTTCTTACCTGACCCTTTTTCATTAAGTCAGTGATAATTATAAAAATTGCAGAAACAGTAGATTTTGATGTCTTTTTCGCAGACAGTTTTGGAGAAATAGTTGCAATGCTATAATTGCGATGGCTATGCTATAAGGTAAAGTTTTGCTTTTTCTTTGATAATTTTCTGTCGAATGATGATAAATGATGTTAATGCAGGCTCTGAAGCCATCAATGTTGCATGTACAAATAACTGCATGCAAAGTTTGCAACTGTTGGAAATCAAATGTTATCAATCAATTTTTATGGTCATACGCAAACTGTGTAAGTTTGGTCAACACTGAATGAAAAATCGTGTGTGCAAGCCATTCATTGATAATTTGTTGATGTCTTTTTCCAAACACAAGGAGCAATAATTCCGGTGTTTCTGTCCCGATCATACTTATATTCGACTTCATCTGTTATCTTACGTTCATAGACAAACTGTGCAAGATTGGCGAAGAATGGATGAAAAATGAAGTTTCTATCCTGAATAATGTCCATTTTTGTATATTTTTTCACAAACAACGGGTAATAAAACTGGGGTTTCTGGCCCGATTTTGCTTATATTCGACTGCACCTGTATTCGTATGGTCCTTGACAAACTGTGCAAGATAGGTTAAGATGGGATGAAAAATGAAGTCTCTATCCTGAATAATGTCAATTTTTGCATTTTTTTCACAAACAAAAGGCAATAAATCTGGTGTTTCTGGTTCGATCTTGCTTATATTCGACTTCAACTGTAATCTCATGAAAATAGATAAACTGTGCAAGATTGGTGAAGATTGGATGAAAAAATATGGAGTAATACCTCACTCTTTGCTAGAATTAAACTCCTTAATGCAAATTGCAGCTAATGAGACAACCATAGCCTTTAGGAATTTTATCATTTTATGAAATTTTCTTAAGTAATTACAAATTTACGAATGAGCACAATTATAATAGATAACGGCCTCTATTTATAGTCTTCGATAGTAATTCTTAGACAATATATTTGTCTGCTTGGAACACAACAAACATTGTTGGTAAGATATAGTTTTCAACTGGCTTCAATTTCGCATATGTCATTGCGGGTCAATATGATAAAATATCAGGTGAAACAAGATCTACGTGTTTATGTTTTGCTCCCTATCGTTCTTGCATCGGCACACGTTCAGAATGTAAAATGTAGTTATCGCAGGAAGCACGTTTAAACTCCGGCCGCTAAATATAACATTCTACAGTAACACAAAATTATATGTAATAGTATAACAGCCTAATTTTATTACTTTTTATACTACGCAAACGTGCATTCAAGTTTGTAATTAACAAATCTGACTATGTTAAGTGCACACTTGTCATGTAAGAATTAAAGTGATACGTACAATCCTATTACAACTGCATACTCAACCCGCCGACGGATGTTTTGATAGGATTTTAATCGGTCTGTTATATAAGGGTGGTAATTGTAGCACGCGCTCTTAAAGGGTGAACATATGCTTGTTATTTTACCATACTTTGAGTATTGACTTTCACATAGAAGAATACTTTCGCATAGAAAAGATTACCTCACTTTTAAGTACTTTATTAAATGTTGTGATAACAAAACAATGAAAACAAATTGTGCTTTCTTAGTAGCTTGATGATTGCGGGCCTAGGTGTCTTAGAAACCCGCTCCTTGGCGGGTTCCAAGATTTAACAACCCATTTATGCCTTAGTTTTGATACTTCATCGGTTACACGTAGCATATCCGTCTAAAAACGTACTATACATAATCACGTAGCCTTAAAAAGTTTGCGCCTATACCACGGCCGTCGAGGCGACAGTCACAGTTTTTATCCGTGCAAGTCCAAAGAGGTCTCTGTATCGGATCAAACTGTTACCAGTCTGTACCCTTTTAAGGCAATGAACCAACTGTTGACCTTACATATACATTGACCTTACGTGAAGAAAACTAAATTAAGTGCACTGGGTTAGATCTGAAGCACACGTACATTGACTAATTGTGTGTATGTGTCTTCTGTTGAAAAGTTGCTTTTCCTTTGTCTGTCCTTCACAGGGACTAAACTGGTAACCGACGTTTCCACAGGTCTACGACAAATAAACTTAATACTCTTACAGTACACAGAGGCTAGACTCGAAGTGGGTGTCTGCTGTTCAATTAAAACTTGCCTTTCGTTGGTCGTATTAATAAGCCCATAAACGGATACATGTATTCCTACCTTTAATATAGGCTTAATGACACATTTCCATTCAGAAATCATAAAAATTTCGAATTGGCACGATAAATAATTATTGACGAATAGGTGTAGCTTAAAATAGTATTATTGCGTATTGAAAGTCAAAATTATACATGAACATTGTTCATTTAAAACAATTCGCATTATATTCAAAATATAAACAAACTTAAAGTGTGTTGACGGTGACATTTTGCTAACATAACTTGTTAGCGCTGGGCGTATATTGTGCTTTGTGTATACGCCCGTTTCCAACGAACCCTATGTAAAAAGTAACACTATATTCGTTGCACGTTTTATAAAATACTTTTTGCAAGCGATTTTGCTACCAATTCAACGAAGCAGGGGAGATCACTGTGATAAGTTTGACATTTTACACATAATAATAATACGAATTGTTTTTGCCAAAAATAACTATACGTTAGATTTAGAATTTTGACGTTATATACTCGATCATAATAGTTGTTAAACTTAAACTATATTTGATTATAATTGTTAATTCATTATGTAATTTAGCACAGTTTCGAGGGTAACGTATGTTTAATTCGCGATTGATAAAATATAACCCATATAATTATTAAGAAGCTTATAACCAACCAGCGCCTCATGTTTTAAGTTTTGTCACGGGGTGTGTGGCGTGCGTATTTTACAATGTTTTGCGAACAAAAACCGTTTTTTTCTGCATTTATTCAAAGTCAATAACATATTCAAGGCGTTACACGTTTCAATTTTTGTATTCACATGCATATGCTATCTGTGTACAAAGCAGACGTGTTTGAGCTCTACGACACATCAATTGGTATGCGCCAGAATGATCAACCGATAGTTTATACACAACAAAAAATCTACACTGGCAACTTCACAATGAATACACAGTTATGATAAATGAATAATTATGGCTAACTTTTAACAACAGGAAGTGTGGTATCGGGTTACATTTTGTAAGAGCACATTGAATATACCTTTGGATCTATGCAAACTTGTAATCTCAGTAATTTCAATACAATCAATACACCTTTAAACATTCAACATTGCACCATGTAAACAAATTTGTCTAGATTTTGCACGTACAAACTTTGCGAGTACAACTTTGTTTTAAAGGGCCATATGCACATATCGATAAAATTGACAGGTTTCTTTGTTTGCCGCCACATAGATCTATTATCATCATAACATAAATAAGCCGAATAATCACTCAGGGTGCAAAGATTAATAAATATACATGTGGAAATTCATTTTCTCGAAATTCACACAAATGCGTATAAATATACAGGATCCTAAAACTATAATATGTATATATAGCATTCCTGTCATGATTTCCAAAAAACAACAACAAATGATTTAGACTATCTATTTTATAATACTAATCATTTGATTGCATTTTAACGCATTTTATAAACAATAAAAAATACCTGACGCGTTAGACTGACACTTAATAATCACATACGAATACATAAAGGCAATGCAACGAATTCTAGTAACAATACAAATTTAGTTTCGGAAACATGCACATGCTATTTTAAAACATGAAATCAACAAAATTGAAAATGACTGCCGTTTTTATTGGGCGCATAAATATCACGCCGTTATCATATTTGGAATGTAAGACAAACACGTAAACATATACGTTTCCGTCAATTAAACTGAAAAGCGAGCAGGGTGTAGCTAAAACATTAGGGTGTCGGTGACATTCAATCGTAGGCCGGGGAATGCAGCCAAATATTTCAACTTAGAATTAGAAAAGTTCACAACAACCAAAACTGCCGCATGAAAATGTTTTAGTTTTTAGAATCAGAAAAGTTAATAAAAACCAAAACTGCCGCATGAAAATGTGTTAGCTCTTAGAATAAGAAAAGTTCATGAAACCAAAACTGCCGCATGAAAATGTTTTAGTTCTTAGAATAAGAAAACTTCATAAAAACTAAAACTGCCGCATGAAAATGTTTTAGTTCTTAGAATCAGAAAAGTTAATAAAAACCAAAACTGCCGCATGAAAATGTTTCAGTTCATCAAAAAAGGGTGATTTAAGCGGCTGTCGAATAATTTCTACACCCCTTTCACGTCATGAATGCGTAAGGCAGGCGTACTGGGGACGGACCATAATTTTCTGGCCTGTTGGTCAATTTGACACGATTCGAAACAGACTGGTGGTCATTTCGACACAACTCAAAACTGATTGGTGGTCATTTTGACACACTCAATACTGATGAGTGATCAGTTTGACACAACTCAAAACTGACTAGTGATCATTTTGACACAACTAAAAACTCACTGACAGTAATTTAGACTCAACTAAAAACTCACCGACGGTCATTTTGACAAAACTAAAAACTCACTGACGGTCATTTTGACACAACTGAAAACTCACTGACGGTCATTTTGACACAACTGAAATCCGATGCAAAATGATTCTTGCATTACCGAGTTCTAACGCGCTATCCTGACCATATCGACAGATAAGCAAGTCTCGCACGCTGTTTCTCACAGGATTCACTTGGTGTCAGAAAAATATGGCGTTCTGTCGAAATGAGCAATGGCAGATGAGGAATTACGTCACAACTGCTAACATTTCCAGTCTAGAAAACGTAAATCCATCGATAAATCTGCTTATACAATGTTTTCACTCTTTAGCTCGTAAAGAGAGAGTTCAACTTAAAAACGTCTATTCAGTCTTAAATAAAGAATGCTGTAATTAGAGTTGGTGAAATACCCATAGTAAGATTCAAATTAACCGAGCGTCCTTAGAACAAAACGGTTTCAAGTGTTTTCTTTATTGTCACGTTTCATGTCTAAGAACAGATTGATGAATAAGGGTCCATGTGTTTCTGTCTTCCATGTTTTCTAAGAATTCCATTTTAAGACAGTGAATCCATTAATTCCGCAGCTGATTAGTTTTCTTTTTTTACTAGAGAGTTTCGTTTCCAAGCAGTTCCGTCGATTTACAGACTCATGCAGTCTTATTAGCTTTTACTACCATTTCCATTTCATGAACGTTTTATTACATGTATATTCACAGTCATAGCGTAGTTTCATTCACTCTGGCGACCTCACCTATTCCAAGAACAATAATAAACAAGAGATGTTTTTAAAACATGTATGCCCCCCGACTTGCAGCCAAGTTGTGAATATGTGCAATTGTTCAGAATTTTTTTTATATGCAATCCCAAGCGAGGTCTCGATATATGGTATCTATGTATGAAGTTTCATTAAAATATATCGATTCGTTCTCAAGTTATTGAGCGGAAACCGTTTTTCTATTTTTAGTAATGGTGACCTTGACCCCATCCACCCCATATCAAATTCCAAGCGAGGTCTCAAAATAAGGTATCTATGTATGAAGTTTCATTAACATACCTCGATGCGTTCTCAAATTGTTGAGCGGAAACCGTTTTTCTATTTTTTAGCAACGGTGACCTTGACCCCACCCACCCCATATGCAATCCACAGCGAAGTCTCGATATAAGGTATCTATGTATGAAGTTTCATTAAAATATCTCAATGCTTGTCAAGATATTAAGCGAAAACCGTTTTTCTATTTTTAGTAATGGTGACCTTGACCTTGAAGAGAGGTCTCAATATATCTATGTATGAAGTTTCATTAAACTATATTGATGCATTCTCAAGTTATTCAGCGGAAACCATTTTCTATTTTTAGTAACTGTCACCTTGACCTTGACCACACCCACCCCATATGCAATGTCAAGCAAGGCTTCGATATAAGGTATATATCTATGAAGTTTCATTAAAATATCTCCATGCATTCTCAAGTTATTGATCGGAAACCGTTTTCCTATTTTTAGCAACGGTGACCTTGACCCCACCCACCCCATATGCAATCCCAAGCGAGGTCTCGATATATGGTATCTATGTATGAAGTTTCATTAAAATATCTCAATGCTTGTCAAGTTATGGAGCGAAAACCGTTTTTCTATTTTTAGTAACGGTGACCTTGACCTTTGACCTGTTTACCTCAAACTGAATAGGGGTCTTCCTTTCCTCCCTAGTATAACTTCAATGATCGTATGTCAAAGCGTTCTCTAAAAATCGTGCGGAAACGACATGGTCTACGCACAGACCGACCATCCGACCGACCGACGGACAGGTGCAAAGCAATATACCCCCACTTCTTCGAAGGGGGGCATACTTATTATTAATGGTATCACTATTAAATTAGGACCACTGTTCACCGCACTTTACACACTAATGTCCAACAGCTATAAACGGCACGTGGACATTGTGGTCTGACGAAAACGACTTTTGTGACGTCGTGGAATACCTGGACCACTGAGTGCTATACGAGGGCCGATACAGCCGCGGGGCCCCAGGGAGCGGGGGAAAATGCAGCCGGGGGGAACGCGGCGGAGACGAGGTGGGAACAGGCTTCGGAGGTTTCGGCCGGTAGCAGCACCAGAGTATGCAGAGGCAGCTCGATATGGCGAGGACTGCGAACACTATCCCCAGGACCCAGTACCACTGCAGTCCGCCATCAGTGGACATTGTTGTTGTTGGCACGGCACATTTGTGGCTGGCTGGTCAGTAAGGCTACGCTAGTGCATGGGAGGCTACCTGCAATACGGCATGTACTTGTTATAAATATACTGGTCAACTAAAACTGGACAGGTGGAAAAAAAGTCGCTTGTAGCATTAAGCGGTCAAATAAGGTCACACCGCTTTTCATCGCTTTTTACACGACGTTCATTAATTCAGTGTAAAGGTTATCAATCAATGAACTTCATTATGAAGGTCACGGTCATTTCTAGATTGGACCTTGAATAAGTATCGAGTTCAGGTATACAAAATAGATATCTACATGTACATGTAACCTGTCACGTAAATGGTATCATCATACCATGCTGCATCGGAAATCGTACTAAAGTTGGGACATTCCCCTGCGCGACATAAGTTCATTGGCAACTGTCACGTACATAAGTAACGTGCAGTAAGTCAAGAAACCAAACCTTGAACATGAACATGAGGTCTATCATAACAATGTAACGATGTATCTTTCAAAGACTAATGCAAAAAAAGTTACCTTCATTAAGATGCGTAAACAAATGTTTGTTTCAGGTTACCCTACCTACCCTAAACAAATGCCCCGACCCTAGAACATTTTATTGAGTTTGTCAGGCATTTTGTTGTTGTTTTATTTACCTTTTTCCAATAACTTTATTTTTTGGGGATAAATAAGTGTTTTGTTTCGATAGCAACCACTTAAACCAATGGTTTAGGATATTACCAATATGTTTTGAATATTCATTTAGTTTTAGAATCTTAAAGTTGACCATTTACCAAATACACAAAATAAATCCCTTCCTACCTACCCTAATTTTTGGGGGCATGTAACCTGAAACAAACATAATTTCTGTACGCCTTAATTAACGTACTTTATTGCTGGTACAACACTATTAACTACCACACCCCCTGTACGACGGTAAACCAATTTGCAGATGATAAATCAAATTTCAGAGAAAACATGTTGGTCAAATTACTTATTACCATAATTTATTACAAAAACTCATATCTTTAAGGTAAATTTCAACATTTAAAATATCGCACAAGATACAATGATATTTTGTACGTATAATGCGCTGTTATAAACGATTCCTAATGGCAGAATTAGTATGAATTTGGTTAAGATTGTAGAGAATTTGGTTAAGATTGTAGAAAAATCAGTAAAGTTGGCAATATTTTATGTAAAAAAAAGTACTGATCAATTAATGTTTTTGTAATTATTAATATACGACCTTACGTATCAGCCATTCTTCTTTGTATATCTGCTTCATGCGTTGTTTAAATGCACCAAACACGCGTTATATTCTAATTTTCGTTGGACAATATAATGTAAAATTGATAAAGCCCTAACTTTTAGGTGATCAAGTCCAAACTGTTTGTGAAAACTGAATGGATAATAACCAAACTTGTACAAGAGTGCTTTATGTAAATGCTATAAATGTATGCATTTAAACCATTTTGAGCGAGATTTTAACATTCTTGACCGCAAAATTTAATTAAAGCATTGTGTAACAATTTTATGAAAGTAAACATGGTTTTTATCACAGTAATACTTTACTGCTGAAGAAGTATTCAAAGGGACTGCCAATATAAAAAGTGGAAAAAGTGCGGGACCAGATCTGATCTTAATGAATTTATAATAAATGGCAGAGATGAACTTACTCCTTACTTGCTTACATTGTTTAACAAAATATTATGTCTTGGATATTTTCCAGAAAAATGGACCGAATGTTTTATTGTACCTATACATAAGAAATGATATTTAAATGACCCAAATAATTTTAGAGTGATAACTATGTTAAGTGTCATAGGTAAATTGTTCGCAAATTTGATTTAAAGTAGGCAATCAACCTGGGCTGAAAATTACCATGTATTGCTGGAAGCACAAGCTGAATGTCGATCGAAAATGGGGACAACAGATAATGTATTTGCCCTTCACCGTCCGCATACATGAGTAGGAAGCATTTTAACATGCCTATATCAATACCACTTGCACCTTTTGAGTACAATATATCCACCATGTCATTGATATACAAAGAAAAAAGAATCGAAAACAAAACACTCGCATTGTCTGAGTCCTAAATGACTCAAATGCAGTTCCGATATCATTATGATGTCTTACTTTTGTGTACACATGAGTATACATTGCTTTTATAACTGTAAAACTTCGTCCTCGAACGCCAAGTCGGTAAATGGTGAAGGACAAATACTAGTACTAAGTAGGTGTCAAAATCAGCACACATACTGACTTTATATTATCGGAGACAGGGATACTTGACCTTTTAACTATGAGTAAAATAAATATGATAAAGTACTGGTTTAAGGTGATCTGTGCTACAGAACATAAATTCATTAAAATGATATATACAATTATGCTAGACGATATTGAAAGTAATCCCATGAAAACCAACTGGGCAAGTCAAGTGAAATGTATTATAAGTTCATTGGGATTCTATCATGTCTGCTTGGCACAAGGTGTTGGTGATCTCAATTGTTTATTTTCTGTGTTTAAGCAAAGAATTACTGACACTTTTGTCCAAGGTGTAGAAGGACGCATAAATGGCTATTCAATGGCATTATTTTATAGAAATATCTCCTGTTTTGAACTGCAATTTTACTTTAAATGGGTTAACATCGAGAACAGAAGATGGAATAATACCGATATTAGTAATATAGTGTGTGCCCAGTGGGTCCTGTTCTCGAAGATAAATGCCATGTTATTTTTTAACGTAACATCTACTCACAAACAATACAAAAATACGATACATATATCAGTATATTATATACGTCACCCAAGCATGTTAAAAGCCACAGAGTTATTGTCCTCACAGATTCCAAATACTATCAAGTTACTAGCTGTTTATGCATGTAGAGCTTTTGAAATGACAAATACTGTCAGTACATGATGATTAATGCTATTTTATTAAGTAACATGCAGTACAGATCACTTTTATGAATACAGTGCATATTACTTTAATATTTAACTTAGATATAAATTATTTTTTGCAAAGCATGAGGATACAGTACCGATAACTTTCACGTATTTATTAAATATAAATTATTTTTGTTATGCACGAGATTACAGTACCGATAACTTTCACGTATTTATTAAATATAAATTATTTGTGTTAAGCATGAGATTACAGTACCGATCACCGTTATGTATTTGTGTAAAGCATGAGATTACAGTACCGATCACCGTTATGTATTTGTGTTAAGCATGAGATTACAGTACCGATCACCGTTATGTATTTGTGTTAAGCATGAGATTACAGTACCAATCACCGTTATGTATTTGTGTTAAGCATGAGATTACAGTACCGATCACCGTTATGTATTTGTGTAAAGCATGAGATTACAGTACCGATCACCGTTATGTATTAATACTAAGATAACATTTATTTGTGTAAAGCATGAGAATACATTAACAGATCACTTTATGTATTACTAAGATATAAATGGTTTTTGTAAAGCATTATAATACAGTACAGATTACGTTTGTGTATTACTTAGATACAAATAAGTTTTGTAAAGCACGAGAATACAGTACATAATACTTTTATATAGTACGCACAGATATATATATAATGTATTTATCTTTCTTAAAGTATGATAATATTATTTGTTCCTAATTGTATATTGTTATTCATGACGATCATGGGCCATGTTGGCCTTATTCGTTTTTTACATGCTACATTGTACAATTTTTGAATAAACTATATTTTATTCTATTACATATAATACAAATATGTATATGTAATGAAAATATGTAATGAAAACTAGCACAAAACAAATCTTCCTTTGCAAAAAATAATCATCATATCGCAGTTTGAGCTTTATCCATTTTAAGTTTGGACTTAATTTACACATTTTCTTCAAACAGTTGGGCTTTATCCATAAATGAGCATACCATTCCAATATATAATTGATCTTAACCCAGAAACCACTACGGTATCCACTAATTAACGTGTGAATGCCCTTCTAGATTGATTATATCACTACTCTGCTACAACAGTAGGAAATACAGTCGTAACCATATTAAACCATAGGCTATACGTATGTACCATATATATCTTACACGATTAAACAAGACAGGCAAGAAAACATATCATGATTTCTACTTTCGCGGACTTATAGCCGTTGTCTTATGTTCGCCTCAACACTCTTTTGGAACATAATTTTAACTTTTTAAAAGCGATTATCATATAAATGCCTCTTTAAAACGAACCGAAAAATAATTATATTATTACCGGTAGCTTTCCTGTAGTTACAACATTCAAACTGTTTTAATGGGGGAAATAATGCGCAATTATTCATAAACAAAGTCCGTAGTGTAGCAATTCAATAACTTGATGGGTTATTATGTCAATTAATAAAAAATATACCATATATACTGCTTTATTTGTCTTGTATGGTCATTACTGATTTTAAAACATATTAACTGAAGCAGCATTTTACTTGCTTTTTGCGTATGAAGTGAAATGTCGTAATCACCAAAACTATTTAAACCTTGCTCATGCTTACCGGTTATCGATTAACAATCGTAATTTTATATTGATTTAAATGTTAAGTGTACATATAAGTGTTCTAAGCTCCTATAAATCAGTGATACATATAAGATCAGTATTGAATTAAATCATTTTACATTTATTGTATTGTGTTTTTCCATAGTTTATATTTTGGTCAATACCGACCGTATTCACATACAAAATAAATACCTCAGGATCCATCGATTATGTGCAAATATATTTGGAGTATTCAATTACATACCATGTGATTTAAGTCCTAGCACTCCACTGTAAAACAATCTCTCGTTACGATGATCTAATTAAGAAATAAGAAGGTTATTGTTTAACAATGAATACCAAATACTAAGTCGTGGACTGTACAAAGAGAATATGCATGTACATTACACAGAACAGCATGCTAGTATTTACCTGTTCACTCTTCGCTAATAATTTCCGCAACGTAGATAACGATCGACTTCATTAACAAATCCGTCTGCTAGTTTTTACCAAACGCTTGCGCTTTACACCAAATGTATCATACACTTAAACATCGTCAAGTAACAATACTGGTGTAAATAAACAACGCGTTGACTTATATAGTCCCCTTCTCCAGTATGTTTTCGTTGTCCAACGCTATAATATCCTGAGTTATTTGTCTTTACGCGCGTGTCAAGGTAACTGGGTCAAACGCATTGGTTTTGGTGCGCTATTCTACGGCATGAGATATGGGACTGTTTACAATTGCGAAGAACGAGCGATAGAGGTCAACTGAAGGTCGCCGGGCAGTGGCGGCGCCAACACATCGGCGTTGAATGAGCGCCGACATTTTACACCATGAAGGAAAGGAGTTATAAAGCCGAACTTTAAAGGCCCTTTGTAAAAAGTTGAACGTTGTGAAAATATAATTATTGTAGTATGTGATGACGTTACAATGGGCAATCTTTTTATTCAATTGGTAACAATGTACAAAGAAAAATATTTCTCTTTTTAGGTCCAATGTGGATCTGGAGCCTTTAATATGGAAATAAACCCGTACGTGTCTGCGTTTTTGCACTAATCTTAAATGTATTCTATTTACATTCTTAGAACAACATGTTACTTGTATCCTCATCTCGAGATCTTCTTCATTGAATACCCACCATCATCTGCAATCCATAAAACAACGTCTAGGGGGTGGGGACATCTACGTAATGTCTAACTCTCTTTTTAATGTCTTTGTCGATGTTTATCGGCATTTATAAACGTTTCACTTTCGTTTTCTAACAAAGTCAATTCAATACAATATCAAATACAATTCGCTTATTAAAGTTTTTATCCTTAAAAATCCCTGCAATTTACAGAAATGACTTGATTGTAAAACCCGAATAAATCATTTTCCCACCGATTAAGTGGAGAATAATGTTTTCTGTAATAGATACGACGTTAATTAATATATTGTACCACTACACCGGAACTTGAGCCCGTCCATGTTGTATGAATATTATAAAATTAAAATTAAAATCCTCGCTATTTACAAAATAAAACATGCTAAAAGACACACATTTTCTTGCTCCCTGTGTACATAAACATTTTATTTTTAACTCTATGCGCTGATAAATGTCTGCAATCCAGTTTACTGTTGTCATAGTTGGACACATGCAGCGCGACGCTTCAGTTTACTGACGCTCGTGACAAAAATTACCATTGTTTATTTCGGCGTAGCTGTCTAAGATCACTTTTGACCTAGAATTCTTGCGATAATTATGGAGCGGTAAAATTGAATGCCAATAGAATTTGGCAAATTTTCTATTTTTAGGGAATGCAAACAGTGGTGTACTGTATACCAACAACTGTTGCATACTTTTTGGGGATTAAAATGTACATAATCGTTTACATAAGCGGTTAAACTAAAGTTATAATCATTTCTTCGACATATACTCTAGAACTGAACATAATAATGAACATATTTTATCATTGTATGTCAAGAACAGAATGTTATATTCGTTCTCGGAATTAATCCACTGTTTTGTTTAGCCTAGCGGCACGCTCTATAAATAACAATTGATTCTAGCGAGTTCAACACACCATCATTCTAAAATTAGCGCGCGTTCAGCTGCCGATGTATAGCTGTTATAATATTAGGCATTAATTAGCGTCCAGTGAATCATAAGAGCGTAAATTTCAATAAATGGGGAATTTATGTTTATAAACTTACTGTGCATGTTAATTGGAAATTGAATGGCGGTTGCGTTCTATTAAGCACTAAATAGAATTGCACATTTCTATCAACTTCTCCAGTATATGTTAATCAACCTATAAAAAGATATCTTTCAATAAATAAAATGTGGTGAAATAAATAACGGAATAGGTCGAAATGTTATTCATGTTACTTTTACTTCATTTTCGTAGCATTAATACATTATTTGCTATACCAATTATACACAGAAACCCTTGATACATCATATTCCTACCGAATATAATTTTAAATCGCCATAGTCTAATGAAATTTTATGTTTGTGTTATCAAAAATGGAAGTCATCATTATTTCAAATGCGCTGAATGTTCCCTAAAGATTGCTTTTCATAAAGATGCACAGTATAAATGATTAACTGACTTCGAAATGTGTATGTATTATGCATTGATAACTTCCAAGCTGACAAATTTATATAATAATGATGTTAACGTAGATTATTTAGGTTATTCATGTAGCGCTGGCTAAAACATGGGGAGGTATGATCGGTTTATTCACGGTACAAATATTAATAATTATTGAATTAATCACACATTAAATTTGGTATATGAGAAGTTTTCTTTTGGTGCTCAAAAAATGTGGGGTCCGAGAAGTCGCCTTGTCTAGGTGGGGACCGAAAAATCTGGGGTCCGAAAAGCCGCGTAACCGATCATCTTGGCTCTCTTTATTATGTTTAGGGTAAAATGATTTCTCATTGTTAATGTCAACGCCGATTGTCTTTTTTAAAGGACATTTCTTGTTTCTTATGATAAATTTCACCAGTGCACTTTTTGCAGACAGCAGTAGACCATACAACAAGAATGATGATGATGATGATGATGATTGAAGATCATGAAGAATAAGAAGAAAAAGATGATGATGAGGAGGAGGATTATGATGAGGATGAAGATTTTAATGATAATTATAAAGATGTTATTATTGATGATGATATGATGATGATGATGATGATACTGATGATGATGACGATGATGATGATGAAAGATGATTATTATGATGATGATTACGACGATGACGGATACGAGGACGGCGATGATGATGAAGACCTTATTAACTATGAACTACAGCGTACTGTGTCAATGAATTAATATAGTTTATTTTTAATAAAGGTCGCAAATATTTCCACCATGCCCTTCCATACGGTACCCACGCTACGCCAAGCCATTTTTTCACTCCACGCCCTACAACAGCATGCCTCAACACACCACACCACGGCCCGACACACCACACCACGGCACAAAACACCACACCACGGCAAACCACTCCACGGCACACCACACCACACCACGGCACGACACACCACACCAAACCACACCACGGCACACCCCACCACACTACGGCTCGGCACGACACACCACACCACGGCACGGAACGGCACGACACACCATACCACACCACAACGCGGCACGGCAAACCATACCACGGCACACCGCACCACACACGGCACAGAACACCACGGCACGAAACGGTTCATCACACCACACCACGGCACACCATACCACACCACACCACGGCACGGCACGACACACCACACCACAGCACGACACACCACACAACGGCAGACCACGGCACGACAAAGCACACACGTCGCTTCACACAACGGCACGTCACACCACACCACGACATACGACACCACGACACGTCACACCACACCACGGAACGTCTCACCACACCACGGCACGTCACACCACACCGGCACGTCACACCACACCGAGGCATGGTACATCACACCACGGCACGTCAATAAACGGCACATCATACCTGACAACATCACGGCACGTCACACCACAGCACGGCACATCACATCACACCACACCACACCACACCACACCACACCACACCACACCACACCACACCACACCACACCACAGCACAGCACAGCACACCACACCACACCACACCACACCACACCACACCACACCACACCACGGCACTGTATGTCACACCACGGCACGTCACACCGCGGCACCGCACACCACACCACGGCATTTCACACCACGGCAAGTCACACCACACCACGGCATGTCACACAACGACACGGCACATCACACCACGGCACGTCAGACCACACCGCGGCATGTGACGCCACGGCTCGGCACACCACATCGCGGCACGGCATAACACGCCACGTCACACAACGGCACGTCATACCACAACACGGCACGGCACGGCACACAACGATACGTCACGCAACACGACGGCACGTCACACCAATGAACTGCACACAACACAACGGCACCGCACACCACACTGCTTTACGTCACACCACGGCACGGCACACAACGGTACCGCACACCACACCACGGCACTTCCCACCACGTCACGTCCCACCAAAAAAAACGTCACATCACGCTCGGCACGTCCTACCACTAAACGTCACTCCACGGCACGGCACACCGTACCACGGCACACTAACAACCATATCACTTGACTTATTTAGTGGTGTGTAACCCTTTTCTAAGCATTCAAGCGTTTTGCAACTATAATAACAACAACATTAGAGTTGTATGATAATTAAACATTACTATCTTCGCAATTTTAATATAATAAGGAAATATGATAATGTAACATGAACATACATAGATCTACATGTATTAAATACTATTATCTTAAATGCGTAACATTTGTCATTAGAAATTGTCGTTCGTTAGTGTGATAGAAATGTATTCGGACTGATTTTTTTCGGATAACAACAATGATTCCTGTATTAGCAGCAAAGTTACTGCGGATGGACGGTTATGAAAAGACGAGTCTTCTCCTTCTTATTCTTGCCAGCATTTTCTACACCCTGTCGCTGATCACACATTCCTGGTTTGAACTTCCTGGCATTGCCTGGTATGGACCGTGGTGGGCCAAGTTCTGTGATAACCTGGGAGAATGTCATTATATACCAGCATTCTTCACTAAAGAACCAGGTGAGAATAAAAATTACATTGGTAAAATTTTAGTTTGTTTTAAAGAGTCTATTGTTTACACAATTTTGCAAAGAATTTTACTAGTTTTATTTATTAGTAAAGTAAACTGTTCAGCATAGATTACTGACAATTGTGACACAGACAGATCCATAAATTATTAAATCCAAAATATTCAAACTTGTAAATGGGTATTCCTTTAAAAAATTATGTCGGATTTTTGCTGCGTAGCTGTCTTATATCACTTTTGTTTGGCGTAGCTGTCGAATATCACTTTTGACCTAGATTTCTTGCGATAATTTTATGCAGCGGGAAAACTGAATGCCAATAGAATTGGGCAAATTTTCTAATTTTAGGGAATGCAAAATTACAACAATGGTTGGATGTCTACCAATAAATGTTGCCTATTTTGGGGGATTATAATTTACATAATTGTTTACATAAGTGGTTAAAATAAAGTTATAAACATATCTTCGCCATACACTTTAGAACTGGACATGATAATGAACAATTTAACTCATTATATGTCATAAACAGAATGCAATATTCATTCACATAATGAAACAATTATTTTATCTAGCCTCTCAGCGGCATGCTCTATAAATAGCAATTACAATGATCCCATTAGATGACCGATATCTGAGACTTATTGTGCTCTGAAACGATTCGGAGCCATACGTATTCAACACACTCCTGAGAAAAGGTGCATCATTAAAAATTTATTTACGGTACACATATTAATAATGTTTGCGTTTATCTCATATTAATTTTGGGTCTGACAAGTTTTCTTATGGTGTCCGAAAAATCTACAGTCTGAGAAGTCTTCTTAGTGTGGGACCAAAAAAAGCTGGAGTCCGAAAAGTCATGTAACCGATCATCTTGTCCCTCGGGTATTATGTTTCAGGTAAAAAATAACATCATCTCAAATTTGATTTCAATGCAGATAGTCATTTTGAAAGACATTTCTTGTTAAATGCCTCTTTGAGACATTTAAAATGATGTTTAACAAAATTATATTTATGAAAAAGAAGACCTGTAGTAGATAAAAGGCAAAAATGACGGATTGCTATTAAATTTATAACCATACCTAGTCCTTATCTGTCAATCTACAATAAAAACTTTTACAGGGTATGACCTTTCGTTGTTTCAGTGTTTTACCACATTCTGCAGTTTCTCTGTGTGTTTTCCGTGACTGCCATAAATGGTGCAATATATTTGCTCTTGGCTGAGAAGGCTGATCTGAAGATGTCCAGATGGTTTCGAAAGACCAGACAGCATAGCATAGCATTGGTCTGCTTTGTGTCAGGTATAAAAATGGCATTTTACTTATTTTGTTATAACCCAAATGGTTTATGGAATAACAACTATAAAAGTTATAAAAGTCACTACTGTCAAAAATACAGATTTTTTTCCTCTTCTTTATATGTGCCACATAAAAGAACCTTCTTTCTGTTTTGAGGGACGCCACCTTCAGCCCTCAGATGGGGACATTTTGGGGTCATGTTATAATAATGGATAATTTAGAATAACATAATAAAGCTTTCAACAGTCTGTTTCTTGCAACAAACCATTTATGTATTTATGTAATTTGTGAGTAAAAAAAGTGTACACATTATTTTCCAGCGTTTGCCATGTCCGGAAGCCTGTATTTGTTCTACCACATCATAGATGACTTCCCCCATGAGGCTGGAATCTACCCAGAAATGCACTGGGCATCCATGTTAGCGAGTCTGTCCTGTGGACTGCAGTTCATGGCGGGGTTGTTTATGCTCAACTCCTGACACACATTGACTGAGACGAGGCATGGTTCAGTTCTTTCTGAGGAAGCATCAAACTTATGAAACTTGTGAAGTTTCCAACAGGTCAACCATCAACGTGCCAAATCTGATTAAAGTCAGTTCTTTAAGTATGTTACCCATTTGGATCTGAGGATGACTGATAAAAAGGCATCATCTGGTGACCTGTCAGCCAACTAGTCAGAGCCTTGCTTTCATGGTCTTAAAAGTGAAAGTAGAACATTTGGTATTACAAATTTCACAATTTAAAAATAAGCCAAAAATGATAAACCACATGGATTGGCTGAGATATAAATAACTTTCTTTGAAATCCACAATTTTAGGAATAAAACATTGTATAGGTCATCACCTGATCTTATATTAGGAAGCTTATGCACTTATCAATATTTTCCCCTGGGGGGGGGGGGGGGAGCGGCGGGCAAAGCCAGGGTAATTCAACTTATTTTATTTTTGGGGGTCTTATTCCCCACCATAGAGCCAAGCATCTTTGTCTGAATACCCTCAATGGGAGATGCTTAATTGATGTATCAAATGGCCTGAGGGAGGGGGGCAGGGGGGATATTGAACAGGATCTAAAAATCCGAACAAAGTATATTTCCCGGGACCCAGAATAATTCGGCGTGTCAATTTCTCGCCTGTCAGGAATTGCTTTCAGTCTAAAGTCCCGTATATGCCCGCCGCTCCCTCCCTGGGGGAAAATATTGACAGGTGCATTATGCATTTTATTGACTCAGTTTATTCAGATTGTCAACTTGCCAGCACAGAGTTCAAATGATAGTGCCATATGACTACTCACTAGCCTAAATGCTTGCCAACACATTTGACAGTGGAAAGATGTTTCCATTTGAAAATGTGAAATCCAAAAATCTCTTGTGTGTTTCTTGATGTGACCATCATTCTTCTAACAGAATCTGTATATAGGCTAATGGTTTTAGTTTACACAATGCGCAAGATCCTGCTTTCAAAATCGTTTCTAACGTATTGTAAGTTGTTGAAGTTCTCAAATTGAATGTGTGAATTACTAGCTGATATGCAACTGTAACTAACTACACTATTGGTGGTCCATCGGCATTCATTTAAATTATGCATGGTTTAGCAGCTATAGAAAGCACTAAGATCTACATGGACAAGATGTATTATTCTTATTATTTATTAGTTAAGCTCCTCCCAAGCAATTGTTATACGGATTTTTTTCATTCATTGCTTTTGCAAGTTAACATGTTTTATCAAAAACATTGCCATAATATGCTTATGTTTGTAAAAAGAGGTTGAACAAAATGTTTATCAGATGATAACTATGTGCCATGATTGGGCCAGTCACTCAGTGAAATTGAATATGATAGCTACATACGCAAATATCCAAGGGGTACCAATGCCATAAAATTTGAAGTAAATAAAAAATGAGAACTATCTTGCATTGCTTTAACAGCTTGTTAATTGGTTGACATAACATTGTGTTGTTTCTAATCAACAGTATTACGTTATGTTTCTTATTATGTGATTTTTCTAACTTACAATTCAAAAATGTATGTTAAAATTATGCACTTCTTTTTTACTCTTTTGTATTTATTTTAGTATCACCATAATTATAATGTATTAAGTTAATGAACTATCGTTAAAGGTGTAAATCTTTTGAAGTAAGTCAGTGGTCACCAATACAAATTCTATCTTAGCCAATTTTGACCAGATACGGCAAATATTTTCTGATTTGTTGTTGTAACCAACTTTTAGGCGGATCGTCTATGACAGTTCAGCGCTCTTGATCAAAGGAGTATTGGAGTAACTACTCATACAAAATTTATAAAATACTCATTCAAAAATTAAAATGTAAGTACCCCTACACAGATGTTGTTATTTGTTATCCAAATCATTATCAAGAGCACTGAGAGTAGTCTCCCATATTCGGAGACAACAGTTTGACGTTTTACATGTACAAACATGACTGTATACATGCTTGTCACTTCTCTAGTACGCATACAAAAATAAACATGCAATGCTAATATGTTAATCATTCTTGTCTGTTAAAAATATTATATATAAATTCAGTTTTATGTAATAAACCTTTTTAGCGTCGATGTATTAGCAATCCCTCTGAACTGAGTGGACATCAACAGTCAAGTACAAATATATATCAATTTTTAACTTTGAAATGATCTTCGTCTTTCGCATGAGACGTTAAGCCGAGGTGAAGTGTACTAGGTGCTTTACACCCGGCACTAAAAGACCCAGGGTCGCCTCTGGAACGGGGCGTGTCGTGTATCTTGCACTATCCCCCGTAACCGAACTAAGAAGTCTTCTGGGGGCGATGGCACTTGGGAGAATATCCCGGTGCACTCGATAAAAATCCACTACACGCATGTTTGATACCTCGGTTATCTGTTATAAACTAACCTTACAATCTCTATGTCTTTACTGAAGCGGCCAAACGACCCATTAAACAACACCCCCCCCCCCCCTATCTAACCCCAAATAATACAGTCTTTTTGGTCCACAAACATAACCCAATACTAGAGCTATCTCTTTATATCAATAAAAATCAATATAAAGGCCGACCCCAGCACTATCAACTATAAAAAAAATACTCACCAGTTCCAATTTACATAAATACAACCATTTATATACTATTTCAGTGACTTATTCTAACCATAGATAGAAAATAATCTCTCATTACCTCTAATAAACAAGTAATAAACAAAACCACAAAAACCACCTAAATATTTATAACAACAAGGCCATACTTCTTTATCCTAGACTTTTTGGCATTCAAAGACGTTATATTAAAAAAAAAAAAAAATACTAAGAAATACAAGTAAGGCCAGGCCGAATTTCAGCGTCCACGCCTACTGGAAACAAGTCACCATGAGCCACGCTATCGCCGTCGACCAGCGCACACCACCCTTACCACGGAAGGATCACAAACACGATAATCATATGCAATTACAAACACTCAAACTTACTACCGTCCGATACACACAAATTTGGCAAATAAAAAGCGTAATGCATAAATAACACAGTAAATTTCTGTTATAATTTGGCTCCTTTAACTTTCGACATCTAAATTTACCGTCTGACGAGCCACAGATGAAAGTCCTCACATAATGCAGCCTCAGGCGCGGAAGGACTATAAACCCTGAAACAACAACAACTTTGAAATGATCTTTCTTAGAATCTATTGTTTGTCCTTTACTGAAAAGTGGAATTTCGGTTGCAAATATTGAGAGTATTATGTGAGTGTTAGATAAAGATCAAGTTTATGATATCAGATGAAGTGTTGTATTGCCAGTTATAATTTGTTAATTTTCAGTTTCATCTGTGCCTCTTGTGACAATTAACCTTCTTGAGTGACCTGCTTCAAATTTATTTATTTCAAAATTTAAAGCACTTCAATCCATCAGTGCATTTGGTCTGGATAATATCACGCGAGACTGAGAAACATGGTAGTGCGAGGCTTGAGTCACAAATAAGCTGAAATTTCGTTACCGCCCCTGCTAAGGATCTTTGAACAAAAACACGGTTGCAAATAAATATTTATTCTAAGAAAAAATACAATTTAAGTTGAATCATATAAAAGCTCGCTAATGTAAAGTCTCGAACGAGGTCCTAGGATCTGAGCCATTTGTTCTCTAAAATCTGCGCTACAGTGGCGCGTTTTTTGCAGTTGACCTCCAGTATGCAATGGACCAAATCTTTGCATTCATCGCTAATTTTCTTCGTCTTAGAAAAGCAGACTTTCTTTTCGAGCTGATCTTTTACCATCTTCTTGATATTGGAGTCGTCATACGGCATGGATCCGCAGACCTGCAAGTAGCAGAGCGAGTGAGAGACCACTTTGGCACAATCTTTTGGATAATCGTTACTGCAAACTAAGGACTGTTTCATTATCACGAATAGAATACACTCAATAAAAGTTAAAATGCGCCAAATAGAAATTGTTGTCTTTTCTTGCTTTATAAGAATTTCAGCATCGCCGTGGTAAACACGAAATTCTTCCGTATATTTTCCCCAATATTTGTGTATAAATAAATGCATGTATAACTTAAATAATCATAGCTGACATTTCAAGTTAAAATTCTTATAAATAAAGAAAATACAACGATTTCCATTTATTTCCATTTGGTGCCTTATAACTTTTGCGTGAGTGTAGATATCCGATAGAATGTTCGTATAACGTTTGAATGTCGCGAAGTTTTTGACAGTGTTTTTCGGCTGCTTTGAAAATAACCGATTGTTTAATAAATTCAATCATAGATATCTGAAAAGTAAACTTGCGAAGTTCAACGGACAATCTATTGATATGCATGGACGCAAATAACGTAAACAAGTGTGCCGTTAAATAATTACGGGTTTCTTTTAGAAAGGTGATTTACCATTATAAAGAGGATGACACCCATTGACCAAACGTCGTGCAGCGGCAGGTGGTACGGCTGACCCTGAAGCACTTCCGGTGCTGCGTAGGCGGCGCTCCCACAGAATGTCCGACTGATGTCCCCAGCCACGTACGTGCGCGCAAACCCGAAGTCGCTCACCTTGATGTTGTTGTTATTGTCTAACAGAAGATTCTCGCACTTGAGGTCTCTTAAATAAGGTGCACAAATATATCAGTCAACTTGACTGTTTAACACACCATTAGAATGCTTTCTCTTAAGACAAAAAAAAAAGATAATAGCATTAGATAATTCAGCGTCTGTCCATTATTTCATCTGTTGACTTTAAAAATTAACTTTGTTCCAATGGTTAATGTCTGATTTTGTGAATATAAAGCAAGACACTTCTATGAAAGTAGCACATGTGACAAGTAAATTTCTAAAGTTGATTGAATATAGGCGACGCTAGATTTCGGGACTAGAACGCTTGAAGACACTACTATGGTAAAACTGCAATGGTAATAACCGCATTGCTTTTTTAGTAGCTTAAAATTTTGGGACTTTATTACATTTACACCAACAGATGGTGGGATTTAACGAAACAAAGGGGGTGGGGTTACTGCAATTTGTCAGCGGTTTTTACATCAGATTCGGCACTAGAAAACCGGAGATATCGCTACGACACACCTGTGCACGATGTATTTCTCGTGCATATAGTGGATAGCATCCGCAACTTGCCGGAACATGATCTTGGCCTTCTCGTCTGCAATCGCTCCTCGAAGTTTGATGAACTCCAGTAGGTCACCGTGACCGGCGTGCTCCATTGCTATATAAACCTGTAAGAATAATCCGTAGTGGAAGTGCGGAGCACATCTTACACGAATGAACACTTAAAAATGCGTAAATAAATTAATAAGTGAGTGGTTGGTCAAACGAGTGAATGATAACGTGACCGAACTAATGAATTAATTAATCGTTCTCATACTAGTACATGTATCTGTCGTGGCGCAAATAGTTTTTATAATGTCAAGTAGCATACAGCAAGTAATTATGGTAGACATTTACACCAAATTTGGAAGGACTACGTATAACTGATCCAAAGAATCAATGAAGCATTATTATCAAAGTACTAACATAAACGATAGCAACAATGTTCTCTTTGGTACGTCATACGAAAATACTGAAATTAAACAACTGGTATTTCATTGCACAGCGCGTGCGAAGGCAAAATTTAAGAACCATTGTTTACCTTATTATGAAACTCCATTAGTTCGTACATCTTTATGATATTAGGGTGGTCTACACAGGCCATGATTTTCAGTTCTCGTGGTAAAAACTTTTCTCTGAAGTCCTTTGGCACCTTCTTTCGGTTGATAATTTTAAGAGCCACGCGTTGCTGCAATTTTTCGCTGAAGGCGCTTTTGACTTTCGCGTACGAACCCTCGCCCAGAGAAGTGCCCAACGCGTATCCGCGCTTTTTGAGCTCCGCTTCCTCATCAGAAATAACGACTGTATTTTTGTCGTTACTCATTTTGTGTAAATAATTACTTTTAATTACGACATGGTACAATAATTGTTAAAAAGAAAACGCGCGCTTTCTCTAGGGCCAGCCGCCCGCGGTTTTGTATTGTGACGTCATAACCTCGACGTCAAATTGACGCTTGTTTATGCGACGTTTCTTAGACAGCAACGCATGTTTTTAATCACGTGATACACATAAGCCTCGTGTCAAAGTTGCCAAGGAGCAGAAAATTCAAAATGGTGGCAAAAAGTAAAGACAAAATGGCATATTGTTGATATATTGACACTTTTCGTCATTTGTTTGGATTGATTTTCTTTAAAAACGTCATCTATTCAATGCACCCTTCAAAGCGGCCAAAGATTGAGGGAGGGGAAGATTCCTCCTCCTGGGAATTAGAACTTAGAAACGATCTGGAAACCATGAAGGCGGAGGTAGAACCATTTGAAGTGAAGAAATCCTCTTCGAATAAACTAGAGACGGTCGTGTACCGCTCCACGTACCGCGCAATACTGGCAAAGAAAGGGCTGTTGGTGAAACAGACACTCGGCAGTGGAAGTTACTCCAAAGTTAAATTCGCCTATTGCCTAGAGAACTACGACTGTCCGAAAGCTGCGGTGAAAATTGTGGACAGGAACAAGGCCCCTAGAGATTTTCAGTCTCGGTTCTTACCTCGGGAGCTTGCGATATGGCCGAGAATGAAACATCCAAACATCGCTAGGATGATCGATATGTTTGAAGACAATTCGAGGGTGTACATGATTCTCGAATACGCCGAAAACGGCGATGTTCTTCGATACATCCAGAAATCTGGCGCCATCAAAGACCACCTCGCTAGAACCTGGATACGACAGGTTGGTGATGCGGTGCGCTACCTTCATGATCAAGATATAACCCACAGAGACCTTAAACTAGAAAATCTACTACTCGACAGGTGTTTTAACATCAAAATATGTGATTTCGGTTTTGTTAAAAGCCAGTCCATGAAAGAGCTTAGCAAGACATACTGCGGTTCTAAGTCGTATGCTTCACCGGAAATACTACGAGGCGAACCGTACGACCCCAAGAAGGCGGACTTGTGGGCCATGGGAGTTATCCTGTACATATTCATCACAGGGAAGATGCCATACGACGAAAGTAAAGGTAAATAACTAAATGTATAGAGCGAAATTCTGTTATAAATATGGTTAAAACAAGCAAGCGAGGAAGAATGCCTGTTATTGTTTATATTTCGTCAACTTATTTCCAAAAGCGTTTCATCGCAGAATCAAATTAACTTGTATTGATTTATTTTGTTGTTTTATACATGTGTAACCTTAAAGAGGCTTATTTCCAGACGGGAAATTTGATAGTTTTCTATTTGCAGTGTATTCGTTTGATCAATTTTGAAAAATTAACCACGAAATAAACTAAAAAAAAGCGTTGAGCGACAAAAACAACGAGTGAATACTTCAGTTTTCTTCGTTTTCAAATATTTTATACACACGATTCACCTTAAATAGTACAACTATAGAACATCTACGAAGCAATTTCGTTGTGAATAAAAAGATAAAACAAATTCGCCCCTGTAGTGTTTTTTCTCTTACACAATAGATCTGTGTTAAGGTTTTCTACAAAGCACGAGTTTCTCAAATTCTATTTTAATATTCAGGAAACGCCGGAGTCCTCGAAGAACAACGGAAGCTCAACTTTCCCTGGCACAAGTTCAAGTACGTCACACCGGAAGTGAAGTCCATCATTCTCAGCCTCTTCCGGCCCAACTACCTGGAGCGCCCGGGAATCCACGAGGTGATGGACCTCGATTGGATGCGCAAGGGGCTCGACCCGCCGGCCGCCGCGGAACCGGAAGGGGCGCCTGGCGAGAAACAGTCTCCGGTCTCCATTCAGAACGATAGTAAACTGGACATACAGAGGGAATTCGCGGCGGCGCTTCATCGAACAAGAGCGAAATGATGTTCTGCCTGATTTGTTAAATTAAATTATTATAATTGAAGTAAAACAGACATGTTTGGTAAGCAATCATGGTGACATTATAAAGAAATATCGGCATAAGCTATAATAATATTATTTTCTGTGATATCAGTTTTTTTATTTTATTTTAATGAAATGTAGTTCCAATGCCACTTGTATTACGTTTGTAATTTTATGTTCCAAAACTACTTTACCTTTACACTATATCGTGATGTCAATTAATTTCCATACAACCAAATAGTCCTTATAAGTATGTACATGTAAAATAATTCCTGTGGGTTTCTTAGTTATGAAACAAATACTTGTAGACGTTACAGCTAACGCTGCCTAGATTTGTCAAAAGTAAATTATGGGTGAGGCGTGTCGTGGGAAACCGGGGCTTGATGCTTCTGCGTAAAGTGTCGTCATGGATTAGCCTGTCAACACTTTCCGCTGTTATGCTATTTTCTGTTTCAAGGCAGTCTCTTTTAAACATGCATCCACTGTAGGCGGAAAGTCCGTCCTGGATCAGCCTGTGCGGACTGCATCCTGGACGACATTTTACGTAGATGCATTAGGCCCGGGTTTCCCACGACACGCCTCTTTCAAACGCGAGCTTGTTTGCCGATGTAGACCTACTTGTATATTGTCAACACTCAATTCGTCGTTGTGCATTGGAGCACTCTAGGGAAGATAGAGTAGTCACAGAGCATGCTCAAATGTAATGAACAAACCGAAAAGTCCAAAACGCTCCGTTTCAAAGACTTTACACGGAATTCGCTTACAGATTTTCCGTATTTGTGAAAATTGGCATTAAATGTCTTAACTGCAAGAACTACAGCATCTGGAATAATCTAAAACAAATATTATACAAGAGGGCCAAGATGACCCAAAGCGCTCACCTGAGTGCTGGCAATGACAGAGATCAGCTAAATGCCATCACCTACAAAATGACCCAGAGCAGACAACCTGATCTGGCAATTCGACAGGTGCAATACAGATGCCTGTCCGGCCTTCTTCTGTAGCTAACCTGGCAATCTACAGGCGATATACAGTCTCATGCCTGCCCGGCCTACTTCTGTTATTTACCTGGCAATTAAATGGCGCATTGATGGTCCGAACTGTTGGGACCAAGATGAACCACAAGCCAACAATAATATGTTTACCATGCACAATCACACTTTCATTACACATAGGTTGACATCCAATCTTTGCAATGGCACATTTTTTAGGTTCAAACATCCTGCTAATTCTATGTACTGTGCTTTGTTCTTATTTTAACAGAACAATAATTACAAGGGTGCCACGAATGCATTAGGTCGCTCACCTGAGTTTAAGGCATCCCAGTTTTGACCCCAGGGACATCATTTGAACAATCTTCTTAGCAGACTGGTATGCAATGCTACATACCAAATGTGAAACCACTGGGCCCTGCGGTTTTAGAGGAGAAGATTCTTGAAGTAATTTTGCTATATAAGTCTATACAAACAATGTGACCCCCGGGGCGTGGCCAGTTTTAACTCCAGGGCATCATTTGAACAATCTTTGAACAATGTTACCAATCAAATAACAAACCTGTGGGCCTTGCAATTTCAGAGAAGAAAATTTTCAAAGTCATTCAGCTATTTTAGTCTATATAAACCATATGACCCCTGGGGCGTGGCCAGTTTTACCCCAGGGGCATCATTTGAACAATCTTTGTAGAGGACCACTATGCAATGTTACATACCAATTATAATAACTTCTGGGCCTTGCGGTTTCAGAGGAGACGAATTTTGCCGCATTTTGCTAGTTAAGTCTATATAATCCATGTGACCCCGGGACCTGGACAGTTTTGACCCCAGGGGTATCATTTGAACAATCTTTGTACAGGACCCCTATACAATGTTACCATCCAAATACCAAACCTCTCGGCCTTGCAGTTTCGGAAGAGATTAGCTATTTAAGTCTGTACAAACCATGTGACCACAGGGGCGTGGCCAGTTTTAACACCAGGGGCATCATTTATACAATCTTTGTAGAGGACCACTATGCAATGTTACATACCAAATATGAAACCTCTGGGCCTTACGGTTTCAGAGAAGATTTTTAAGCCATTTTGGTATTTAAGTCTATATAAACTGTGACCCCCGGGGTGTGGCCAGTTTTGACCCCAGGGGCTTCATTTGAACAATCTTTGTAGAGGACTACTAGAGGATGCCACATACCAAATATGAAACCACTAGGCTTTGTGGTTTCAGAGGAGAAGATTTTTGCAGTAATTTTGCTATTTAAGTCTATATAAACAATGTGACCCCTTTGGGCGTGGCCAGTTTTGACCCCAGGGGCATCATTTGAACAATCTTTGTAGAGGACCCCTATATAAATGTTACCAACCAAATACCGAACCTCTAGGCCTTGCGGTTTCGGAGAAGATTTTCAAAGTCATTTAGCTATTTAAGTCTGTATAAACCATGTGACCACCAGGGTTTCAGAGGAGAAGATTTTTAAAGTCATTTTGTTGTTTAAGTCTATATAAACAATGTGACCCCCCAGTGGCCACTTTTTACCCCAGGGGTATCATTTGAACAATCTTTGTAGAGGACCACTAGAGGACCAGTAGAGGATGCCACATACCAAATATGAAACCTCTGGGCCTTGCGGTTTCAGAGGAGAAGATTTTTAAAGTCATTCTGCTATTTAAGTCTATATAAACCATGTGACCACCGGGGCGTGGCCAGTTTTGACCCCAGGGGCATCATTTGAACAATCTTTGTAGAGGACCACTATGCAATGTTACATACCAAATATGAAACCTCTGGGCCATGCGGTTTCTGAGGAGAAGATTTTTAAAGTCATTTTGCTATTTAAGTCAATATAAACAATGTGACCCCCGGGGCGTGGCCAGTTTTTACCCCAGGGGCATCATTTGAACAATCTTTGTAGAGGACCACTATGCAATGTTAAATACCAAATATGAAACCTCTGGGCCCTGCGGTTTCAGAGGAGAAGCTTTTTAAAGTCATTTTACTATGTGAGTCTATATAAACCATGTGACCCCTGGGTCGTGTCAAGTTTTGACCCCAGGGGCATCATTTGAACAATCTTCGTAGAGGACCACTAGAGGATGCCAAATACCAAATATGAAAGCTCTCAGCCATACAGTTTAGGAGAAAAATATTTTTAAAGATTTCACTTTTTAAATCTATTTTAAGCTCTGGTGACCTACATATGCACCGGACCGAAACGATTTTAACAATTTTAAAAGAGGGTCATCCAAGGATCATTCCTGTGAAGTTTGGTGAAAATCTGCCCAGCAGTTTAGGAGATGTTGTTTGAATGAAAATGTACGACGCACGACTGACAAAAGGTGATCACAAAAGCTCACCATGAGCACGTTGTGCTCAGGTGAGCTAAAAATAGTCACAAAAGACATACAAGACAACTGTCAGCATTTTGTATATCATCAATTAGGACTATTCAATCAAACAGACCCTTGTACTTGATGTATTTCCATTTTAATTGTGTTTTAGGTCTTGTAAATTATATTTAGCTCACTGGTCAACCGCTCAAATACCAAAACTAATTAACTGGTTGCTGAAATACTATCTGCTGCCATCCCAAATGAAAAATGAAGTCTCTATCTTGAACATAGTCCATTTTTTTGCTTATTTTTTACAAACAAATGGGCAAATAACTTTGTTCTTTATACCCTAATCAGCGCAAAACCTTGGTTTAATATGAGATCTTATGGTCATACATAAGCTGTGCACGTATTATCAAGATTAGATGAAAAATGAAGTTTCTATGTCATACAAAGTCCATTTTTTTGCAAAGTTTATCACAAAGAAGGGGAAATAACTCCAGTGTTCTTGGTTCTATCTGGCCCATCATTGCACCTTGATGAAATCATATGGTCATACACAAACTGTGCAAGTTTAGTCAACAAGGATTAAAAAGTTAATTCACTTTTGAGACTGAAAGCCAATTTTTGACAAATTATGGATTCTTGTTCACAAACAAGGGGTCATAACTCTGGTCTTTCTTGTCTGATATATATTGGGAATTGACTGAGACCTTACGGTCAAACACAAACAGTGCAAGTTGGTCAAGAATAGGCAATAAATGAAGTCCCTTTACTCCACATTGTCCATTTTTTCACACAAACAAGGGGCAATAACTCTGGTGTTTGTAGCCCAATCTAGGCCATTTTATTGATTATTTTGAAATATTCAGTTTATGTACATGCTGTGCAAGTTTGGTCCAATTCAGAGGAAAAATGAAGTTTGCATGTTGCACAAAGTCCAGTTTGTAGATTTTCTCATGAAAAAGGGGGCAATAACTCGGTGTTCATAGTCTGATTTGGCCCATTATCTATCTGAGATTTTTATGGTCATACACAAACTGTACAAGTTTGGTAAAGATTGAATGAAAGTGAAGTTTGTATCACTCCTACATGCCCAATTGTTCCGATGCACTATGGACGACAGACGACGCAGGACAGTCCCCCTATAACAATAGCTCATCGAGCATGAAGTGGTCAGGTAAGATGAAATGTAATGAAAGTGATGCATGGGAAGTCACTTTTATTTTGTTGAAAAAGAGTCCCCAAACTACAAGCCCTTACTAATATATACCATTCAAGCAGCAAGTAGCATGGCGCACTCTAAATAGTGTAAAAATATTTCTCAATTTCCGTTCAGGAAAAAATGTAAAACAGTGTGGAAGTATTTTTCAATTAAGGAGAAATAATAAATCAGTTTAATAAAATAATGTAAGATAATTACTTGAGTTTCCAAAATCCCAATTCAAATGTAAAGTCAGTCCAACAGTTACATGATTAAATGATGCTGCATCAGTTACTAACAGTCCAAAAACTACAGAAAGTAATTAACTCTTTCAGGCACTAGATCACATGATCTAAATCCTAAATTAAGATTGCTTGTTTACAACATGAATCCTAGCTATTGATTATTGTTTAAATAATTTTCCTGACTGGATGCAAAGACAGTGGGAAATTTTATTGCTGCACACATAGCCAAAATATAGGTCAGAAGCAGGCTATCAATACTTACTATGTGTAATGATGCTGATCTAAAATAGAAGTATCATGTTGACACAGAGTGACGTATTGATTTTACTGATAAGCAGACACAACTATCTGGGTTATATCTGTGAATGAGTTACAAAGGGAAATAACACATTTCTGGCAATTATCTTCCGGATACTTCATTTACCTCCCTTTACCAGGTGAGTTATTCAGGAATAGATGTATCTGGGACCAAAAAAGGGACAATAACTCTGGTGTTCCTGGTCGGGGCCCATTATTAAGCCTGTCCAAGATTTGATTGTTATACACAAACTGTGCAAGTTTGGTCAAGACTGAATGAAAAATGTAGTCTATCGTGATAACGGGCCAAATTATTGACGGCATACGGGCGACAGATGATGCCGGAGAGGTCCCTTATACCAATAGCTGAGCACTTTGTGTTCAGGTGAGCTAATAATGAAAAAAGGTTAATTAAAAAAATTGTCTTCGCCGGGAGACCTTCGAGAAAAAAACTCATGCGCTAACCAGTTTGCCAATTGGACTAACACATGTCGTTGTGTGTTTTTAACGCTGTGTAAATGATACACGTGTTTTCCAAAATACCAATTAAAGCCTTACAAACGCTTTATAATTTTCTCCATTTCGATTGATGATTATCCATAAACGAAACGATAGTTCAAATATATTTCTTAGTCATGAGTGTTATTTCGATTGTTTGTATATGATGCATAATTTCTTTTTGGAATCGATGACATTTTTTTTTTAATCTTGTAAATTTGCCAATCTGTGAACAGGTCCCTTTAACGCAGTGGTACTGTAGGTACACTCGCTTCCACCAAAGGGACCCTGGTTCGATTCTCCGTAGCGGTGAATGTGAATGTTTTTTTAATCGGAACGGCTGGTTTACTCCTGGTACTCCGGGGTCCTCCAGGGCATCAGACCGTATCAAAATTAAACTAGAACTCCGTGAGTCGGATGTGTCGCCTGACGGGGCATATCTCAAGTACGATAAGAGCAGTTATGCCGAAAACCAAACTTAACCAGAGATCTATTAACAAATCTTTGACTTAACCTTCCTTTTATGCCTACTAACACTTCCCTAAAGTTTCATAATGATTGCACAAAAACTACTCAAGTTACTGTCTGCACAAGCCTTATTTGAACTATTTTTAAAAAAAGGGGCATAACTCAAGCACGACAAGAGCACTTATGCCGAAAATCAAACTTAAACGTCCTTTTATGCCTACTAAAACTTCCCTAAAGTTTCATAACAATTGCACAAAAACTTCTAAAGTTATTGTCTGCACAAGCCGTATTTGAACATTGTTTTTAGAAAAAGGGGCATAACTCAAGTAGGATAAGAGCGATTATGCTGAAAATCGAACTTAACCTTCCTTTTATGCCTACTAACACTCCCTAAAGTTTCATAATGACTGCACAAAAACTTCTCAAGTTATTGTCTGCACAAACAGAAGGGGACACTGCCGCCGTCGCCAAGAACGCCACTACCACCGCCAAAAGTAACCCCTATATATCGCCTTTTCAGGCGACACAACAAGAATAAGGTTGAAAATCTCAGCTATACTTAAAATTTCCTCAAATATTTCAGTGTCTTCAGCATGGAGCAGACCTGGTGACACCCCCCCCCCCCCCAGACATACACAAAATATTGTTTCCTTAATTGTTCTGTAGCTCAGACAAATTAACCCGACACTGACCTTTACGCACGAATATATTACAAATCGATTATGGTAACGTTCCATATTAAAATTGAGTTAAATCGATGTAAGAGTATTCAACTGAAAATATACAACAGTAAAGTCAAGTCAATAAGTCAAGTTAATATTTGTTTATTGTCGGCACATATGACAACACATATAAACATAAGCTATGCATAGCTTTTTACCAACTTAATAACAGTATTAATAAGCACGTGAAACACGTGCACAAACAAAACTGAATATAAATATCAGAGAAAATTAAAAGTTAAGTTACGCAAATAGAGTGTTGGGCCAATTTGTCCAAGCTATATAACCTCATAATCTAAGAAATATGTAAAAGTCAAATTTCTCAATAAATATCCTTTTTATCAAATTATATTTATTAACACTAGACATATAAATAATGCTTATCATTACCCCAAATAAACATCACATATTGATGAATAAAATCATACTTTATTAACAACAAAATAATTAACATATCACAGTCCCTGTATTGTTATTATATCAACAAATACAATTATATAACTATAAATAAATTTCTAATAATAATACTAAAAAAAAACAAAAAACAAACAACATTTTATATATATATATTTTTTTTTTAAATACAAATACTGAAATTTGTTTTCTAAAAAATACACAAAACAAATGCACGCAAGAATAATAATGCACATTTAATTTCAATTGAATGATTCACATTAAAAATATGTATCACAAAATATTACAGTTACTAGTACTTGCATACCAAATTTAATTATACTTGCAAAACAAATTTTATAATACCTGGCAAAACAAATTAAACTATACTTTGCAAAACAAACTTACTTGCACTTTGCAAAAGTTGCCAAGTTACTTGCACGTTATTTAATTGCAGTTTGCATAACAAATTTGCTTGTATCATGCACGCTAAGAATCAAAAGAAGTATTGTGATATATGAATTATCAATAAGTACATCGTGCCAAATGGATTGACTATATCCCATTTTAGCCCTCGCAAGTACACATAAGACATGCCTCGTCATTCACAAACACTAGAAACAGTGACCTATCATTGTTCGACAATCTCGACAATCTCGTTCACCAATACTCAAGGAAAGATCTTAGATCAAATAAGTTACAATATGAAACCCATACTGGAGCTGAGCAGAGAAGACTTATTACGTCTACCTGTAAGTTATGTTTTTGCTGGGGCTGGTTTGTCTGTCTGTTAGGAACTTTACGCAAGAAGTTATATACCGCTAGTCTGCAGATATCGATTTACATAAAATTTTCTGGAAAGTTTGTGTGTATGTATGTGTATTTCGAAGTTTATGAGGTCCTTCAACACTGAAGCTGCATTATGTGAGGACCTGGGGTGTGTCCCAGCACCCCTGCCTAATTTACTCTTAGACTCATTGAAAGTTGGGACCAATTTTGAATCATAGCTGCAAATTCCAGCTATTTATTTCTTTACTGAAATATTTTTAATTTTGGTGTGGTCTTGTGCTGTGAGGAAGCCAGTTACCTGATGGAAACCCCACCTGTCCTGTTTGGTAAAGGCTGGAAATAGGCCAATGAAAAATTGGATTTTGGTTGTGATCCGAATCACCAACTGGATTTTTTAAGGATTTTTAAAGGATTCTTTCTGCAGAGCTTCCCATACAATGTGTCACTCTTGTGTTCATTAATGGTGATTTTCTACTAATCTTACAAAAATGAGTGAATACCGGTAGTAAAAATTGTCAATAAGGGACAAAATCATTTACTTAGAATGATTAATTTAGCATACTTGTTATCAACTTTTGCCTGGAATTAATGGCTTATAATTATGATGAATATGTTGATGATGAATAAAATTGCTACATGTATAATCTATATTGTGCAACTATTATTTCAATGTTTCACAGAATGGGTAAAAAATACTGGATAACACCAAATGTACTGAAAGATACACATTGGCAGACCAGCAAATTAATCTGATTTGTAACAAATATCACAAGCTCAAATTAAATGCCACTCTAAATATAACACTTCCGACACAGCATTTTTCCATATACTCAATTTTTGGCAGTTTACAAGAAAACAGTGAAAACAAAATAAAAATACTTAAACACTAATTAAATCTTAAATATCTACAGTTACAATCAAGACTAATGAATGATCATACACAATGAAATGTTCACAAAAGTGACATATAATGCAAATTTGTGTATGATTATTCGGCATGAAACAATCTTGCAATCTTACATCATTGAGTATAATTTAAACTACTTATATGATTGTACACTGCCGCTGGTATATGTATTCCCTTTAGTATAAATCCACACTGGTACATGTATACCAATTCAGTATAACTTAAGCATAATTATATGTATTTGTTCAGTATTACATCAGCATTATTATTTATAACTTATTAAGAATTATTCAAACATATTTTTATCAGAAGAACATCAGCGTTATTAACACAAATTTCATTAAATATTACTATAGCATTATTTATGTATATCTTGTTTAGTATAATGTCAGCATTATTTCTGAGGCGAAGATGGCGCAGTGGTAATAGGAGGCAATATTGGCGCTGGCGCACTGATGCTCATTACAGAATCACGTCTTATCAAGCCCGTCTTTTGGAACACTGATCGCCTTCTTGGGGAGATCTGTAACAGATATTTACATGTATGTCACATATTTCTATTTTGGTTGCATAAACATATATTTGAGGTGTGTTGTGGTAAAACCGGGTTTAATGCATGTGCGTAAAGTGTTGTCCCGGATTAGCATGTGCAGTCCGTACAGGCTAATCCCAGACGGCACCTTCCACCTACAGTGGATTTATGTTTAGAAGGGACTTCCTTGAAACAGAAAATACCATTAAAGCGGAAAATGCCGTCCTGGATTAGCCTGTGCAGACTGCACAGACTTATCCGGGACGACACTTTACGCCCATGCATTAAGTCCGGTTTTCCCACGACACGCCTTAAAAGTTTCTATTATTTGTTAAATAAGGTATCCTGGTGCATCCCAAATTCGATTTTCACATCAATTTGAGAATGTTTAGTTATTATTGTGTCATATGAAATTAATAATAATTTGAACATGAAGCCTGCACATTTGCCTAGATTAATATTTAAAAAATCCCACAGAATTCAATAAATTTAATACAAAATGTAAATATAAAGAGAAAGAACAGTGTTCAAATTTAGGTTACGTAAACTTTAGGTAATACAGTAAACTCCACTTGTAACGATATTGCTTATAGCGATACATCGCATATAACGCTGCAGAGTCCAAGGTCTAGGCAGGATCCCTATATATTTCAATTGATATAATATCGGTTGTAACGATATCACATGTAACAAAGTTTCCGGTATAACGATGTTGTTGTCATAGCCCATTCGCAAACATTCCCCTTTTGTAACGATATTTAGAGTCTGTACGAGGTGTGATAAACACTGATCCAGGTAAGCAGTTATCTGGAACCACTTAATTAAATTACTAAATTAATGTTGTGGTAATCAATTAAAATTGGCATGGCATGTGACTGTCCAAAATAATTAGTTTGTTAAAACTTATCGGCGATAATATTTTATATGTAACGTAACGGGTCCTCACCAATATTATTCGAACGTTGTATATGTGTACAATGGCTGTGACAATTATTTTTGATAATTATCCTGAATGTTTATTTAATTGTCATAAATTGATTGCATTTCTTGATGTTTTCCGGTATACGTAGTGCTACATTACATTAATGTAAGTAAAATTAATGGTGTTGTTTCTCTGTTCTTTATTTATATGTTCATACTCTTGGTGGCCTACCTATGGATGTAACGATATTCGGATATAATGATATAAATCCAGTGGTCCGCTCAATATCGTTACAAGCGGAGTTTACCGTACCAGGATATTTTAGATCACTAAATTTAACTTGCACTTTTATAAGTATTCCTGACATCTATACATTTTGGGTGAATATAACAGATTCTCATCGTAATGTTTTTATCTAGTTTAACACTTTAACACATGTATTGTCCCTGAAAAACTTAAAATGACTATAAGTAGGCTATTGGAAAATAACAAAACAATAAAGTACATGTACATGCTTTATAATTTACAAATTATGTTCAGACCTGTAAAACTAACTTTAAGGAAGATTATATGCTTATATCTGAACAATGTATTGACTGTTAATGCTTTATATTCAAATTATTACAGAAAATATTTGAAAATAAACTTTTCTTGGCAAACATATAAAAACTACATATAAAGTTACAAATCAGTATCTTATTTTAGTAAAGAAAATTTGTGAGAACTAACAATGTGCTTTAAAATGTATCATCAACGTTTCTTGTTTATTACAGTTTATTTTCAATCGTTAAAAATTAAGATGCCTTTTTACTCACTATCTGCACATTTGTAGTTAACGCAAAATATTAAATAATGCAGCATTAATTCTGAGACAAAATATTCTTTAGTGATTGTAATGGCTGGACACAAAAAGCACAAGCCTTATATGATACTTGTTGTATTTTTGCTGATTCAACTTAAAAAACATTCTGAATGGTAAAAGGAATGGGTGGATGATTGCAACAGTCCAAATTCTCTTAGCATTCCCTGCACAGTTTAATGCACCTATCAATATTTTCCCCAGTCACAGCAGTGGGGGAGTGGTGGGCTGACCGAGGGGACTTTGACAAATACCCACCCTAGAGCCAAGCATTTTTGTCTAAATTCCCAAAGTGGTGTATCAAATGGCCCAGGGAAGTGCCCAATATTACCGGGATCTAAAATCCGACCAAAGTCTATTTCCCGGGGCCCGGTATCATTCAGGGTGTCAAATTCCCACCTGTTGGTAATTCCCTTCAGTCTAAAGTCCCGTAAAGTCCCGTAATATGCCAGCCGCTCCCGGGAAAGTATTTATAGGTGCGTAAATAAGCTGCAAAAATGCTGGGGGTAGCCACAATTCAAGCAGCAGCAAAAAAACAATCCGACTGTGAAATAACATTATTTTGAGTTTACCGTAAAAGTACAAAATGCATAATTTCAATTGTCACATTCACCAAATGACTACAATTAACATTACAATATCATATCATCACAGTAGTACTGATATAACAGATTTGATGCAGACTAAACCATCCTTAAAAAATTATTTATTTGCGGTAACGCGACCAACTCACGAAATTGGGCCCGACTCACAAGTTTTTATAGGCATCCGTGAAGCATTTTTTTTTTCTCTTGGAAAATGTTAGTTATATAGTCATCATATTTTGTTTGTAATTAATTCGTAATGTTTTCATATTAATTAAACACTGCATTCTAATAACTTTGCAATAATATTTCCAATTTGAACAAAGAATATGCCATTTGTGTGTAGACAATTTGGTCCATGTCTAAGGGTCGTCTACATTCGTTCCTACCCCCCCCCCACAAAAAAAATAAAATAAAAATAAAATAAAATCGACCTACCTACCGAACTTGAAAATTCTGGGACGCGTTACCGCAAACAGTTTTTTAAGGACCTTATATATAGATTTTACATAATCCTCATTGATTTATAATACAATGACTATGTCCAATTAATTTTTAAAAATAAATTTTAGTTAAAATCTTCATCCCTGATAATGTGGAAAAGTGAATTTAAAGCCATAACTGCAAAAGTTTTTCACTAAGCTCTTTCATACATTTTTCTGTGCATAAGTCAGGGAGGTCTGCTCTTGCCATGTCCATTCCATTGGCAATCAATTGCTACAAAATGTAATGTTGTTCGAGAGCCACAATTCCACAGCTCAATGCTTGGTTTGTAATACTTCTTAAAAGTTTATACAATAAGGGCGCAACTAGGCACATTCAAACAAATAATAATCCTTACATGAATATGAAGGTGATAACTTTAATACAAAATAACAAATCATAAATAACTGAGGTCCAAACAAAAATATATGAAATATGTATTATCAGAACAAAAATATGCTGGATTTACTTTTTTCCACAGTGTTTACTGAAATTCGCCTTAGCTTATAATGCCCCTGACAGTTGTAGTTCATTTTGTAGCTTAACATATTTAGGCCAAAACAAAAATTGTTGGTTTCAGCTTACATTATCTAAGACAATCTTGGGGATTGGACAACCAATCAAAGAAACTGTTTGTCATTTTCAAGAGTGCCTGTCTCACACAGACTAATTCAAAATGTTTGCTAATTACCAAAAAGCCTCATATTAGCGAAAACTGCTCTTTTACCAAAATTCAGAAAAAGTTAATGATCAATAGGCAAAAAACACTTTTAGGGTCGGCAGAGAAAATTATAGGGGGCGGGGTCGGAAACCAACAATTTTTTTATTTACGCCCTACAATGGTACAAACTACAATAGTACATTTTATCATTTTCACTGGAATGACACCTACACCATATGGTTATTCAGTGTACACAGAGGTTAGACAACAGTAACAAGCAGTTTCAAGCATTCCGACAAGCAGGGTTACATATTTATCCAATATTGTCATCCTGCAAGACAAAATGAAATAATAATTGTACAACAAACAGTAACTGATCATAGTTAAACTGGCCCCAGGACTATGAACATTCTTAAGCTTAATCTTAAATATTAAACCAATGGAAATCAATGCTCAAATGTTACAAGCATTCTCATTGGTCAATATTTTAAGTTGAGACTAAGTTTGACATTGAGACCTTTCGTAGTCGAGGGACCTGGCCCCATGATGTTTAAGTTCTCAACCTCTAACTGATAACTTAAATATTAGCCAATGAAATTCAAAGCTCTCATGTAACAGCTTTTTTCATTGGTCTCCATTTTTTCCTAAGACTAAGTGTGAGGACAAGTGGCCGATAAACTACACTAAAGTCAGTATGTCATGAAAGCTTTAACAAAGCTACGCAAATGGAAGTTTTTAGATCTGGTCCTATGACTATAAACATTCAAAAGTTCAAATGTTATAATTATTTAAATAATTAATTAATTTTATAATAAATCAAATATTATAGGTAAAACATTTTCACTGATCAATATTTTAAGGATTAGACAAGAACTGTCATGGTGCCTGTTCTGATACCTACATAAATAAAAATTTTCACTTATATAATATTTATTAATATTCTTAATCAATAAAATATATCTCTTGCTAAAATGCGCTTAACTGAGCTTATTATTACAGTTTTCATTGATATCACTACTGTTTATGCAATACCAACTTAATTCCTCTACTTGTCACTTTGTTTGGCTGTATTCAGTGATGTATAACATATTATAAAAAAAGTGATGCATTTACAAAAACAAGTTATTTCTCTACTGCCACTTAAATTGGTTGGTTAAATTCTGCAGCTGTTTGCCACAATACAGCGCTGGGTACATACCGATGTCGAGCTGCCTTCCTTAATACTTTTGCCTCGCTGTTTGTCCTGCATATGAAGATAGAGTTTTTGCATGCGTGTTGGATGAGAGGCTATAGGGGTAGAGTAGCGAGAGTTTGGGTTAGCTGACGGGCCAGGACCTCTTTCGTAAACTGCGTTAGGTTGTTGCACGACAGAACGCTACGGTTAAACAAAATATGCACTGCACTCTTGGGTTAAACAAAACCTCAGTTAAGAAACACAGGTAGAGATTGAGGTGGTCAATAAATTATGACAGATTTTCAACAAGCACATCACAAAGAAGCATGAAATTATAGCAACAGTTGCAATTTTACTGTAAATTCTAACACGACACTCACTGATTTTTCTAAAGACATAGAACAAAATTATTGTTGTTAAATTAACAATAAACATCGCAAAAAGTAGTTTAGATTCTGAGCCGAGCATACTAAAATGTAGTTCTCAGTACAATTGCCAAATATTTATCAGATCATGTTAGAATCAAAGTAATTTTCACATTATCATTGTTTATTGGCCAATAAACAACTCTTTGTCATTCTGATGCGTGGATATTTAAACCACCTGGGCTAATGCCCTCGTGGTTATAAATTCCTATGCATAAGAACTCCAAATCATTGTTTATTGGCCTATAAACAATGATAAGTTTTAAATTATTGTTAAATTGTCTCACTTACACTCACAACAGCAGTTAATGGAAGCATATGCTCAAGTCTTGGCATTTGATACATTGGCCGGAATCGAAGCATTTTAAAAAGCTGGTTGGCAAATATATTAGGCAGATACTTAAACCTGACAGTCAAAAACATTGTCACCGTGAATTCTTTGGTGTAGTTATTTTGGATACCTTGAGCTCTGGTCACTTTTCTCATGCAGGTTTTGACAACAACAACAAAAACAACAACAAGTCTGACGGGAAAACAAATCAAACCTGAGTTTCTCTACATGAATTTGATCTAAAAGTCAGAGTAAGAGACACAGATCAAGGGACAAATGTTTAAAACAAAATGCAAAATAATGTCATAAAATGCGAAACAAATAAATTTTGAGCGTTAATTTTTTAGCAAAGCATGATATTGCAGCATAAAAGCAGAGCATCATTTAAGATTCATGAAAAATAAACTTATTTTAGTAAGAGCTTAGAAAATAATATAATTGTAGCTAAATTTGAGAAAACATTGTTTTACAAGATTATCTAAATCAAAACTGAGTGTATGATGTTTTATTGTAAATAAACAATATTCCATATAATAATAAATACAAATAAATGAAACAATAATTATGTTTTACATAGAATACAAAAGATATGGAGATTCAGACAAATCCTCTATTTACACCTACTTTAGGCTGGGGTCCGTCTGGTGCATCATTGTTGGAACGGAAGGTCAAGGTCGTTGTTGGAGTTTTTGGCCTCTCAGGGGTTCGTACCTTCAAAACAAGACATAATGTAATATAAGCATAAATGTGAACGAGAAACAATGAAATGTCATTAGTAACAAGTAGGGATGGGACCGAATACTGAAATCAATATTCGAATATTCATTTTAGGTATTCGAATATATTCAAATATTTGTTTTGTAAATACTACTATATACGGCACTCTGTCAGAATATTTACCTATCCGAAATATGTATACTACGTGTATGTAGTTGTTTTACCTTGTTTATATTGTAAATGAGCAATATAACTTAGTGTTAGGCAAATAAAAAGAAATGTAAGATATTGTTAAATGTATTGTTAATTAATTTGTTAATCGTTCCGTACACAAATTTCTCATTACATAGATTACACGTTGCCTGGGTTTTGTCTAATGACATGTAAAGTACTTCCAAGCAAATGATGGTGGCATTGTTTATTAATCAAGACTCTTGTATAATATACGGTGTTGATATACTGGAGAATAATTTACAAGTGACATATATTAAGATTGACCAGATAATGCTAATTTTGTTAAAGAAATTGATTGGCTGATAATGGATTCATTTTGATTGGTTTACTTAGAGAGTAATTGTAATTTACCGTAAACAAGTTAACCGTGTAGATGTCACTTAAGGACAATAAACAACAATGTACACCTTGTGCAAACTGTGAAACCGTTATCACAACATGGCCCAGTTTTGTTATTTGTGGATACTTGCGCCTCCTACAAACCGTTAATTCGCGGCCCTTGTAAAGACGTGGCCCCCCCCCTTCCAATTATCAATGGTCGTTAATTGGACATGTTTGGCATGTGTTGTAAAAACGTTACACTGCCCCGGCCACCTGCTAGGCAGGAAATACGACTGGAATTCATGTTAACTTTGCAATCAAACTGGAAAAAAAAACATGATTTTTTTAAAGAAATTGTGTTCTTTAGATACATTTGAAAATCGAATATTCGCATTAGTTTTTTTAATATTCAAATATTATCCGATATTTGAATATTCGAATATTCGGTCCCATCCCAAGTAACAAGACATAACGTAACATAAGCATAAATATGAACGAAAAACAATAAAATGTCATTAGTAACAAGACATAAAGTAATGTAAGCATAAATGTGAACGAGAAACAATGAAATGTGATTAGTAACAAGACATAATGTAACGTAAGCATAAATATGAACGAGAAACAATGAAATGTCGTAAGTAACAAGACATAATGTAACGTAAGCATAAATGTGAACGAGAAAAAATGAAATGTCATTAGTAACATGACATAATGTAACATAAGCATAAATGTGAATGAGAAACAATGAAATGTCATTAGTAACAAGACATAATGTAACATAAGCATAAATGTGAACCAGAAACAATGAAATGTCATAAGTAACAAGACATAATGTAACATGAGCATAAATGTGAACGAGAAACAATAAAAATGTAATTTGTTTAAACTTGAGTTAGAACAATTGTATGCCATACATGCCATAAATTTATTCAGGCCAAAACGGGACATTGACAAAAATTCGCCGGGATATTTGACATTTAAGCGGGACACCTATGTATAAACTAGCCTATTTTCACGACATAAAAAAGTTAACGTAATTTACTCACAGCGACGTTTTTCATTGTTGTCCATAATGTGTAACATAAATATTTTCAACTATATAGTAATTATAACATCACGTATGAAAATGGGTATAATAAAATATAATATATATATAAATATAATAAAATCGTAATCCGAAACGCCTATCTGAATTTTACTGTTCACGGGACGTAAACACAAGTTCTATTCATAGTTAAGATGCACATGCATTGCATGTAAACTCTGTTTTCTACTAGAAAAGCGCGGGAAAATTATGCCGATATGTACAACACCACGTCATCCGCATGGAAAGCGTGGGTGTACTGACCGCGATATAAAAATTTTGTAGCGGGAAGAATTGTGAAATCTTTACTTTTGTATACAACTTTCTTAGCGCGAAAACAACAAGATTGGGTATTGGTATCTTGAATGATGGGCAGTACATATTGTTACGCGGTCTTTTGTCACCATAAACATTTGCTTTACAATAACAAGCAGTTACGCAGTATCAATAATTTTATTGTCGTTCAGATATGTTTGTATTGATTTATGGCATACAGTTACTGTAAACGACCTCCACGTGTAGCACGCTTTTCACGACCCATTGCTGTAATTCGGCTGCTAATCAGAGCAACAGCCGAGAAAAGACGTTGCCATGGATGGCATGCGCGATATTAGCTGATGACGTCAAACTGTTACACTCTGATGTTGCACGGGTCGGGTGATTGTTTTTCGCAAAATACAGGAGTCAATGACTAGCATTGTAGGCGCGAAAATCCGGACCGAACCGGACAATAATTACTGCTCCTCTTTGACAAGCGGCTGACGGGCATTGTTGTCATAGGGACCAGTTAAGAGATTAACGATGTGAAGTTAATTGTTGACCCAATAAAGCACACTAACATCGATTTTAGTGGTTGACCGGGACAAAATGCATCTGAGCGGGACGCCGGGACAAACCTCGCGAAAGCGGGACAATCCCGGCGAGACCGGGACGTATGGCATGTATGAGTATGTCATTAGTGTAAATACTAATGAGAATATATAGTGTAAATATGAATGACATGTCATAAGTGTATATATAAATGAGAACAGTTACAAGTCATTAGTGTAAACATGAGTAAAAACACTTACATGTCATTAGTGGAAATATGAATGAGAACAATGATATGTCATTAATGGAAATAATTGATTAGGAACACTTACATGTCATTAGTGTAAATATAAATGAGAACAGATGTATGTCATTAGTTTAAATATGAAAAAGAGCAATGACACACTTGTGTCATTTCATGTGTGATATGGAATTTCAAAACAAACTCTAGTACATATCAGACAGATACCCCCATCACAGGTAATTAAATATAAAAGTGCCTACACTACAATATAACATACCCTGTAGACAGGTATACCATCATAGAAAATTGAATATAAAAGTGCCTGTAGACACTTAAAGTACATACCCTGTAGACAGGTACACCATCATGGGCTATTGAATATAAAAGTGCCTGTAGACACTTAAAGTACATACCCTGTAGACAGGTATACCATCATGGGCTATTGAATATAAAAGTGCCTGTAGACACTTAAAGTACATACCCTGTAGACAGGTACACCATCATGGGCTATTGAATATAAAAGTGCCTGTAGACACTTAAAGTACATACCCTGTAGACAGGTACACCATCATGGGCTATTGAATATAAAAGTGCCTGTAGACACTTAAAGTACATACCCTGTAGACAGGTACACCATCATGGGCTATTGAATATAAAAGTGCCTGTAGACACTTAAAGTACATACCCTGTAGACAGGTATACCATCATGGGCTATTGAATATAAAAGTGCCTGTAGACACTTAAAGTACATACCCTGTAGACAGGTACACCATCATGGGCTATTGAATATAAAAGTGCCTGTAGACACTTAAAGTACATACCCTGTAGACAGGTACACCATCATGGGCTATTGAATATAAAAGTGCCTGTAGACACTTAAAGTACATACCCTGTAGACAGGTACACCATCATGGGCTATTGAATATAAAAGTGCCTGTAGACACTTAAAGTACATACCCTGTAGACAGGTACACCATCATGGGCTATTGAATATAAAAGTGCCTGTAGACACTTAAAGTACATACCCTGTAGACAGGTACACCATCATGGGCTATTGAATATAAAAGTGCCTGTAGACACTTAAAGTACATACCCTGTAGACAGGTACACCATCATGGGCTATTGAATATAAAAGTGCCTGTAGACACTTAAAGTACATACCCTGTAGACAGGTACACCATCATGGGCTATTGAATATAAAAGTGCCTGTAGACACTTAAAGTACATACCCTGTAGACAGGTACACCATCATGGGCTATTGAATATAAAAGTGCCTGTAGACACTTAAAGTACATACCCTGTAGACAGGTACACCATCATGGGCTATTGAATATAAAAGTGCCTGTAGACACTTAAAGTACATACCCTGTAGACAGGTATACCATCATGGGCTATTGAATATAAAAGTGCCTGTAGACACTTAAAGTACATACCCTGTAGACAGGTACACCATCATGGGCTACAAAAGTGCCTACACTACTTGTACAGGTACATACCCTGTAGACGGGTAGAGCCCGAAACACCGCCCCATCTCTCTTCTTGCCCGGAGCCACGCCTTCCAGGTGGTCATTGTAAGCCTGCAGTAGGTACTCACAGCTAAAGAGACTTCTTCACAGATTTTCGTATATTTTTATAAAATCTTATCAAATGTCTTCATTGCAAAGAACTAAAGAATTTGGACTAAAGACCCAAATATTCTTTGTCAAGAAATAAGAAAAAAAAAGAAAGACTGCCTTTGAAGGGACTCCAAATGATGACCACTGGATCACAAGTCTGTGAAGCTAACCACTCCACCAAAGGGATTTACATACATGAGCAATGTACATGACACTTGTGTTTTAAAGATGTCAGAAAAGCATTACAAACCATTTACAATGGTTGCCAATTTAGATGTTTAATAAATATTGACACATTATTTTGAACAATGTTCTGTGTCAGGATCGACTGTCATTTTGCTCCTTGATATATTATTCATTTTTCTTTTTGAAATCTCTGACAAAATATTTGGAAATTGTCATTTTGCCAATCTGTGAATAGGTTCTTTAGTATCCACAACTAATGAACTACAAATATAATTATGTTAGCCTAAAGAGCTAAACTCTACTAAAATTTCTGAAATTGTTGGAGCATAAGTCATCACATTTTCGGGTAAAAAAAAGACAGGAGGCGCGTCGTGGGAAAACCGGCCTTAATGCATGTGCGTAAAGTGTCGTCCCGGATTAGCATGTGCAGTCCGCACAGGCTAATCCAGGATGGCACTTACCGCTTTTATTGTATTTTCTGTGTCAAGGAAGTCTCTTTTGAACATAAATCCACTGTAGGCGGAAAGTGCCGTCCTGGATTAGCCTGTGCGGACTGCACAGGCTAATCCGGGATGACACTTTACGCACATGCATTAAAACTGGTTTTCCCACGACGTGCCTCACAGATATTATTTTAAACTTATTGTGTTTTAACTGGATTGTTTCAAATCCAGAGGCTCAAGGGTATCGAGACAAACTGAGTCTGTTTCTTGGGTAGAACCTTTACTATGTGCCTTTCAGGAATGTTAAGAATGTTTCCAAGTAGGAATCAAACTCATGACCCCCCAATCGCATGGCATACACCATGTTCACTACACCGCTGCTACTTGTATTCTTCCAACATAAACATTTTATCTACAGACTTTTACTTCTTGGCGCACACCTATGTATTCAATATTCAGTTTTTAATATTAGATTTTCTTCAACTCGTGAGGCATCTTATTAAAGTTAAGAATTATTTAAGAAATAATGTTTGGTGTAGAGTTGTTTATCAGCTAATAAATAGAGTTGTTTATCAGCTAATAAACAACAATTTGGAGTTCTGCATTAAACCACAAGGGCGTTAGCCCAAGTGGTTTAATATACCGCATCAGAAAGACAAATCATTGTTTATTAGCCGATAAACAACGATAATGCAATTTAAAAAAAATTAAAACATGACCTGACCACATTTTCTGCCATTTCAAAGCGAACTCTATTTTACAGCTTCGGAGCTATTTTTATGGGTTGTTTATTAGTAGTTGAACAACAGTGACTTTTGTCTTTGTCTTTAGAAAACTCTGCGCGTGTCATGTTAGAATATACGATACAAAACAAAAATTATAAACAACTGTAAACAAAATTGATAAAGTTATAAAGCAAGGTTGATGGCACCTTTGGTTTAATAAGAGCTTCAAAGAACTTCTTATCCTTCGGATCCAGGGGCCTCTTTCTGTCCTGGTTAGCTCTGAGGTAGGCAGACCGCTTGAATGGCTGCCACCTGAAGCAGACGACATGCTGGTATACTGCATTCTGTTGGTCTATCATGTAAATAGTAGTGTTGTTAATCAGTGTCAAAAATTTTAGTCAATTAATCAGCAACAAGTTCTGCCTAAATAACCGATTAATCAGGATTCTTGAAAGTAAAGGAAATACACCCTAGACTGCAACGTTTCAATTATTTACCTTGTTTTATTTAGTTTGACAATAAATATATGCGCCTGATTTATATAACAATTATGAAGGAAAAAGGGATAAAACATGTTTTTGTAAATACAATTTGTGAACTGCATTATCCTTCTAACGCGATGGACTATTGACCAGACAAACATCAAATATATTAATTAATGAAACGTTAAGCAACCGCACAAACACTATAAATCTTTATCTTGTGTTGGGTACAAAATGCAAAATTTATAGAAAAAATATAACAAACATAGGAAAAGATAAAACAACACGTAATGCTAAGGGTCTGAAGAAATAAGCAATACATAAAGATTTGTTAAGCCTTTTTTTTTCTTTTTTTGTTTTGTTAGCTCACCTCAACATGAAGTGATTGGTGAGCAATTGGTATAGGGGACGTATCATGCGTCGTCTGTCTTCCGTCGTCAAGATGAAGTGATTGGTGAGCAATTGGTATAGGGGACGTATCATGCGTCGTCTGTCTTCCGTCGTCAAGAAATCTTGGATGTAATTCATAATGGGCCATATCGGGCCAGAAACGCTAGAGTTCTTTTGTTGTGTTTTTTTCGAGGAAAATTCAAAATTGCCTTTTTCAAACAGAGATTCTTTTTCATCCTATCTGGACCAATCTTTCAGTTTGTGTGTGACAGAATGACTTATGCCGACGCCAAAAAATTCATAAAGATCGAAGTAATGACCCTTTGTTTGATGGACAAATATAACCAAAATTGTCATTTTTTATGTAGAGACTTTTCATTCAATCTTAACAAACTTCCGTAATGTATTTGTGGTCACAGGAGCATAGCTGGAACTACAGAGTTATGACAGTGAAACAGCTAGACAAGAAATCAAGGAACATAATTTCATTATTTTTCTTTTTACATCCTATAACCATTGTTCAAGACCATTCACAAAAGTAATATCTCAATCTTTAACAATGATGTGTGAAGTGATCATGGACTTCTTTGTTTGTAATTATGACATAACAGCTTTATAAGAGAGGATATTAGTTCTACACATCATATTTAAATGTATGGTACAATAAAATTATGATAATGTTTACATTTATTCTATTGAACAAAGTATTTAATTATGTGTGCATGTGTGTTATTTAATTATATTATTTGGTCACTGAAACACATACAGTTACTGAATCTGATCACTTGTTCAAGTTAAAAGAAAGGGATTGGAAGATTTTCAAGAAAGAAAACTCATGCATAAATATCTTCAATTAATCGACGAATCCTACATCTTAATCGACTAATTAATCATTACCTATTATTCGTTGATTAATCAATGTAATGATTAATCGGCACAACACTAGTAAATGGAGAATATATGGTTGGTGACTTATATCATGTGATATCAGACGAGTCTGATATGGCGTAAGAAAAGGCGAGGCTTGCCTCATTTGGTCACATTTACATGTTGAGATAGATGCTGAGACAGGTAGCAACCAATCTCAGGATTTCTTGTAAACCTGAGTTTGAGATCTAATGTTTTTTGTTTGTTTTTAATCTATGAGCTAGGGATTGAGATTTGAGCTCGGTTGATCTCAATAGCTTTATAACCTCAGGCCCAGATCTATTCTTTGTTTACATTTGAATGATGTGACATTTCGCGCCTACAAAAAGTAGTTCAGAGAGAAGAGAGCGGGGTTAAAAAATCCTTGAACGTGACACAGTAGCATGATATTCTTTAATGAGGGGGGGCTAAATTGTGTTATGAGTCAGTGACATGATGTCACAGAAAGTGGGCGGAGTTAATTTGTGTTATCGGTCAGTGGTATAATAATACTTAAAAATACTGGGTCAGCTTCTTCAGCATAATAAATTGCTAGAAAATGACTTCAAAGATAAGGAAGACTTTTGGTGTGAAGGCACTGTCCAACTCAAGAAACATTTGTATAAGTACAAAGTGGTATTTTTTTAGGCTCTTCGTTCCGAAATAATTTTGTTACATGAACAACAGCTATGGTAATGAATATTTTGTTAATCAAAGACAGTAAAATATACACAATACTTCGAAAAAAACAAACTGCTATGCTGCTCAGCTAACAGAATGGTTAAGGAAAGCAAAGAAAAGCAAGTTATAGACACTTCCGTAAACACCTGTCATTCAGTTCTAAAGTAATTTATAGAAGAACAGTTTTCACCAGATACACACATTTCACATTCATTTCACAAATAACATCATACTTTTCCTCGACGAAAATCAGCGGGTATTCATACTTCTGCACGGGTCTTATCTTCTGTATAGCACTCTTGGTTTTCACTGGGGCAAGGGGACCCTGCAATATTTAAAATCCAGGTTAATTATCTGCCCTTGCCAGGGGTGGCAAAATCTTATATTACCTAACTCTTCAGTTTTTTAAATTGCTGTTGCCACATGTCTATACAGTAATGATAAGGTAAATTCTGGCAAACTTTTACTCTGAAATAAACATAATTTAAATGATGCTTTTTTTATCAGGAAACAGACTTTTGCTTGGTAAAAATTAACTATGAAATGTTATAAATTATTTTACTTTACCAAAATGAAATGTTCATGTTGTCATTTAATGGTTATTTTCGACTTTTTCACTACATAGCATAAAACGGTTTTATGTTTTCTTAATAGTAACTACATTGGTTCCATTTATTCTACACACACAATCACCTCAGTTATGTCGTACGGCAAGGTGGGAGTCCCAGCCTTCTCCTCTGAAGTCGGGAAATTGAAAACACGATGCTGGCCAAAGAAGCCCACAAACCGACCTTTACGGCCCCACCACACCCTGAAACATAATAATGTATCATTATGTACACACCCATCAAAAGTGTTGGATTCACTCATCATCATTGAAAATATATTTTTCATTTGTGGCTGTGCCACCCATTTAAATATAAATTTCTATAATCACTCGTTAATTAGACTCGATATTCTACCAAAACCAACAAATATTCTCTATATATTATTGCATAAAAGTGTCAGGTCCTTTTTTCAACAAGTTATACTGCAAAACTGCAAGGAGAAAAGACAGGTGTGGGAGAAGAAAATTTGGCCTAAATACACTCACCTGGCAGAGCCGTCTGTGGACGCTGACAAAATGGCTTTCACTGAGTCCACATACGTAAGGGAGACAATTTTCGTGAGATGTGCTCGCCAGCAGACTACCTGCTTAATGAGTTCTTGCTCCTCTGACTCTGGAGTCTTCAGGAACTTTCCGATGTCCCACAGTGTAAGATAACCCTCTGTTCGATATATGTGATTTATGTGTTACAGAATGACATGAGTAATCAACATGAAGTGAAAGCTTTAGCATTCATTTAAAATCAGGGTGTAACGCATATATTTTACAGATATTTGGACAAAAACCACCCCGCTCCAGACAAAGTAAGCATTATAAGGAATATGATTTCAACTTATGCATGGACATCTTCTTTAAATGCTCTCAAACTAAAGATTCTAAACTATTCTATGGTTTATATGTAGTTCACCTATTATTGTTTATTACCATAATTGATACAGAAAAATCCCAATTCAAATTCATTTGGACACAAACAAGCATGTAAATAAACAAGGCTTGTCATAGGAATATGACGTATGCCCCCGAAGCATATGCTTGTCAGAGGAAGGCAACACAATGTCAGTTACATGTTGGCAAAAATGACGCTTCCTACAAAAAGAGTTATGGTCCTTGTACTCTGCACTTCCTCTCAACATCCTCTATCAATATACATGGTTTTATTTTAAATCACTTTAATACTAATGGAGTTATGCATTGCACAAGAAAATTAACTGACGGGCAATAACTCCATAAATATTGAAGAAAGAGTTATGGTCCTTGTACTCTGCCCTTCCTCTCAATGTCCTCTTATCAATATATGGGGTGTTATATATTTAATTCCTTCAATACTAAGGTAGTAATTATCTGCAAAAAAGGGCAATAACTCCATAAATATTGAAGAATGAGTTATGGTCCTTGTACTCTGTACTTCCTCTCAACGTCCTCTATCAATATATGTGGTTTTATTCAAAATCCTTTCAATACTAATGGAGTTATGCTCTGCACAAAAAATAAACAAAGGGCAATAACTCCATAAATATTGAAGAAATAGTTATGGTCCTTGTACCCTGCACTTCCTCTCATTGTCCTCTATCATTATATGTAGTTTCATTTGAATCCCTTCAATACTAATGGAGTAATGCTCCGCACAAGAAAATTAAACAACCAGCAATTACTCGGTAATATTGAAGAAATAGTTATTGTCCTTGTATTCTGCACTTCCTCTCAATGCCCACTACCATTCTATGAAGTTGCATTTGAATCCCTCCAATACTAATGGTAGTATGCTCCGCACAAAGCAAATTACTGCTTCGCACAAGAAAATAAAACAAAGGGCAATAACTCCATAAATATTGAAGAAAGAGTTGTGATCCTTGTGCTCTGCACTTCCTCTAATTGTCCTCTATCATTATATGAAGTTTCATTTGAATCCCTTCATTACTAATCGAGTTGTGCTTTGCACAAGAAAATAAAACAAAGGGCAATAACTCTGTAAATATTGAAGAAAGAGTTGTGGTCCTGGTGCTCTGCACTTCTTCTCCTTGTCCTCTATAATTATATGAAGTTTCATTTGAAACCCTTCAATACTCATGGAGTTATGCTCCGCACAAGAAAATGAGTGCTTCACATAAGGAAATTAAACAAAGGGCAATAACTCTGTAAATATTGAAGAAAGAGTTGTGGTCCTTGTGGTCTGCACTTTCTCTCATTGTCCTCTATCGTTATGTTAAGTTTCATTTGAATCCCTTCAATACTCATGGAGTTATTCTCAGCACAAGAAAATTAAACAAAGGGCAATAACTATGTAAATATTACAGAAAGAGTAATGGTCCCTGTGCTCTACACTTCCTTTCATTGCCCTCTATCATCATATCAAGTTTCATTTTAATCCCATCAATACTAATGGAGATATGCTCCGCACAAGAAAATTAAACAAATGGCAATAATTCCGACAATATTGAAGAAAGAGTTGTAGTCCTTGTGCTCTGCACTTCCTCTCATCGGCCTCTATCATTATATGAAGTTTCATTTGGGTCCCTTCAATACTAATGGAGTTATGCTCCGCACAAGAAGCGTGACGGATGTGCGGATAGACGGACAGACAATGAGATTACTATATGCCCCCAACGTTCCCTTCGGGGGCATTAACAAGAGGAGAAATTTGGTTTCAATATACGCGTCGAGCACTTATTTAAAAGTACGCAACAAGTAGTTTCTAAACTACTGTTCACAATTTATGACAACATATTAAATATTATTTAATAAACCTCAATTTAGGGTATGTTTTATGCCATGACTGTAAGATTATTGTATTACGAATTACACACTATAGTCACCAGTTATGTAATTGATCAATAATGAGAACAAAATATTATTTTAAAAACCTTTTTACAATGTCTGTTTTATTTCCAGATTTCTAAAGATTTTGAAATAAGGAATGATATACTATGGTCAGCAGTTATGTAACTGACCAATAATGAGAATAATGAGAACATAATACTATTTTAGAAACCTTGTTACAGTGTATGCTTCTTACAAGTTTTAAAAGATTTTAAAATCGGGAATGACATACTATGGTCGCCAGTAATCATGAAATTGCAATCTGCATCGTGGCAGACGGCAGTGACCGCGGTACCGGTTCGCCTTGTCACCGCAGTGACCTCACGCAGCACGTGACCCTCCATGTTCCAGAAACGAATATACGAGTCTTGGTGCACGGTGACTATGATGGGGTCATACGTTTCCACGATGTACTTGGCCGCATTTTCTTGCTCACGAATGATGTCCGGATCTTGCTCATCAACACTCTTCTCGTCATCTTTCTTTTCTTCTTCCTCAGAATCGTTGCTGGAGTCCTCTGTGAGAACAATTGAGAAACTGTGATTTTCAGTAGATCTATCGAAAGTGTCATCTTAGTAACACTAGCACATTTTTGAAATCATTGAAAGAAAAAGTTCAAAAAAGTTAAAACAAACAAATTAAAAATACTGTTATAAATGGTATCAAAAGAAGAAAATCAATAATTCTAAGGAAATCATATAGCTTTGAAAGAAATCGGAGAAGAATACAAATATTAGTTAATAAACCAAATCAATATTGTTATGCTGGGTAACTTATGGGAGTTTTCCTGACCTTCCTCATCACGTGCATTTTTCTGTTCATCAGTGGCCTTTGACTCATGGGGCTGCTTCTCCTGGTGAAATAAACATTACATCAAGACATGTTAAGACTGTTGGAAGAAGCCAATGTCTTTTGAGAGGGTAATTTCAAAAACAGGCATCGCGGAAAAATACCTCTTTTTTTGCAGGCTATTTATCAGTAAATCGAAACCAGAAAGAGTCCTTCATCAAAACAGCAACATTTCACATCTATCTTTTCTTACATTTTAATTATTTAAATTAATGTATCTAATATGTATTCTAATGAGTATATCATGTATGTATAATTACAGTTTCTAAAAAGTCAATTTATTCAAGATGTAGCTTAAAATTTATGACAACCATACTGTCGCTATTTACTTGTATGAAACCAAAATATTCACCTGAGTGTCCTGGAATAAGACCACCAAATTAATGCGCTACATTAGTTATTTTTGACTCGTTGCAAAAGTGTTTTTTATTGTTACCGATTCTCATTCTGAATATTTTGACAACAAATTATTGCAATTTATTGATTCTTAACTGTAGTATGGAAAATCCAGATATTGCATCGTATGAACGACTTTTGACTCAGTAGGCTACAAAGCACTAACAATCAGTGCTCCTAACTACTACGCTTCATTGGTTATTCTGGCCTGTTGCAGATTGACTTGTTAACTGGCAAGTATATAATTCCGTTTTCATAAGATAATTAGCTCGAAAAAATTATTGTTTATTACGATGACGTATACTATTGAATAAGAAGCCATGTTATACAGTTTACAGGTGGGAAATTGAACTTCATGCAAACAAATGTTTCCTTTTTAGCACAAATTGCACTCATAATTCACATGCTTTTTGTTTCTCTTGTCGCCAACAGTCTTTCTAAGCTATCAGCGTTTTGATTTAGAGTTCACAATAATTTTTTAGACAAACATGGAACAAGCAATGCAATTAAATATCGGCTCAATATCCTGTTTTCATAAAATATCAATGTTTGAACAACGGTATCAGTAAAACTTAGTGATGTTCCCCAATAATGCTCTTTGTCAAGTGATGGAAACAAAATAAGAAGGGCAGATATATTTTTAAAATGACACATCACTAGAACTGCAAAACAAAATCAGTTGTTAAAACTAAACTGTAGGAAACATTACTCAGGTGGTAATCATTGTAATACAGTTATCTCCTCCTGGTATTTTAGATTGCCATCAAGTGTCATTGAATTTCATAGAGTGGTCCCATAGAATATGGCCAAATACAAGTAACACTAAATACTATTAAACTTCAATCAATGGCTGATAACTCTGTGACAAATCTTTAGGACCCAGCACAAAGTAATATGAAGAACTTTGATTTATTAACTAAAAATAACATTTCAAAAATTCAGTTTCTAGCATGACAGGTTTCTATATAACCATATTAGTCAAAGAACTCAATAAAAAAACTTGTACCTGGTTCTGTGAGTCTGGTGTACCAGAGCCGCTCCTTTGAGTTACGGCCCTTTGTTCGGTCTCCCCTTCAGTGGGTCGCACGCTCCCATGGAAGGACAGCTCCTTCCTGCAAATACACATATCAGGGCCCATATTTATAAAGATTCTTAAGCTATTCACACGATTCTTAAGTTTACAGTAAGTTGTGAAAATATAAATTTCTATGATCACTCTTAAATTAAAATCGATATTCTGCTGAAACCAACCAATTTCATCTCTATGTTAATGGAGTTCACGAGCATCAGGTCAATTTGTCCGAAATACACATACTGAATATATGCTGGGTCTAGTCGCCTCGTTTTGTGGATCAGTATCTGAATACTGTGCACACGTTTCTCTTTGGTAGTCGTGCGACTCTGAACGTGGGAAGTCGGAGGCTGGTCGCCGTCTGGAAGGTGAAAACTGAAACCAAACGCGCATTAACTACAGTCGTAATCAATAGTTTAGAAAGGACGGGGTCAAACAAATAACCTTTTACTTTAAAAAAAGATTTTGTATCAACACATATCTCTGTTTTTCTTATCTCAAAGTGTTGACATCTAGGATGATTGTATTACAACTGTGAGACATGCATTAAGTTTGTTGACACATTGCAAACATGTTAGAACTTCCTGTATGGAGTTTTAGTGCTTGTGTATTAATTAATTGGACAACTGATCTACTATCTGTAACAATATATTTTCCCTTTAAGCATATTCTGTTGAAACACTGTGATCATCTATGATTACTGGTAGATATGTTAGCTCTACTGTATGTAATGATTGAAACACTGTGATCATCTATGATTACTGGTAGATATGTAGCTCTACTGTATGTAATTATTGAAACACTGTGATCATCTATGATTACTGGTAGATATGTTAGCTCTACTGTATGTAATGATTGAAACACTGTGATCATCTATGATTACTGGTAGATATGTAGCTCTACTGTATGTAATGATTGAAACACTGTGATCATCTATGATTACTGGTAGATATGTTAGCTCTACTGTATGTAATTATTGAAACACTGTGATCATCTATGATTACTGGTTGATATGTTAGCTCTACTGTATGTAATGATTGAAACACTGTGATCATCTATGATTACTGGTAGATATGTTAGCTCTACTGTATGTAATTATTGAAACACTGTGATCATCTATGATTACTGGTAGATATGTTAGCTCTACTGTATGTAATTATTGAAACACTGTGATCATCTATGATTACTGGTAGATATGTTAGCTCTACTGTATGTAATTATTGAAACACTGTGATCATCTATGATTACTGGTAGATATGTAGCTCTACTGTATGTAATTATTGAAACACTGTGATCATATATGATTACTGGTAGATATGTTAGCTCTACTGTATGTAATTATTGAAACACTGTGATCATCTATGATTACTGGTAGATATGTTAGCTCTACTGTATGTAATTATTGAAAAACTAAATTCTGTAAAGCCACGGACCCAAACTTAACTTTAGCAATATAATATTTGTGTCACATTTTATTTTCCACATTGCATCAAAAACTAACACATAATCAAGGTATGCATAAATTGAGTGCAAATAGTACAATGGTAACTTACACTTTATCAACGCATGACTTTTCAATGTCCCAAAGTATGATGTTTCCATTCGTGCACCCCGTGAGCAGAGAGTTGGGACCAAAAGGCACAATGCACGAGATCTCGTGTGACATCAGCATATACTCCTGTAAGGAAACAATCACCAAGTATCACAAGGAGAGAAATTTGTGCAGGCAGACTGGAATTTGAACATGGTACTTCTCTCTTACGAATGAGCTAACCAGATCCGAATGAGCTAACCAGATCCGAATGAGCTAACCATATCCGAATGAGCTAACCAGATCCGAATGAGCTAACCAGATCGCTACTTTACTCAACCTCTCACCTATAGTGATTAAAGTTCATACCATGGCATACACCCATCGTGCTCAAAATTAATGTGCATTGAATTTAATGGTGTTAACACAATTACCATGTCTGCTAGGAAGGTTAACCAGGTTAACAGCATGGTACGTATTGCACCTATCAATATTTTCCCTTGGGCTGACCCAGGGGAATTCGACTTATAATATTTTTGGGGATCTAATTCCCCACCCTAGAGCCAAGCATTGTTGTCAAAATCCCCTTATTGGGAGATGCCCGGAATTATTCGGCGTGTTCAGTCTAAAGTCCCGTATATGTCCGTCGCCCAATATTATTAGGATCTAAAGTGCAACTCGAGTCTATATGCCAGAACCCGGAATTATATGGCGTGTTCAGTCTCAAGTCCAGTATATGTCTGCCACTATTTTGATAGGTGCATGTGTAAAAAAATAATCATTTTTTAATCTCATTGCAAAAACAAATAAGCGATGAAGTTTTTTTTTGTGTTCTTTTTTTATCTTAACTTACTTAAATTGCAGAAATATGCCAGTTGGTACGGTCATAAAACTAAAAGTTACAAATATAACATTTAACAAAATAAAACAGAAGTAATCTACCTTGCATTAGAAAACATCTCCTGTAATATTTAGCACACTTTGGCACAATAAACTTAAATTTAACTGGTTAGTTAATTAAGACATAATTTTCGATTTATCGTTGTTTATCAGCCAATAAACGACAATTTGGAGCTCAGATGCGTAGGAATTAAACCACGAGGGTGTTAGCACAAGTTGTTTAATAGCCACGCATCAGAATGACAAAGAGTTGTTTATTGGCCGATAAATGATGATAATGCCAAAATTATTTCAATTCTAACATGATTTGACATATATTATTGCCATTGTAATTGGAACTACTTTTGACTGTTCTCCGCCCAGAATCGGGACTCCTTTTTGCGTTGTTTATTGGGCAGTTTAACGACAATTTTGTTCTTTGTCTATAGAAAAATGTGTGATTATCATGTGAGAATAAGAATTATATTATGAGGCAAAACAAGGCACAGCCAAAACATGCACACATATTTACTAACTGCCTCCCTGCAAAAATGCACTGACTGTATTTTGTTCTTTCAATATGCTTGTTTGTTACTTCTGTGAATTCTTGAAATACTTACATTACAGCAATCTCGTTCAAAATTCTATCAGAATGAGGGTCATATACAATTTGAACATTTATTTTTCAAAAGTTTGAGCTAAGGCCCAAACAATAAATTGTGTGTTTTGGGCAATGGTCTCAAACAATATTTTTTTAAAGACAAATTTCGCTCTAAAAACATCGAAAATTGATGAATACGGAATACACGTAAAAGAATCATCGCAAAAAACTTTAGGGTCAAGGTTTTTTTTGCTAGGTAGGGTTGGGTTGCCCGAAACGCAGAATTTGTTTTTTGTCCTAAAGAAGACCTTTATCAAATTAGAATTACAGCTTCTACAAACCTTTTTGAACAAGTTCGACATTTGATGACTGGACATCATGGTAGTCTGCCTGCTTACACCCGCACCATCGTCTTTACTGGCCTCTTTATTGGACCCTTGTTTCGAGACTTTTGTATCCCCTTGTATGTCTGGGAGGGGGTCCTGTCTAAAGGGGTCGTACGGCGCAGGATTGGCTGCACTCAAACCAGGAGTTTGCGTGTAGTAGTAGATGTCGTTGAATTCCCTGATTACTGGCAAGTCATAATTCTCATTTGTGTCCTAAAAGACACAATCGAAAACTCCTTTAAAATTTAGTTTAGTACTAAACAAGCATGGCCCATTTTAATTAATTTTTTTTTTGGTCCTAGACGCTTTTGAGTCCTTTTAATGGGTAAAACCAGTACTGGGTGTGACTTTAATGCTTCCTCGGTAGGGATCAAACTCACAATATCCAGGCCCGTATTCACAAAGCTCCTTAATGCATGTGGGTAAAGTGTCGTCCCGGATTAGCCTGTGCAGTTCGCACAGGCTAATCTAGGATGGCACTTGACGCTTTTACGGTATTTTCTGTTTCAAAGAAGTCTTTTCTAAACATAAGTCCACTGTAGCAGACAGTGCTGCCCTGGATAAGCCTGTGCAGACTGCACAGGCTAATCTGGGTCGACACTTTACGCACATGCATTAAGCCCGGGTTTCCCACGACACGCCTCATAAATATCTTGTAACCTAATCCCATCTAATATTTTTTCTGTTAACACTTTAGCAGTATAGAGTACTGGCATCATTGCCATGCATTAAACAATATAGATATGAACACACAGACAGACTAATTCTCTTGATTCAGTACAATAAAAGATAAGGCTTAGCTACACCTCCAAGATGAGTATAATATACTTATTAAGAGTACTTTCAGTGTATTGTTCCAGCCAGGTTTCAGTATGATACACGATACAGACACATCTCCACAATGAGTATAATATACTTACTAGAAGCACTTTCAGCTTATTGTTCCAGCCGGATGCTATGAGTATTCTGTCATCATCCAGTTTGGCGTACACCAGTCCGGTGATGCTCAAGTCTTCGTCTGAGGCTCGACCGCCCTTCTCCTTGATACACTGGCCCGAGCCGAAATCCCAGATTTTAATGGATCCTGGTTTGTACAGAATGGCAGATTTATTATGAACACATTTGACATACCGCTAGACTGTTTAAAATCTGTACTACATCCTAATGTTCGCTCCATAAATTGTCGCAGCTAGTATACTAGTGTCAAACTGGAGATGATTTTAATGAAATTGCATTATATATTACGGCTGAATAAAAATGTAAAGGATTAGTTCACTTCACATCAAAACAACAGCTGGAGAAAGACATCCAGTATGACTGGAGAACTAGACATCCAGTATGACTGGAGAAAGACATCCAGTATGACTGGAGAACTAGACATCCAGTATGACTGGAGAACTAGACATCCAGTATGACTGGAGAACTAGACATCCAGTATGACTGGAGAAAGACATCCAGTATGACTGGAGAACAGCTGGAGAAAGACATCCAGTATGACTGGAGAACAGCTGGAGAAAGACATCCAGTATGACTGGAGAAAGACATCCAGTATGACTGGAGAACTACCAATTTTCAATCGTTTTTCATAATCATCAGTTAACAACTTGAAACTGGATTCTTATAAAATATATCTCTACAAAACTTAGCCAAAATTCCATAAGTAACTCACCGTCAAAGGCCCCACTGGCCAGTCTGTAGCCGGAGGAGTCCAGCGTAAGAGCAGTGATCTCTACACTGTTCTTGTGCGCCTCGACGATCGAGTACACGAGTTTCCCACTCTCCATCTCCCACACCTTGAGCACAGACTCCGTGCAGACAGTCACCACCTGGCCCAGGTCTTTGTTGTACACGAGCTGAAACAGAACATGCAGACTTGGTCACAGACTGTTGCACTCTGGTACACTGTAGTGTTACCAGCTGTAACAGAAGTGGCGCACAGGGTCTCAAATTTGTGTTTGAGGCAATCCACAATGATTATTCAATGACAAGCTACAATACCACTTGTTGTTATAATTTATGGTTGGTTCAGCAGAATATTTAAGAAAACAAAAATGTCTATGATGTCTATAGACATGCATTTGAAAGGAAATGCTTTAAATACCAGCTAGTAAGTGATTACTTGTAACGAGTAGCACCATTTCCCGAACAACATTAATAAATTAGAAAAAAATCATTATGAATATTTAAACTCTGAAGCAGTTAAAAACTTGAATGATATTCTTCAAGCATGCAATCTTGAGACTCACCTGACTCAAGGGTCGGTCATGGGTATGCGGCACCTGCATCGTATCCTGTACAGCCCGGGTGAGGGGCCAGGAGTCGATCACGCTGGACCCCGTCAGGAGCCTCTCGCTCTTGTTGTCAAACAGCATTGAGTAGATCCTCTTCTCCCCTGGACGCTCCTCATTGTCAGTAAACACCTGCAGCCATAGGGTGGTGGCATGGTAATATATCCCAAGACATTGACATAGAGTAGAAAAAGAAATAAATCACAAGATATTGATACAGCATTAAATGGAATAAATCACAAAATATAGTATGACATTTCAATGCAAACATTATGATGCGACTGGAAATTCGAAAGTACCTGCATTCTGGTGAGGGTGTATACAAGTAGCAAAAGACTAGTGAGGGTGTATAGAAGTACTTGCAGTCTGGTGAGGGTGTATACAAGTACCTGGAGACTAGGAAGGGTGCATACAAGTACCTGGAGATTAGTGAGGGTGTGTTCAACTATGTTCAGACTAGTGAGGGTGTGTTCAAGTATGTGCAGACTAGTGAGGGTGTGTACAAGTATGTGCAGACTAGTGAGGGTGTGTACAAGTACCTGAAGAATAGTGAGGGTGTACATAAGTAACTGCAGACTGGTGAGGATGTATACAAGCACCTGCATACTGGTGAAGGTGTGTACAAGTACCTGCAAACTGGTTAAGGTGTGAACAAGTACCTGCATACCAGTGATGTACACAAGTACCTGCAGGATGGTGAGTGTGTATACAAGTACCTGCAGGCTGGTGAGGGTGTATATAAGTACCTGGAGACTAGTGAGGGTGTGTACAAGTACCTGGAGACTAGTGAGGGTGTGTACAAGTACCTGGAGACTAGTGAGGGTGTGTACAAGTACCTGGAGACTAATGAGGGTGTATACAAGTACCTGGAGACTAATGAGGGTGTATACAAGCACCTGGAGACTAATGAGGGTGTATACAAGTACCTGGAGACTAATGAGGGTGTATACAAGTACCTGGAGACTAATGAGGGTGTATACAAGCACCTGGAGACTAATGAGGGTGTATACAAGTACCTGGAGACTAATGAGGGTGTATACAAGTACCTGGAGACTAATGAGGGTGTATACAAGTACCTGGAGACTAGTGAGGGTGTGTATGTCCCACACTCTGAACACCCGTGCGGTGGACAGGCTGATGATGTGCTGGTCCCTCTCATTGCAGCAGATATCCACTATGGTGAACAGGTGGCCCAGCAGTTTACCTGTGTATTGGTATTATATCAGGTGTTTGTATGTTCATTAGTTTTCTTGAAATATGAAAAAAAAATAATGGTTACATGTTTTCATTTGGTATGGCCATTGCAAAAATTAACAATTAAATCCACATGTTCAATTTTCTTGATGATAGTCACTCATCAGTGAATAAAGTTATGGTAATTTATTGAACACACATCATCCTTTTAAATATGTCAATGAAAATTTGACACCCACATGCACATATGACAATTTGCTAAACAATAAAAAAATTAACTGTAAGTCAAATTGACCATTTACAACAAGGACATGCAGACTTTTAGTTGTCTATGCTAATTTACACAGTCATATCAGATGTTTACACAGTCATATCAGATGTTTACATAGTCATATCAGATGTTTACACAGTCATATCAGATGTTTACACAGTCATATCAGATGTTTACACAGTCATATCAGATGTTTACACAGTCATATCAGATGTTTTTGTATAGCGGAATACCATGTACTACAGAGCGTTTTGCTCAGATTGCTTTGTTTATTATTACTTTCCCATTATATAATTATTAGAATATGGAAGTGACATATGCAATGCTGTGCACAAATAATGGCTGTGTGCATATAACCAATTCCCAATAAAAATGTTGCATATTCTTGGCAACAATATCTGCCAACGAAATTTGACAGCACACCTGTGGGTCGGGAAAATATATGTGGGTGCCAGACTCGGATGACTTTATCGACACCGCCAGTGGCAATTATGTTGGCCTTGACGCAGTAATCAAAGGCATTGACTCCCTTTGGAACGGACACACCCCGGAGTTCCCTGAAATGTCAATGTTAGTACTAGTAAGTAATGTATTTTACGGACTATCTGTTGCTTGGGGCAAGCAAGTAACCTATTTTCCAGACTATAGGTCAAACTGGTATATAAGACGCGAAAAGTAAGTACTTCTTTTCTGGACTTAAGGTCACTGGTATAAAAGACTTAAAAAGTAAGTACCATATTATCTAGACTATAGGTTGCATTGCTCTATAGGACATGAAAAGTATATACCGTATTTTCTGGACTCTAGGTGGCACCTGTATACAAGATGCATTTGCTTATTTTTAAACATTTTTCAGTTTTAAGCTACATATAAGTCACACCAGTATATAAGACACACTTATAACATGTACAACATAAAACAATGACATAGTGGTGGCCATAGTGGTGTTATTGATACGGTGCGTGGAATAATCTCAATAATTGTTTTCACCTTTATTACAGTTACATTTGTAGCATGTACCTCTGATGACTTTGTTAACACACTATTTAATTTCCTGAAATAGCACAAATGTTACAAAATCTATACTTTTGCGATTTGTAAGCACTTATCCATGCACACAATATTAGGGCAAATGAAATGAATATAGAACTTATGAAACAATCAGCCATAAGTTAATGTCATACATCTCTGCACCAGATGAATTTGAAATCCAAACTAACCGGTAGTAATGAAGATAGCATAACAAGTTAGGCCCTGTGCCAATATTGAGCTACTTTTTATATGGGCAATATTGGCGGGGCCTAACCGGGGAAAGACCAATTCTGTGGTGGAAATTTCTCCCTATATGTCTATAGAGTAGCGACAGGATTTTCGTTGCTACTTTCATGCGCTGAAATGGCATGGTTAGCATTAATTTTTCTTAATAAAATTTACATACCTGCAAAGAGAATTTATTACTCAATAATGTTTCATAAATATTTGTACGATAGCACTTCCATTTTGTATGCAACACGAATTTAAACATACACACTATTGCATTTTCAACACATCTCGCTGTCCTCCACTGTGTAAACTTTAGTCGATATTCTGCTACACTACAACGATTGCGTCATTTTGATTGGTCATTCAATTGTATCATTCATCATCCGATTGGTTGAAGCATATTTGAAGAGTTAAACAAGGCAAGGTAAACATGGTGGACTGTACATGAATGTAGATTTATTCGCAAGTTTAAATCGGAAATAAATGCATGTTCTAGGTAAATTTCAGCACATGTTAAGCAGTTTAGGTGTTGTTTAAGTAAAATATGTTGATTGATAGCTTTATTGTCGCAAATAATGGAAATTAATGAAAATTTAAACTTTTAGGTTTCCACCACATGAATGGTCTTTCGGCGATGAGACGTTCCAGCGAATTTAGCACTATATAAAAAGTTACACTAAATTCGCAGCACGTCTCATGAATAAGACTATAATGAAGAATAAATGTTGTAAAGCAAGTTTTTCAAACTCTGCCACTTTGGCAACTCAGATGCCGCTTGTGTGGTTCTGCAGACACTACTCAATTTACACTTCTCTTGAAAAAGAAAATTTCATTTCACTTACTGTGTGTCGTGAATTCGATCTATTTCCTCTAAGACAAACGATGTTTTGCTACTTGGTGAGCAGGAGGCAAAACAGTGAAGTTCTGGGAAATATTTCACCTGAAACATTGACTATAAAGTTGAAAGAAACGTAACTATAATATACTGATTGGCCCACTATTTAACTTTAAACAAACAGGTGGGACTGATCAAACTCAGCTAAGGCCTTGCATGACAAGAGCTGTCGGAGGACAGTGAGCTCGACTTTTCTTGAGCTTGTCTGAGTTACTGGCTTTTTTTTTTCTAAAACAAAAAATACGGAAATTCCATGAAAACCAAATTTTTCTAACAAAATGCATTTAAGTCAGCACATAAATAAATTTTTTAGTAAAAATGACCTTGACCTTGACCCCACCCACCCCATATGCAGTCCCAAGCGAGGTCTCAATATAAGGTATCTATGTATTAAGTTTCATTAAAATATGTGGCACCCCATGAGATTTTTATCCCAATTGCGGCCTGCCTCATTTCGAGAAAATTAATGTCAAAGTTAAGGCATGTGATTTTTATGAGAAAGTTAGGATTGTGATTAAGATATTTTAAATAATTGTTTAAATCTTGAAAACTGTCCATGAAAAATGTTATTTATTGGGTTATTTGTAAAAAATTATAATTTTTGCTATGATTTCTTGTTTGGTTGCCATATCTCTTTATTATTTTTATTTTTGTCCGAAACATTTGTACATTTTTGTTTGTTATTTGAGAAAGGCAGTCCAGTAAATATATATAATATAAATTACTTGTCCTCACCATTAAAATCTGTGAGAAATGTGAACGTTTATCGTTATGGTGGTGTTACTTAAACTGCTCGATTTTGCTCAGAAAGCACGACTGAAAAAAGGAAGCCATTTCCAGTTTCTACACGTATCAGTGTATTCAAAACTGCCAATACTCATTTTTGCCAAGATAACACATTTGGGCCAAAAATCTCATGAGCTGACACATATCTCAATGCATTCTCAAGTTATTGATCGGAAACCATTTTTCTATTTTGAGTAATAGTGACCTTGACCTTGACCCCACCCACCCCATACGCAATCCCAAGCGAGGCCTAGATATAAGGTATCTATGTATAAAGTTTCATTAAAATATCTCAATGCATTCTCAAGTTATTGAGCAGAAACCGTTTTCTATGTTAGTAACAGTGACCTTGATCTTTACCCTATACGCAAAACCCAAGTTAGGTCTCGATATAAGGTATATATGTATTAAGTTTCATTAAAATATCTCAATGCATTCTCAAGTTATTGAGCGGAAACCGTTTTTCTTTTTTTAGTAACAGTGACCTTGACCCCACCCACCCCATATGCAATCCCAAGCGAGGTCTTGATATAAGGTATGTATGTATAAAGTTTCAGTAAAATATCTCAATGCGTTCTCAAGTTATTTGCAGAAACCGTTTATATATTTTTAGTAACAGTGACCTTGACCCCACCCCATATGCAATTCCAAGCGAGGTCTCGATATAAGGTATCTATGTATTAAGTTTCATTAAAATATCTCAATGCGTTCTCAAGTTATTGAGCGGAAACAGTTTTTCTATTTAAAGTAACAGTGACCTTGACTCCACCCACCCCATATGCAATCCCAAGTGAGGTCTTGATATAAGGTATCTATGTATTAAGTTTTATTAAAATATCTCAATTTGTTCTCAAGTTATTGAGCGGAAACCGTTTTTCTAGTTTTAGTAACAGTGACCTTGACCCCACCCATGCCATATGCAATCCCTAGCGAGGTCTCCCTATAAGGTATCTATGTTTGCAGTTTCATAACAATAGCTTAATCTGTTCTCAAGTTAGAGAGTGGGAACGAAAAGTTGAGAAACTAGCTTACCGAAAAACTTTAACTTGTCCATATAGCTTATATGTAAAAATTTTAAGTGAAAAAAGGCCCATAATTTTGACAAATTTCAAACTAGAGTTATAAAAATTGGCCTATGAGTTCATTTTAATATAGGGAATAAGTGTTCTAAGTTTGAATGAAATCTTTCATCCATTCCTAAGAAACCAGCTTACCGAAAAACTTTAACCTGTCCATATAGCTGATGCAAAATTTCAAAGTGTAAAAAGGCCTATAATTTTTACAAATTTCAAACTAGAGTTACCAAACTTGGCCTATAGGTTTATTTTAATGTGGGGAATGAATGCTTCAAGTTTGAATGAAATCCCTCAAGCCATTCCTGAGAAAATAGCTTACCAAAACACTTTAACCTAGCTCGGACGCCGACGCCGGGGCGAGTAGAATAGCTTGCCTTTTCTTCAAAAAGTCAAGCTAAAAAAGGGGCAATAACTCTAGTGTTACTGGTGTCATCTGGCCCAATAACAATTCTATCCGAGATTTTATGGTCATACACAAACTGTGCAAGTTTGATTAAGATTGGATAAAAAGCGAAGTCTCCAGCGTGAATACGAATTGTTGATGGCACACGGACGATGGACAATGCAGGAGAGGTCCCCTATACCAATAGCTCACCGAGCACTTCGTGCTCAGGTGAGCTAAAAAGTTGACAGAAACGTAGCTGACAGATGGACTAACTATTACATACAGATTGGTCCACTATTTTAAGTCAAACTGTTGGGACTGGTCAAACTCAGTTGAGGTCATAACAGGGGAGAGGGAAAAGGTCTACTAATTTCAGTACTAACTAGATGTGTCACAGACAAGGATGCCCCCACGACATATGTTTGGACACATAGATGTGTCACAGACAAGGATGCCCCCACGACATGTTTGGACACATACAAAGGGCGTGTCACCAACACTAAGTTTTGGACAAGGGCATTAAGCCGCATTAGACAATTGCAATCTGTGGTAGACTATTCCAATCTGTGGTAGACTGTTTCCACACCCAGCACTTTATGGGGTCTTGGTAGACATTTCTCTTCTTCCGTCATTATTCAGACCTGAATATTGTTTACAATTCTCATAATCACATCATTTTGGGGGGAATTGTCACCATTGTTTTCGAAACCTAAAACAAATTGACTGACTCTTAACTGTGACACTTCAAATATTATATCATATTTTAACATTAGTATTCAGCTCTTCTCAGAACATTAATAACAAGTAAAATATTTTTATTATTCTTTTCAATATTTCAACATCAGAATTCAGTCGTTTTGACGATGATAAAATCGTGTCTACTTACGCATGTCACCCAATCATCGTGAACTTTCCGCTTCACCATCGGTCTGCAAGAGAAGAGTACACACTGATAAGTAACAAAAATGTAGGATTAAGCATGTTTTGGCATGTAATATGTGTAACCCATTGCGTCATTCAATCATCATATTAATATTATGCAATTTTATGCCATCAATTTTCTTCCATTATCTTAAGAAAAAAATATTAAATGCATCAATAAATTATAATATGTACTTTTTGCATTAAATAACTGCATAAGATAAGAACTATGCTTTAAATTCATTTTAGAAATAAACAATATAAACAAGGCAGTCAAAAGGACAGCTATATCCCCCGCCGTGATCCTTCATTAGATTTTAAAGGTGACTTTGAAGTACCACACTAACCTTAGTCAGTTTCATGAAAATTCCTGAAAGGGCATAGGAGATATGGAGCTGACACAAAAATGGAGGCTAAAACATTTGACCTTTAAGTTTGACCTTGACCATGAGGTGGCGTGACTGCCTCATGCCTTCTGCACATTGCCTCAATGTGATAAACATTTGAGGCAAGTTTCATGAAAATCCTATAAAAGGCACAGGAGATATAGAACGGACATGAAAATACACTCTCAAATATTTAACCTTCAAGTGTGGCCTTGACCTTGAAATGGCGTGACTGGCTTATGCCTTCTGCACATGGAAAAATATTTGAGCCAAGTTTCATGAAAATCCTTCAAAGGGTTCGAGCAGACACGAAAAACAGACACGAAAATTGAGGCTCAAAAATTTAACCTTCAAGTGTGACCTTGACCTTGAGCTGGCGTGAAAGGCCCATGCCTTCAGCACATTGTCTCCATGACCTAAACATTCGAGCCAAGTTTCATGAAAATCCATCAAAAGGCATATGAGATATTGAGCGGACACGAAATGGAGGCTTGAATATTTGACCTTCAAGTGTGACCTTGACCTTGAGCCCGCGTGACTGAGTCATGCCTTCTGCACATCGTCTTGTCATAATGACCTTAACATTTGAGCCAAGTTTCATGAAAATACTTCAAAGGGTATAGGAGATATGGAGCGGACACGAAATGGAGGCTGGAATATTTTACCTTCAAGTCTGACCTTGAGCCGGCGTGACTGACTTGTGCCTTCTGCACATTGTCTCAATGACCTAAAGATTTGAGCCAAGTTTCATGAAAATCCTTCAAAGGGTATAGGAGATATGGAGCAGACACGAAAATGTTACGGACAGACGGACGGACGGACAGACTAACGGACGGACGAAGGGCATTCCTATAATCCCCCTCCCGCTTTGCGGCGGGGGATTAATAAATGGATTCTGATGCCTTATCAACAGAATATGAACAAAAAAATAGGACAAAACCGACAATATTACTCATGTATGAATACGGGTCATTTAAAATGTCTTGTGCTCTCAAGCAAAATCATGTGGGACATCATTCAGTCATAAAAATTCCCGCCTTTATTTTGTTCCTATTACAAACTCCATCAATTTAAGCAGCAAAAAATCATTATCCAAATGCCAAAAGGCATATTAGCGATTCATATTTCAGGGCCGTAAAACTAATGCCGCCCATTAGCAGGAGCGACCAGTAATGTAATCCTTGAAATCTGCATATGTGTTGCTGCAGGAAAAAACTAGGATTGAACAAATTGGCGTCAGTTGCAATTTTTTGGAGTTCTCATAATTTAAGTATATATGTAGATGCGTGACCTAGGCAAAGTATGTAATATATGGCCAATTGTTTTAGGATTTGTTTTCACAAAACCTCACAAAATAAGTCCTTTTGTTTAAAAATGAAAAAAAAGTTCAATTGTAATTTGAACATATACAAGAAAACTTACAATCTATATGCAAATTTGTGAAATATGACAGAATTGTTTAAAAAAAATAAATATTAAAAACATAGAAAGTCTGAAATAAGAACAACATAAAAATAAGATTCTTTGTGAATAATGGAACCTTGTTTAATGAACAAAGGTTTGTATATTAGTTTGCAGCACGCCCAAGACATGTTGCGAGTCACATGACCTTTACGAACCACTCTTTCTTAATCTCCATATACAGCTCTCTATTATACCTCACCACTCCTTTAGTTACTGAAATGTGCCCCATTATACAGAGACATTATACTGTAGAGCTGGTTTTTATTTGCATGGGATTTATTTTCGCTAATATCTGCGATTTTATTTCCTCGTGAATTCAAAACCAGCAAGAATAAAAGTATATGTCCGAATTTTAAAAGTCCTAAAATATGCTACTTTTACCTCTTAATGAACCATATGGTAGTATGGCCAATTATGTTATTATAAGCGATTTATATCAATGGCAAATGTGTGTACATGTCTGAAAACAGCCTATTGTTATTGTGGGTTGTCGTTTTTCACGCTTAGCCATAACATGAACACTTGCCTAAAACAATTACAGTAGAACCTGTCTAAACCGAACGGTGTCGGGACGGGGCCCATCATTTTTGGTTTTCAGAGGTGTTTGGTTTACCAAGGTTTTTGTTAAATATACTTTTCCTTAAAAAATGCACATTACATGTTAATTCGAGTGTATAATAAGACAACAGCATGTTCATTTTTACAATGTTATTATTGTTTATTATTTGCATGTCAAAAATGTATATTTTGTACATATAACGACACTCAAATTATAAATCAAACAAGTACGTGTATTCAAAGAGTAACTTAATGACATGAAACAGGGCCCAAATTATCAATGATGTAGAGATTGTATAGTCATGTATTAACTATTAACAGTTTGTGACATCATACTAGACTGTTTTCGGCCAACTGGCATATTTCAAATATAAATTACACTGTTGTGAAACATTTAGAAATGTACACTGTACTTATATTTCAACATAAAACACGACCAACTAATCTGTTTTTTTACAATTGACTATTGTTATGTGCACAAATTAGCTAATCGCTAACTGCACCACTGTCCCGTTATCACCATGCGATTACCGGGTATGCCCTTTTGTGTGTAATTGTGTCAACAAGTATCGGGTTCACGCCTCTGCAGGATCCGAAGTAACACCTGCCAGGTTACAATGTTTGGTTTATTCAGGTTAATTAAGGTTGAATGAGATCAAATTTGTGATAAAATTGTTCGGTATTCGGTTTGGACAGGGTTCGGTTTATCAAGTTTTTTTATGTATAAAACAAGAAGGAAAACAATCAGGACTGATGCAGCCGTTCGGTTTTGACAGGGATTCTGTTTTCACAGGATTCGGTTTGGACAGGTTTCACTGTATCATAACAGGTTACTAATCGCTTGGAACAATAACGCTAGCAGTAGTCAACATTAGTTTTCAATTTTGAACTCGCGTCATGACAAGTTTGAATTTGCGCCATGACGATGTTGTGAAATCAAGAACACTCAAATTACAAAAAAAGGATCATTTTAGGAGAAAAACGCGAAAATTCGTCCTTGCGAATTTAAAGCAATCTACAGTACATGATGTCACTAAAGAACGGGGCTGGTATTAAATTAATAAACCACCATAGTAATAACATACACAGTCAATCTGTTAGGCTCAATCACATGCAGGATGTTCTGGTCCTTGGCTGGCTTCTTCTCCCCGCCCTTCGAGTTCTTCATGGTGAGATCTTTGGCGGCCAGCGTGAGGAGGCTGATGTAGCCGTGGTTGTCCCCAAACAATATCAGGTCCTCGTGGATGGCTCCCGGCTGGGCCACGCTCACCATGCATTGCGGGGAATGGTCGAAGGGCTTGATCGCGAACACATGCTGGAAAATTATGATTTTCAGGTCAACAGCTAAACAACGAGCTTACAAAAGTGCACAATAATGTTTTTTCACACACAAAAACACCAAAAGTGAAAATCATATTTTCAGTATTCCATTCAAGGAGCAAATGCTTATTAAATACTTTTCCAACTTGCAGATATCATAAATCTCCATTTGCATTATATTTTAACGATTCCACGCGTTCTTTCCACTCAGTTTAACTTAGCACGCAACAACGAGCCGAGGCAAAATGGACCATTTATCTCTGTTGACCTTTTTTGTACCAATCCTACCTGGTTTTTACCCTTTGACCTGTTGTCCCAAATGATGATACTACGTTCCGTGCAGCATGCAGCCCGTCTTATACTCGGTAAATAGTCACAACCAGTCACCCAAGCGGCCTCCTGTGAACACACAATCTTTGAATTATTATCTACCAGTCTAAGTAGTTCTGGATAAAATCCATGTTTTACATTAAAAAAAACTAAAGGATCGAACTATACATATTTTTATAGATGACAAATTCCGACCGCTCTGTTGTGTACTACAAGAATACAAAAAAAAGTGTTTTGTGCCTGAGAGATCTAGTAAAATGGTCTGTTTGAGAATTTAAAGCCAAGAAAAACAATATAAAGGTAAACAAGATTAAGTTATAGATTAATCAAGATATTTTTTTTTTTCGTTTTTTCATTGCTGTTGCTGTTTTTCTTTTAAAAAATGTATCATTTCGGCTGAAAAAAATCACTCTAGAAAAAATCTCAATGAAATTAACCAATAAAATAATCACTGACAACTTGGCTGCTACAGCAAGATTAATTCAAATTAAACTTTAAAAAATTACATGTTATTGCATGAAATGTGAGTTGGCTTTCAACTAGACAAGTCATATTCTTATAGGGAAGCGGTCTTATTCTGATACATGGTGTGACAATAAAAGGTCTAGCCACACCCTACCAGTTATCAGTTTATTTACAAAGATTCTTTTAAATATAACTTCCAAAAACATATACACAATATGACTTAACAATCACACAGTTCCTTTTAATCTTTACAGCAATGTAAATACAAATCAACTTCAATCAGAAATTAGTTTTCTTATTCTGTAGTTAATAAAAAAGCCTTTAAATTCAACATCTTTGCACACACACGAAATCACCCAAACAATAAAACTGTGGTTAAAATCTATGGCATTCAACACACTAATGAAGTCATTTCGAATTGCAACACTTAACATTCATCACATGCATTAAATGTTGTTATACAACAAATTGTTACAGAAAAAGCATTAACATATGTGTCATTATGAGCTTTTAACAAGAAATGAGGCTATAGCAACTGACTCAAAGCATTTAAACTGGAATAAAGATTGTTCAACAGTTTGGTTTTTCTTTGTTTTCATTTTTGTTTTCGTATATTACTACTGTTATATGGTTTCTTAATATATTAGAGGCGTGTCTTGGGAAAAACAGGCTTAATGCACTTGCCTAAAGGGTGCGTCCCTGATCAGCCTGCGCAGTCCGCACAGGCTAGTCCGGGACGGCACTTTCCGCCAACAGTGGATTTATGTATAGAAGAGACTTCCTTGAAAAAAACATTACCGTACATTCCTTATTTAACAACGACTTATTTATGACAATGACCATTCAAAACTATTTTACACATTAACAATCCCCTTAATATTCTTTTCTATTTAATGCAGATATTGCTTAGCTCATGTTCCATATATTTACCAAAGAAAGGTTTACTTAGTCCATATTTACTTAGCAAGTTCATCAAATACTTGAATCAATTATTAGATGTTTACACAATTTATCGCGTATTAATCTGAATGAAAACCAGTCGAAATGGATGTGTTTTTTTTAATCTACAACAATCCAGTCTGGAAAACAGCAAATCTCCAATCTAAGTAATTTTAGAAGGACTTAATGCTAAAAAACATAGTTTAAGTATATACTTGAATTTATAGAAGTGATCATTCCTCTCTCAATACACTGAATTTCAACTGAATTCCAAACATTTCAAGAGTCTTCTTCCAATTCATTATTGTTTCCTATTAATTGCTTATAAATGTATTTATGAAACATTTCTTGTTCTTTATTTTCAATAATGCTTACAGGCTATGAAACTTGGCTTAACCACACACATAAACAAGAGGGCCAAATTGGCCATGGGTCGCTTACCTGAGTTTAATGAATCATAATGGCTTGTGAAACTTTTAAAGCATGGTCAGAGGTAAAAGTTGACCACTGATGTCAATGGTGGACCACTGACAGCCATGTTTTTAGCATGTCCTAATACATGTGCTTTGAAGGAATTTGGTAGATTATAGTCACCCATGAAACATTTTGTTACAGCTAGTGCAAAGTGTTAATTAAAGCCATATAAGGAAAACTACTCCCCTGGCAGCCATAATAAATTGAAGGAATTTTGTTGTGGGTCACCAAAGGAACAATTCTGTGAAATTATTTCGAAATCCAACCAGTGGTTTATGACAAGAAGTTTTAAATATAGACATAATTAAGGAAATATAGACATAATTAATTAAAAAAGGTCCGCCCCCTTGGGGGCCATGTTTTTTAACAAATCATATAAAGATGTTTTTTGATGAATCAAAATAATCTGAAGTATTTTGGTAGAGGACCAACCAAGGAACATTCATACCAAGTTTGGTTAATTTCCAAGGTTTCAGAGAAGATTTTTTACGTAAATTGTTGACGACGATGACAGACGCCTAACGGTGACTGACCAGAATAGCTCAGCCCTGAGCACTTTGTGCTCAGGTGAGCTAAAAAATACACTCTTCTGTCGACTAAAATATCTTGAAAAATTAACTCCCTGAAAACACCTAGAAAAACACACATAATACGAAACACATATAAAAGACAGAAGTATCTCCTTATAGATCTTTTGGGGACCTTTCCATGAGGAGGCATCCGATGTCTGAGTTAGTCAATACCTCATATAGCTCGCTCAAATTGACCTGACACTTGTGAATTCTATTTGCCAAATTGGACGGTTACATTTTCTCCTGTATACTTAACTTTGGGCATTGTTCATGTGCCTCGAAACAGAACCATTAACAGATGTCACATAATAACGATATTTTCATCAACATGTATCAAAATAACATGACTTTACTCGCAGACAATAATTTTATCATAATCATTTTATACTATATTCATGCATAAAGCTCAAGTGTCAGGTAAATCTTCCTGATATATACTTACCCTAAACTGCCTGGGCCCAATCTAGCATCACGGCAAACATATACATTAAATATTCAGAATATAGCGGGATACATGACATTGTGGCAATATCTCTAGCCAGACCAAGGGACTTACTGTAAAATCCTGTATATTCGTATTCTAAATTACAAGTTTTTATTTCTAATTATAGCATGGGCACAACAAGTGTTGTATGCCACCACTGTTTGTTGGTTGCCATTAAATAAAGAACATGTTGGCTGCAAAACTGGCATCTTTAGGTATGATTTTATGATTCATAAAGTTTTAGGGAGAACAGAAAGATATTTGAGGCGCGTCTTGGGAAAACCGGGCTTAATGCATGTGCGTAAAGTGTCGTCCCAGATTAGCCTGTGCAGTCCCCACAGGCTAATCCACGACGGCACTTTCCGCTTTTATGGTATTTTCTGTTTCAAGGAAGTCTCTTCTAGACATTAATCCACTATAGGCGGAAAATGCCGTCCCAGATTAGCCTGTGCGGACTGCACAGGCTAATCTGGGACGACACTTTACGCGCATGCATTAAGCCCGGTTTTCCCACTACGCGCCTCAAATTATACAATTACAAAAACTCTTATTATACCAATAACTCTAAAACGTATTAAAAATATGTAAAGGAGATGTGATAACAGATCATAATGAATTTTAAGGTAATAATAAATTTACTCATATTTTGGTAATAATGTACATATAGATGTCAAATTTTTTCAACAATGAAATAAAAACACAATGTCAAATATTTTTTTATTATTGTATTTTGATAAAAAAATTAGCGCATACAATCAATTATCTACTTTCGTATTCAAAAGATTGTTTACAGTTCCCAAACATGCCTTTTCTGCTTCATTTCTGATGAAAACAGCACATTTCATTTTGTAAAAAAATGCATTACTTGATTAGCAAAAAATTATAATTATATTAAAATATAATAAAGTGTGTTTAAAAATTGTATTACTTACCTGATTATATGATGATGAAAGGAAAACAAAACACACTTAGTAATTTCTATATAACGCACCTATCAATATTTTCCCCCAGGTGGGGAGCAGCGGGCATATACGGCACTTTAGACGGATAGCAATTCCCGACAGGCGGGCATTTAACACGCCGAATGAGTCTGGGTCCTGGGAAACAGACTGTTGGATTTTAGATCCCGGTAATATTGGTTCCCAAGCATCTCCCACTGTGGGGATTTTGACAAAATGCATGGCTCTAGGGTGGGGAATTAGAACCTAAAGAATAAAATTAGTTGGGGGTATTGATAGGTGCATTACCTAACAGTGCAGATTAATCATATTTAATAGAGTACAGGGACTTTAGATTTCTATGAAATTTTCAAAGGATATAAAAATAAGAACTTACATTTATATCTATACAGGCCTGCAGCCTCAACTGAAAATAAAAATAAATAATATTTTACAATAATACTGATCAGGAGACAGCTCTCACACTCAATAGTTCTGCAATTTGATAAACCAGTATAGTCTTAGTATGTTACTACATTCAATAGTTTGATAAACCAGTATAGTCTTAGTACGTTACTACATTCAATAGTTTGATAAACCAGTATAATCTTAGTATGTTACTACATTCAATAGTTTGATAAACCAGTATAGTCTTAGTATGTTACTACATTCAATAGTTTGATAAACCAGTATAGTCTTAGTATGTTACTACATTCAATAGTTTGATAAACCAGTATAGTCTTAGTATGTTACTACATTCAATAGTTTGATAAACCAGAACAGTCTTAGTATGGTATGTAACTACACTCAATAGTTTGATAATTTGATACACAAGTATAGTCTTAGTATGTAACAACACTCAATAGTTTGATAATTTAATAAACCAGTATAGTCTTAGTATGTCAGGACACTCAATAGTTCTATAATTTGATAAACCAGTATAGTCTTAGTATGTTACTACATTCAATAGTTTGATAAACCAGTATAGTCTTAGTATGTTACTACATTCAATAGTTTGATAAACCAGAACAGTCTTAGTATGGTATGTAACTACACTCAATAGTTTGATAATTTGATACACAAGTATAGTCTTAGTATGTAACAACACTCAATAGTTTGATAATTTAATAAACCAGTATAGTCTTAGTATGTCAGGACACTCAATAGTTCTATAATTTGATAAACCAGTATAGTCTTAGTATGTAACTACACTCAATAGTTTGATAAACCAGTATAGTCTTAGTATGTTACTACATTCAATAGTTTGATAAACCAGTATAGTCTTAGTATGTTACTACATTCAATAGTTTGATAAACCAGTATAGTCTTAGTATGTTACTACATTCAATAGTTTGATAAACCAGAACAGTCTTAGTATGGTATGTAACTACACTCAATAGTTTGATAATTTGATACACAAGTATAGTCTTAGTATGTAACAACACTCAATAGTTTGATAATTTAATAAACCAGTATAGTCTTAGTATGTCAGAACACTCAATAGTTCTATAATTTGATAAACCAGTATAGTCTTAGTATGTTACTACATTCAATAGTTTGATAAACCAGTATAGTCTTAGTATGTTACTACATTCAATAGTTTGATAAACCAGAACAGTCTTAGTATGGTATGTAACTACACTCAATAGTTTGATAATTTGATACACAAGTATAGTCTTAGTATGTAACAACACTCAATAGTTTGATAATTTAATAAACCAGTATAGTCTTAGTATGTCAGGACACTCAATAGTTCTATAATTTGATAAACCAGTATAGTCTTAGTATGTAACTACACTCAATAGTTCGATAAACCAGTATAGTCTTAGTATGTTACTACATTCAATAGTTTGATAAACCAGTATAGTCTTAGTATGTTACTACATTCAATAGTTTGATAAACCAGTATAGTCTTAGTATGTTACTACATTCAATAGTTTGATAAACCAGAACAGTCTTAGTATGGTATGTAACTACACTCAATAGTTTGATAATTTGATACACAAGTATAGTCTTAGTATGTAACAACACTCAAAAGTTTGATAATTTAATAAACCAGTATAGTCTTAGTATGTCAGGACACTCAATAGTTCTATAATTTGATAAACCAGTATAGTCTTAGTATGTAACTACACTCAATAGTTTGATAAACCAGTATAATCTGAGTATGTAACTACACTCAATAGTTTGATAATTTAATAAACCAATATAGTCTTAGTATGTCAGGACACTCAATAGTTCTATAATTTGATAAACCAGTATAGTCTTAGTATGTAACTACACCCACTAGTTTGACAAACCAGTATAGTCTTAGTATGTAACTACACTCAATAGTTTGACAATTTGCTTGAACAGTATAGTCTTAGTATGTTGACGACACTCAATAGTGTGATAATTTAATAAACCAGTATAGCCTTAGTAACCGTTATGACACTCAAAAATTGGATAATTTGATAAACTTGTATAGTCTTAGTATGTTACGACACTCAATAGTTTGATAATTTGATAGACCAGTATAGTCATAGTATGTTATGACACTCAACAGTTTGATAAGTTGATAAACCAGTATAGTCTTAGTATGTTATTACATTAAATTGTTTGATAATTTGATAAACCCGTATAGTCTTAGTATGTTACGACACTCAATAGTTTGCCAATTTGATTAACCAGTAATGTCTCAGTATGTTAGGACAATAAATAGTTTGATAATTTGATAAACCAGTATAGTCTTAGTATGTCAGGACACTAAATAGTTAGATAATTTGATAAACCTGTATAGTCTTAGTATGTTGCGACACTTTACAGTTTTATAATTTGATAAACCAGTATCGACTTAGTATGTTATAACAGTTTGATAGATGGATAATTTGATAAACAAGTACTTACCACACTCAATAATATGACAATTTGATAAACCAGTATAGTCTTAGTGTGTTAGTATGTTATGACACTCAATCGTTTCACAATTTGATAACCAGTTAAGTTTTAGCATGTTTCCACACTCAATAGACTGTTAATTTGATAAAACAGTATAGTCTTAGTAAGTTTCAACACTCAACAGTATAGTCTTATTATTTGACCACACTCAGTTGATAATTTGATCAACCAGTATAGACTTAGTATGTTACGACACTCAATAGTTTGATAATTTGATAAACCAAAATAGTCTTAGTATGTAACGACACTCAATAGTTGATCAGTTGATAAACCAGTATAGTCTTAGTATGTTACGACACTCAATAGTTTGCCAATTTAATAGACCAGTATAGTCTTAGTATGTTATGACACTCGATAGTTTGCCAATTTGATAAACCAGTATAGTCTTAGCATGTTACGACACTCAATAGTTTGATAATTTGATAAACCAGTATAGTATTAGTATGTTACGATACTCAATAGTTTGATAAACCAGTATAGTCTTAGTATGTTACGACACTCAATAGTTTGATAAACAAGCATAGTCTTCATATGTTACAACACTCAATAGTTTGATAATTTGATTAACCAGTATAGTCTTAGTATGTTATGACACTCAACAGTTTGATCATTTGATTAACCAGTATAGTCTTAGTAAGTTACGACACTCAATAGTTTGATAATTTTATAAACCAGTATAGTCTTAGTATGTTACCACACTCAATAGTTTGATAATTTGATAGACCAGTATAGTCTTTGTATGTTACAACACTCAATAGTTTGATAATTTGATAGATTGATAATTTAATACAGCAGTAAAGTCCTCGTAGGTTACCACACTCAATAAGATTGATAAACTAATTACGGGCTATTTAACAAAACGGGCAATAACTAATTTTTGTTAGTGTTCAAGAGAAAATGCCATTGTTGGTACCCGGGTACCCTAGAGTAATTGATTTGCTGAGTAATCAGGTAGTAAATGTGTACCTGTCTCAGCCCAACTGTTGAAACTTACTTTACTTGACCACAGTGCTAAGGCCCCCTTCTGTGAACAGGAAATGTAGCTGTCCAGGGAAGGCACATACTTTAAACACTGCACTATGTCTCGCCTCTTCTTATCGCCTGAAAATAAAATAGTATACATACACTTGGCTAGTCGATGAGATTTGATTGGCAATGCTTTTAGCGATTTAAAATGTCAGGACTCGATTGTTTGTTGGAGTTAATCAGATGATTAATTTGTGCAACATTTGGCTAAATCACTCATTCAATCTAACATGATTGGCATTTGTGGAAATGTCCATTGACTTGCAAAAATCATTGTGGATTAATGGGATTCAATGTCCATGTTCGAAGGATTTAACAGTTTATTAAAATACACATTGGATATTAGTTATAATCAAGAATGTGTTAATTATTTAATGTTAATATTTCATGCAGTAACATATTTTATTTCATTCAATGTTGTGATTATTTGGAGAGACCATGATTCATGGATCTTGACACTTGAGACCAGCATCTTTCACTGACAATGACATACACACATTGACACAGAAGATCATCCAGTGACATTGGCATACAATGTCAGTCTCTGACCTAGACACACAAGGCCATTTATTAATATTGCCACACAAATATAGTCATTCACTGACCTTACAACAATGTTCATTCTCTAAAATTGACATGCAGTCAGTCACTGACATTGGCATCCAAGGTCATTCACTGACGTACGGACATAAGGTCATTTGCTGACATGAGCACAACAGGTCATTCACTGACATAAGCACAAAAGGTCATTCACTGAAATTGACAGGCAGTTATGTACTTACATATGCACATAAGGTCAATCAAAGGCATACACACACAATGTCATTTACTGACAAGCACAAAAGGTCATTCACTGACCTTGAAACACAAATTCATTATTTGACATTGACATGCAAAGTCATTCACTGACAGTGGCACAAAAGGTCATTCACTGACCTTGAAACATAAGGTCATTCTTTGACACTGATATACAAAGTCATTCACTGACATTGGCACACAAGATTGTTCACTGACCTTGAAACATAAGGTCATTCATTGACATACAAAGTCATTCACTGACAGTGGCACAAAAGGTCATTCACTGACCTTGAAACATAACAATGTCATATTCATTGACAATGCCATGCAAAGTCATTCACAGAAATTGGCACATAAGTTTGTTGACTGACATTGAAACATAAGGTCATTCATTGACATTGACATGCAGTCATTCACTGACATGCCAATACAAGGTCATTCACTGACATTAACACAGTCATTCACTGACATTTGCACACATGGTCATTCACTGACATTGACAGACAAAGTCATTCACTGACCTTGGTACACACGGTTTTCACTGACCCTGTTACACAAGATGAACCTCTATAATGATCTTGACACATAAGCCAGGTAATCAATGATCTTAAGTTTTACACAAAAGTGCATTCTCTGACCTTGACACAAAAGGCCAAGTTCATGGTACAGTTCATTCGCTGACAAGACACATTAGGTCGCTTGATCTCCCAAAGTGGGCAAACAATTTATAGTTGGTGTTGTTGTTTCGTCAATTTTCAGGTACCGATAAATCAGTGGCTTCCCCGATAGCAGGGGAGATCACTGCGTGGAGTTTACTTATTTATTACATTGCGGACCTACTACGGATTTCCGGATACCTACCGGCGGCTTCCCCGACCCTGCGTCTCTTGGAGACGGTGAAGATGCTGACCTCCTCGCCCACCATGATCTCCTCCGCCTCCTCCGCGCTCGTCTGTATGTACCCAAACAGCTGCAACAGGCAATCAAGGGCGGTTACTTTCCAGAGGAAACCTTTTTGGAAACTTTAACTACCCTCATATTACAGTCGTAAATGTACATTACACGTACAAGTACAGAAAAATGAACTGTGTTATTACAGGATCCTAAATTTAAGATCTCTTATGGGAACCACTAATTATATAGCCCCCATTACCAAGTATGTTTCAGTTATAGCAGTTCACTACGAGACATAGAACAAGAAAATAAACTTCTACCTATGTTAATATATAGATCTAGTATATATATATATATATATATATAGGTTTTATAGTGCATTTGTAGTAGTATAAATTGAATTATATAACTTATATATTGTTTATTAACATACATGTAGTATATAGGGTATTTAATTGATCTACACCATTGTAGTTATTAAAAGTCAATACACTGACTGATGTATAACCTACACATTACGACAAGATGCTACTTTACGTTTAAGTTTGTGACTAAAACTATACATACTTGAAAATATGCATACGAGCCCATACAGGCTGACGTTTGTAAGACGTTTGCGTACCTCGCTCCAGTCGATCTTGGCATCCGGATTGGTGGATATCTTCCGGTAGAGGGCCTTCAGGTCCTGGTTCTTGATGTCGGAGCCGAACAGCTGCCGAATGGCGTCACAAAACTGGTCATAACGAAGGTTTTCTGTAATAAATATATTTAGGGAAACAACTGTAGGACTTAATTGTAAAGGGACAAGTAGGTGCTGCTCAAAATGACCTTATAATACTTTTGTTAATTTTTATTGTAATGCTTCAAAAAAATGTAATTAATGGTCAGCACAAAGGGGAAGCAGATGGAACCGAAAAGACGCATGGTGCAGCAACATGCTATTTCGCTCTGGATCTTGCCTTAAATAAAGAAACGCTCACGACCAGTAATTTTTTATGCAACGGCATGTAATTTCTGGAAAGTGGCGACACAGGCTTGTAGCAGCGTTCTAGAATTCTGGAACTTGCAAGCGTTACCTTTTTTTGAATATATAAAAACAATAGTTCTTTTCACAATGTGGTCCTCAACAAAAACACGTATAATGGCAAAAATTACATCAGAAGTCAATATAAAATAAATAAAATAGTTATCAAATTTTGTAAAACAACAAACAACTACAGGCATTAATAAGCTACGTCACAAAGCAATACATGTAGTTAAGCGAAAAGTACAGATAAATCATTGAATTGTCATCAAGGTCCCCCCATCATTATTTTCCCAGGTTCGAAAGACATTTTAACTTACAACATTCGATACTAAAGTGTATACATGAAACTTGTTTCAGTATTAAATTCCTGGCCCTAAGTCACATTGACATTGCTGTTTGCACGTTTAAATAATACTATAATCAGATTAATGCACCTATCAATATTTCCCCCCCCCCCCCCGGGGGGGGGAGCGGCGTGCAAAGCCAGGGGAATTTGACTAATTTGATTTTTTGGGGTCTAATTCCCCACCCTAGAGCCAAGAATTTTTGTCTAAATCCCCACAGTAGGGGGGGGGGGGAGATATTTGGTGTATCAAATGGCCCGGGAGGCCAATATCACGGGTTCTTAAATCTGACCAAAGTCTATTTCCCGGGACTCGGAATCATTCGGCGCGTCGAATTCCCGCCTGTCGGGAATCGCATTCAGTCTAAAGTCCCATATATGCCCGCCTCCCCTTGGGGGAAATATTGATAGGTGCATAATTGTAGAGATTTTTGTACTTAACACCAGAAATTCCTAACAGAAATTGAAACATGCGAACGCGTTAATTCAATATTCACAACTGGCTTGATGCCAGATCAATGGCAGACATAATTATGCATTTCATGTAAATAATCAGACACAGGCGTAAATTCAATTCCAAGGAATCAATTGGTGAAGAGGTTAATACATTTAAATAAAAATAAATTTAAATGATCGAGAAACTTCTATTTGGTGAGCGGGACATTGACATATGTTCTCAACATACGTGAGTATATGTAAAAAAGTGTACATTTAATTTGTATTTGATATGCTGTGATTTGTATTTAGTTTCCGTAAAGTTTTCATCAGGAGTGTTAATAAAGTAAAGTGTTTGCTTATTATAGTGTCACCCCTCGCAATTAAGGGCCAACCCGTTTTGACTTATGAGGGACATTAAATGATGAACATCTTTACTCCCGATTCCTATCCTATATGCCGGGCGCTTGGCAGGAAGGCAATCGGTACCCTTCGAATTAACTAGCTGCTGGATAGGCAACCGGCCATATCAGAACGAGCCCTTTTCGAGACTCGAACCTTAGACCTCCTGCTCCGTAGACGCACGCCCTAACCACTAGGCCACGGAGACGGTATATGTATATGTATATAGCTTTTGGTCATTTTACTGTCAGACACTAACAACGTGCATATATTGATATTCTTTTCGTGTGATACATGTATATTGAATGCTTCAATGTAGGCCTAATACTGTATAGAGTCATTGTCGAGATAGATGCTCGTTAAAAACGTGTTTTAATTCTGTAGAACTGTATGTAGTTGTCGAAGTATGCACATTTAAAGTTGTAAAAATCCGTATTACCATGAAATGGTTCCCTTCCCACACAAGTGCATCATTCTATTCAAACCGATTAATACCGGTTCGACTACAAAATATGAGATTTTAAAAGAAAATTGGTTCACGATGGTACAGCATCAAAAGCCTTCTTGAAATCACAGCAAAATCAATCAAAAATTTCAAATCCTGATCTGAACGTGTAATTTAATTTGTCAACGATTTAAGGCAGTTTAGTACATGTTGTGCAAGAATAGAAAAAATGTCACTTGCATCTGTTTCATTTCTAATAGCATTATCTTCATTTCTAGCGAACGTAAGGGTAGTTAATGCATGTATTTTAAATTCTATGAAACGTATAAGCAGTATGTCTAGTTAAATGGAACATATGCGTGCAGTATGTGCAATTCTATGGAACGTAAGGGCAGTATGTTTAATTCAATGTCATGTTAAAGCAGTATGTTCAATTATATGGAACATACGGGCAGCATGTTCAATTCTATGGAACGTATGTTCAGTTATATGTGACGTAAAGCCCGTATGTATGTCCTGAGGGAATATAAGGTAGATTTTAATGGGATTCGTGCCGTACTGTTTTCTTATAACAATAATTATAGATATCACTTTTTTTTTATTTAAGCTGTTTGAAGTAATAATAATACCACGTATATTCCTTTAAGCATAATGCTCTTTTAGTGTAGGTCGCTGTCGTATTAGCACAAATTGAATATTAATGAGAAATAAATATATGGCCTTAAATATGCACGATGAGTTAATAACGTTAGCAAAAACCATTTCATAAAATCAACTAAATACATTCTAAATAGAGGTACTTATCGCAAATAGATAAACGCGTTGGATACTTGATCGATCAATAGGACATATAAATATTGAACAATTTTAATAGAATTCAAATACAAATACAAGCTCCCGTTTCAACGCAGTGGGGTAAATATTGAAGGCTTATTTCAATGCGATTTTCAGTAGCGTTATTGCGCGAAACTCAAAGATCAGCGCAGCAGATTGTGGGGACGTATTTGCTTACGTATGCATTATGTGCTTAATGGTGTAATGATGTTAGAAATTAAGGGGGCACATTTAAACGTGACTACCCTATGCCTCTGTCGTAGTTTTGTTTCGTTTTTCGAGTTTTTACTAAAAATGTTTATTAGGGAAAGGAAGAAATAAAATCCAACAATTCAAAGATATCTACGAACGAGGAGAATAAATAATAATATAATAACAAAATAATAACTGCAAGCAAAATCCCTGGACTGTCATCTATCCAATTTCACTCTGACAGCGGGTTTTATCTCGCTTATATGCTCCGCAATTTATTCCTATATATGGAGCTTACATAGTCTTCCTTAGACGGACTAATTTCCTGAAAAAATGTTTGATTCTCGCGACAGATTCGTAATAAGCGAGATGATATTTCATGTCGCTATCGGTCATGGCAGGCGTTAGAAACGGGCCAATCCTCCGTTAATTAAGCACGGAGATTTTCGTGCTCAAGTGTCAAGAGAACGCTGACGAGTCGATTCCTACCATGGCAGGTCGATAACGCAGAGACAATACTTAGTCAATGAAATAATCTTGTTTGACGAAACGGATTGATACGTGTATCGTACCGATATAAGCATGCTGAACGCAGAATGATTGAAAACAAAAGCGTTTAGTGTTGCTTTACTGGTGATAATGCTAAAATTACGACCTCTGCACATACGTGCATTGTTGTACATGTATCACTGGGTAACGTATAACGACTCAAGTATGCTGAACACGCAAAAAGTTGAAAACAATGTCAATGGCTTTTCTGATGAGAAAATACCATCCCCGCGGACATACGCCTAAATGTATACTTTGGTGACGTACAATTACCCCCCAAAACATGTATAAGCATTCTGAACGCAAACAAAACGACAACAACATTTAAAACAAAGGGTTTCTGGGTCAAAGTATTTCTGATGAGAATGCAAAGAACAACGACCCCTACAAACACATACGAAAGAATGTACAACTGGTAGGTAACGTTGTTATAAGGGGCATATCCGTTCTGCAGCCCGTACCTGTTATCATTTGACGTTTCTCTTCAGGCGTAGCCTCCATGTCTTGAAGCGTTATCTCCTTCATGAGCTCCTCGAACTGGTTGAGCTTGGCCTGGAACGACCCCACGGTGTAGGGCCTCTCCGACCCCTCCGTCTCACCCGACAACATCGTTCTTCACCTTATGGAAGCACGCACTTGGTCCCTACACCCTTAAGTGACTTACATTTCCACTAGTTGGGAGCTTTGTTACAGCTTTCTGTTATACACTGGGTTCCATTTCCACTTTATGTGAACTTTGTAGTTATAGTTTCTCTATATATACTAACTCAGAAAAGCTACTGGACAGTTACGTTTTAACTTTTTAGCTAGCTATAGCATTTAACCAGTTTTTCTGTGTTTAGCGTTTAACCCGCTTCATTCCGAAAATAAGATGTAAAAAACTCTAAGTATATAGGTATAATAAGGTTTCAGAAAAGTTTAATGATTAAGCTAAATTTTCGTAACAAACATGTGTTGGTTTGATTTGGCAAATACCGGTACTCTAAAAATAAAAAATTACCTTAGCAAAATTGTCCGGTTTCTTTTTTGAGTTAGTGTATTTTACACTAGTTTTCGCGGTGTGTGTTTTTAGTTAATTCAACTTCACAGATTCCTCAAAATATCCACGAGTTTACCGTATTTACATCGTTCTTTAAGTGACGATAAACACTCCTTTATGTACACCGTATATCACGAATGTTCCCACCCCACATTCATTTCACCATACCTGGTATGTTTGTTTACACTGTACTGACACCGGCACAATAAATACATTCGGATCCTTTAACACAATGACCGTGATTGTCAACTAGTGATAGACTTTCTCTTATTTCACCGTTGATCGATACACAACATCGATTGTGGCCATAAAACATATCTGCCTGCAAAGACTTCCTAATCCTTTTATCCGTAATCCAAAATTTTAAACCGACCTAGCAACAATGGGTCGACCATAGGTTTATTGCTATACAAAATGAGTACAAGCCTTGTGACTATTATTGTTCACTGCTGTATTATTAATATTAAAAATTATTGGTAAACTCATTAAGCCCGCGCCGCATTTGTTGTATCAGTTATCAATTAGTTTCAATCAGAAATATAAGCCCAATAGGTTGGTTTATCTACACGCGTTTAAGTACTGATATATCAGTCGGCATGGGTCGTTATGAACCGACGGAGTTGAAGTTGTGTATCGCACGACATTTTATTGTCGCTTTCATATATTTACTCTACATATTTTAAATATTCTAAATATATACAAATATAATTAGATGGCATATTTTCGCAGGTTTAATTAATTCAATCAAAAACGTCCAAATATTGTTGGAAATCTAAGTTGTCTCCCTTACCTTCTCACAGCTAGAATCATATAGCCCTATTGTATTGTAATGCTTGTGTGTGGGCCTATTGTAAGGCTTGTGTTTGGGTCTATTGTAAGGCTTGTGTGTGGGCCTATTGTAATGCTTGTGTTTGGGTCTATTGTAAGGCTTGTGTTTGGGCAAATTGTAAGGCTTGTGTTTGGGTCTATTGTAATGCTTGTGTTTGGGTCTATTGTAAGGCTTGTGTTTGGGCCTATTGTAAGGCTTGGGTTTGGGCCTATTGTATGGCTTGTGTTTGGGCCTATTGTAATGCTTGTGTTTGGGTCTATTGTAAGGCTTGTGTTTGGGCCTATTGTAAGGCTTGTGTTTGGGCCTATTGTAAGGCTTGTGTTTGGGCCTATTGTAAGGCTTGTGTTTGGGCCTATTGTAAGGCTTGTGTTTGGGCCTATTGTAAGGCTTGTGTTTGGGCCTATTGTAATGCTTGTGTTTGGTGAGTTTTGCTCAGAGTTTCTTTGCACATTTGAGTATGAGAGTGTCCAAAGTTTTAGTAAGGTGAACAGACGGCATATTGAATGTTACCATGGAAGCGAAGATGGCGTCCAAAACAGGTGTTAGTTTCTAAAGTCGTTCGTTAATAGTCTTATGGTACATATTCAAAAAATTTCATGTAAAGGTTTTGATTTTTGAAGGTTAATCGAAGTACATCTAGACTAAGATGGCGTTCAAACAATTAAACGTCAGAAAAAGGTCACCAAAAGTCTATGTGAAGGTCACCACGATGTTCCGAAAATGCTTTGAAAATGTGTAATTTACAAGAAACACTTTCATAATTGTGTAAACAAATCAATGGCGACCTAAAACTACAATTATTATACTTTAAGACTGTCACTATTCAAGAATTATGTGCAAAAAAAACAACAACAACACGAAAATAACAAAGCATCATAAACACCGGTTGGAAAATAGCGTGATCGCTGCTAATAACTTTCTCGTCTGACCGAATCGTTTCTGACAACGCTCGCGTGGTGAGACCATTTAGTATGCGTCAATGCTTAGAACGGGTCGTGGGACGACAGTTTAATCTAAACGGTTACTTTATATAGGATCTGGCACGAGTTGTCATTTCATACCATATTTTATTAAACGAGTTCAGGAATGTTGTTAGTAAGCGAGCCTTTGGCGAGCTTACTAACAAATTTCCTGGACGAGTTTAATAAAATATGGTATGAAATGACAACGAGTGTCAGATCTTTTTTATCACATGCTTTTAAACGAAAAAAAGTCTAATTGCACATGGTTGTATTACACGGGAGACAAGGTATAGCATGTGATATAGAGGATATTTTTTTTTCGGTGTAAAAAGATCGTATTTTATCACATGCTATACCTTGTCTCCCGTGTAATACAACCATTACAAATATTTCTATCTTACACATGTGTAAGATACCAATTTGAGCGTTTTCATTGGCTGCATATTCTTTGACTGACCAATCGCATGACGTTATTTTTTGTGAAATGACGTCGTCAACATGAAATGACGTCATGCCAATACACAACTTTTAGGATTTATCAACATGTTTTGGTAAAATTAGACGGTTTTGTTTCGTTTAAAAGCATGTGATAAAAATGATCTGACACTCGTTTTCATTTCATACCATATTTTATTAAACTCGTCCAGGAAATTCGTTAGTAAGCTCGCCAAAGGCTTGCTTACTAACAACATTCCTGAACCCGTTTAATAACATATGGTATGAAATGACAACTCGTGCCAGATCCTAAATTTATTTCACGAGTGTTTATAGAAAATGATATTTTCACGAGTGGCCACGCCACTCGTGAAAATATCTTTTTTCTAATATCACGAGTGAAATAAAATACGATCTTACACCGAAATCAACAAATTTTCTTTGTATTTTATGCTGTTAGACAATAAATAAATAAAACTGCGCGAGATAAGCTTAAACGTCACAAGTTCGTGCATTCTGACGTCATAAAAATGACGTCATAAATGTTTCCAAAACAGTCACTTGTTAGTTGGTGGGTAAAAAGTGCCATATTTTGTGAGTCGTTGTCGCTAAATTATAATTTGGTTGAATTTTATAATGTGTTTTACGTAAACACATGCATGTACGTACTGTACATGTATATACATTTGCCAAGGGTTGTAAACCACTACTTGTAGATCGATGCTATTTATGGAAAAATAGTCAGTTTTAGGTTATATATTTTCACTGCTCCAACAGTGAAAATATATAATTTTATTTCACGAAAAAAATTCGATATTTCACTGAAAAGCATATAATAAAAAATGGTATTATTCGAGGAAAGTGAGTATACAGCTTGATTTAATCGTCAAATGTTATTAAATGCTTTCCTATGTTAAACGGCGCTGTGTTTTTTTTTACTAAACCCGTACCCAGACTTCATTTTAATATGGTGGCATGAGAGAAACAAAAGTAATAAATTCTGACGCCATGACAACAAGGGCGATTTTATATTGTTAAATTTGCTAAACTTAAGAAATCTATGCGATAAGTAAATATGTGTCGTGCCTGTGTCATGATAATTTAAGTCGTGTTATATTATTATTCGGCTGTTTGGTGATGATTGATGATGACACAGTTTGATGGTTGATGATGACGGTGATGAAAATTGATGATGACAGTGATGATGAATAAGGATGACAATGATTGATGATGACGGTGATGTTGACTGATGATGACAGTGATGATGGTTAATGATATCAGTAATTGATGATTAATGATGATGCTGATGATTATTGATAATGATGGTGATGATAATAATGGTGGCGATAGTGGTGATGATAATTGTTGTAATGATGATGATGATGGGGATGGGGATGATGACGGCGGTGCAAAATGTGAAAAAAGTCCATTTAAATGTGCATAAATTAACATCTACAATACAGATCCTGAAGACAACTGTATGGACAAATAAATGAATGTACATGTATATCAGTGAATGGATACAATTGGGATGCAACAGGTACCCGAAAATACCCGCATTCTCGGTTTCAGAAAAATTAACTCGAGTTCGGTTCCTCATTGGAAAATACGGGTCGGGTCGGGTATTACAATAATAGGGCCTCTTGAATATTGGAGTGCATCGATGAACGAACCCCACTGAACAGCTGTATGGACGTCTTAAGCCAAGGATTTTGAAACCGTTCAGTTGAGGAAATAGGTGAGGCAGAGTGCATTGGCTTTTAACGGAACTGAATTTAAAACTCAGAGCATCATTATTTATATGACGAAACCTAAGTGAATGTCAAATTTATCGTTTACGAAAAAAAGTGATCAAATTTTACAGCGAACGAAACTGTTGACGGGTTGGAGTGTGGTTATTCAATATTCATTCTTTCTTTTTCCTGCGCCATTTATTTTCCCCGTCAAATATACGCCTCGAATGACGAATGAATAAACCCTCTGTAAAAGAAACAAAAATGCAAATAACTTACAGAACAAATCTGTATTTATCGAAACGAGAATACTGTTTGTTTTTTTTGGAAACAAAGATTTTCATGATCACGGTTTATTTCGTAGAACTAAAATATCCTGTAATACAAATAATCTGTATACATGTACCTTTTCGCTTCAGTTTTAACTTGATAATTTTGTTGGTTTCCTTATCATTCAATAGAAGTAATTAATAGGAAAAAAATGAGATTTGGGGGTAAAATACATGTATATACTCTAGAGCTGGAGGAACTGGGCCCTATTCGACCCAACGTTCTCGTTAACAAACAACAATGTTGATAACATAAGTCCAGTGAAAAATAACTATTAAGGAAACAGGTACAGTTCAAACTGCTTAGTTCCTTTCTAACAGTATTACAGAACTAATGTCCGATCACAACATATCTGTAGCTCTAATCCTGCCGCAAATTAGCTAAATTCTGATTTAGTTTAGATGTTAGTAGTAGTACAATGACAATTAATAACAAGGATATCAGTGAAACTGATGGATGATGCCCAATGCGCTTTGTTTTATAAATGCAATGAGAAGGGTACACATATTAAAATGATTAAAACTCACTAGGCAGACCAAATCTGACACCAAAGCTATATGTGAACATATCACAAACGAGAATAATTTCATAAATCGTCTAGTCTTCAAAGTAGAAAGAATATTTACTGATCGGAACAGCACTCTAGAGGTGCAAAGTTGATGTGTACTTTTACTTATATCAATACCCGACCCGCAAATACCCGACCCGAAGAAAGATACCGAACCCGACCCCACCAAAATGTGCCACCCGTTGCATCCCTTATTGGATACGGCAACAGTAAAACAGTGAAAATTAAACATGGATTGTATGTACAAAGTCAATATTAATTTCCGAAGAGAAGTATTTTGTAATAGAAAGAAAAAAAAAACGCAACATGGTAGCTTATCGAGTTATACTGTCTGTGTTTTCAACTTACCAAATTTAAGCTTCTCGATCATTTAAATTTAATTTAATTTAAATCTAAAAAAATTCAGCAAGTTAAGCTCAGACTGATTCCTTGGAATTGAATGAATCGCCTGTATCTAATTATTCAAATGGAATGCATGATCACGTCTGACATTGCATATTGAATTAACGCGATAACATGTTTCAATTTCTGTCAGGAATTTTTGGTTTAAAAAAAGAATCTCTCTACAATCTGGTATAAATAAAAATGCAAACAACGAGGTCAAGGGGTATAAGTCATAGTGTCGCATTATTGCGCGCCGTATTAGTACGTATTTGACCATTACGTTCTGCCAAGTAGTCATCAAATTCTACTACGCTGCGCCTCGATATCGCTACGATATGTTACATTTAATAACGTTCCACAACGTGGCATTACGTAGCGTTGTGTGGAAGTACGCACTACATTGTGCAGCTAAAACCACGGTCACACTGTCACGATTTTGGCTACGATTGCCCACGATTGACAAAATCTTGGTGAAGCGTGGTAAAGCGTGAACACATACGTACTGGCATCTGTGTGAATCTTAAAGAATCTTGGATGATCCTTATCGATCGGTTCAAAACATGTTCAAAACATTCGTGACTTATCGTAGCGCCACCAAATTTTTTACAAAACGTTGAACACTCCTAGTGCCATCGTATCTCAATCTGGCTTATTCTTACAGCAATCGTAGAGGCATTCGTGGCCTTTCGTGTTTAATCCTGATTAATCGTGACCGATTGTATGACATAAATATTACAAGACTGTCCTACGTTATGGTACGTTTTTCTACGTATATGGTACGAATTTCTACGCTTGCCCTACGGTTTAGTTAAGATTCCAGTAGTAATTTTGGCGGCAAATATCAGGACTACTCACGAATATACACGAATATACACGATGGACCACGACAACGCAACGATTGGGTCGCGTTGCCTGTACGGTTTATCGCGATGTTACTACGCACTCACTACGTTTGCCTACGTTGGTGCCACGATTATGCACGAGGCACCGTGATGTCCAAATCGCCTTGAAGCGTAGTGAAGCGTGAAAATTATTGGCTGCTCGTATGCTTATCGTGATGAATCTTCTTTAATTTTACTACAATCTTAGGAGAAACGTTAACAGTCGTCTGTAATCGTCTGTTACCGTAGCGTATACCTGGCGCTAGCGTATCACAACCGTAACAGATCGTATCATACCTTGGTGAAACCGTGGTGAATCGGCTGCGGAAACCTACAAGTATCGTTGATATTGGTAGTCTCGTCCTACAACAACCGTAGGTATACGTAGGAAGATACAATCGAGACACTGTGCATCCCGACCCATCATGATTAACACGACCATGATCAATCGTGGGCTATCGTAGCTAAAATCGTGACAGTGTGACCGGGGCTTAACCGACAAGTGTCGTTGACATTCGAAGTCTCGTCCTACAGCAAACGTAGGTATAGGTAGGAAGATACAATCGGTACACTGGTCACACTGTCACGCTTTTTTAGAAAATCTTTCTTTTGGAACAAAATATATAGATGTATAATAAATGACGTTTCAGAAAGTATTATTAGTACCCATTTGATCTATAAATGTCCAGTCAATTTCATTATTTTAAATGTAAATGTAGGTAAAGCGTTTTTTTATTACCAAAATAACTTGATTATTTTCAAACAAGACATGTGAAAACATATCAGTTGAAAGAACCATAACCTTGTTTGGTAAAAAAGCTCTCCTATATGATTAAAACATTGATGAAAAAGCCAACTGAAAAAAGGGGCTTCGACAGGTACCGTATTCAAAACCCAATGTTTCCGAAAAAAGGCCGGTGACCCCTATTTTTTTTCACCATTTTAGTTTCAGTATACAATGACACATGTATATGGATTTTTGTAAACAAAATCTGTCGTTTGGAACATTTGATTATTTATTGATGTTTTCAAAGGTATATTAAATGCATAATTAACCTCATTTAGCGCCCATTAAAAGTCATTTTTAAATGGTAACTTTAGGTAAAGCGCAATTTATCATTAAACTACACTTGTATATTGCCAAACGAAACATTAAAAAAGATGCATTAAAAAATCTCCGTCCTTGTTTGAATATGAACGCTTTATATAATAGAACATTGCTAGTCATACAAACTGAAAAAAGGGCTTCGACAGGTACCGTATTTAAACCCCAATATTTCCGGAACAAGGCCGCTGACCCCCTTTTTTAAAAACTGTTGTAGTTTTAAGATGCATTGACACGTGTTATTGCAAATTTTTAAGAAAATCTGTCGTTGGAAAAAAAAATGTTGCTTATGTCTTTAATAAGTAATACCCCAGTCACAAATAAGGAACTGCCACCAGAGGGCGTCTGTTTTACCCCAACTCGGGCAAAATTCGGACAGTGACCGCCAGGCAGCAGTTGCAATCGGGTGATGGCAGCTGAAAAGTTTGCTTATTGAACGTTTAGATGTTTAAATAAAACTTAAAAGTTAACGGCGACCGGGATTTTTTTCGGGGTCAGAGAGGACGAAAATCACGTCAGCCGGGCACCGTCCGATCGACGGACGGCATTTTCTTGGATCGGGCGTTGGCGGAACGATTATTTCTACTGTAAAAACATCGTCCAGTTTCAACGGCGACCGTGCAGGCATCTTCCTGGCGCCGGTAGGCGCCCGGAAAGGCACCGACGCTTAACTGTTCGTTGAAATCGGACGGCGCCCTTAATAATTGTGACCTAGGCATAAATATGTGTTGTACATGTGTCATGCTAATTAAAGTCGTGTTGTATTATTATTCGGCTATCTTCCGACACTATAAAATGTGCTATTTTCAGCTTTATATTTAATCCATTTTCTGCTTTAAGGCGGAATGCAAGAAAAGCTGAATAAACGGGATGGTTAAGCACCTTTGGGATTCAGTAATCCATAAAATGCATGAAGTCGAAGCAGTAAATATAATAAAGCAATCTGATGCGTTACATCAAAAGTAGCGACCTCAGTTAACACGTGTCAGTGCTTCGAGGAAGTGTTCGCTATTGCAATACCGCCCATCGTTCACAATATTCATACTGATGATGATAATGATTTCGACAGGTATAGGGATTAAGGTGGTGATGGTAATGAGGATGGTGGTGATGAAGGTGATGATAATGGTGATTATGATCATGATGATGATGGTGCTGATAGTGGTGATGATGATGGTGGTGCTGATGGTGTCCGTGATGATGGTAGCGGTAATGATGATAATGATGACTATGATGATGATGAAGCAGTTGATAATGGTGAGATGATTATTTGAAGAAAACTGACAATCGGGTCAGATACGCCCCAAATTGTCGGATGTTTTTCGAACCATTTAGCAAAACATGCTTTTATTCAGAATATTTCAAGTTGTTGGGGCAAAGAAATGATTGCCGATAGAAAATGGTCGTAGATGTAAAACTATGGAAACCTTTTAACTATCCAAAATTAAGATCGAACAACTCTGAAAACATTTCCATATACATGTACTTCCCAAATATTCAATTGGATGTGTGATAAGTTCTCCTATTTCGAGGTCATGATGGTATTATAGATATACGAGGACAAATGTCCAGGAATAGACTCCAATGTGGATATACGCTATAACAAAACGATTCCATCGAGTAAATATGTGATAATTCAAATGTTGTTTTCTTACAATATTGGATTTTGAAACCCCAGACATACATTAAAAATAGTAAATCAGTTTTCTAAAGTATTAACATGGCGTCCAGAAATGTTCAAATTGTTCGCTCACACAGCTGATAAAACCAATCAAGATAGTCTGATATTTAAACAAGAGGGCCGTGAGTACTGAGTACTGGCACAGATCAAGACCATACTGTTGTAACAGGTTTGAAAATTAAGGTATCTGAAGAAAACATGTATCTGCAGATGGGGTTAGGATCTGTTTGACATTAAACATCGGTTTCTGCAATTGGCTACCGCCTGTTCATTAGCTCGTTGTCAACACTGGATGAAAAATAAAATCTCAATCATGCATAACGTAATTGTTTGCATTTTCGTGAACAAACACAGGGCTTAAACTCTTGTGTTTGTGGTCCAACCCTGCCAATGTTTAGATTTGACTCAGACCATTTAGTAATACACAAACGGTGGAAGTTTGGTTAAGATTTAATTAAAAAAATAAAGCCCAGTTTTGGCTTCTGCTTAGATCTTATGGTCATACATTAACTGTAGAAGTTTGGTCAAGATTGGATGAAAATGAAATATGTTCTTTAGAAAAAAAGGCATTTCGCATCCTGAATAAAGTCAAATTTTGCATATTTTTTCACAAACAAAGGGCAATAATTCGGTGTTTCTGGCCCGATCTTGCTTATATTGAACTTCACCTGTAATCTTATGGTCTTAGCCAAACCGTGCAAGATTGGTGAAGATTGGAGGAATAATGAAGTCTCTATCACAAAGGGCAATAACTCCAATGTTTGTAATACAATCTGGCCCATTTTTAGCTTCTCCTGAGATCTGATGTTCATACACAAACTTTGAAAGTTTGGTAAAAATTGGATGGGCAAGAAAGTCTGTATGCTGGAAAAAGGCTTTTTTTGCAAATGGTTGCCTGAAAAAGGGGCAATAACTCCGGTGATACTGGTGTGATCTGGCCCAATAACAATCCCGTCCGAGATTTTATGATCATACACAAACTTTGCAAGTTTGGTCAAGTTTGGATAAAAAATTGAAGTCTTTATCGTGAAAACAAAATAAAATGTTGACAGCGTTACATCAACATTCGGCAGCTCTGTTAACACGTGTCAGTGGTTCTTGGAAGTGTTTGTTATTGGGATACCACCCATCGTTCACAATGTGTATGACGGTGATTATGACTCGTGAAGATAGTGATGATGATGGCGACGATGATGGTGATGATATTGGTTATGGTTATAATGATGTCAGAGATAATGATTGTGGTAACGATGATGATGATGATGATGACTATGATGATGATGATGTTGAAAATGATGATACAGGTGCTGCTGTTGATGATGCAGGTGCTGCTGCTGATGATGCAAGTGCAGCTGATGATGCAGGTGCTGTTATTGATGACTCAAGTGCTGCTGCTGATGATGCAGGTGCTGTTGCCGCTGATGATGCAGATGCTTCTGCTGATGATGATGCAATTGCTGCTGCTGCTGATGATACAGGTGCTGCTGCTGATGACTGATGCAGGTGCTGCTGCTGTTGATGATGTAGGTGCTGCAGCTGCTGATGATGCCGGTGCTGCTGATAATGATGCAAGTGCTGCTAATGAAACAGGTGATGCTGCTGTTGCTACTGCTGATGGTGTTGCATCTGATGTTGCTGATGATGATACTGATAACAAAGAAAAAGACTGAAGAAGCTATATCATGATGTGATGATAATAGTTCCACTAAACTACAATTAAATAGATCGGGTGAACAAAAAAAACGTAAATGTCGAGCGATTACCGAACCATTAAGCAAAACATGCTTCTTCAGGATATTTCAAGTTGTTGTGGTCCAAAAACGACTGACGCAAGAGCACTTGTCGCAAATAAAAATAGAACACTGGGCATTTATGGAACAGTTCCAATGACTTCCAGAATAGTCCATATGAAATTTGAATGTGATGTAACGTCGCCATATTTCGAGCACATGGTGGGATAATAAACATACGAGGACATACATTTGTAGGTTAATATCTATGAATAGATTCAATTGTAGATATACACTATAACAAAACGACTCCTTCGTGTATTTATTTGATATGTTAATTTTTGACAATATTGGACTCTGATACCATTTAAATGCTTTATCAACAGTAATTAAGTATCCCAAAGTATTAACTTGGCTTCCAGAAATATAATTGGATGTTAAAAGAACAACGTGGAAAACACTTTCGATTACACTCATGGTAATGTCGAAGGAAATTGAGTGTAAAACATTATTGAAGTTGTCTGTCTCACGTTTGTTTAAATTGATTAGGGTCCGTAGACTTAAGACTTAAGAATTCCTAAAACTGTTCTCTTCTAAAAAGGCCGTTAATTTCAATTTTACATGGTATTCACTGACTCTAAATGTAGCATTCTTTAGTTAGAATGGTTTGTTAATAACATAAGCGGCATTAGCACCAGCATATTTGCGAACACACATACGCGACATTAGTACCAGCATATTTGCGAACACACATAAGCGACATTAGCACCAGCATATTTGCGAACGTGCATAAGCGACATTAGTACCAGCAAATTTGCGAACGTGCATAAGCGACATTAGTACCAGCATATTTGCGAACGTACATTAGCGACATTAGTACCAGCATATTTGCGAACACACATACGCGACATTAGTACCAGCATATTTGCGAACGTACATAAGCGACATTAGTACCAGTATATTTGCGAACGTGCATAAGCGACATTAGTAACGATTTTGCTTTCGTCTACGAGTGTTCTTTATTCTTAAGTCTAATAATTGGTTAGTGAATACTGAACACTGATTAAACCAAGGTTAAACCTGATTTGTCTTACTATTCAACGCATACCTGCATACTGTATACCGAACAACAACCCATTCGCACTATTCTAAATAAGTTAAACCATTTTCCATAATGATATTAACACGTTTTATAGGAACATTTATGTACATAAGTCGTACTATTCAACGAATCCATGGATAGTGTATTCCTAACAACAGCACATTCGCAATATTCTAAATTAGTAAAACTATTTTTTGAATGGTAGTATGAATTTGTTTTCTACAAAAGTGTTGTGTCATGAACTATGAATTGATATTACAAATGTATTTTATGTTAATCATTAATATTATCTTTGTAATATGCCGCTAATACAACTTACCCATTTGAATAAACATTTTACCTAATTCTGCTTTTGGTTTCTGAAAGAGTAATTATTTATGGTATATATGTCAAAAGACACATTTTCATTGAATTGATTTGTTTGGCATTTATTAGAGTGAACATGGGTAACTATTGTTAGACGCTTGTGTAACAGTAGAATATCTAATCAGCATCGATAGAGTGTTGGTGACTAATTCCTTAAGATAGTTCGGGCAGAGAATACCAATCGAAGACACAGTGGATTAAAACAAGATGGCGTCCAACAGGCGGGCTATGTTTAAAGAGACACCGTATGTTATTGCACATATTGTCATAATTTAATGAAAATATTTTTGGCGCAATAATAACAACCGCCAAAATCCTCTACAATGGTTGAAGAATAGCGTGATCGCTGCTGATAACTTTGTTTTGACCTAATCGGTTCGTGATATGACTACATGGAACTGTGCCAATGCCTGACGACAGTTTAATCTTAACGGTTCTGTAATGGTATTATTCGAGGAAAGTCAGTATACAGCTGAATGCAATCGTTATTTTTACGTTATTAAATGTTCATCAACTAATTATCAAAACGTTCAATTTGGATTTGTTTCTTTACTACAAATTTAATACATAGCCCCATATAGAGCCGTGAAACACAATATATGTTATCCAGATCGATTCATTACAATGTGATAATATGAGAGAAAGAATTCATTTATCTCGTAGCCACAACAAAGGCGATTGGATGTATCATTAATTTGGCTAAATTACAATTATTACGTTAAGTAAAATATGTTGTGCCAAAGACATGGTCATTAAGTCTTGAAATGGGAACGATCGCATCCAAATATGCTATTTTCAGCTATTTTTAACCTATCTCATATTTCAGCGCAAACGTTGAACAGTAAGGTTGAAGCCTATGGGATTTTAAGAACCCATAAAATACATGAAGCTCAAACAGTAAATCTATTAAAGCAATATGATGCGTTACCTCAAAATTCACCAGCTCTGTCTACACGTGTCAGTAGTTCTTAGAACTATTTATTGCGATACCATCCGTCATTCACAATGTGTATGGCGGTGATGATTACAATGATGATATTGGTGGTGGTGTTTTAGATGATGATGGTGAAGAAGATTATGATGACGTTGATGATAATGTAATGATGATGATTTAACTGATGATGATTTCGATGATGATGATGATGATGATGATGATGATGATGATGACAACGATGGTCAAAAGAAGAAGAAGAAGTAGAACAAGACAAGGAAGAATTGGTTATAATTGTGTGATGATGATAGAGTAACTTGGTAAATCACAGTTTCATAGAAAACTGAAAAACGGCCCAAATTGTTGAGCGATTATCGAACCAATAAGCAAAATCTTCTTATTCAGAATACCACAAGCTTTTTATTTCAAAGAAATGACCGACGAGATAGCAATGGTCGTAGATATTCTACTCTGGATCTTTTCTATTAATTGAGCCTACGCAATTATACCAAATTAAGATTGAGGAATTCTGAAACATTTATATTGACTTCACCAATAGTCCATATGCTTTCCATTGGATGTGATATAAGGGCGTCTATTTCGAGATCCTGGTGGGATTATTAACATACGAAGACATAGTGGCATCTGTAATTTAAGTTCTAGGACTCCGAGGAGGATATACAATATTACTCAACAACTCCTTTTTGTAATAATTTGATTCATTCAATTTCATTTTCTTACATTATTGGATTTCGAAACCACCAGACATGAATTATAAATAGTAAATAAGATTTCATTAGTATTAACTTGACTTCCAAACATGTTAATGGCATTTTTAAAAATAATACGGAAACCACGTGCAATCACACATATATGGCAGTGTGGCGAGAGAATGAGTGAACACGTATAACCGCTATTGACATAAGTTTTGTTTATATGGATCAGAACACGCAAGAATTTCACATCATGCATCGCATAAATGTCAGCTTTTCTGAAATAACCGACGTGTATTATGAAGGGCGACATTTAAATTTACAAAAATAAACTTTTTGTCCCATTGCTTAACGAATACATTTATAGTATATATCTAAAAAAAGCATCATTTTAAATTACATCTAGTAAAACTATTTTTTCGTAGTGACATTGAATTGTATCATTTGCATATATACAAAAGTGTTATGCCTTGAATTAGTAAATAATATTACAAATGTATTTTGTTTTAAAATTAACTATTGGAATACAGGCACATATTTTTTTAATATGGCTTTCATACAATTAACCCATTTGAAGGAATTAACATTTTACTTAATTCTACAAGAGTTATTTTACAAGACACATTTTTCTTTTGAAATTTATGCATTTGAGGCGTCGTTAGTTGCTATGTAAATGCTTGAGTAACAGTATACCATGCAATAAACATCGCTACAGTGTTTTTGATTAATCCTTTTAATTGTTCCCTGTCACAGTGGGTGAAACCTAGATGGCGGCCAACATAGACGATATTTTAAAAGACACCCCATAAATTATTGCACATATTTAACAAATGCACATATTGTAACTTATTAATGAAAACATTTCGCTGGTCTTATATTTATCATTGCATTTAATTTCTTTCAAAGAAACGTTTGACAAAGCTCACCAAATGCCAATGTGAAGGTCATATGATTTTAAAATGTCTAATTTACATAAAATTGTTCCATATTTTGAGTTTAACTATTAATAAAGACGTTTTATACGATTAACTTTAACTGTTTTTTTTTTACTCTAAGACTGTTGTATAGTTATGCTATTTGAGAATTATGTGAAATAATATCGAACGCGAAAACAACCTTTATAATTGTTGGAAAATAGCGTGATCGCCTTTGATAACTTTGTTCTGACCTAATCGGTTCTGACAAGGCTCGCGTGACATGTCCAAGTAGTAATGCGTCAATGCTTGGAACTGGTCGTTTGACGACAGATTAATCTCAACGATTCCTATAGTGGTATCATTCGAGGAAAGTGGCTATACAGTTGGATGTAATCGTTGAACGTTAGTAAATGCCCTTCAACGAATATTAATATGCTTAGAAAGAAGTCAATAGTCATGTCAATAAAGGCGGTTTAATGTTATTAATTTGATATAAGTAAAATTAATACGTTAGGTAAATATAATTATGTTGTGCCATTGGCATGATTAAGGAAAGCCGGTATACACTTGTATGTAATTGTTAAACGTCATTAAATGCTCTTCGACGAATATAAATATGTTCAGTTTTGTCAATTTTGTCTAAAAAACAGTTGAAAGGCATAGGTCCATAGAAGAGACGCGAAACACGTCATATTTGATCTACAATTCGTTTCGTTCATAATAAATGAAAGAAAGACGTGACTAGTCATGACAATAAATGCGATTAAATGTTCTTAATTTATCATAAGTAAAATAAATACTTTAAGTAAATATATCTATTGGATGTAATTGTTAAACGTTATTAAATGCCCTTCGACAAATATTAATTCGTTAAAATTTTTGTCATTTTTTAAGTAAAATAAGTACGTTAAGTAAATATAATTATGTTGTGCCATTGCCATAATCATTCAGTCTTGACGTATTCTTATAATTTTCTGCTATTTCCAGACAGAGTCCACGTACATGTACATGTACCATTTTCTGCAAGTACTAAATCTATCGCATATTTCATCTCATGATTACCAAAATGTTGAAAGGTCTTATGAATGGGATGATTTCAAGAACCATTAAAATGGATGAAGCTGGCGCACTAAATCTAATAATGCAATCTGACGCTTTTTACAACAGGGGGAGTCATTTATGCAGGCAACAAAAACGCTAGCTGGACAGGCACGAAAGGCATTATTTAAATTAAGAAAATATTTAAGCAAATTTGTACACATAAATCCCAGTCACAAAATTGAAATTTTTAATAAATTAATTATGCCTATTTTACTTTATGGTTCAGAAATATGGGGTTCAATATAATGAATACATATACTGTTAATCTGTATTCTCGCGGTACTTAACCTTTAAGTAAATATTTGGAGCAAAAAACAACTAACAAAACTTTTTTTTTCAATAATATGCTATAAATTGAACTTTTTCACGAAAACAACAACTGGAAATCCTGTTTAAAAGTAAAGTAATCGTCCTTAAATTATTCTGTTTTTCAATGCACCATGCAGCCATCTTGAAAAATTACGTCATCGGTAATCTCGCGGTAAAACGTTTGTTTTGAAATAAGTTTGCTGTTAGTGTATAAACAAACACAAATACACTTTAAATTGTTGGATTTTAACCTTTAACAAATATAACAAAACAATAATTTGAGTCTTCATTTATATTTACTCAAGAAGACGAAAGTGTAGACATTGACCCCCTAATGTCTACCGATAGCTGCAAGCTGATACGAAAGTTATTTATATTTATGGTTTCAAATCATATTACTTGTATAAATTCGAATGAATTACTTTATAACTTATTATTTTCTTAAAGAAAACCAAAAATATGTTAGATGTTGACAATTAAGCATGAAAATCCGAAGATAAACACTTACCGCGAAAATAGAGATACCGCGAGAATACCGATGCCGAGTAATATAGGAAGAATACATAGACAATTTTAAAAATACACTTTATCTGTGAAAACAAGTACACATAACGATTTCATATTATCTGAGACGGGTAGATTTGATATTTTAACATTAAGTACGTTTTAAAACATTATTATTAAATATTGGTATAAAGTAATAAGCGCACCTGAGCATAAATACATTAGTGTTATGTAAAAGTTAATGTTAGACGATTTAGAAATAAATCCTTTAAAACATAGCTGGGCTAAACAAGTTAAGGCGGTATGAAGTTAATTAGGTTTCTATCATGTTGGTTATCCCAAGGTGTTGGTGACCCTTAAATTTGTACGGTACTTTTAAAACAGAGGATTTCTGACAACTTCAAACAGAGTGTTAGTGGCAGGATTAATGATTCCTATAGAGCTTAATTTTATAACAGTATATTTCAGTTTGAATATCAGTTTTATCTATCTTTTGTTAATATAAAAAAAATACAGAATGGCTGGGAGCAAGCTAAGGTTATCATTCCATAGACTTAACATAGAAACCGGTAGATGGAACAACACGGACAGAGCTAGCAGGACTTGTCTAAATTGCAACGTCTTAGAAGACTATTTTCACTTTCTTTTTGAATGTAACATTTACTCTGAACTTAGACAGGTATATTCCATCATACTATTATCGCCACCCAAGTATGTTGAAAACTACTGAATTTTTTTGGCATCCCAAAACGTTAATGTTATAAAAAATCTGGCTGTTTATGTGTCCAGAACCTTCCAAACAAAAAAAGAGTTTACATTGTAGTAGTCTGATAATTTATACTAACAAACATTTATGCTAATACCGGACTAAATATTAACAATATTGTATACTTAGCAGACGTATTATTTGTAAATATCTGTTAAAATCATTTAACAGTTTTTAAAAAACATATCATTTATATTAAAAATAGAAGTATCGTACGTATCACTTCAAATTTTCGTTGAATACATTATTAAACAAATTTAAGAACTTAACTCACACATAGGAAATTATACTCATATGTATTGGAAGTATTCTTTGTAACTGTATGCTTATGATTATGTAACAAATTGCAGAAGTAAATTGATTGTGTTTTACCCGTTGAACATTTACGATTTTATGTGAAATGTGTAATTTATATGTCTATTTGACGACATTTACTATTTTATGCTGTGTTAACCACATATTAATGCTCATGGGTCATTTTGACCTAATGCATTATACGCTTATATGTTATATCGGATCTAAATAAATATTTCTTCTTCTTCATCAAAATGTGCCAACTCAGTAAATTTAAACGTGTCCTTGGTGTTCATTAGTGTGATATCACCTATCGTTCACAATCTGTGTGATAGTGATGTGGATTGATGATGATCATCATGATGTGATGGTGATTATGGTGGTGATGGTAATGATTATGATGATGATGATGGTGGTGACAAAGATGATGGTGATGATTATGATGATGATGGTGGTAATGATTATGGTGATGACAACGATGAGGATAATAATTGTGATGCTGCTGATGATGAAAGTGCTGTTGCTAATGATTATTATGATGATGATTATGATGGTGCTGCTTCTAATGACGATGAGAAAATTAAAGAAGACTATAAAGAAGCTGTTGATAATGATGTGATGTAACGTGGTCGATCATAATTTAATTTAAAATCGCCCCAAGTTGTGCGTTGTTAATTGAACCATAAAGCAAAGTATGCTTATTCCAAATATCCCATGTTGTTGTGGCAAAGAAATGATTCAATGACGAAATAGCAACGGTCGTAGATATACGTACAACCCAGGGAAATTGTTTATTACCAGAACGTACATCTAAATTCGGAATAAGACTGTGCAAATCCAAAATATGTCTAGGGACTTCTCAAATATTCCACATTAAGACCGGTTGTGGTGCAAGGTCGGCATACATCAGTTACCCATCAAGAACATGTTGGTAAAATAAATGTACGCGGAGAAGGTTTGTAAATTTTTGTCCAATAATATATTATAATGTGGATATACAGTATAACTAATAGTTCATTCGCGTTATCATGTGATCTGTTGTTTTTTTCTTTTCAAAGATAAGATTGTGGAACCCCAGACATGCTTTATAAATAGTAAATCAGTTTCCTAAAGTATTAACTTGGCTTCCAGAAAATGTATGGCATGTTCAAAAATAACGTTTAAGCCACATGAAATTACACCAAAAAGGTAGTGTGGCAGACGACTGAATGTAGATGTATAACTATTATTGAAATTGTCCTTGCAATCTTGTCTTCACTAGAGATTAACTACCGTTTTCATTAGCCCATATAGAGCCGAGAAACACAACGTATATTATCGAAAATTATTTAAACGTGGTGACATGAGAGCAAAGGTAATTTATCTTGATTATCTCGAAGTCATCACAATAAAGACAATTAAATATAACTAATTTGCCAAAAAAAAAAAAAAATCATACGTTAAGTAAAATATGTTGTCTCAGTGACCTGATCACTAAGTCTTGATGTATAAAAGTACTTTTAGGTTTTCTCAAAACATGAACCAAATGTGCTTTTTAGCTGTGTTTAATTCATCTCATATTTCAGGACAGACCACCGAAATGTTAACAAGAAAAGAGAACTGAATGATCAAATGTCTGTGGAATTCCAGTAATTCAGGATTTTGAATGCACGCAGCCGAAGCTGTAAATCTAATAAAGGGCTCTGATGCGTAACATCAAAATTCGCAAACTCACTCCGTCACTGCCAGTATTTTTCTTAGAAATAGTTATTATTGCGATATCACTTATGATGCAAACTGCACATGATTACATCACATGATGACAATGATGATGAGAATGGCCAACAAATGTTTGGGCTATTATCGAATATCGAACCATTTCGAAAAGCCATGTTGATTAAGAACACTGGTAGTTTCTGTTGCGATGACAACAAGAGCAAGGTCACACATACTCAGCCAAAAAGAGCAAGGTCACACATACTCAGCCAAAAACAGCAAATTCACACATACTCTGCCAAAAAGGAAACCCGGGTGCTTTTTAATGTGCCATATTTTTGTTTAAGTGGGTTAAAGTTCAACCACTATGTAAAACAATGATTTATCTATACATGCTTGGCAAAAATTTAAATGCACAAATGTGTTATGAAAATTTTGCTATTCAACCATCCCGGAAGACAATGAACTGTCAGGGTTTTGTTTTAGCTGAGTATATATACGACTCTCGAAATGTTTTACTACCCATCTCATTAAAATCATCTCCAGTCTGACGCTAATATATTATCCGCTGACTGGATCTGATGACTTTGCATTAGGGGTCACGTTCAGATGACCTTTTTAGGAGCCAATCAAATTGTTGCCTTCAAAATCGTGCGGTATAACTTCTTATCAATCTCATTAAAATAATCTCCAGTCTGACGCTACTATTTTATCCAGTGACTGGATCTGATGACTTCGCATTAGGGGTCACGTTCAGATGATCTTTTCAGGAGCCAATCAAACTGTTGCCTTCAAAATGTTGTGGTATAGCTTATATAAAGCACAAATACTATGCACGAAATTACCGTGAACTGTGGATGTTTACTTGCCTAAGGTACCACTATATCTATTGTTAGACCACAGCTGTCGCCAGCCGACCAATCAGAGGCAGGAAAAGGTGTTGAATAAATCCCACACACTGGCAATAAGGCCTTTGACCGAGTTTGGCATCAAGGTCTGTTATTCAAACTTAAGCAAAACGGTATCAGTGGAAACATGTTACAATGGATAGAAAGTTATTTGTCTAACCGAACCCAACAAGTATTTGTGGGTTCCGCTATGTCTCAGTCATTACAAGTAAATGCTGGAGTTCCACAGGGCTCAGTATTAGGACCGTTGTTTTTTCTGATTATAGTATTACCCGCTTGTTTGCAGATTATACTTCCGTATCATGTACTACATCTTATTTAGTTGACCTCGAGGGTACCTTGAACCACGACCTATGCCTCATAAACATTTGGGCCAAAGGATGGTTAGTTTATTTTAACCCACAGAAAACTGAAGCAATTTTATTCACAACGCGAAAGAATGTTCTTTTACCGAAATTACTTTTCGGAAATGTACCCGTCACCTTTGTTGAAAGTCACAAACATCTTGGTCTGACCCTAAGCCATGATGGCAAATGGCACGATCATATAAATCATATTTTTAAATCTGCGTCGAAAATTCTTGGCATTATACGAAAACTTAAATACAGACTTTCAAGAAAAAGTTTAAACCAAATATACGTCAGTCATATGCGGCAAATACTAGAATACGCGTGCGTTGTGAGGGATGGTTGTTCTTTGTATGATAAGGAATTATTAGCAAAAATCCGAAATGAAGCCGCGCGTATTGTTGCAGGCCTAACTAGATCTGTATCTCTTAGAAATCTGTATACTGAAGTTAAATGACCTAGTGTAGACAAACGACGGCGATACTTAAAACTGATTAGCTTCTACAAAATGCATAACGGACAGTGTCCTAATTACTTGTCTAACCTTCTTCCACAAACAGTTAAAGAACAGTCATCTCGTAATCTTAGAAATGCACAAGACTATACCATTTTATCAAGGCGAACATTATTATATTCACGTTCGTTCTTGCCATCTGCCATAGATCTATGGAACTCCTTACATACCGATATCCGCAACAGTGAAACCCTTTCACAATTTAAAACTTCCTTGAAACAAATGTTTCTTTTATGCGAAGATAACCCCCAATATTTCTACACTGGGGACAGAAAAACATCGATTTTACATGCTAGACTAAGAAATAACTGCAGCAACCTAAACTCCGACCTATTCCTAAACCACCTTGCAAACGCACCCCTTTGTTCATGTGGAAATGATGTTGAAAATATTACACATTACTTCTTTCAATGCCCTAATTACTCTTTTTAATATCTCTTTTTAATGCACTGCGCTCATTTCATCCCTTAACTAGTGATTTGCTCCTCTACGGTAACCCCTCATTTAATAATGAAGACCATACAATTATTTTTACAGAAGTTCAAAGATATATTGTTACGACAAAGCGTTTTGTTTTAAACTTAACGTTAAAACTTCATTGCTTGCTGGACAGGACTTACAACTATGTATATTTGCATATGATTGTCTATTTGCTATATATTTTATTCACTAATTTGTTCATATTGTGTTTTCAAAATGTTATTATTATTATCAACATCGTTATCATTATCAGTATCATTATTATTGTTATTATTATTATTATTATTATTATTATTTATTATTATTATTATTATTATTGTTATCATAATTTACTTTTGATTTCCTAAATGACAACAATTGTTCAAAGTACGCTTGTCACCATTACAATATGTAACTAACACTCCCAGGGAAAGACCCTCGATAATGTTGCAGAAGGTTACGCATGCGCAAATAAATTCCTTCATTGTTACATATAAAATATACAATGTTTGATCTCAATTTTCACCATGACCAAGCTACTTTCTAATATATCACCATACATCGTTGGAAAGATAAGGCCATAACCTTTTGAAAAAACAGCATGTTAACAAATTCTATGCGTTGTAACTCAAAATATTTACCTTAGAATAAGCACACCGGTTTTGACGGGCATGGAGGCTGCCATTTTGTGCATGAATACATGGGCCAAAAGTTATGAAGCTGGGAACCAATTTTTTTAAAGTAGTGCCTAAAACTGTATTTTTTCTTATTTCTTACATATATACCTTTAAATTGATACCAAAACATATCATTTAAACTGTATTTTTAAAATCATATGCATTATACACTGAACCATATGTGTTTATTATCTAACTGACAGCATGTAACCCTGAGGATTAGACTTCCGTTTTGGTGTAATTTGACCAGAACTGTAGGTCTAACCTTTTTTCCCATATGTACTTATGATAAATCGTGATTGTTTGTAATTTTGTCAATATTGTGGAAATAAAATATGTTTAAATCAAAATAAGGTGTTGGTATATATAACTCCCGATTTCCACGTGCGCAAGTAGCGGTGTAAAGGCCAAATAATCTCAGTTTTGAGTTTACTGTTTTCAACAAAGTCAATGTAGTAGTAGTGGTAGTAGTAGTAGTAGTAGTAGTAGTAGTAGTAGTAGCTGTTGTTGTTATTCATGTTGTTGTTGTTTATGTTGTTGTTGTTCGTGTTGCTGTTCGTGTTGTTGTTCATGTATGTTGTTGTTGTTCGTGTTGTTGTTGTTTGTGTTGTTCTTCGATTTGTTGTTCGTGTTGTTGTTGTTTGTATTGTTCTTCGTGTTGTTGTTTGTGTTGTTCTTCGCATTGTTGCTCGTGTTGTTCTTCGCATTGTTGCTCGTGTTATTATTGTTTGTATTGTTCTTCGTGTTGTTGCTCGTGTTGTTCTTCGCATTGTTGCTCGTGTTGTTCTTCGCATTGTTGCTCGTGTTGTTCTTCGCATTGTTGCTCGTGTTATTATTGTTTGTATTGTTCTTCGTGTTGTTGTTTGTGTTGTTCTTCGCATTGTTGTTCGTGTTGTTCTTCGCATTGTTGCTCGTGTTATTATTGTTTGTATTGTTCTTCGTGTTGTTGTTGATCATGCTATTTCTGGTGTTTTTGTTGTTCGTGTTGTTGTTCATGTTGTTATTCGTATTGTTGTTGTTGTTGTTCTTGTTGTTGGTCGTGTTGTTGTTGTTGCTGTTGTTGTTCATGTTGATGTAGTTGCTGTTGTTGTGATTACTATGATTAATTTTAATTATATTGCTTCAAATAGCATGTTGAATTTTCAAATATGAATTTTTGGCCGGTTGCTCAGCCCTTTTAAGCCGTCGTTTAAGCGGCTTATTGTGAAATTGAGTTGTTCACCTTCGCGATATGAGCACTTATTTTTAACCGTTGGGCTGAAAAACTCTAGAAATAATAAACCTGATAGATAGCAGGTTTATCCAACATAAATACCTTACCTATCACCATCATCATCATCATCATCACCATCATCATCATCATCATCATCGTCATAATGATTAAGAAGAAGAAGAAGATGACGATGATGAGGATTATTATTATTATTATTATTATTATTATTATTATTATTATCATTATTATTAATGTTACTATTGTTACTACAATAGTAACAGTAGTAACATTAATAATAGTAGTAATAGTAGTAGTACAATGTAGTATTAGTAGCATTAATAGTAGTAGGGGTAGTAGTAGTAGTAGTAGTAGTAGTAGTAGTAGTAGTAGTAGTAGTAGTAGTAGTAGTAGTAGTAGTAGTAGTGTAGTAGTAATTGTTGTTGTTGTTGTCGTTTATGTTGTTGTTCATGCTTTTGTTGTTGTTCATGTTGTTGTTCGTGTTGTTGTTGTTTATGTTGTTGTTTGTGTTGATGATCGTGCTGTTGTTCGTGTTGTTATTGTGTATTTTGTCATTCGTGTGGTTATTGTTGTAGTTCTTATTGTTGTTGTTCGTGCTGTTGTTGTTCGTGTTGTTTTTCGGGTTGATGTAGTAGTGGAGTAGCAGTTGCGGAGGAAGTGGTGGTATTTTAAGTGCTATTAGTGGTTGATGTTTTTGCTTGTGTTGTAATAAGTATGATTAAATTTAATTATTTGGCGTCAAATAGCGTCTTGATTTCTTAAATATGAATTTTGTCTAAAATGCTAGAACATTGCTAGTCAAAATGGCCATGAATTAAGTTGTTTGCTCGTGCTCAGCGAGCTTTTATCTGGCAAGAACAATTATTATTGTCTCTTGCATTTATGAAGGTCGCCGTTATATGTTTTCTAATACGGTAAACCAAACATTTATTATCTGTGGTCTAAGTCAGATAGACCCGCTCGTAGTAGCTTATATGAAATTCAATATACAGCTGCTACTCGGGGTCTATCCTATACTTAACATCACAAATTGCTTAACCTAAAACAACAATATTTGAAAACTAATATGGTAAATACAGCAAGCAGATAATCCAACTAGAGAATTATTCCCAGAAAATAAACTACTATCAATCAATTGCACGAGTAATATTTGGATTTTATTTACATTTTTTTAATATTGCAGAGCTACAAACTTATAATCAAATTATATAATTTTGTAAATATTTTATGTTACTGCTAACAATAATGAAGGCGAATGAAATAAAATACTTTTACATATTATTTTACCGTTGTACATGTACTTAGAATAAAAATCACTTACTTTTGTTGTGTGCATTGTCTGTTATAACGAACATTATACGTATTAAACAGACACTTGAAGACCTAAGTATTTCATATTTGTCAGAAACACTTCGATAACTAGATTTCAAATAATGTCTACAATAAATTACGGCAAAAAAGTAATATTTATTTTTGTATTATTAAAATTAATTATGTGTAAATAAACTTAAAGCTGAGCAAACGGACTGATCCTCGGATCAAGTAAGCGCTTAACTTCGAAAAGGGGAGCTAACGCTCGGGTATAAATTCCATATACAGCCGCTACTCGGGGTCTATCCTATACGTATCCTCGTGAAAATTAACTGTAAATGATTTATTCCCGAGGATCAGCTGGAAATGCCTTGGCTTAACATTGCTGTGCAAAAGGCAATTTCATTGGGCGCAGCTGGGCTGATATTTTATTTTTCGGAAGGTCATTGAACTTGACCTGTTATACGATGTCTTCAGATCCTAACAATGTCAGTATTTGATTTTAATGAGATTGATTTTACTACCAAAGTCTACACTAATATTCCAAATTATGACTTTGCAACTCAGTTCGTTTGACTTCTAAATAATCCATACGAAGATTGGACGAGACGTAAGCTCTCCACATGTCTAGAAAATGGTGGTATAATAAATATACGGGGACATGCATTTGGAAGTCAATGTCCATGAATAGATTCCAATGTGGATATACAATATATAACAAAACGGTTCCTTCGCGTATTTATTTGATCTGTTCAATTGTTCATTTTCTGACAATAGTAGATTCTGATCCACCAGGCAAGCGTTATATATAGAGAAGACAAGCATTATTCAGTTTCCAAAAGTATTAACTTGGCTTCTGGAAATGGTAATGAAACGTTTAAAAAAGATCAATCACACGCACAATATGTATAACCATTAATAAAATTGAAAATGTGCACTTTTTATTGTATTGAAAAGAACACAAAAGAAATAACGACAGCTATTTTTATGATGATTGGAAATAAAACTAGAATCAATCAACGTGTACTTCAATTAATTCTTGTTGTGCATAACTTTCTACACTTCTAATGGTATTGTTTAAGTGTTAATCATCAAAATGACCAACATGAACGTTATAACTACATGCACTTCATCAAATGGCTTTATTAAGTAAGGCCTATCAAATTAAAAAAAGATTTGGTCTGAGATGAGTGCATACATTCTTCACAATAGCAATATTCTACACAGTTTTTGAAAATTATACTAGTATTCGATAGTTATGTTAACATTTTAGCTGGAATACAGTCCGCAATAGACAAATATTACAGTAACCAATTTGAAGGAATACACATTTGAAATACATGGTACACGCAGTTTTACTTTAGTTTTTTAGAATGTTCACGATGTTGATATTTGTTAGTGTCAACATAATATTTCTACACTAACACGTTTTTTTTTATATAAATTTTAATTATCCTAACAGTGGCAATTTAAAACTTTTGGTAATGTATTAATGTTGCATTAGAAGATATACTAGCATCAGCATAATTATCGGTCGTAAACCGTTGTTAATCAATCCCTTCAAATTATTCGCTATGTGAATATCAATCATCGACACAGTTCTGATATAATATTAACATCCCATTTAAATTATTAATTAAGAATATTGTTCTTAGTCAAGCGAAGCTAATTATTGGTCTTGAGCGGGCGAATAAAATATTAAACATAATGTATTCTTCATTTGTCATCAGATTTAACATTTTGTGACATTTCCATCCCAGATCGTAGTAGAAATAAAAGAATACTGATGAAATGAGAGAAAATGACAATTATGTCTCAGTCCCGACAGTAGATTGCGAGTATGCGTCATTAATTTGTGCATAAAATCCGTTTCCCAAATTTATGCTGTTTCGGTGAAATAGTAATTAGGTCCTGATATAGGGTTATCTCCGGACAACATCCAAATGTGCCATTTTCAACTATCCTTAAATTCATCTCATAATTCAGGACAGGCTACCAGAACGTTGAAAAGTCAATTGAACAAGATGATTAAATGCCAGTGGGATTTCAATAATCCATAAAATGTATGAAGCTGAATCAGTAAATCAAATAAAGCAATACGGTGCGTCACATCAAAATTCGCCAACAGTTAACACCAGCAGTTCTTAGAAGTGTTCACAATTGGGATACCACCCACAGTTTACAACGTGAAGAGGATTGGGGTGATGGCGGTGATGGTAATTGTGGTGGTGGTAATGATGATGATGATGGCGGTAGTGATGATGATGATGATGATGACGGTGGTAAGGAAAAAGCAGAAGATGATAATGGCATGATGATCATTGTGATGATGATGGTGCTACTTCTGATGATGATGATTAAGGTGATGTTGCTGTTGATGCTGATAATGATGATAATGATGGTGCTTCTTCTGACGAGGATGATAAAAAGTAGAAACTGAAGCTGAAAATAATGGTGTGATGATGATAGATAGATATACGTGGTACATCACGATTTAACAGAAAACTGACAATCGGTGACAATCGAACTACAGTGTATTAACATGCTCATTCAGAATATACCAAGTTATTGTGGACACAATTAATCGGATCGAGGAGAAATATTTAGGTCGTATATATACAACTCTAAAATTGGACTATTAACTGAAACCTGCACCTTTATTCCAAATTAAGTATGGGCAACTCTGAAAGTATTATGTTTGAATTGAATGTCCCAACATTCAATACGAAGATTTGATGTGATGTATGGTCGCCATATTTCGAGAAAATGGTGCTACAATAGATATAAATTGGAGACATGCATCTAGCCATGACTAAATTCTAATGCAGATATGCAATATGACAAAAATAACTACTTCGTGTAACAATTCAAACTGCTATTTTCTCAAAAATATCGTATTCGGAAACCCCAGACGTACTTTATAAATAGTGAATTAGTTTCTTAAAGTATTAACTTGGCTTCCAGAAATGTTTTTGGCATGTTCAAAAATAAAGCGGAAGCCACGTACAATTACACGCATATGTGGTCTGGCAATCGGAGAAAATGTAATATGAGGCGAGTCGTTGGAAAACCGGACTTAATGCATGTACGTTAAGTGTCGTCCCGGATTAGCCTGTGCAGTCCGCACAGGCTAATCGAGGACGGCACTTTCCGCCTACAGTGAATTTATGTTTAGAAGAGATTTTCTTGAAACAAAAAATTCACTAACAGCGGAAAGTTATGGAAGTTATGGATTTTCCTGCCAGACCACATATGCGTGCAATTGTTACGCACATGCATTAAGACCGGTTTTGTAACGACGCGCCTCGTATTTATAACCAGAAGAAATATGTTTGTTTTAGTTGATCAGAACACGCTAGAAATAAATTTCACGTCGTGTTTGTGTTAATTTTCTCTGTACTCTCGCAATGACGAAACTTGAATTTCGACGCATGCTACAAAACGTATAGAGAACTTCAGTACATTACTGGTATAGATATATGTAAATATTTCAACAGTAAAGCAACTACACTGTTTTGTTATTCCATTAAAACACACAAATATATTAACTCAAGTGCATACAAAGTAAGACGTATCCTTTCAATCTTATCTGAAAGAGCTACATAAGAGCACATCAATGTTGTTGATAAATCCCTCGAACTGTTCGTTCCTAGACTATTAATTGCTAAAACAGTGGGTGGGCTTAATATGATCTTAATATTCCATTTATGTCACCAAAATTAGAAACAGAACTTTGGTATAAAATGGTTTTAAGCAGACTTAAATATTAATGAAAGAGTTTTACTTCACCCAAACAAAACTAACAAATGCAATTATAAAATTTGTTATGTAATACTGTTTTTGCTTTCAGAATGCATGAATCTTTTTGTACATTATTTAAACCTTGCTTTTTCCATAATAACATGCCACAAATCAAATCTGAGTTTCAAATTTTTCTATCTGATATTAACCTCAACTAGAGGCCATTTTCGTCATACAAGTTATCTTTAAAGAAAATTGCCCTTCAAAATCGTAATACAATTACGAATTCAACATTTGCTAAAATTGTTAATCAAGTATAGTTAAAGAGGGTATGTACGATCTCATCAAATTTTTATAGAAACATATGCAAGTAAAATTGAACCGATAAAACGTTGATGAATAACAAACTAGAATAAAAGTTCAGAAGAACTGATATTCGAAAATCATCTAAATTAGAGCTTTTCATCGTTAAAATACTTTTCGTCTTCCAGGCGAAAACTCATTCATGTACATTTGACATGTACAATTTTAGGAAATCCCCAATATTTGTTGCGCGGTGACTTAAGTTCTGTGCAGATTGTTCATTCGACACATGTACACGTTTTTTGTTTCACCCACACATACGATTAAATGTGACGGTATCGACGTATCACTAGGAATAAATTTGTCGTTATCAGGGAGTTCATTATAAAAAAAAACATGTGTAATATGGTACAAATATTTGTTTATTTTGTTGTTGTTTTTTATAACTTTCATCGATTATATTTGGCCTCTCATTTGTGTTGTTAAAATTATGAGAAAATTAAATGTTGATATTGAAATCGTACATATTCCCTTTAACGCCTTATAATATGACTGACCATTATGGCATATAAAGTCAAAATAAAAAACACACACTTACAATAATATAATATAATATAATGTAATGTAATGTAACGTAACGTAACGTAACGTAACGTAACGTAACGTAACGTAACATAAACATAATATAATATAATATAATATAATATAATATAATATAATATAATATAATAACACAACACTTCACAACACAAAATGCAAAATGTAAACCATCTTAAAAAAGTAGGGCCGCTTTTTAACAGGTCAATTATATTTTGTATGCAATTAATAAGAGTTCTTCTCTCTATACTAAACCTATATTATATTTATGTATCACTTATCTTATTTTGGTCGTATACTACATACAGATAAAATTATTCTCTATTTGCCAATTATATTACATTTTTTTCGTAATTATTTATGATTCTGAAAGGCAATGTTGGGCACCTATATGGCTTCTCTTGTCTCTAAATTCTAACCCTCGAAATCAATGAATCTCACACACATGTATCACCAAACTTAAACTCGACGCGTTCCCATGACAACCTGTATCTATTGTTAATTTTGTTATTGTAGTCCGATAATGCCACTGCGAAATAAATTACTTACTATATGGAGGTGACGCAGGTTGTTGTTGTTGTCATGTCAGTTTGCAACTGAATCATCCTGGTTGGTATTGTATTCATATATTAATATATAATGTCTACCGTGTTGTTGTTTTTGTTGCTATTTTTGTTGTTGTTGTTATTGTTGTTGAACACTTATATGTCATGTATTTCTTTGAAATAAACAAAAATAGTTTAGCATAGCAACATGATGCGTGTCTTCTGCGCTTCGATAAAAAATTCCGACTTACATTCATTTGTGCAATGTACATGTAAACTTTAAATAAAGAAGAAATAAATGTCTCTTTTAATCAGTCAAATTTTATTGGCTTGCCTTCCACTGTTTATAGCCATCCATATACATGTATTAATTCTCCATTGTTCACGTAAAATACTTTTTTCACATGGAAGTTAGTGGAAGTTATCTGGAACACACAAAAACACCTACAACCAAAACAGAAATTACTAAAAGACGATAATAATGAACCGAAAAATAAATGACAAGTATCATAATGTCACCTAGCTCAAGAAATAAAATTCTATTATCGCGGCTTGTCAATTCTCCGCGGATCACCCACATTAGCTCGTTGCGGGATGAAAATAATTATGACATCGAATGTTTCAAACAATTAAAAAGAATGAACAACAGAGGGGAGCACGTACGTCAGCATCAAAAGTAGAATATCTGAAAATCGATTTCCTGTTTAGTCTTCCACTGCTCCACATTACTATTGACCGTCATAATATCGATAACGGAAAACTCGTCAAGCGACAATGCGCATGCGCGATGCCAGAATTGACAGGTTCGAAAGACGTCAATAGTCACGTGACCAAACGGTGTAACAACATATCAATGCTAAAGGATGTAAATCTCAGTTGAATAAAGTGGAACCTACTCTGAGGGATTATTTATAACATAGATTTAGTTTTCTAAACAAATCTGGCGACAATAACCGACGAATATAAGGTTCATATATAGAAATAATCGCGTTTCCGTTAAATATTGGTTTCCACCATTGAAATGGTGGAATTAGCAAGATGTGCTCACAGAGATGTCGGTATTCTGTTCGCTTTTGTATGTTTAGGTATTTTGGGTTTAACATCATGTAGTCAGGAGGTGGTGACCAATTCGTGGCTGGTGGAAATATCACAAGGCGGAGAGGAGGCGGCCAGAGAGGTCGCCAAACGTTCTGGTTTTACATACGTGTCTCCGGTAAGTAATGGTCTCATACTTTTAATCGTTTACCCATCTTTTTTAATCTGACTGACGCCCAGTGTAAATTGACACGCTATGTGTATATTCTGGAGAAACAAGAGTACACGTGTCCGTTGATTGAATTGTTTTATGACTGTGGGCCTTCTAAATATATCATACTGTTGTAAACATTAATGCTGTTTAAACACTGGCTGTTAAAATATAACAAATAATAATAATAAAAAAAAAAAAGGATTTCATATTACTCGAAGAGCATTATGTACAAATAAAGAGAATTATTTTTTAATTAATGCATTGTAAAAACAGCACACAGTTGAAAAAATTTATTTACATACATGTATGTTGACTGAATTTAAATAAAAATAAAAATATACACAAAACTAACATAATATGGCAACGAAATAATAAGTAATAAGTGTTGACTCTGAATAACTATCAGTCAAAATGCATTACATTAAATTGAACAAAAAACGACTTATATAAGCGCCTACTTATAACGTTTTTGTAAAGGTTAGATTTTAAAATCAAGTGTTTAGCATTTCTTACGTAAGAACTTTAGCAAATGGTCACTAAGTCCTCTTTAGTCCTCTGGTTTGCGTCTCGGTCATTTGACGGAGGGGCAACAAGCTCGAGTCTTGAATAGTTTAATTACTTTTTTTTAAACTCATGTTTGGCTTTCAGTTACTTGTCTTACATTGCTTCAGAAGCTTACATCTTCCTATTGGTTAGATACCAGTAAATCAGTGTGTATCCCTCCGTGGTCCATTCAAAAGTAGTGCCTATTACTAAAGAGTTCCTCTTCTCTTCGGGCATAAAAGCCATTTAGGTATCTCAGACATGCCTTTTGTGGTTATTTCTATCATCCTATGCGTGTCTGCAACATTTTGGTGCATTTCATTGGAGGCTAACTTGAAGGGTGAACTTTTGTGGTATGGGGCTTTTGTCGAAATATGACTGCCGAAACCTTGTTTTCTACCGGTGCCTGCATTCAAGTGAGATGCATTTTCTTAGAAGTAACATGACATATCTTTTTTATTGCAAATTTTGGAAGAGGACAGATTGATCTTTAAATTGATACCAGGCTTGCACAATCTGAAATAAAGGAAATGCTAGAAAAATACTTGGAAAGTTTGCCGTTTTATAATGGGACCCTATGGGAATTGGATTTACTGGTTTCTAACCTATTGGAATGGTTGCTAGAATAGAAACAAGTCACCAGATGCGAACAAGTCCCCTTAAATTAGCCTATTGTTCTGAGCGGCTTGGCAGGAGCAACGTTCAATTACCTCTCTTCAGCTCCCGGAATTGCTTTACCGTCATTTATCCGTTTCAAAGATGTCAATTAGTTCTGTGTATCCAGCAAGAAAATTGTCTTTAATGTATGCGACATTTCGGATTGTTACAAAACGGTCTGTAATCCCGATTCGACCGTTGGTGAATAATTATTGTTACTTATACAAATTTTGCAATGGTGGTGGTTGTTGTCGTTCGGATGTAGAGAATTTGATTTTGATTATTTTTTAACCAGCCTACTGAGTCTATTTTGTGGCTTAATTCAAATGGTAGTTTACCGATATTTTCTGTGGAAATGGTTGCAAAATCAGTTGTGGATTCTGATAATGGTTGGGGCTTAAAAGATGAGATAATGGTTGTACCATGTGTCACTGAAAGTGAGAATTGTAAGGCATAGTGTTTACATGGCTTATGGAGCATGAACATTGTTGAAGGTTTATCGCGTCATAAAACACTTATGTCAGAATTTATTGAACGCGATAGTGGGTATGGCATGGTTTACTGGGTGTGATGATGGTTACAAATTATAAATTGTGTTTATTACATAATTATATAATGCATGAAATTATATCATTGTTATATTTTTGGCATAGCTTTGATCCCCAAGGTTGTCATATGTTCTATTAGTTCTAATGGTTCTGGTATGGTGAATTGGGTTCGGTGGTTGTGTCATCACATAATACATTTCATGGTTGTGACATAGCTTCTTGGATTTGATGAGTTGGAAATGGACTGGTAAAATGGATGTGATTAAGATTGTAGTACGAGATCTGATTATGGATTTAATGGATCTCTGAGTGTTTATTGTGTGCCATCAAGTATTGAGTGTCAGAATGGTTGCGGTTGTAGTAAAGTCTAATATCTTCTGAGGTTGTTATAGTAAAGGTTAATGATTAAATTGAATATGATAAATAATGAAAACACGACTGGACCAATAGACTGAGTTGTCGAAGTCTGCAATTGGTGTATAATCCATTATATTTTTGTTCCCGTATTGTAATGAACATAGTAAACTCTTTGTGACGCACACACTTCTGAACAGCCAGGTTACTTATAACAAACCTGGTTATTCAGAAATTTTACTGACTTAGTGTGTCCACAAAGATGCAAATGAAGATGATTTTGTTACAAAGAGACTGGGAATAATTTACAAAGAAATAAATTAAGTTGTTTGTTGCGCACTCACTCCCCATACCAATGCAAATTACAAAAATAAACCCTATCCGAATAATCTGCAATTGAATTTCCGTTAACCGAGTGACTAGTAAAATCGATTAGTGATTAATAAGTGCATTCAATTCGAGTTCACATTTGTTACGTAAGCAAGTAGGTTGCAACGCTCAATCAGACCATTTTGTTAATGGCTGACATGCCTTTATTAAGTGTCACGAACAGAAATAATTCATGTGTCTGTAATAGACAGTATAGGACGAATCCGCCATTAAAGTGTTATTTTCATTCTATTTAATAATTATATTGGTGCCATCGGCCTTGATTTATGTCTTGTGAGCAGGAAGTACCGTTATTGTTCAAGGGTTGTTTTTTTCGAATGAGCTACATGTATATATTTTGAATGTTATTTTTGTTTTCAAGATACGTGCACCTAAAGTACGTTAGTTGATCGCGTGATAGTTTGTTTCAATTAATACACTTTTATTTTTATGGTGTTGGTGAGTATTAGTGTTTTGGCGAGATGTGTATAGGGCTGTGTGAAGGGTTAGGCTTGAGTAACAGGCTTGGAATAGGAGTCATTTGTAATTGTTCCATATGCATGTATACTGAAAATTTATTTTAGAACTGAGTCTAAATGCTTGAACGTTTCTCGCAAATAGATATAACACTGTAAAGACTCCGAATATTGTGCAAGAAAGCCACAAGTGGAACGTTCATGGAAAACAGTGACAATGAACCTAGAGTAAAATTCATTTTGTTCTGTATTTGTACGAGATTAGGATTGTAAATGATGAACACACTGAGTTAGATATGAAAAGAAAAAAAAAACATTGAAATAGTATGAAATGAACTCTATCTTGTACATACTTATGTACAGTGTTGTAAGTAATGTCCGGGGCACGTGTCTCTGTTACGATAATGCTGACAATTAATGACAGTATTTAGTAAATTGTATCTTACAACAGGGCATTTGGAAAATAGCCATAAAAACTACACGTAATTGCACTCGTATAATAAACACTACTCGCAGCAAGTTTCGTTAACCCACGAGGTAAATTAAGAATTCGTATAATTTCATAGGACCAGCATTTTCAGCTCAAGACATCTCGAGTATTAAGTAGTCATATAACATCGTGGGACGAGCGTCAGAGACTTGCATCTAAATTTCCTTTACAGAGTTATTTCACACCGGCCTGTATCCGGGAAGGTTCGGGTCCCATAGGGGCGGCTTATCATGTCTACAATGACAGCGAGGCGGCCTCCCCGGTATCGTATTTGCAATTTCTCCGGTTGCGCGCAGACGTAGGGCATTGTGCGCTGAACTGCCCAAGAAATGAGATATACATCTCTCAGTGTACGTGCATGCATTATTCAACGGCATAGAGGTGAACAGCAACTGTTTGAGGCAAAAATGGACTACTTATAAAGTACACATTGCAGGGTGACCTCAAGTTTACCCCAGCATATACATGTTTGCGCACATGAAGTTAAGTCAACGCTGTCCGTTAAACCAACACTGACTTTCATCAGGGGACACTTGAAAGCGTGGTATAAAATAAAAATATTAAAACGCTGACAGCGTAGAAAGACTGTTGGCGACAAAAGAAACTAAAAAATGTGAATAATGAGTGCATTTCTGCTTAAAAGGAAACATTTGTTTGAAAGTTCAATTTTCCACTTTTAAACTTTATAATGTGGCTTCCAATTCAATTGTATACGGCATCATAATAAAAATTAATTTGTAAGTAACAAACGAATATTTTTTTCGATCTCATTATGTTATACAAACGGAATTATATATTAAATGTATATTATATACATGCCAGTTTGCAAGTAAATCTGTAACGGGCCAGAATAACCGATGAAGCGTAGTAGTTAGGAGCACCGATTGTTAGTACTTCGTAGCCTACTGAGTCAGAATTAGGTCATACGATGCAAACTATCGATTTTACATACTACAAGTTAAAATTAATGAATTGCAGTACTTGTTGTCAAAATATTCAAAATTAGAATCGGTTACAAGAAAAATAACTTGTACAGCGAGTCAAAAATTACCGATGTAGCGCATTAATTTGGTGGTCGTATTTCAGGACACTCAGGCGAATATTTTGGTTACATACCAGTAAAAAGCGAAAGTAATGGTGTCATTGGTTTAAATTTACAATTTTAATAAATTGACTTTTTTTAGACACTGTAATTGTAATAAATCACATAAAATACATATTACAATACATATTACATACATCATCTTAAATAATTAAAATGTAAGAAAACAGGAGTGAAATTTTGCTGTTTTGAAGAAGGCCCATTTCTGGTTCCGATTTACTGACTAAAGAAAAAAAGTAGTTTTCCGCGACACCTGTTTTGATATTGCCCTCTCGAAAGACCGTTGGCTTTCGCCAACAATCTAAAAACTATAATAAGGTCCTCAAAACACATACCCGGTAGTCTTTGTAGTAGTCTTGACGACATTGTCTTGCCAAAAGTCAAAGATTTAATACGCATGTTGATATGAAGGTACAAATTAATATACTTTTTGCCTAAAACAACATTGAATATGCAACAGGCATTCATGATATTATTCAGAAATGTACAGAATGTTTTGCAGCATTGTACTGAAAAAAAACAATCCTTAAAGGAACAACCAGCATATACATAATACAAAAATAAATAACTAATAACAGAAAAACAAACAAACAACCGCATGAGCTTATTCAAGAAGGATGCCAATAACTGACACAATGTTAAACTGAACCTCACCAGAAAGCCGTCCAAACACAAGTCCAGGCAACAGAATACACCTTCATCAAAGAATCATTAACCAAACTATATGTGCGACATAGGCACATTGATCCCAATTAACCGCCAAGGAATCGGAACCAAACTAATCCACCAATACACAATATACCATTTATTCAAAGAGACAGATAAAAGTATGACAGTGGACTTAGAAACCAAAAACAAATCATCTTTGAACAGATTTGGGCACACAAAGGCCAAATATTGTCCACAACAATTACAAAGAAATATTAGGAAATCCCAAGGTTACACGAAGTTACACCATTCAAGTCGATATTAAGGATCTGAGCAGGTCGGTTTTCTACAAATCACGGCATCCTCATTGTGTACACACTGGTGAAAACTTGACCTGCGCAAGGTATTTTTAGATAAAACTAGTTTCAGATTGGTTTCTTACCAAAGTTACACTTTCCTGCGGATAATGGTACATTTAATAACAGCAAATACGTCTATTGAAAGGCTAGGCAACTGCTTTTCATTAATACATTTACACGAGGTCGTGTTCGCTTGATGAAGAACTAATTTAAAAATTATGTTTATTTACTATTCCGTATTTTAAAACTTAAATTCGACCCTTTACCGCCGTGTCTGTGTCTATTTATAGAATGCGACCTCCTCAGCTTGACTCTTCAGACGGAGATGAACATGTTTTCATTTGACTGTTTGCAAACACGACAAACCGTTTGAATACTGTTTCTTTTGTTTGCTTAAATATCCGTTGGTAATTATCATCATCTGATAACCGCGAGGCTGTTTTCCGATCAGTATCGTCAGTATCTGTTGCCATTGATTATCAGCCTACGCATCGAGTCGCTGTCTTCATCATAAAAACAGTACGCGGTTTTATGCGTGCAGACGCCTGGACAACGATGGCAAATCGTGGATTTAAGACCGCCGAATGATGCTTGTTGGGCATGGATGGGACAGTGGTCTACTCAGAGTATCACCAAAGTGTTAATACATTGCATTGTGCAGATCATCGTGAGAATGTTTTGATCACAATAGACACAAACTCCTGAAAATGTTATCAGTACAAACAGATATCAACCACTAACTGTGTATGCCGACTACTTCGCAAGACAAATGTAACGCAATAAAAGGATTCAAGAGTCTGGCATCATTATATTACAATGCGCATGGTATCACAAACTGTTATTAACACAAATACACGAAAATGGCGCTTCAATTAACGTAGTCAAACATCGAAATTTCCATATTGAAACGACGCAATCTAGATTCAGCTCAAGTCGTTAATTAATTACGTACAAAAATACGCGATAACAAGTGACTATTATCCCCACATACGCCTATCGACGGAGGCAGAGCCGCTTATTGAAATGTTATTTGCCGATAATTCAGCTGATAAACTTCTAATTCCTAGGAGACGCTAACATATTGGAATCGCATCATAACAACACGCATAATCCAATATGCTATATTGACAAACATCGACGTTAGCAATTGTTAGAAAGACGTTTTTAGCGCCATGTTCAGACATAAATTGACACAAAATGTTCAGTTCTTTAATGTGTAATAACAGTAGTTTTTTGTAGATTATTGTGGTATTTATTAGATGATGAGTACGCGATTAAAACGTATCAAAGCAACCCCGCATATTGGAAAAATTGTCTGACGACTTCATAATGCCCTTGTAAGCATTAGGTTACTCCATTGATACTTTTGTAATTCCTTTAATGCATAGGTTGCGTATTTAGTCTCATATTGTAGATGCATCGTTTGCCCTTTAAATCGTAAATAAACGTTAGGACAGGATACATTTCTTCTTAATTACATTACTTCCTTCTCCCGAGACGTAAATGTTTATCACTATGGGATAGAATATCCCTATTAATACATTCTAAACTTCCCTAGATAGCAAAACAGAACTGTCAACCATTTTCTAGAAACAACAGCCGGAAATGCACTGCATTATTTTTTCTTAGAATGTATGAACATTAAAATAATGTGTGTTGATTTACAAACGTTCTTATTTGTTACTTTGAATGTTTTAGTTATGTTATTTCGCAAATTGTTTGCAAATATGCGTGCCGTTTATAAGAATACGAAGAAAATTAATATCGGTGCAATTAAATGCTGAAAGAAAAATCAAAATCGTCTAGGAATTATGCAACTTGCCCTTATATTTGTTTTATTATAACGTATAGATATCTAATATAACATAAACATTTATATTTACAATGTAATTTATCTGTAAACCAGTGCTATACGTGTCTTCAGTCGTATTGGCGGCTTGTTTGTTATGATCTCATTGTACACTGAATGATCAGTTTTGTATTTCTATTGATATTTACTGAGAATTTAATGTGGGTATACTACTGTTTGGCTCTAACGATACTTTTCACAAATAATGACAGTACTGAATAAATTGTATCATACAGCAGGTAATTAGAAATCAAAACGCTGATAGCGTAGAAAGACTGTTCGCGATAAAAGAAACCGAAAGCATGTGAGTCATGAGTGCATTTTTGATAAAAAGGAAACATTTGTTTGAATAAAGTTCAATTTCCCACCATTAAAATTTACAATGTTGCTTCTAATTCAATAGTATACGACATCATACTAAAAGCTAATTTGTAAGTAACGAAAAAAAAATTCTTATGCAAACGGAATAATATACATGCCAGTTTACAATTTAATCCACAGAGGCCAGAATAAACGATGAAGCGTAGTAGTTAGGCACACCGATTGTTAGTGCTTCGTAGCCAAAGATCTATAAATAAACGTGTTTATTTATAGATATTTGTTCGTAGTCTACTTAGTCAAAAGTAGGTCATACGATGCAAGCTCTTGATTTTCCATAGTACTGCTTATAAAATTAATACATTTCGGTAATGTGTTGTCAAAATATTAAGAATAAGAATTAGTAACAAGAAAAAACACATTGGCGAACGAGTAATAATAACTGATGTAGCGCATTAATTTGGTGGTATTATTCCAGGACACTCATGTGAATTTTTCGATTACATACAAGTAAATAGCAAAAGCAGCGGTGTCATTAGTTTGAAGTAACATTTTTTTTAATAAATATACCTTTTTTACAAATTGTAATTGTAATAAATCACATGATATACACCATATAATACATATTAAATACATTATCTTTAAATAATTAAAATCTAAGTAAACGGTTGTAAAATGTTGCTGTTTTGAAGAAGGATCCTTTCTGGTTTCGATTTACTGACTAATAGCCTGCAAAGAAAAGAAGTAGTTTTCCGCGATACCTGTTTTGGAAAGTACCCTCTCAAAGGACCGTTGGCTTCCGCCAACAGTCTAAAAATAGCCATTAAACATTACTAGTAATCACACACGTACAATATACGCTACACGCAACAATGTTCTTTAACATACGAGGTAAAGTAAGCATTCCTACGACGTCATAGGACCATAGTTTTCAGCTCATATCGAGTATTTATATAACATCGTATGAGGAGCGTCAGAGACTTGGATCTCAATTTCCTTGACTGAGGTTTTCCATACCGGCCTGTATCCGGGAAGGTTCGGGTACCTTATCATGTCTACAATGACAGCAATGCGGCCTACCGGTATCGTATTTGCAATTTCTCCTGTTGCGCTCAGGTGTAGTGCATTGTACGCCGGGCATACCCGAGAAATGAGATATACATCTCTCAGTGTACGTGTATGCATTATGCAACGGCCACGAGTAGAATAGCAACTTTATGAGACAAAAATCAAATCGACTAATTGTAAAGTACACATTGCAGGTTACCCTCATAGTTTGGCAGAAAGTTACGTTAGTATATCAAAGAAAAATGGACCATGAGCCAGTGTACGTACACATGCAGCTAAATCAACATTGTAAAAAAACGCGCATTAGATCCCCAAAAGACATATCTGGAAGTCGATGGGGGTAGTCTTGAATACAACAGTTCAAGACATAACTGAAGATGAGCATGTGCACTATAAAGTAACAATATTAATATTTGCAGAGAAAAAGAAAAAGCAGGCAACAGGTACTCGATAACGTATTCGGAAAGCGAAAGACTGTTTCACGGTGAATATTGTCACCGCATACTGCTGAAATAAAATTGAAAAGCACAGTATACTTCGTGGAAAAAATCGTTCAACAGGCAATATAGAGTTTATTTCAAAATACATTATGCTTTAAGCCCATGAGTCCACATATAGTACAACACAAAATATGATCAAAAGTGGTCAATGACGTACAGGCATATAAAAAACTGTTTCAAGCAATGCCAATTTTAACAATATAAACTATGAATAACGAAGCGAAAATCTTATTAAGTTAACAAGCTCGTACAACAAATTCTTTTACCTGTAGTTATAATGCTGTGAAAAATAACACGTAAACTGATGCATACGATGTAATTGTTATATGGAGAGAAACTATTGATAATATAGTTCTGTTCTCAATTTAATAGCTTTAAAAATGAATGTGGCAAAATTTCTAAGATATATCTGTATTTAAAATCAAATGTTTAACAATCCATATAATCTATGATAAAACCATGAGTTGTACGGAAAAATAAGATTTAAGCCCAAAATGAACTTTAAATTTTTGTCAAATAGTGTTAACACGGTGTAGATCTTGGTAAAAATTAAGTACCTGTATTGAATGATATGCATAATTCGCATTTAAACTTTAAGTTTCAATATAAAGTTTATAGTTTTAAACGTATTTTTCAACAAAAAAAACACAGTGCTAAGATCATAGATACTTAAAAGAGCGCCTATCACACGAATTATAGCCAATGCCGGAAGAGAAATCTGAATATATATCTGAAAATTCACTTCATGAATAAATGACATTGACACTTTTTCACGTCGTCTAAGACGCGGGACGAATTTCAGGAAAATATGTTGAAAGAATATTTAGCAGCGATATCCACTGCCTTCCGTAGAACTAAAAATATTGTCATATTATGATGAAAACCCAGATAAATAAACATTGCACTTTGTTTATTTGTCCATAAGTATGCGGTGCCCATCCATTTATTATAAAGGTAACGTAGTTTTATTACATCAGTATACGGTGACCATATACACCGTGTGTTTGTAGCATTTCCAAAAAAAAACCCAGAAAGTAACAGAAAAAAATAGAGATATAATAATAAATAAATATACCAGTACAACTAAACATTAAAATGCAAAGACATTCGAGTAAGATGCAAATATCAAAACACAATGTAAAAATATACTATTGATCCTCACAAGAAAGTAGGCCGACCACGCTTGCAAGAGCATCATGGAACCACGCTGCAAATGTTACACAGGCACATTGATCCCAATTGACCGCCAAGGAGTTGGAACCAAACTAATCTGTCAATGCAAAAAGCACTTTTTGTTCGAAGAGACAGATAACATAAGGACATTGGCCTTAGAAACCAACAGCAAAATCATCTCGGAGTAGATTTGGTGACACATAGGCCAAATTATGTCCACAACAAATGCAACGAAATACCAGAAAAGCCCTAAGCTACACACGCTAATACAATCCCAGTCCATATTCAGAATCTGAGAAGGTCGGTATTCTACAAATCACGGCATCCTCATTGTGCACAAACCGGTCAAAATGGGCCCTGTGTGCGTTAATAGATTTCCCTGCCAACCAAAGGGATCAACAGTAAACATTCATGTTAATCGAATAAACAGACTGGTTTGCAGTAATACCATTACACCAGGTAACGCTTGCTTGACAAGAACTTTTTTTTAAAACTATGTTTACTTACTATTCAGTATTTTCGGAACTATAATTTGCCCCTTTACCACCGTGTCTGCGTCTATTTATAGAATGCGGCCTCCTCCGCTTGACTCTTCATGTCTTCCTATCACAGTTTGCAAACACTGCAAACCGTTTGAATACTGTTTCTTTTGTTTGCTGAAATATCAGTTGGTAATTATTATCATCTGAAAACCGCGAGGCTGTTTACCGATCGACAGCGCCAGTATCTGTTGCCATTGAGTATTCGCCTACGCACAAAGTCACTGTCGTCAGCATAATTACAGCACGCGCAATAATGCGTGTAAGCCTTAACACTTGGATTTTAGACCGCGAAATGGTGCTTTAGTACATGCACGGGGCAGTTGTCCGCATATTACTACTTCATCATAACATAAACCTACAATGTTAACACATTATGCAGATCGTCGCGAGGCATCAGCACAACATCCCGAAAGTGAAGAGTTTGTTCAGTCTCTCGGAAAAATGCATATAGACCAGTAGCTACACCATCGTCTTGCCATATATTCTTAGAAAATGTGCATTCAATATGAAGCCGTCACCCATTCATACTTCCAATCAGATTTGCCATGTCGTTCGTTTTAAAATTCGGCAAAAAATCATAGAGTATTTGGACCTAGCCGTAGTCAATCATTGACACTTTCCTATAATAAATGAACGTAAATTCACTCGTACATATTATTAAAGCCACAGGTATTCGTTTGAATAACAATATTGATACATTTTACCGTTACCAGGAACTGGAGTACATTTACAAAACACAGTTTTCAACGAGATGTCGCAATTTAAAACTAACTTAAAAAATAAGATAATTTATTTTACACGAAACAAGCTACATTTCTATCTCTTTACGGTTAATACAGATCCATATGAATGCGGAAATATTTATTGTAATTGTTTATCCTATTTTTATTGTGTTGATTTGTACACCGTTCATCGAGGCATGCATGCTTATTTATTACATTAACAATACCTTGTCGAGAATGAAGCGTCTCTCCCGAGACGTAAATGTTTATCACTATGGGATACACCACCCTGTTAATACATTCTCATGTTCCATAGTTAGGTAAACAGCATTGTCAACCAATTTCTAGAAACAACAGCCGAAAACGCATTGCATTATGTTTTCATAGAATATAGGATGTATAATCATTTGAATAATATGAAGTTCATGTACAAGCGTTCTTCTTTGTTACTTTGAATGTTTAAGTTATGTTATTTCGCAAATTGTGTGCGAATATGCGTGTCTTTTATAAGAATATGAAGAAACTGAATATTGGTATAATTAAATGCTGAAAAACAAAAAACAGTTTCGGGTTTGAATTGATATTTACTGAGAAATGAATGGGGGTATTTAGTTGTATTCGTCTCCACGTCTATCACTTTGGCTTTATTGAAATCACGTAAGTATTGTCGAGCCTGAAATATCTACCATCAAATTTATATGTACGTGCATAGTCGCCTGTGGCTGATTTTGAGCAATTTTATACAGGATATACTTTGCACAAGTGAGGAATTTTGTAAAATGACCAACTAGTACAAATTTAATCTTGGAGAGCACAGACCTCCATCAAGGCAGCGAATTTGCCCTGTCTCCCATTAATAAAGAATCATTAATAAATATTGGATCCAAACGGTGACCCAAATATATAGCCACCATAATCTAATAATGTGTTCATTCGAACAATTTTACATTCCCAGAAAAGTTCATGACTATCAGTTCATAACATCTGCGTAAAACTACTGCAAACAAACAAACTCACCAACGCCATGAACAACGTATTAGCTCCTTGTCGCAGGTGATAATACAATAAATTCAGAGTAGTGTAACAACAATATGATTTCGTATTTATAGTTGTATATCTTCTGATTCTGAGCAATTTGTGCATAGAACACAATTTATTCTAGAAATAAAAATACATCTTATTACGACACCATGCCATATTAATGTAAAAGTATGACATCAATACAGAGTTCGTATTTATAGTAGTATATTGCTAAATATCTTGCCATGTTTTGTATAGGATGGATTTCGCTGGAGGAATACACAGTTAAATATGTAAAATATATATGCAATTAAAAACACCACTGATTTTATATTCATAACCAAGTAAAAATATCGTTGGAATATGAGGTTTTTTATATGCCTAGGAGAAAATGTACACCAGCACTTAGAGTTACGATATATCTTATTGGATCTAATTGATTGGAAATGGTATAATGGATCTGATAAAAAATGTAGTATTTGATTATGGATAGTATGGATTTCGGACTGTGTATTTTATGTCATCGTGTATGGCGTGTCAAAATGGTACCAGGTATTGTTATTGTTGCATTAATGGTCTAAATTTAAAATTAAATTGAATTTGATTGATAATGGAAACACTACTAGGCCAATTAGCTCGGTACATGCTTACATGTATAATCACATTAATCCGTGATAATTTAGTTCCCCCATTGTAAAGAACATAACACACGCTTTGACGCACATAAATTGAATATCTTACTACTGAATAACCTGGTTGTACAAAATTTCACTGAGTTAGTTTATTCACTAAGATGAAAATGAAGAGAAATTTTGTAGAAATAGACTGGTTATAATTTGCCAAAAAAAAAAAATTAAATTGTTTGTTGCTCACTCCCAATACTAATGTAAATTACAGAAATAACCATATGCGAATAATTTGTGATCAACTAGTAAAATCGATTAGTGGTTAATAAGTGCATTCAACGAACAAGCGCACCATTTTGTAGATGGCTGACATGCCTTTTATTGAGTGACAAAAACAGTAATAATTCATGTGTCTAACTGACCAGTATAGGACGAATCCGCCATTAACAATTTTATTGGTGCCATCGGTGTGTTTAATAAATTTATATTATGTGGACAGAAAGTACTGGTATCGTTCAAGGCATATATTTTGCTTCCAATAAGCTATTTATTTATTGTGCACGTGTCGCTCTAAAGACGGCCATTCGAAGAATAGCCATTAAAAAACCTACTAATAATTACACACGTATAATATACACTAGACGCAGCAATTTCCTTCAACATACGACGTAAAATAAGCATTCTTATGACGTCATAGTACCAACGTAAAAGGTTTTCAGCTCAAGACATCTTGAGTATTGAGTATTCAAATAACTTTGTTACGTTGGACGAGCGTTAAAAATTTGCAGCTCAATTTCCTTGACTGCTTTATTTCACACCGGCCTGTATCCGGTAAGGTTCGGTCTCACACGGGCTGCTGATCATGTGTAAAATGACAGCAATGCGGCCTTCCCGGTATCGTAATTGCAATTATTCCGGTTGCGCGCAGGCGTAGTGCATTGTGCGCGACACTGTGCAAGAAATGAGATTTACAGTTCCAAGTGAATGTGTATGCTTGAATTATTCAACGGCAAGGAGTGGAATAGCATATTTATGATGAAAAATTAACTGCTAGTATTTGTAGAGTGCAAAAGCGCAGAGATGCCATATATTTAGGCACACCGTTGCGACAATATGTCAAAGAAAAAAAGGAACATGTATATGCCCACATGAAACTAAATCAACGTGAGCCGCTTACACCAAAATTTACATTCATCAGAACACACTTTAACGCGTGACATGAAATACAAATAATGCTAATAAGGTCCTGAAAACACATATCCGTAGTCCTTGTAGCAGTCTTGGCGACCCTGTGTTTTATGGCAATAGTTCAAGATGCAACTTATGAAGATCAAAATGTACACAATAATGTATCAATGTTAATATATATATTTTTGCAAACACAATATAAACGGCAACACGTACTCATTAACGTCTGCACAAAATCTCCAAAGGATCAATCAGATTAAATAATAAATAAATAAACGCAAAGACAATGCTATATATATTTGAGAAATATGCAGATACCAGAAATAGTGTAGAAATACAACTGACCTTCACAAGAAAGCCGCCCAAGCAATATAATGAACCTTCATAAATGCACCATTTTACCACACTATCAATGCCACATATAGACATATTGATCCCAATTACCGCCTACACATTTTAACCAAGCTAATCTATCAATACACAATGCACCATTTTTTCTAAGAGACATAAAAACATAGGACACTGGCCTTAGAAACCAATAGCAAATCGTCTCGGAACATATTTGCGGACACAAAGGCCAAATTATGGCCAGATCAGTTGCTACGAAATACTAGGAAAGCCCAAAGATACGAGGTCACACACACATACTTCCCGTGGATATCCTGAGCTTGTCGGTTTTCCACAAATCACGGCATGCTCATTGTGTACACACCGGTGAAAAATTTGGCCAGTGTACGTTTGCGCAAGGTGTTATGAGGAAAACTAGCGGTGCTCTCAGATCGGTTACCTATCAACCGTTTACCTTCACTGCGGATACTACTGTAGAAAGAGTAAACAACATTCTTTGCATTAATACATTTACACCAGGTCACATTCGCTTGATGAAGAACTTTGTTTTTAAAAGTATGTTAATTTACTTTTTAGTCTTTTCGGAACAATGTTTGACGCCTTTAGCCGTGTCTGCGGCTACTTATATAATGCGGCCCCCTCAGCTAGACTCTTCAGACGGAAGTAAACATGTTTTGCTATGACACTTTGCAAACACTGCAAACCGTTTGAATATCGTTTCTTTTGTTTGATTTAATATAAATTGGTAATTATTATCATCTGATAACCACGAGGCTGTTTACCGATCGATAGCGCCAGTATATGTTGCCATTGATTATCCGCCTACGCTCCAAGTCACTGTCGTCAGCATAATTACAGTACGCGCTTTAAAGTTTGCAGGCGTCTGCGCAACCTGATAACACGTGGATTTTAGGCAGCGATACGTTTCTTCCAGAACATGAATGGGACAGTTTATTATGTTATCGCGAGTGTCAATACAAAAAGTTGTCAACCTAAATTTTATGCCGCCGCGAGATGCTTCGACATATAACACGGCATCGCAAACTGTTATTATTAAAAAATACATATAAATGTACACGACATTGCGATACAGTTGTCAACAAAATATAGTGCGAGATATCATGACTGTTTTTAACACAATAGTGCATACCATGGCAAAACTAGAAGCAAGAAAATAATCACGGCAAAGTGAGACTGTTACTAGTATCAACACATTTTGGTAAACATCGCAAGACTGTAATCTTCTCATTACAAACTGAGTCGAGAGACTGGATTCATAACATTACAAAGAGCTTAACATTGCTAACTGCTATCAAAACAAATGCACGAAAATGGCGCCCCAATTAATGGCAAGAAATCCCCATATTGAAATGTAATCTAGAAGTCAACTCAAGTCGTTAATTAATCACGTATAAAAATACGCCGCAACACGTGACTGCAATTCACACACACATTTCCTATCGAGGCAGGCAGAGCCGCTTATTGAAATGTCATTTGCTGAGAATTTAGCTGACAAACTCCAAATTCCTAGGAGACGCTAACATATTGGAATCTCGTCCAAACAACGAGCATAATCCAATAAGCTATATTGACAAACATCGACGTTCGGTAACAACGTTAGCTCTTCTTAGAAAGACATTTTAGCGCCGTGTTCAGATATTAAATGATGTCTATGTTAAATAACCTCGTGATTTTACACACAACATTGACGTGTGAAAGATTTTACCTACCAAATATACCCCGTAATGGTACCCGCCATACTAGTAAGAGCCAGAATGAAATGACAACCTAGTCACTGTCGTCAACAACACCAGCGTACACCTGCAACACATATATAAGGTGCAGATAGGTGAAGATACTAGTAGTTGTAAATTTATTTAGTATTTATGTTATGTTCATTCTGTATTTTGCTGTATAAATACATTGCATTTCTTACGATGCGTTTGACAACAATGAGGTACATGATTAAAATACGTACCAAAGCAACTCCCGCATATTAGAAAAAAATGCTGACGAATTCATAATGCTCTGGTAAACATTAAGCTTATTCCCTTGATACTTGTTTTTTTCCTTTTATGCATATTTGCGTTGCGTGTTTTGTCTCATTTTTGTAGATGCATCGTTTGTCCTTGAAATCACCAATAAACGGTACGACGTTATGTTGCTTCAAGAAAAATAAGACGATTATAATTTATCTTGCTTGAATTCAGTTTCATCACTGTTCATTACTTCAGTTTATAGTGATCTTTGCTGAAGTTTATTTATATCCTTCTTCGAGACATTCAAGTTTAATTGTAACATTACTACCTTGTCCGCGAATGAAGTGTCTTTCTCAAGGCGTAAATGTTTATGTATGAGATAAAAGCACAATATTTATGCTCCCAAAGATAGAGAAATACTAATACCAACCAATTTATAGAAATAGCAGCCGGAAACGCACTGCATTGATTTTTGTAGAATTTATGAACATTTAATTAATATTTAGTTGATTTACCAGCGTTGTTATTTGTTATGTTAAATGGTTTATGTTATTTCACAAATTGTATGCGAATATGTATGTCTTTTATAAAAGTTCGAAGGAAATCAATATTGTCATAATTAAATCCAGAAACACAACGCTCGTTTATCAAATTTTTTAAATCGTGTAGGAATTATGCAACTTGCCCACATTATTTAGAAAAATAAATAACTAATACCAGTTAAACATAATTAAATACATATAGATAAAGAAATAGCAAAGTGAACACATTTCTAGAAACAACAACCGGAAACGCATTTCATTCATTTTCCTTGGAATGTTTGAACATTTGAATAATCATTAGTTGATTTTCCAGCGTCCTTATTCGCAACCATGAACGTCTTATTTATAGCATTTCACATTTTAGAGAAATAATATGCATGTCGTTTATAAGAATACGAAGACAATAAATATTGGGATAGTTAAATCCAAAAGCAAACATATCGTTTATTAACTTTAAACCATTTAGGAATTATTAAAAATGCTCTCTCTTTTCTATAAAATATTTGCCGCTTGTTTGTGTATCTCACCGTGCACTGAATGATCAGTTTCGTGTTTCTATTGATATATACTGAGAATTGAGTGTATGTATTGAACTGTAATCGAATCCACGTCTACAGTCTGTAAAAATGCAAGTGAAAACCGTTATAAACATGGACGCGTCGATACAGGTAAATCAGACAATCAGACAAGTTATAAATGCAGACGATTGTAGCGTGTTTATAAGCAGAAAATCACAATGCCCCCTATTTACATTAAATGGTTCATCCCCTTATTATCAACAAAATTTAAACCGACTGTACCACATTGGCTGTATTAAAATTACGTACTATTGTCGACCCTGAAAGATATTCCATTAAAACTATATGTTCATGCAATATCGTCGTTCGGTCAATAATTAGGCTGGTCGCTCGTGTCTAATTTTGAGAATAGTTATACAGGATATAATTTACACTATTGACACAAAATCTTGGTTCCAGACATCTAATCATTTATTCATTGGCCATCTACATGTAAATTCGTTCATAACTTTTTGCGCAAAGATGGTAATAAATTAACAGACAGACAAACTCCGGCATTAACAAACTTTCATAACATTTTATGGGAAGGCTGTAAACTCATTGGCAGATCTGATAATACAATGAATGTAAATTGTTGTAAAACAATACGATTTTGTTTAAAATCTGATTCTAAGCAATTTGTGGTTTGCGCAAAATTATTTATTCTAGTGATAAAATATATTTATAATAGAAACCATAAAATATTAATGTAAATGATGACAACAATCCCGATTGTTGCACATGTATGAGTATATTGTTTAATGCCTTGCCATTGTTGTATTGATAGATTTTACACGAGTGATAAAATGTAAACAATATACAAAATATTCATGTATATTTATAGCATTGTAAAAATTTCGTCAGAAACTGGGCCATTTTGTATGTATGGGAAAAAATGTACACTAGTATTAAAATATATAAAAGGATACAAAATGATTTAAAAAAAGTACAAGGGCTGTTCAAAACTTCGTCGAATAGTTCAATAAATAATAACGTTGTATTAACGTTATGTCATTAAATTTGGCGCGTATATAAAGTAAATTAGTGCAGATAAAATGTATCATTGTATTTGATAAACAACCCTCGTGGCAGTATAATTATGGTCGCGTTTCTACGTTTTACAAGAAATGCTTATATGTTAATTAAATTAACATATTATATTATTATAATATATAGTGTATATTATTTACTACAAGAAACAGTTAAAATAGTTAAATATCCTGCAATAGTGATAATGAAGACGCATCTTTTACCTGTATGTATGTATGCGAAGTAAATCTATGTTTCATATTTTGGGCCGGTGGTCTTAAATTATAAATAAAAAGTATTGACCTGACTTTACTTGTTATGACCTTTCTGTTTGCAGGTGCTAGGTTCAGACACGGAGTTCCACTTTGTTCACAATGCCGTCTCCAAGAGCAGATTCAGGCGTAGCGTCGTCCACACCAGAAAGCTTAAATCTCATCCACTTGTAAGTACTGATTACTTAACTAGAGTGCAAACTATTAATTTTAGGTAAGAAGATCTGGATGACGACGAAGATTGGGTTCTAGTCTCTTACACAATGGTACTCCTCGTTCAACTTTGCAATTGGCTCAATAACTATTTGAGTTACTAGTCAGAGAAAATGTCGTAGTAATCACTTTCTTAAAAACAGATCCTAAATAAAAGTGTAGTTACCAATATCTTTTTAAGCCTTGTTATAATATTATGTCAATTATAAACATAGTGCGGTAGCTCTTGTTTGAAAAACTAAAGTTTTTTAGTTCAAATCAGTTTTGCCAGGAATCTTTGCATTGAACTCGTTGACGTGTAAGTGAGTGAAAAGAATCCGGTCCCCATCTTGAAACCTCTGATTTATTAAATTTTAAGATCATCAACGTGTTCTTAATATCGAATATTAAACTATTGTTTTTGAATGGAAAAACAAAAATCCAAGTTTTTCTAACAATAGATTGTACGAACATGATGATCGTAGATCCCTTGTCTTTACATCTCAGCCAATCAAGTTAGAGCTATGTGACTGCGGAGTTCGAAAACTACGAAAGGAATACAAAAGGACGACCTACTCAATGTATTGCCATCAATTTCTCACATTAAAACTCGATTTTAATGCTGTTGTCTGTCTGAAGTTCTGCCACGTTAACAGCTTACATTTGTGCTTTAAACCTTTAAATGGGATATTGTTAAAATGTACCATAACTGAAATCGTACCTTGTCAAAACGCACTATATTGTAAGTAATGCTCTGACCGGCTGACCGATAGCTCACCCGAAAATGACCCCATATACTCAGATGAAGTGTTACTATTTAGGTTGGGATGATTTTAATGACAATTTGATTCATGGATGCATGCGATATTAAGAGTACTCAGAACCGTTCAAAGTTGGTCTCTTATTGCTCACTGTCACGACAGTATGTATGTCTCTTATTAATGCCAACTTCTGACCTTGTTTAACGAATATCATTTTTGTCTCCCCAGGATCATCTTGAGTGAAATCTTATGCTTAACGTAAAACTTATATTTTTATTAACCTTGTTTTCGACATGCATATAACATTGTGACAAGTGTTTATTAATTATCTAACTATATTACAGTGTATTTGCACTTGTTCACTAAACTGCAAAGGAAATCACAAATGTTAATGTTGTTTTTGTAATGATAAATTACACACATTTAAACTTACGTAAACTATTTTTAAAATTATCTAAAGATGTTTCTGTAATATCGCCCTATGTCTAATATTAACACGTGTCTATCCCCAGGTAAAACGTGCAGTCCAGCAAACTGGTTTTGTTCGTGCCAAACGAGGATACCGTGCACTTACTGGAGTACCTTTATCCGATTTGCGACTAAAGAACCCGGATATAGCAGAATTACTCAACGACGAGAAAGACGTCGTCACACCAAAGGACCCGACAGACCCGCTTTTCGGCAAGGAATGGTTCTTGGTAAGCAGCGATTTGTACACGCATCGATCACGTGATAATAACACTGACCAACGCATTGTGGGATTAGGAACTACTTTCGAAATGGCCCCCTGCCAAGGGAAGCTGAAACGATAAATGTGATAATGTCATCTCAAACTGCATTACGTTGAACATTTGTTACAAGTACACCATGTCTTGTTTTCGAAATAAAAACTTAATGTTGTCGAAACATGCATAACGTCCTAGTAGACGTAGTAGAGACTCACAAATATGTTGATAAATGGCAGAAATATCGCAACTAAATACAATTTGCTTCATAATGGATGTAGATCTAAAAGTATTTACATTAATATATTTACCTCTCGGCAAACAAGATTTTCCTACTATGCTACATAAGGAGACGTTAAAAAGAACATTTTTTCCATTTACTTACGGAAGTATCGCTCGCCAACATTCACCTAATACTCGTGAACTCTATTAGCATATATTACGCGCTTGAATGTTTTCCCATATTCATACTCGTTTTTTTTCGTGCACGTGTTTCACGAGTTTAATGATACCAAAACATTATTTTATTAGGATATTTTTGTATGTATTTTACTCGATTGCAGTACGGAAATTAATATATTCATCGTAACAGTATTTTAAAATATTCATGCATAAAGTTCAGTGTCAGGTTAATGTTTGCGAGCTATAACCCTATAACCTTTCGTTTGCAGACGGAAACCACGTATTTGTTAGTGATCCGTCTTAAGATATTGGTTACTTTCTGAGACGCAACCGTCTTTCATAGAATCGGTAATTAATTGGTATGTGGCTCGATCTCGGAAACATAACACCGCGAAATCACCATGGCAATATGCTTCTATTTTGCACTTGTCATGGGCATAATGTAGTTACTGTTTAATACAGGTGTCGTGACATTTCAGTATATTGGCTCTTGTCAAATTCTGTCTCGCTATTACGCTGTTTTTCCTGATAAGTATTGATATATTGTACATTACTGTCGCTGATAAGTACGATGTAGTTACGTTCTGAGAAATTGCGTGAACGTGGAACATGAAATATCAAACTACTGTTACGACCATTGTTTTTGACGCAAAAAAATCAGTCGAGGTTGGGTTTGTAAATATAATCTGTAACATTGAACTTAATAAACGTAGTTGTTGAAAATAAATATGATGATATATAATGATCATTATAGAACGTAGGTAGTATGTGGATGTACAAAAAAATGTTCTGGATGAGCCAAAGCACACAGCGTTAACACAGCTATATGGGACAAGTTGATAACACATTAAGGCGATAAACATGTATATGATCCCCTGACATACACAAATAACTGACTAGTCATTAGAAGTCACAATTTGAAGTATACTATTATGACATAGATTGTTATCCAGCTGTGTTAATAGCTTACCAGGACCATTGACTAATCGAGATCAGTTTAACATGTTAGTCGTATGGCGTCACATAACAGGTGGAAATAGTTCTAATTTATTATTAATTTACTTGAAACATAGTGATGTGTGAATGAATGATGAATTATGAAAATGGGTCATGTTCGGTCAAAGTTAGGTCATATGTTCAATTTGTATTAATAAAACAACAACAATGCATATACACCTTGGTGCCCAAATGTTTCATCTGATCAATTTGAATTTTGGTCAAATTGTTGTCCTCCATAAAATCTACTCTCTGGTAAAATTTGAGTCGCCTTCTTAAAAAAGCATGGTCACTAGATCGAATGACATACTATACTGCTTAGCAACATTTTAAGCGGCGTTTACACTCCATCCGCTTCATTTTTATGACATCAGGTTGAGATCTTGTTGCGGAAAGTGATGGCAATATTAGTTACAGCTTTGAAACCACACATTTCCCTAACACATTATTGTCTTCCTCTAATGGTGTGTCTACTGCCAATCGCGCCTGGTAAAATTGATGTGCCGTTTATGACATTTCTACGTGCTGTTAATGTCCAAACCACTTCGTACTTGATTGTTAGCTGACATGTTCAGCCTACATATTTTAAACATATGTCAAACAAACTACTTGTAGGTAATGGGTTGTTAATGCAGAATAAACGCTGCCGTTGAGATGGAACAACAATCGATTAACGATTTGTTATCGTTGTAGAACCATAACTTCATGACTAGTTCAACTTATTATTAAACATGACAATCTATGGCCGTTCCCATCGTTGCGATGTCACGATGTGTGCGGAAAACCATTAACATTCACATTGTACGTGGAACAACTATTGTACTATAGCTGCAATGTCCAGCTATGTTACCCATTCCCTTTTTATGATCTGCAGGATGCATTGAGTAAATCCAATATCATTAAACCCAAATTACGCCATTATTTTTCAATGATAGGTTGATTGTATAGTAGCGCCAGAGTGAAGATCATTTAAATGTAGGTCAACTCCATTTATTCCCAAGCAGAACCGCGGCGAGTTTGGTGGCATCCCCTGTCCATGTTCTGAACGTTTTATACATCGTTATTTTAATGTACAAATGCAGTTCAACTATACGTGTATTCCTCAGAAAAACCGCGGTCAGTCTGGTGGTATCCCCGGCCTAGATCTCAACGTTGAGGCAGCATGGGAGATGGGCTTCACCGGCAAGGGCGTCACCACCGCCATCATGGACGACGGTACGTAACCCGGGCAACAGACCTGTTTCAAATGTAAATCATATGCAAATACTCTAGTGTTTTATCCAATCATTGCACTTGGATATCACTGTTAACTGCAGCTATTAGGATTTTTCCAATACATCGGGTTATGCGACTGGAATTAACGTTTCCTCAAATTTCCGTCATATGTAAATAAATCAAGTTTTCTATCCAACCATTGCACACAGATATCACATATTTTACTGCTAAGCCTATATACACAAAGAGCACTGGGTAAATCTTGCGATGCGTTTGTGAGCATCGATGAATGGAAATTAATTATTTAACAATAGCCGGGGAGGAGTTTAATATGTTTGTCGCAAAACTGGAAAATTCTATATTTTAGTTTTTGTCACTTAACATTTCAAACTCCTTAAAGTTCTATAAATATGTTCAGGTTCGTTTTGTCACTAACATTCAAAACTCCTCCACGCATATTTATTTCAAGTTTCACAACACTTCACAAGATTTTGCTCGTGGTATTTTGTTTAAATTACGTTAAACAGTAAACACGTGATATTTTAGTGCTATGATTCAATAAAACACTACATTAATTTACATACGATTGACATTTGTGGAAATGTCTATAGTTTGCAGTCGATGTTAGGTAACGTTTATGGACATCTAGCCCCGTGTTCACAAACGTTTTACTGTAGTATCATTACCAGTCTTGATTTCGATCTTCTAGCTCAGCTGAGCAAAATCTCAACAACAATTTATTTTCGAAATAACTTTTCTTCTAGATGAACGAACATGACTTTTTGTTCGGTTGTGTGTACATTCTTCTTATCAGATTGACACCAAAAGTACAAGGAAAGGATTTCATAACTAGGTATAATATTTTTTAATATGTATTCACCCATACATTTAACTTGATCCGGATTCTTTAGTGAACGCCATTTTTGAGCTTGAATGAGATATCTGGCTTAAGTTCATCTTGAACTTGGAAACCAAGCTCAACTTGTTTTGTGAACACGTTGCTCTCGTTGCTTATTGTAAATAAATAAGTTTAAACTTATTATTTATATCTCGATAACGATGATTAAGAATGTATACACTATTTGGAGTTAAATGTGACATAGTTTTGCACTGCGTTATTAGTCTCTTCTCTTCTTATGTTTTTACGTTAACGTTATGTTTGTTTTATCTAGGAGTTTTAGAGCAACACGAGTCTCTTTACTGTCTTACTTGTAGAACTCGTGTTATTGACATTAAGAAACATAATGTGGTAGTATGTATGTATGTATGTACCGTTAGTATGTATGTATGTATGTACCGTTAAGTTTATATGAAGAATGTAAGTATATATATTAATTTACCTCTGCATTATTTTGAGAACTCTCGCTTATTACATTTAAAAACGTCGCCAGTATTAGTGGTTAATAACGTTTATAAATAAAATAAAAGTATTTTTTTCATTTTAGGTATTGATTACCTACACGAAGACTTGAAAAATAACTATGTAAGTATAAATGAGCGTTGATTAAATGGGAAATACAGTTGCGATGTGTATATTTAAGATCGGTTTTGTCGATATTGTATTTATGTTCTTCACGTCTCTAACACAATTGGAATTTCCAAGAAGTGGTTTGCGATGTGTCATGACGGTATACATGGATAGCAATATCCACACCTTTCAAAGATAAGTTCATTGCTAGACAGATTACTAATGATGCGACGTGTATAACGTCACTGTAAATCTAGAGGGATGTAAATGCGATCATTGAATGATATTTTGGATGAACAAAATTGAAATCGGTAGCAATTTTCACTCTAGTGCGAACATGCTTTTGTCCAAGGTAGTGTTATAAATGCGTAACTTGTGCAAACACGAAAGCATTTTACAACATACGAGAGCATTTCATAGACCATTAGTACATATACATTGCAACAATGGTTAGTTTCATTTTATGTACCGTACAAATCTGACCAGTTCAAAATACTGTTTATTATTTTGTATAATGTTTTGTTTATAGCTCATTATTATGAACATGCCTGAGCTGTATATTGACCGTTACCGCATATACATTGCATAATGTCGTGTCATGGTATTCACCGGTACAAACGCAGTCAAAATAAAATCTGTTTATAATTTAATAAGATTGTATATTTTTGTAAGGTAATAGGTGCTAGTGTGCTTTATGTATGTAATATCGGTTTGCCCGACATGATATTTCCGTTTTCGACGATTCTAACACTATTAGAATTTCCGAGAAATGCTTTGCGAAGTGTCATGATTGTACATTTATACCAATATCCACACTTTTCAAAGATAAGTACATTTTTAGACAGAGCACTTATAATGCGACGTGTATAACGTCACTGCAAACCCAGGGGGGATATAGAATGCGTACGTGTTTGTACCATATTACGCATTTGTAACATTGTTTGACAAAAGTGCGTGTTTACATGTTCATACTAGAGCGTCCGATGTTGCATCGTTGTTCATTTTATTTTCCGTTTCCGTGACTGTAAATATCAACAATAATTTAAACGCAATCATGATGATTATTATATATGATGTTCTGTTTGTAGATCATGATGATTATGATACCAGAGCTGTTCATAGACTATTACCGCATATACAAGTAACATTGCATGTGTAGTTTAATGGTATTTACCGGTACAAATTCAAAATCAAATCAGAATAAAATTTTAAACATCAGACTGTATATAATTATGTTAGTAAACGTGTTATTGTTGTTGTTTGCAGAACGCCGAGGCAAGCTATGATTTCAGCAGTAACGACCATTTCCCGTACCCAAGATACACCGACACGTGGTTCAACAGGTAAGGGGATGCATGTATTCATTAACAAATTTCGGCGTTTGATTAAATAATTGAAAACATAGTCAATGGTCTGAATTACACTGGATTGAAGCAAAGACGTACATACACTTGGTTCACCAGGCAGGTTGCGGGTCCGTGCATTCGTTAACAAATTTGACCAACTGATTAAATAACCCAAATTAAAGCATACCAATATTCAGTTCTCCACACAACACCTTAAAGGATCTTATATATCTTGTTTGAATTGTTATAAATGGGATTTTGCAATATCATGAAATGCTGTTTTATACGAACTTTTCTGAATGGTCATAATGCTTCGTGTTCTGAAACACATTGCGTCGTATTTAAAACCAGTTTCTTTCTGCCAGGAATTCGGGGTTATCCAAATAGAGTTGAGCCTATCAAATACAAATTATAGCCAAGTCAAAGATGTAATAGCATATTAAACAGAACATTGCCAATACATACCGTATAATATACGAAGATGACACAATACAGAGAATGCGAGAAAATGTCATTTCCTATATTATCAAAAACCATACTTAAGAAAGTGACTATATGTATTAATAGTTTTTCATTATCACACGACATCAAGCGGTTACATTTTGTAATACTGGGCCATTGGATGTAGTATCTTGGTAAGTATTTCATACGTAATTCAGTATACAAAGGGCAAACTAACAACAAGTGATATTCGTTTTCAATAACATTCATAGTACATTTATTGCATATGTTTACGATTAATATTTCGATATCTACCTTCTTCAATATTTAGGTTATGCGCTGAACATCTAAATCTTGTAAATAAATATTATAACAATCTTTTCTGTTTTAGTCACGGAACGCGCTGTGCGGGCGAAATAGCTGCAGCACGTGATAATAACGTATGTGGAGTAGGCGTGGCTTACGACTCCAAAGTAGCAGGTAAGGCACCAGACGACAATCATACACTATCAAAATATTTAAAACTATTATACATTTCAAGTAGTTATTTGCCAAATGTAACTATGTTTGCACATGGGAGTCTTATATTAATTTGTCAGAAATGACAAAACTCTATGGGATTTATAACCAAGTCTACATAGTCCAAACTCCGACAAACATCGTTGACAGTATACGAATGTTTCTACAAGACATGTCCGTCAAATAACTAAGCCCAAGCTTTCTGAATGGCTAAACACAATGTCAGTCAAATCTCTTCGTATAGTCAATCATCGTGTTTTCAACAAAGACATGTAAATTTGTCTAAAGAATAATGTTAGCCAGGGGTACCCCTAATCTGATAGAGGAAACATGTAGTGGTTGTGACACAATTTTAACTCAGTCACGAAAGGCTACACAAGTTGCCAGACTTTATCCTAGGACACGTTTTCAAATATTGGCCCATCAAAATGGTTCTTGCATGTCAGCCTTTGATTTCATTGGCCATTTCTTTCACTTTGATTTAATTTGGGAATTTTTTATAGTGAAAGTAAAATTAGCAAAACTGTATACAGTGTATGTGGCCTTCCAAACAATCTCAACAAGAGACCACTGCAAAAAAGACAACACCATAGTTTTAGGTTTTACATTATCCAATGAAAATGGGTACTAAATACTGACATTAAATATTGATGTTTAAATTTGTGATAATTCTGCAAAGTGGTAGCGTATTATTGGTGAGTTTTGGAAGTACATTGTGTTTAAATATCGTCTATGCCATTTTAAAACTATTCACAAAATTATAAATTATGACACAGGCTATAATTTTGCCTAAATACGCTTGATTTCAAAAGTCGCGTTTTGATCATTTTACTCTGAGTTAAAAATGTTTTAACAACCAGACAATAAATGTTTAGGCTTTTATTAAATATGAATCGAACATTCAACGAATTACAAGTTTGTCTGGGGGAAGATCAACGCACTGTGCAATTTATGGAGACGCTGATTTATTTGGCAATTCAACAAATTGATTTGGGAATTCTGACTACAAAGACGCGAGGACTTAGCGATACAAACTGGAATATTAAGTTAATCGTTGACAACTCACTATCACGAAATTTCAGATAAGAATTATTGTATTCTTATTAGTTATTCAGCAAACCAGACATAATTACATGTACAGTGCAGCCAACTCTTTTGCCTATGATGGATTGTTCAGCTTGACTCACTAGTTTATTATACCCACGTGAGTTGATGTCTGTAATTGAACAATCCTACGTTTCTAATTAGAACGTTCTGTATATAGTTGTGTTGATAAACAATCTATACATTATTTAAACCAATATAAGGCGAAGACTGTGTAAATCATTATCTATTTATTCTTTTTATTGACCATATTCATGCGAAGTCAGAGGTGTATATACTTTAACAAGAACAAGTTACGAGTTGGCTTCCAGGTATTAAATTAAAACGAAGCAGTAACTTTTCCGTAAAAAAAGCCAAAATGTACCCTCTCCGTTACGGTACCTGTCCCTCTCCGTTACAAACCACTCTTGAAAACTGCAGGTTGGTCACTTTCATGTCGATATATAATTTACTGTCGCCAACATCTGACATATTTTGGCTCCACGGAACATTGGTGATATATAGTAAAACAATTGTTAACATTGTCTGACATTTGCTAAAATCAGTGATATTTTGCACCGTTATTCCCTTTGTTTATTAAAATATGAAAATTAATATTATTAGTTTGGCTTAGTTTATAATGATTCCCCGATGTGTGTATGTTGTTCCATATAATTTTATAAGAGGACAAATTGTGTAAATGTTATACTTTTGGACGGCTGTTTACTTTAAACATACTAAGCGACAATACAATTAACAGATATTAGCAGAAAACAGTTCACACAGAGGCACTAGTTTCAGATGTAAATATATTTATTTAGACTGTCTGATTCGTTTGCTTTGATTAGAGTTCCGTTTGTATTTGTAAATTATGACCTTGCATACCTGAAATACGCTTATATTTAATGTATCACACTTGTTCAAGCAACTCAACTTATAATTGCCGTATTAATCTATTTTTGTATACCTGCGTTCACAAAAAACATCCTGATTTCAGGGTACATTTTAGACTACTTGACGGTGAAGTTACCGATTCGTTTTAATACCGCGAAACTGGCCAAATCCAACCAGACTATTATCCGATTTCAAATATATGAATTATTTTCTTCTTAAATATTAATCAACAAAAAATGCAATGTAATCTTCATATTTTCCCGTTATTTCTCTATGATGGATTGTTCAGCTGACTCACACATAACTAGCAAGCAATTGAACGATTCCACGTTCTTGACTTTGAGCCAGTATTGTTTTCAAGGTCTCTACAGAGGTGTATTAATCCTCCTTCGAGAAGCCTTAAAAGCTGGTGTCGACATAACAAACTTTATGGCGGCTCTTCTAGCATAAAACTCCAGCTGCATCCGTAGAGGAGAAATCCATATAAACATCTTTTAAAGCATATGAAATTACTCTGACACGGGAATGAATTTCTTAATGACGTTTTTCAAATGAGTCTTTTCCACGTATTTTCATCACGATGCAAGTTAATTGTTTTTAGCCGCTCTGATTGTTTAAAAGCTGCTAAGCGAGTGTAATGTCACTGTGTGCTTTCCGAAAGCTTGTGACACTAGCGATATCGTCCAGTAAAGCTTGTGACACTAGCGATATCGTCCAGTAAAGCTTGTGACACTAGCGATATCGTCCAGTAAAGCTCGTGACACTAGCGATATCGTCCAGTAAAGCTTGTGACACTAGCGATATCGTCCAGTAAAGCTCGTGACACTAGCGATATCGTCCAGTAAAGCTTGTGACACTAGCGATATCGTCCAGTAAAGCTCGTGACACTAGCGATATCGTCCAGTAAAGCTCGTGACACTAGCGATATCGTCCAGTAAAGCTTGTGACACTAGCGATATCGTCCAGTAAAGCTTGTGACACTAGCGATATCGTCCAGTAAAGCTCGTGACACTAGCGATATCGTCCAGTAAAGCTTGTGACACTAGCGATATCGTCCAGTAAAGCTCGTGACACTAGCGATATCGTCCAGTAAAGCTTGTGACACTAGCGATATCGTCCAGTAAAGCTCGTGACACTAGCGATATCGTCCAGTAAAGCTTGTGACACTAGCGATATCGTCCAGTAAAGCTCGTGACACTAGCGATATCGTCCAGTAAAGCTTGTGACACTAGCGATATCGTCCAGTAAAGCTCGTAACACTAGCGATATCGTCCAGTAAAGCTTGTGACACTAGCGATATCGTCCAGTAAAGCTCGTGACACTAGCGATATCGTCCAGTAAAGCTTGTGACACTAGCGATATCGTCCAGTAAAGCTCGTGACACTAGCGATATCGTCCAGTAAAGCTTGTGACACTAGCGATATCGTCCAGTAAAGCTTGTGACACTAGCGATATCGTCCAGTAAAGCTTGTGACACTAGCGATATCGTCCAGTAAAGCTTGTGACACTAGCGATATCGTCCAGTAAAGCTTGTGACACTAGCGATATCGTCCAGTAAAGCTCGTGACACTAGCGATATCGTCCAGTAAAGCTCGTGACACTAGCGATATCGTCCAGTAAAGCTTGTGACACTAGCGATATCGTCCAGTAAAGCTTGTGACACTAGCGATATCGTCCAGTAAAGCTTGTGACACTAGCGATATCGTCCAGTAAAGCTCGTGACACTAGCGATATCGTCCAGTAAAGCTCGTGACACTAGCGATATCGTCCAGTAAAGCTTGTGACACTAGCGATATCGTCCAGTAAAGCTTGTGACACTAGCGATATCGTCCAGTAATATCGTCTCAACAATTTAGTGCATAATTGGAAATGTTGTCCGGTGAATAATATTACTGAATGCTTTCCTGATTCTTGAAACAAGATTGGTCAAATGTTGACAAAAAGTTATCCGGTAAATTTCTTACTTAGTTATCTGATAAGATAAAGCGAGCCATGAACCATAATGTACCTATTATAGACATTTTCTACGGTAACGAATGTACGAAAATCATTAGGAACCTGGGAAAAGAAGCAAAATATTCAACACACATACACCATTTCTGCCCATTTCGAACTTATACAAAATAAATGTATGATTGTCGAAAATAGTGTATCGCAGTGCTTAAACGCTTGTGAAGTATTCTAGATCTTGTCCAAATTGTATGTAAAAACTGCGTAAATATTTGACGAATGTTCTCTCATCACACATTGTAACATGGGCGAAAGTAACTTTTGTTTGTTATTAAAACATTATTCTGGATTTTTGGCAACTGTTTGTTTTATTTTCTCTCTTCATTATGTCATTATTTGATAATAACATCGTTTAAAAATACAACTTTCAAAATGAAAGACATGTTTTATTCTTACAAATGCATTGATGACTCAAATTGTCAGTTTGGCTGTCTGTGAATAGGACCCTTCAATATTATTTATGTATTTGTTTATTTCAAGTAAATTTGCAATATGCATGTATGTGTTCTATACATGCCAGGTTTGCGGATGCTGGACCAGCCGTTCATGACGGACCTGATCGAGGCGAACGCAATGGGCCACATGCCGAACCACATCGACATCTACAGCGCCAGCTGGGGTCCCACTGACGACGGCAAGACTGTAGACGGCCCTCGCAACCTCACCATGAGGGCCATCGTCAAGGGCGTCAACGAGGTGAGCATGCGCGCCCGAGGGCTTCTGCTTCCGGTTCGTTTTTCCTAATTTTAATGACGAACGATAGTCAGCAGCCCGCCCAAATTTCCATGCGCGCCCGGGGATTCACCTTCTTGGTCCAAGACTGGTATTCATTAAGTGTCACACTTAATACAATCGAAAAAAGCAAAATACATGTATACAAATAAAAAAACAATGTTAAATTGTCGAATGACATTTACAATTTTCCAATGATAAAATATGTTTATGTGTCTTTGTAGTTATTTGTTCTAGTTTTTTTGCAAAATAAGATCTCTGATTATAGCTGAGCGCAAATTGTGCAATTCAGTGTTCGAAAAGGTTAATTATTCATTGATACATGATGGCAACAAATTGCAAACGGCCTTGAGTGCAGGGTAGTAACTCAGTCATTAAATGACATCAAAAGTAATAATTTGAAAAGTTCGACAAATGCCGTTCTTACGAGTTTATCTAGAATTATTATAGCTATTTTATCTGGGTATTTTATGTCTGTTTTGTACAACACATAGCGTTTTAATATAAGATTAAATAGTATAGATAGAACTTATATTACTAATAGGTCATATATATGCATTATGATACATTTGTTTCATGAAAGTATGTACTGTGTTTTACCGTTCAGCTGTTTACGAACATGGCCTATTTAGACATGCCAACTTTAGGTGTGATCAACATAAATAACTAATATTTTATTCACATAAACATTTCCATTTATATTAATATTAAGTCGACTAGATTTGTTTATGTTATGACGAGACCCGATAAACATACATTTTGATATTTCTGGTTTCAATGATATATTATTTACTGAACATCATTTATTGATACAGTTAGGTTGAAACTGCAGTTCAGTTCGTATATTTGACATATGTGTCAAGATTTATGTAAAGTCGAATTATCAGCATACAGGTCTATGCTTATATTCGGGCATATTAATGCAATATCATTTATATATAATAAGAACAACAAAGGCCAACGAATTGATCCCTGGTGAACACTACTTTTGATGGACAACATTGCAGAGTGTTTAGTCCCAATGTTAACACATTGTTTTGGTCAGTTAAATAGGAATCGAAAATTTAATTGAATGTTGTCAACAGTTTAATTTAAGATTAAGTTTAATTTTCTGAGTTAAATTTCAAAGTCTTCTAGGTCGAAGGCTTTGTGTAGGTCTAAAAACACAGAACTAATCTATTTACCACTTATTACTTATTTTAGCCCTGTGTCTGTTAGTTTAATACGGGCAGTGTTGCATGCTATTTAAGATTAAGATTTACTTTACATTAATTCCTGAAGGCCAAGCCCGTGTGGAAAAATTATAGTACATTGTTATATTCAAAACAATGAAAATGTCAAGATATTAAAAAAAACATATAAATACATGAATACAAATTAGTATACAGATGACAACGAGATATGGTAAACGTTGCATGGTATGTATTGTAATTTCTGTTCCTTTTGCGCAGAAACCAGTTTTTTGGCCATTCTGCCTAGAATAATTTAGCTTATCGGATTTCGTTCTGCTAATTTGTCAACTGTGTTTCCACAAAATAGGAAACTTCGAACAATATGAAAGGCAATATTGTTTGTTAAAATTGCAAACGTATCAGTATCTTCACATTTTTTTTACCAAGATCCATAATTCATTTCGGTGATACGAGTAAAATATCGGGCAGATGGATATTTGGCAAATGTCATTCCTACTCCATATGCACGCGTCTGTTGCGCAAGCTTTTGTTATTGCACTGACAGTCGATCAATGAATCATTACTGAAACAGACAGGACATGACGCACTCGTTACTAAGGCAATCGCGAGGGCCATATTTTCATTGGGATTAAAAGTTATGCATTGGCCTTTTTAACCGTTAGGACACGTCGGGCTATTAGCTTTATCGACATTGGCGTTCTTCCTACGTTGAAAACATGGAATATCTGGGCATATTATATTATCAATCATTTCTATAGACGGGTGATCATTCTTTTCTCATCTGAACTTCTGATTGTCCGACCATATGGTGTAAGATGAAATATGAATTATCAGATATCAGCGTTTTATTGCGCTCTAATACAAGGTTGTGTCTCAGGTTCTGAAGAATTGTTTTTATGAGGTGCACGTGCGTCCTCACGTTTCGATCCTGTATGCGTCTTGTAAACGTCACTTGGTGTTAACAGTCTTTGCACATATGATGAAATCATAAAACTTAGACATGTATATAATGGATAACTTTTCTTTCTGTTTGATGTGCAGAGGAAATTGTACTTATACAACGAAACCGCGATGATCAGATTCCTCAGGCGTTCATACTAGTATTGAAATTTCCGCAGCATTTTTTTTATCCTAGTTACTTATGTATATGTTTAACTACTTGAGATAAATTCGTAGCATTTTCAGGAACTGATTTTAATCCGATTTTGAACGCTACAGGGCCGTAACGGCAAGGGGAACATCTACGTCTGGGCGAGCGGAGACGGCGGTCAGGAGGACGATTGCAATTGCGACGGTTATGCGGCCAGCATGTGGACGATCTCCATCAACTCGGCCACTAACGACGGCCAGACCGCAGGCTACGACGAGTCCTGCTCCTCCACAATCGCATCCACCTTTAGCAACGGCAAGAGCACGCTCAGGGACGCCGGTGTGGTGAGTCTCCGCTGCCGCCGGTGCTTGGCACGCGGCGATTGTGGAGCTGACAGTTATCCCCATGATAACACGCATACATTTACGTAACGTTAATTTTTAAGAGTAACTTATTCAAGGCATTTCGTTGAAGATATGGATTTAATATTGTAAGACTGCAAGACTAAGAATATGTATGTATAGGTGGCAATGTCTTATTATGTCATAATTGAACAATTACTTATAGCCTTCTGTTATAAACACCAACACTTACACTCTAAGGTGCACATATTATCCTGATAACTTCCTCTGTTTCCAGGCAACCACTGACTTGTACAACAACTGCACCACCACCCACTCCGGGACCTCTGCCGCAGCCCCCGAGGCTGCAGGAATCTTTGCCCTCGCCCTGGAGGCCAAGTAAGTCTTGTAGTTGTTGTTCCCTCTGACAAAAGGAGATTTATGTTTTTTGTCGGCGCTGTTTGTCTGTGTTTGTTTGTTAATGAGCAACTTTACGCAACATATGTTATGATCGCATATTTATTGAAATTTTCTAGTTTACGGTTTCTGTTAAAATATTTCGTACTTCTTTGGCAGCACGAACCTAACCTGGCGCGACATGCAGCACCTGACTGTGCTGACCTCCAAGCGAAACCGGCTGTTCGACCCGTACCTGAAGCACTTCTGGCAGTTCAACGGGGCCGGTCTCGAGTTCAATCACCTGTTCGGCTACGGAGTGCTCGACGCCGGTGCCATGGTGTATATGGCCAAGCACTGGAAGCCGCTTCCGGAACGCTTCCACTGTACCGCCGGCTCTGTGGTGCAGAAAATGTGAGTATTCGTATAACTAGTATGGTTTGAACTTTTTGTCATCCTGGCCAATAGATGTTAATAAATAGATTGATTTAAGGTGGTTTAACTATTAAGTTAAGCTTAGAGAATAACTTTTATATGTCGTATTCAATCCATTCGTGGCTGAAAAAAATGCTGTTTTTCTGTTAAGCAGGTCACTTATTAGCGTGTGGGTATTGATTTTATATAATCACGCCTGCACATTTCAATCTCAGCCAATGACCGGCACAGAACGCAGTACATGTACAAGAAATCGACCCAATGTGAAGTTCTGACGCAGTTGTTGTCAAACTGGTCGATCCGTCATTGGATTAGAAACCAAAAAGGAAAACACTCCATTAGTGTGATCTTGTATGATTTTATTATGTCATTGTATACACAGAGGTCCAATAGGACCATAGTTTTCACAAATCATATTTATCACACACCTGTGAAGAATATGATCTCATTTGTCATATTTTTAGAGAGAGTGGAGAATGTGATTATCCAAATTGCGGTATGCGCGAGGATCACAGAAGAATATGACTTCATTGCATATAAAAAACTGGATTCCATAACAAACTTCACAGGAAATGTGAATAATTAGACTATGTTGTATGAAGAATTAGATCTCAATTTTCACACCTGTGCAGAATGAAATCCTATTTTTCACAGATGTGAAGACTATGATTGTGAAAAATATGATCCTACTCAGCGCAAACGCCGTAAATGAGCACAAAAGCCATTGTATTAATATGTTTTCATTTTCAAGGCCTGGTTTGCTTCATAAAAAAACGTTGATCAGTCTTAAAATCGTGGTATGTGTTTGCTATATGATTATAAATAGTCATAAGTCATTATGTCCTTTAGTTTAAACCAATTTTAGGACAATTGGTTCGAAAGCCTGAGACTTATTGAGACACTTTTCAGTATGTGTCCTGAGTAGACGCAGTAGTATGCTTTGAGAAAGATAATACACCGATCCGGGATTTGCCATGAATCGTTTAAACTCCTCCCCAACTATCGCTAAAGGATTATTTTCCATTCATCGACAATCACAAACATTACCACGTGCTTATTTAAATATCACAAACATTATGCACGTACTCTTTTGTATAAAATAGTTAAACAGCTAAACACGTGATATCCAAGCGCGATGATTGGATAACATGCAGATTAATTTCAATTATTTGTACAGGTCATTCGGTACGAACGAGCCCATCACCCTGACTATCGACACGGACGCTTGTAACGGCACCAAGAACGAGGTGAACTTCCTGGAGCACCTGCAGGCGTTCGTCACCGTCAAGTCCAGTTACCGTGGCAACATCGTCATCCACCTGACGTCACCCATGAACACGACGTAAGCAATTAATTAATAAGGTCGCAGTAAAACCATATTGAATGTTTCATTCCATTTAAGTTCATATTTATGACGCAAAGTTTCTATAGTTATTATACTTTGTAAATTTCGTAAATTCAATGGTGTCCACCGAAGCTAAATATTGGAAATTTAGTTTCTGTAATAACAATTGTTTGGTGACTAGTTTTCATGTCAGGCTTCAAAGTCACTGCAGAGGGGAATAGGATAGTGACCAGGTATGATCAGTGGGGTGGGCTCTTGCCTTGTAGGCGATATGTCCCGGGCTTCTTTGAACACCCTACTTGGTGCACAATATTCCCCCCACCTTTGACATTTTCATCAATAACAATGTCATACCATTAAAAGAAACTACATAGTTGTGCTTCTTATCTTCAGATCCATGATTCTGAGTCAGAGGCCAAACGACGACGAGCATAAGAACGGCTTCACGCGCTGGCCCTTCATGACGACGCACACTTGGGCAGAGGCGCCCCGTGGCAAGTGGACGCTGCGCGTGGAGAACGTTCCCGGCAAGAACAACGCCTACGACGAGGGCGTGTTCCGCGAGTGGACGCTCGTGCTGCACGGGACGCGCGACCCGCCGTACCACCAACAGGAGGCGAACGAACAGAGCCAGGTGAAGCTGTTCAAGGTCAAGAGGATGCACGATGCGGCGCTGAAGGAGTAGCGGCGAAGGAAGTTGTCGCCCGGTGAAGGACGCTTCATTCATAGTTGCGAGTGTAGCGGACTTTTCTAGAACTTAAAAGGACCTTTTTCTCCAGTAATATAAAAACATGTACATTGGCAGAGTTTATAATATTTTTTTATTGAGAACATCAATAAAGGTGAAGGACGCTGGGCCCGTTATAACGAGTGTTTTTAAAATTAAAACGGAACAATCATGAGCACTTGTGTAAAGTAATATAAAACGTGTACATGTCAACTCGTCGTTAATTTTAATATAGAGAAAATCAATGCTGTTTTAGAGCCAGTTTTAAGTAATATCTAAAAGATTTGTGAAAAGTTGTTAATATAATGTATCCAATGTACAAGCCCATTTACTGAGTCTCGAATCGTCAATAATATTGAGACAAAATTAACTACGGTTATTAAGAAAAGTTGTAACTAAAACCTCGATAAATAAAAATCACACGTATAAATATATGTGTCATTTTTTGTAATATCAGTACATTTGCGTAGATTAAGATTTTAGTTGTAAATGATTTCATCAGAGAAAATAAAGAACAAATACTGTTAATTAGACTGTACATTTAATCAGTGTCTCAATAAATGTACAAATCATTTGATTTTTTTTTTATTACCAGACTGAAATTACGCAAATTTGATATGTGTAAAGTGGAAAACGTTTGAACAAAGAAAGAATAAGTAATGTTGGTCGAGCACACAGTTTGTTGTTAGAAACAAGGCATCTTAACTTCAAGAATTAAACTAATTAATCATAAATGCGAAGCAAAACTAATAAATCATAAAGGAGTTTATTTCCACATAGCCCGTCAAGGGATTCATCAAACAATTTGGAGCATATTAACTGTTTTCGTTCGATATTTATTGCCCCATACAGGGTAGTATAAATGGTAAAATGTCGAATTTGTATGGGTTTTGTGTAATATACTTGCTGTTCTAATGTCAAACAGATATACACACTCTGTAGCTAGAATTGCATTGTGACATTGATTCCCTTTTCTGTTGTGTTAGTAAGTGGTATTCATCAAAATTCTAATGCATATCATAAATATGCGACCTAATCGCCATCTATGACAGGAAGTTTCAAAAGAAATTCTGACTTTCCATACTGCAGATACTGTTAACTACGGAAGACTGATAATAATATTCCTGCTCTTATAATTTGAAATAATTCCTATTGTATGTAAGTCATTAAGTAGAAACAACATGTTATTTAAAATAAATATTACAAAAATGTACATAATGGCATAATGATATGACGTAGTTCTCGTTATTTTCTTTATGGAAATCAAAGATATTTTGCAAAATACATCAAAGATTTTTCAAACCGATGTAAAGGACAATTGTGCGAATGAATGCATTGTAAATGGTGGTGTCCATTTGTGTATTGAAATGTGTTCATATTTCACCAATAATTCATGTATGCAAAGCACTGAGTACAAGTTCCTTTATTTGGAAACTCTTGTTTTATTATTAGTTAATATAACAAGAATCACAATTAAAGTAGCATCTTGTCATTCTTATAAACGTCATTCGTATACTTTTGCTGTTGCACATATAAGCCTTCTGCCTTTCAATAATTTTTCTAATAATTTGGTGTAGTCTTTAATATTTTTATTTTCTTTAAATGTTATAATATCAAGCCACTTTAACCCAATCATTTCAGATTTTTCCTCTTTATTTAACAAGAACCATACTATAGTAGTATTATTGATATATAATAATTATATGCAGTGTGTGAGAAAGTCTCATTTACCATCCTGACGTCATTTATGTTGTTGTTGTTGTTATATAAACCTAGGTGACGTATTTGAAATGAAAAGAAAACAAAATAAAAATTGCAAAAATATTCATCTTTCGAATTGTGTTAGCCTCAGAATTAATAAACCGTTAGCATCATTTATATATTTTGAAATCGAGTGAAACGAATAAAACTAGAAGAGAGTGACTTTTTTGTTGTGTCCTATTCAACCTTTCATAAGTACATGTGTATCCCTTGTATGTCTATTATGACTCGTTTGTTTTGCATACACTGGTATACATAAAATATTGTTGTTTGTGCAAGACACGTGTTATTCATGACCAATGGTATGCACAAAATACGTACGTCGACGTTCGCTGTTACGTACTTCAAATGTATTCTCTATATCAAAGACAAACTGATCTGATACAACGTTAAAAAAATGCAATAGTCCAAGGTTGAAATCCTAAGCAAAATGATCTTGCTTTTGTGTCTGTCTTAGTAAAATGGTTAATATATAATGTCTTACAGAGAAACATATTTTGTCGTTGTCTTCTATAACTTTAGGTGACGTATTTGAAATGACAAGAAAACAAAATAACAATTGCAAACACGCCCATCATTGGAATGTTGTTGGCTTCAGAATGAATAATCTTTTAACATGATTTCTATATTTTGGAATAGAATGTGCAGATTAAAACTAGAAGAGAGTGAACTTTTGTACCTTGGTAAAGGCAAAATTATTGAATTCTGGAAGATACAGTGCCTCTGTTAGTACGGAATAGTCCATAATAAATACGTTGTAAGCATTAACACGCTTTAAAAAGGATCAATACTCTCGGAAATCAAGCGGCAAGGATAGAAGTCTTACTGCATACAACAGGCAATGTTAACTATATCGAAACTTTATTAAAATGATATGTATTAAATTTAAATTATAGACAAATTTTCCCTAAAGGGTCAAAGAAGATTGGTTCATAGACACAATCATTTACACATAGCCAATTATCGTATCGTAGTAAGTAAGATAATCAATAAACGCACACAAGAAAGGATGCTCAATGCATGTCTTTAGGTGCCAGACATGCGGTGATCAGTAGACAGTTGGTTCATATTTATAAAGAGCTGTTCACATAGTTGATTAAAACTGTAGCTCCCGTACAGTGTATGGAACTGATAATGAGATGACCAGTCTATTTTGTCGCCAATAATCCTTTTCCTTTCAGTATAGGGATCTAATTATTCTATTTGACCCCATTGCGCTGCATTTTGAACTGATGCTGAGTGGGCCAGTATATTTTGTTCCTTGTGCGCTTCTCCCTTATAGTACTTGGAATTTATTTTGAGGTTATAAGTCTATTTTGTCGGGAACTGATTATGAGTTGGCCAATCTACGTCGAGCTCAATATTGCTGCTTCATTTTAATAGTTTGAAAGAACCAACGTTGATCATTCGATACTTGGCATAATTGTTCGGCCCCTTTAGTCTGCTGGTACCATGTGGCCAGTCTACATACGGCACCAGGATATGTCCCATCACAAAGTAATACGGATTAATGGTTACATTCATATAACTTGTTACTGTAACGAATGCGGTGGTCAACCGACACGGGGTACAGGGAATCTACTCAATATCACAGTGACAGATATTGTTGATCATACACGGGCTACCGAATTACTAGTAATTATACAACTACGCAGTTTCTATTGAAATATCTTGATCTGAAAACTCATGCGATGGCGACATTTATGTCCAGCAGAATTCTTAGAACAAACAGTTGTCCAGTTAGGATATTACTACAATGGATATATTATAAAGGATCATGTCTCCAAGCTGATATACAAAACGAATGCCAAAATGCTAAAAGAAGTTACGACACGTACGCTTTTAAATCACAGCAAAAACAGTACAAACATTACAATGCCGCTAATTAGATTAGCCTGAACATTACAATGCCGCTAACTAGATTAGCCTGTAGAACTACCTGATGGAAGACAAAAGCTGATTATGTATCTTTATTTTAAACAGTCGTACCTTTGTGTTTTGACCCTTTGTATTTTCAATTAAAACTTGTTTTTCTTCAACCAGTAAATAAATGTTTAGGCTTTTATTCAATGTAAATCGAACGTTCAACGAATTACTAGTTTGAATGGTGGAATACGACCACACTATGAAATTGATGGGGACGTTGATTTATTCGGCAATTTAACAAATTGATATGGAAATTCCGAGTACCATAACACAATTTAGGTCTTTATGAAACAAACTAGAACATTATTTTAATGGTTGACGACTCACTATCACGAAATGTCAGATATGAATTATTGTATTCTTATTTGTAATTGAGCAAACAAGACATAATTAAATGTACAGTGCAGTCAACTCTTTTGCTTATGATGACTTATAAATAAAAAAAATGGCGGAGGCGTAGAATAGCAAGGTACTTTTAACCACGTCATATATAGATGTCAGTGTTATACTCACTTTGTTCGATATATGTTTGTTGAAAACTGTCTGAAATTGTTTTCTTTCATTTGAGATCCCGTTTGTGTTTGTAAACAAATTTAGTATACCTGCAACATGATTAACACCATGAGAATGACCAATTTCAACCAGACTTTCACGAAATTTCAGATAAGAATACTTGCCTTATCTTCATTGTTATTCAACTCAAAGTACATTTCATATTTACACGCGTAATTTTCCGTATGATGGATAGTTCAGCTCGCACTTTCATACACTAGTAACTGAACGATTACACGTTCTTGATTTGGGAGCCGGTATTGTATCCACTGTCCCTACAGAGCTGTGTTAATCCTCCTTCGAGACGCTATATAATCTGGCGTCGACCGAACTTTCTGCATGGCGTCTCCTGTAAAGATGTAAAATATATAAAACTTCAGTTGCATCAGCAGTATATAATAATGAGGCGTGTCGTGGGAAAGCCGGGCTTAATGCATGTGCGTAGTGTCGTCCTAGAACAGCTTGTGCAGCCCGAACAGGCTACTCCAGGACGGCGCTTTAATGTTTTTTTCTGTTTCAAGGAAGTCTCTTTTAACCTAAATCGAAAAGTGTCGTCCCAGATAAGCCTGTATGCAATATCTCTGACACAGGAATGAATCTTTTAATGACGCATTTGTAGCTACATGATGTCCTTTATGACGTTCAAATGATTCTTGAAAATCCTTCTTTAGTTTTCCTTCAGATGCAGGCTAATTGTTTAACCGCTCTGATGGTTTAAAAGCCACCAAGCGAATGTAATATTACTGTGTGTTTTCCAGAATCCTGTGACATTTAGCAAAATATGGTCTAGCAATACCACCTAAGTGCAAACAGTTAAGTGCAAAGGATGACGAAACGGTTTTCTCGTTAATATCTCTACAGAAAGTGTAATATTACTGACTGCTTTTTGTAACAGCACAAATATGCCTTCATCAGTTTGGTCTAATGTTGACAAAAATGTTGTCCGGTAAAAATCTTACTTAGTAACAAGATAAGGTAAAGCTAGAAATGAACCATAATCCACCTATTATGGACATTTCCTCTTTACGAAAACCTTTTAGGTATTTGGGGAAATAGCAACTACTAATTACGTGAAACACATAAACGATGTCTGCCCATTTCCAACGTATTAAACATGAATACATTATTTAAAAAACAGTGTCTATCAACGCTTAAATGTTTATGATGTATTCTTATCCAAAGTGTATGTAACAATGAATCAATTAATGAATACTTAACGAAGGTTGTCCCTGACACACGCTGTAACGTGGGCGACGGAAACGGTCCATTTTGTTGTAAAAGATTTTATTTTCTGATTTTTGACCACTTTTTCTTAATAATTTTCTGTCTTTATTATGTCATTATATGGGAAATACAATTTTTAATACTACAACTTACAAAATGTAGGTTGTTGTTTATTTAATGGAAGTGAAACTTTAAAGTACAATTACTTGTTCTGTACTTGCCAGGTCTACGGATGCTGGGCCAGCCGTTCATGACGGAACGCCATGGGCCACATGCGGAACCACATCGATATCTACAGCGCCAGCTGGGGACCCTCCGACGACGCCAAGACGGTCGACGGCCCTCGCAACTTCACCATGGGGGCCATCGTGAAGGGCGTCAACGAGGTGGGCATGCGCCCGGGGTTTTCTACTTCATGTCCATGTATAAGGGTACAAAATATAAAACCTCCTCTAATCACGAACTGTAGGCGGCAATAACCGAGCAACAACACCTACGAAAGGTGAAAAGGTGACATTAGGGTACAAACTATGTGGAACTTCCTTCTATCACGAGAAGTGTTTTCCTAAAGCCAGATTGTGCATAGTGAATAATGTTCATTCGCTCAAATAGAGATATACGTACGAAACAATTTGCAGTCTTCATGTAAACGACATAAATATGTTAAACGTAGCATGTTATGTATAATAATTTGTGGTCCTTTTGCACGGAAACTAGGATTTTGCCATTTTGCCTAGATTCATTTCCGGTCAACTTACCAGATTACGTTATGATAATTTGTCATCTGTGAAATTGGTTTCACTAAATGAGAACCTTCCAACAATACGACAGATAATTTTTTTTTAGAAACGCACACATATCCATTTCTTCACAAAAAATCCATAATTCATTCCTGTGATACGAGTAAAATATCGACCTGCTGTATATTTGACTATTGTTATTCTTCTCCAATTTCTCTTTCACTAAATCCCGTCATATTCACGCGTCTGTTACGCAAGTTTTTGTTATTGCACTTGACAGTCGATAGAGGAATCATTATTGAAAATGAAAGATAATGACGCACACGTTACCAAGGAAAACAAGGACATTGTCTTTATTGGGATTAAGTCATGAGATGGCATTTTTACCGTAAGGGCACGTCATCTATTAGCTATGTCAATATCGGCGCTATGTTTACGTTGGAAACACCGATATCTCGGCTGTATCACTCATCCACCATCTTTACAGAAGTGCGTTCATTCTGTTCTTTTCAGAAATCCTGAATATGGTGCACGAACACATATGATTTATCTGATTTGAGCGTTTTACTTTGTTCTTATACAATGTTGTGTCTGTAGTTATGAAGAATGGTTTATGAGAGTCACGTGCGAGGTCACGTGTGATTTATGTATGCGTCTTGTAAACCTCACTTGGTTTTAGAATTCTGTGCACATATGACGCGATCATAAAACGTAGGCTGCAATGTACATTTACATAATGGAGAACTATGTGTTCCATTTGATATGCAAGAAGAAATGGTTACGTATACGATGACACTCAAGTGACTAGAGGTTTTCTTCGTGAAATTGCCTAAAAAATATTTTTTATCACACTGACTTACATGTATTTATGTGTTTAAACACTAGATTCATGTGCAGCGTTTTTAGCAGCTGATTTTAATCCGATTATTTTGGGGGATTTTTTTTCGCCATGAATACATGTATTATTACAAAGTACACACACTATCTAAATTGACTAATATATCACCCTACAATGCCGGCACGGGAAGGGGAACATCTACTTATGGGCGAGCGATGACTGCAGCCAGGAAGACGACTGCAACTGCGATGGCTACGCGGCTAGCATGTGGACCATCTCCATCAACTCGGCAACCAACGACGATCAGACCGCCCGATACTACGATTCCTGCTCCTCCACCCTCGCCACCACCTTCAGCAACGGCAAGAACACGCTGAGGGACGCCGGCGTTGTGAGTGGCGCCGGTGCACTTCGCGCGGTGTTCGTGAAACTGACACTAACCCATATGATAACAAACCTGCATGTACTTTTTAGTCGTAATTCAATGAAATAATTTCGTTGCTAATATAGAACAAGAATTGTCAGAGGACAAATAAAAACTAGATAAGGTGGAAACTTCTAAGGTCTTGTCTTGCATAGCATTCTGTGTTATAAATATTAAATATTTCATGAGGAAGTCAAACTTCAAACATAGCTAATTTATTTATTCACAACGTTTCGGCTCAAAAGCCTCCTTCGGGTAACATGTTATGACAAAGACGTTATAATGACGATATGACGTCATAATACATGAAACATAATTTGGCGTACTTATTAACTTATAAACGTTAAACCACACACTCTAAGCTATTCGCACAATTCATCCTGATGTTTCCAAGCTACCACTGACCTGTACAACAATTGCACCACCACCCATTCAGGGACATCTGCCGCAGCCCCCACGCTGCATGGATCGCCCTGAAGGCCAGGTAAGTCTTTTTGTTGTTCACATACTGGTAATTGTTGTGCATGATTGTTTACAAATGCGCGTATAACGTTTACTTCAAACGAATGGGAAAATATCGACAGGGAGTTTTCTTTAATAAAGCTGAGGTCATTTGGTGTAGTGACCTAAATCAAATCGCAATTTCTTGCCATTCGGATAAAGCGATGGAAATGTGTGGAAATGCTGTAACTAATTTAATTAACACGGTTACGAAAAAATAATTGGAGAAAATTGTGAAAAACCTAATACTTACTTGGTATAAATAACTTACAAATCCACAATGGCGATGCAAAGTTTAGAAAATGTACGCAAGTGAAAATCCTGATTTGCATACATGTGAACTACCATTTATGTTCGTATGTGCATAGACCGTCGAGGTCTTACATGTTTTTGTTTTTTTGTCGAATTATCTTTATTTCAATCGATGCATATACGAGACATATACATGTACAGAACATGCAATTCAAACATTACGCAGTAAAAATACGAATAATAGTAATTAAGCGACTAAAATATTAAAATAGGAAAGAAGGATGGCAAACATATAGAACGAGGTAGGCAGTATAAATTTAAACAAAAATACATGTCAGAATAGGCAATTCATATGAAAAAAGTAATGCAAAAAGATTACAAGAAGGTCTTGTGAAATATGTATATATTATAGTTTATAGTGCATATGAACATATATGCATAGTGAAGATTTTCATTTGTAGAGGTACAAGAAAGCTTTTTATTTTAAAGCAGTACAATTTGTATGTTTACACACGCAATCTTGTAAAATGAATATGAGGATATCAAAGGCTATGGTATCATCTGGAAAACTGAAAGGAAAAAAAAATTGTTAATGAGATGTTGTAAGATATTTTTCTCCCTATGTGGGGAAATGATATTTTAATAAAAGTATGTCAAGAAAAAACAGATACACAAGTTGGGTTTTGAGTAATCATTGCAGCACATTTAGGTTTTATAATCTGTCGAGTGCAATACATTTGCTAAAGTTTCTTCCCAGGCTAATTCAAAGCTTTCAATTTTATTTTGAGAGACAGCAATGTTTTTTAAGCGTTCATGTTGTATTTGTATACAATTTCTTGCATTTGCGACGTTTGGCTTAATATATGACATTTTGCATTTATACAAATATAACGTCATTTTTCTTGTCGGTATAACCAAAAAGAAAACTGTTCATGTTACTAAAAGGAAAAACCAAGGTGGGAAAAAGATGATCAATAATATTTTTGGAAAGGGACATTCCCAGAAAATGTGTTCAATAGTTTCTTTGTTATTTTGAAAAAATATACATTTGGGAGAGTTTGTTAATTTCATTTTAAAAAGTAAGTTAATTATTCTGTAAATTATTCTATATTGGAACCATTGTAATTTTACATCTTTGCTAATTGTAAAGGGGATGAGAAAAATGTTCTTCCATTCGTTATCACTAATTTCAACATTTAATTTACACGACCACTTTTATTATTTAATATCTCGACATTCTTTTCGCACCGGATTCGGGTATGAGAATTGATTTAAAAGCAGGTGGTATGAAAGGTCTTTGTACGTTGGCATATTGTTTGTAGTTTTCACCAATAATATATTTCTTTAAATTTGGCAAAAACAGCCTTTTAAATACCAATATATAGGACAAAATCTATTTTAAGATTATACTTTTCGTTCATTTCATTCATTGTTAAGAAGTCTCCATTATTATTCAACAAGTCACATATTTAATGTACACCTGCTTCATACCAGCTGTTGCAATATATGTTTTTTCCTATGCAAATGTTTTCATTATAAAACAGTGTGTAGTGTATTATGTTTTGAACATTTAATGGCAGAACTTCCTGGTATTTTACAAACCTAAGTTAAACGTCCTTCCAGAAAGGATTTGTACTTTTATCTGATATCATTTCCGGGTACTGTTTTCCACAATGTATAAGTTTGTTCAAATCGATATATGTTAGCTATCGGTTTTAGGGATGTTAACTTCATGGACTGAACGAAATCTTCCAAATTTATCATTTTAAAACCGCCAGCACAATAATTTTAGTTAAAGTGTTGAATTTAATTCTACTCGGTCCGTTCCATATATACTCAGTAAAGAGTGTATTTAAATGTGTAATAAAGGCTTGTGGAGGATCGGGAAGAGATATAAAAAGGTGGTTAAACAAAGAAATCAAAAGAGTTTTTATCACAGTTATTTTACCTATCGGAGTTAAATTTCTTCTTGTCCAACTTGTTAGTATGCTTTCCATTTTGTCTATCTTATCACTGTCGTTGATATTTATAATATTTTGTAAGTCAACATGAAAATGAAAACCTAGCATTTGAAAGCTTTGCTGGTTCCACTGCAGCTTACATTTTTATATAGTGTCTGAGCTAAACTTTTTTTTACCAATCCATATAACTTTAGTTTTGTCAAAATTTACATTTAATCCAGAAAGAGTTGAAACGGCGTTTAAAGTATGCAGTGTTTCATTAAGAGATTCTGCTGTTCCGTCAAAAATAATGGTCGTATCGTCAGCAAATTGTGAAAGTTTGTGTTCTGCATCATTTAATGTTACATCTTTTATATTTGGATTATTTCTGATTTTCAGAGACAGAACCTCGGCAAAAAGAATAAAAATATAGCAATATACTGGGTTAACTTGACGGCATTCACGCTGAATGGGGAAAAACTCGGATAAGCGGCCGCACTGAATTATACAGATTTTGCATTCTTATAAAGAATTTCAAACGAGCGTTTAATGTTTGGCCCAAAATTAAAAGAAAGAAAGCGTTTTCTGCACGAAAGACCACGATAATAAGTCAAATTCTTTCTCAAAGTCAATAAGTAGTAGAAGACCAGGAATATATTTTTTCTTCTGTAATATACATTATATCACAAATTAATATTGTATTTTCCCCGATGAAGCGTCCTTTGATAAAACCAGTTTCCTTGTTATGTATAAGTTTATCCATACAAAGTTTCATTCTGTTTGCAATGACACCTGATCCTTTCTTATAAACAGTATTGAAAAAGGTTATTGGTCGCCATCGTTTTAGGGACAGTCTTGATTGATCACTCTAGGGATGCATGTAATAATTCCTTGTGTTTGTGTTATGGTTAGATTACCTTCGACAAACGACTTGTATATGGATCTTAGAACAAAAGTACCAAATTTCTTCCAAGACATTTTGTAAAATTCGGCTGTAAAACAAGAACTTCCAGGACTTGTATTATTTCACATATTTTTAATACAATGGCAGCTATAGATAATGAAAATAGTTCCTTCCAGAATCTGAGCTTCATTGTGACTTAATTTTGGGTGCTCAATATTATCAACAAAATTTAAGAAATCTGAATCATTACATTCACTTTTTTTCTGTAATAGATTTTTATAGAAAAATGCAATCTTATTCAAAATCTCTTTTTTGGTCGTTTATAACTTCTCCATTATCATCCTCCAACTGATAACAGTTTTACTAGCTGCTTTTCAAGGTTACAACACACTTCGAAGGTTTTTCGCCTTCTAAAATCCATTTTGTTTTTGCTCTCGTTATATAACAGTGTAATTTAAGCTCATATATGTTTTCAAGTTCTTGTGTCAATGTTCAACATTAGTTTGAGAAAAAAATTGTTCCAATAAATTTATATTTTCCGATAGTTCCTTTTCTTTCGATACATTAAATTTATTTTTACTTTTTATTTTTACTTGTTCTTTCTTTCAGGTTTTTTGCAAGCCTGCCGACCAAAAAAGTTGGTAAAAGTCCACGATTCCAACAAGACGAAATGCTATTCTAGTCGGGCCTTTTTGATAAGGCAGAACAACTTTCGTTGATGCCGAAAGCGTTAACGTATTATTTTTGTTGTTGTTGTGCCTTTACAACATTACAGCAATTTATGTAGTTTTCCTTTTAAAAAAATATATAAATGAATCTTTTCCAATATTACGTAAATTCTGCGAACAAGTCCCTTGAAATTAATGAAGTAGTTGCGAAAAATTTGATTTTGTTGTCGTTTGTTTGTGTTCTTTTATAATATAAAATTAAAGTTTCATTCATGAAAAAATGAAATGCATTTAAAGTTTTAAAAATATGCGTGCACACATTATAAATTACCTTGTGTGTGAAAAATGTATTAATCCAATTTCAATACATAGACATTAAAAACGCACTGTCACAACTTGAACATTACATATATTTTGTCTGCCCAAAATAAAATCTCGCCGACTTTTTGACACCCTTAAAATGTCTCCTAGAACACTTATTCGATCGATGCTTTTTGACAACGACAGAGTTGTTCAGGTACAGTAGTATCGATCGATGCTTTTTGACACCGACAGCGTTGTTCAGGTACAGTAGTATCGATCGATGCTTTTTGACACCGACAGCGTTGTTCAGGTACAGTAGTATCGATCGATGCTTTTTGACACCGACAGCGTTGTTCAGGTACAGTAGTATCGATCGATGCTTTTTGACACCGACAGCGTTGTTCAGGTACAGTAGTATCGATCGATGCTTTTTGACACCGACAGCGTTGTTCAGGTACAGTATTATCGATCGATGCTTTTTGACACCGACTGCGTTGTTCAGGTACAGTAGTATCGATCGATGCTTTTTGACACCGACAGCGTTGTCCAGGTACAGTAGTATCGGTCGATGCTTTTTGACACCGACAACGTGCTAGGCGTGCTTCACGCTTTCAGATGCAAACTGCTCGACGATAGACACAGTTCGGCAGTCACATCAAAGATTTTTGAAGTTAAAGCGACGCTGTTGCTATGGTTGTTACTATCGCCTTGCGTATTTGGATGCCTGGCTAAAGGGCGGTGTCACGCTGTTTCGCTCAGTAGTTTTAAAAGGTGATGTCGGATAAAAATAGTCCAAGGTACTAAAAATGTTATTAAACAGAATATTATAAATTAAAAAAAAAAAAAAAAAAAATCCAAAAAAGAAAAACAAACATATACGGACGTAATTTAAATATTCGGACACTTCAAATTTTGGAATATTTTACGTCTCCAAATTTTCGGTCACGAAAAAAATATGTTTAAGTGTCATAGAGCTTTTACGGTATGTCATTGTGTACACAGCGGGGGTAGTTTGTACTTTAGCGGACCCCGGAAATTCTAAATGTAAACAACGTTTTGCGCATGCGTTGACGTTGCTATGCATGACTTATCTTGTTCCAGTCGGCCGCCATTTTTTTTCTCGAATCGTAATGTTTTTCTTGGAAAAATATCATTGTTTTACATTAAAACAGGATGAAAAAATGAGCCACTCGGCGTTTGAGTGTTAATAAGCGGGGGTGTGGGGGCGGCAGCCCCCAAAAACAGTAAATCCGCTAATTAACAGTTCAAATTTCTTTGTGGTTTACTGCTACAAGTCTGCTGCCGATGTAAGGGTTAAGAGCAAATACGATGTCAGCCACGTTAATACCATTCAAACCAGGTCACGTTAGTCTGAAGTTTTTTTGTATTTTTTGGTTCTCGGATCCGCCGACCCGATTTTTTTCCAAAAGACAAAAAAAAATTGTAAAATGTAACCGATATCGTAAAAATGACCTTGTGAAAGGGTTTCAACCTGTTACACGGAAAGCAAAAAAGAGCTGAATAAATGACTAAATTTTATGTAACATGCATTGTGACTGTATATCACTGTATGATTCATATGCTCTGCTCTCTGTTATTTTATACATCATGCAACACTTACAGTCAGAGGATAATACTCAGTAAAACAAAGATCTTAGAATCATTGTATTAAATACACATTTATAATTTTATATCAATATTATAATTAACAAATTTCATTGATGTATATTGATTTATTTATAAGATATATTTAGTTAGTTTTCACCTTATTAAACATGCTGGTATACATATAATATGACCACTGTCCAGAGATATCTAACGTACTGTGTTTTTTTTAGCATATTTTAACTATAGTTTTTATATGATAATCACTGCATTTTAATATTACTATTATTGGTAGTAAACTATTAATGTCATGGTTATCATGCAGTGATTAAGTTAATGTTGTGTAATATGATTTGTGTAAGTAATAATGCATAAGATTTTAATATCACTGCCCATTTCCATGTGTGAAATTCTAGTCATTAATTTACTCAGTTTTGTGTTGTTGTTTTTTGTTGTTGTTTTTTTTCCTTCTCCAACCGGACACTTTTCTAAAAATGTCCGAGAACGTGGAGAACGTTCCCGGCAAGAACAACGCCCACGACGATTAATATTAATTTTAATATAGAGGAAATCAATGATGTTATAGAGCCAACTTAAGTAGTGTCTAAAATTTGAAAACATTTGTGAAACGTTATTTGTATAATGAACCAATGTACAAGCACAGTTTCTGTGTCTCAAATCGTCAATAATATTTATATAGACAAACTTAACTACGGTTATTAAGCAATATTGCAACTAAACCTCGATAAATAAAAATAACAAGTATAAATATATGTGAAACTTTTGTAAAATAAGTACATGACCATGAATTGAGACTGCAGTTGTCAATGATTATATCGAACTATGTTAGTAATGTTAATTATACTACCGGTATTTATTGATTTAGTGTCGCAATAAATGTGCAAATTATTGGAATTTTTCAAATAACCAGACTAAAATAACGCAATTCAATATGTGTATTTGTTGAATTGAAAACTATCAACAAAACGATTGCCAGATTGGGAAATGTTGGGTGAGCATATAATAAAATACCAAGGCATTTTAATTTCCAAAAGCAAACTTATACATCTTGAATGAGTTTTAGAAACTAATAGCAAAACTAATAAATCTTAAATAATTAGTTTACCACATAGTATGTCGAGGGATTCATCAAACAATTACTACAGTTTCCGTTCGATATTCATTGCCCCATAGAGGGTAGTATAAATGGTAGACATGTCGAGTTTGTCTGGGTTTCGTGTATCGGTCGTATAATATACTTGCTGTTCTGATGTGAAACCTCTGTAGCTAGAATTCCATTGTGACATTAGCTTACTATTCGGCTATGTGAACGGGCTATAGTCAGCAGAAGCAAGTGACCAAATCGCCATACTGAACCTGAATTTGCAAACAACACTGACTTTCAATAGAGCTTGTTGCTAGTTTATTGACGTACGATGGGTAACCATATTTCTAATGGTAAAATTTGAAATTATTCCTTAGAATTGATGAAAACAAACAACGTATATTTTAAATACTATACGCTAGAAAACATACGGCATAACATGGTACTCGTTCTTTTCTATATGACAAAAGCGTTTTGCAAATTTTATGTAATATTATATAAAAAAGATGTAAAGGACGCTTTTTGAGAGTGAATGCTACGTTAATGGTGGTGTCCACTTGTGTACTGATATTCGTTCATATTTAACCAAGAATTCGTGTAAACAAAGCACGTAATACAAGTTCCTTCAATTCGATACACGCGTTTTAATATTATAAAAAAAACAACAACACACAATTGTAGCTTCTTGTCATTGAAAATATACAATGTAATACTCAGGTTTCTCATCTCTCCAGTATCTACAATTATTTTTGGCAATTTCAGCATAAAGATAGAAATGGGCCTCATCCGAAAACCAAATTTTGTCAATAATTTGCGTGTAAGAAGTCATCCATCACGCAAAGCGAGCCGACTTGCAATGTCACTTTCCTTCAAATGTTGCATGATGGCAATTTTGTATGGAGTAGCTTTAAATCATATTTCAGCATTCTATAAACACTAGATACACCAAAGCTTTTGTAATATCACTCAACACCCCGTGTACTGACCTTTGAGAAGTTTTTTGGGGAAAATTTAACTTGACCTGTACGCGATTTTATTAGAATATGTACACGCTTCGCGTGCATCTAAGGCGCGCACTCGCCTTTAGGTTCCTCCGGCGCTTGAATAAACAACGGCACGCGCCAGCGTGTCGTTTTTGTATAAAAACGCAATAAAAGTGAAAAATAACGTGTTTGTTTTTTTAGCTTGTTGATGCATTTTGTGGTTAATATTCATTAAGAATATTAATGAATAATAACCACGAATTGCAAGGAGAACGAAATCTAATGTGTCGTTCCGCCATTTTGAAATAAATGTCAAAACATCGTCACGTGACCAGTACTGCCGAAAATAGCTCAGTATAGGCATTTATACACTATGTTTTCAAACGATATAATGTTTTCTAAATGGGGGCAACCGCCCCCACACCCCCGACACTTAAAAAAAAAATGTTTGTCTTAGATCTATATACAAACCCATCTGTTAAATAGTAAACATAAACGCATTTTAAATCATTTAATTTTGTAAAGAGAATTTACACACAAAAAACAGTTGCAACGAGAGCTATTATTTGTCAACTGTATATTATAGAGGTTAGACGCAAATTGTGACTTGACAACATGTTGCTGAAAATTTTAGTGAATGAACTGTACTCTTTCATAATGAGGGCTGCCGCCGCCACACCCACCCCCCGCTTTGTTCTAGCGTCAAATATTCTAGATAAACATTCTGGTCGGCTCAACAGCTGTTGAAAATCATTTCGATATCTCAACCTAATTAAATAATGAAAATGGTTAATAAAACTAAGAAAACACGACATTTAAACTATTTATTTCATAACAAACATAAGTCGAACTATCGGCATAGTTTGGTGTAGTCGATCGCTAAATCCGACATAGCTACGAGCACCCGCTCATTGAGCATGCGCGATACGCGTACCGGTAAAGTTCAATCTAGCCGTTTCTTGAATTACTGCTTTCACTTGTTAAATGTTTTCTTTTGACCTGGCTGATCGTGGACGTCCACTGTTGCCATGTCTTCTATCGTCAATAGATCCTGACTCTTCAAGTCTTTTAACAATCCTCTGTATTTGTTTGCTACTTAGTTCTTCTATTTCCTGATAATTCTTTTTCATAGTTTTAGCTACAGTTTTAAGTGATTGTGTTTTATAATAAAGTTTCATAATTTCACAACAGTGCTCTCTGGATGGCGCCATGTTGAAGAAACAAGCAGACAGGAAATGACGTCATAAATGACGTCATGACGTTAACGTTTCCCGTACTTTTGTATTTCCCTTGAAATGGACGTCTTTTATCCTTATAACGGTACAAGATGGTATGATTTTATCTGTAAAACGTGTAATGCTAGAAATATTCTTAACAAGGACAGATATCTGAAACACCCTGTACTTCAGCTATTACACATAAAGAAATATTTTTTTACGTGTAATAAATGACTAAACCAGTATTGGTAAATGTCGAACCACTTCATTTATTTCAGGTCGGCCCGATAGTCTTCAGAAATCCGAAAAAATGGTGTTTGGTGTATGTTGTCATTTCAAACAGGTAAAGATATTTATTTGAAAATTCAATATACTTGGCAATATTCAATGGCAAATACATACACTATCTTTTTAAAAAAAAAAGAAGCATTTCAAATGAAAACTTGAATTTAGCAATTAATAATACAATGCCAAGGAACTAAAACAGCTTTCCACCGTTTTGATTTTTAGCCACATCCTGTACATTTTTAAATTCTAGATCTTTTAATAACCTAATGTATTATATTGACACGGTCATGTTATTGTTATTTTCTGTATTTGAATAAATTAATAACCTTATAATTAATTGTTTGAATACTGGCAACTATTAATTTTTACCCACAACATTTACACATGGATGATAATAAGTTTCGGTTTATAAGTATCTGGTTCTCAAATCAAATAAACAGAGCGTCAGATCAGCATTTAATGCAGATGTGGGGGACTAATAATGGTCACTGACCCCTTGGTAAGTCATGCAAATGATCAATGACCAATTTAAGACTTGCGTACAAGTACTGGTAATATTGAGCATACTTTATACCCGATAAGTCAGTTGAATAAAGATTTCCAATATTGACAAAATACATGACAATCTGCAATTATGAACAGAACAAAGATTTTGGAAACTACCATACCTTTTGTAGTTTTGTAGATTCAGTTCAACAATTACAATATATACTGCTGAGTATTGATGATACATGCACATAGGTGTCTATGTAAGTCAGTAAAGCACACATGTTCTTTAATGTGTAGTTCAGATTTTTAATGCGTAATTACGCAAGTACGCGCTTTATATGGAGTTATGAATAGAGTTAACACACATTGATCCTTCTGTGCATGCATAATTTGCAATTTGTAGATTTTTACGCAATAAGTATTATGCTTAATGCACATTATCTAGTGTAATATTTTATGTGCTAATCTTGTTGTAGTAGGGTGATGTATAAGAGACACTTATACGGCCTTGTTATATGAGCTAGCTTTTATAGCGATGCGGTAGAGCGTTTGCCTAGGAACCGGGAGGTCCCGGGTTAGATTCCCATTGTGACTTGCGATTTTTTCAGCTGGGTTACATTGGCGCTCAACGTAAAAAACCCACTGTGGTCTGTACGACATCCCACAGATGTCAAGGCAGAAGTAAATTCGTGGAAGAATTTCATACATGGAGGGAGAGTATGTAGTAGGGTGATGTATAAGGGACACTTATACTGCCTTGCTATTTGAGCTAGCTGTTATAGCTACGTGGTAGAGCGTTTGCCTAGGAACCGGGACGTCCTGGGTTTGCTTCCCATTGTGGCTTGGGATTTTTTCAGCTGAGTAACATTGTGACAATTTGTTTCAGGTTCGCATAATACAGTAGAGTACAGTATGATGATTGCTGAGCACATGAAATTTGCTCCTGATCAATATTTCAGTATATGGAAGGACAATTGAGGAAACATGGATTTATAAACTACAGGTAATCTGTAAACATGGATTTATAAACTACAGGTAATCTGTCACTATTATGTCACTATTCATTAATGCAGTTTATCTTTCCTATGACAATAGATATTGTGTGTCAAATGTCTGCATTTTTCAGATACATTTATTATTATAATTATTATCCATAAAGTTATAAGACAACAGTAATGTTGACATTTGATTATTAGTGTCTTATAAATAGTACAGAAAATTATTGTATATTAACACACATGCACATTATATATTTAATTAGCTTCATTTCAATAAAATATTCAACAAATGATTTTGATTGAAGATTTTGGGTATTTAAAAGTGCAGGATGTAGCGAGCAGTGTGAGAAGATCGTCACGGAATGGCCCTAACTCAGCATATGTTGTGGATGAGACACTTAATTTCTATGATTGGAGACAGTGTTACGGCCAATGCTGTGTGCCGTTGAATGGGTTATTGCAACAACTTCATGCTCACCTCAATTGACTTAGGATTTGTAACATGTAAAGAAAGGTGTCAACATTTGTAACATACTCGATCCAGTCACTACTCCCAGTTGTCATCACAGGTCCAAGTCTTCAGTACAGTGGGATTTGTACAACTACATACATGAATTTTGCCTCATAATGTATACTTGCTCTTTGCAAAATGTTAAAAGGCCAAGTAAATTGTTTTTTGAGATTGAATACATGTGGTGATCATTTAATTTTTGTTTAAATGTTGTTGTTATATTATATGTGATCAATGTGAAGGACGCTTTATTACCATGGTAATGTTCATCATTGGTTGCTATGACAACAATTATCAATATACATGTACTTGTATGTGTATTTACAAGACAAACACATCATTGAGTGTAAGAGTTGTATTGATGCTACTGAGTTCATCAGCTTTGTTTCTTATTCTTAGCAAGAACACGCTATGTGTGAACATTTTGTCAATTTTGTAATGTTTTATATTTATATTAATAACCAACATATTTTTCAAATGTCTACTCTCAATATGCCAGGAATGTTACTTTGTATTGTCTCTCTTAATTATTCCACTGACAGTCAGAAAAGTGTAAAAACAATACCAAAATCAATAGAAAAATCTTGTGTTTGTACTTTTGTTACCATGGCAACGAACATTATATAACCGTCTGATAAATGAAATTGTATGTTTATCAAAACATAATGCAATTTTGTTGGAAGTATGTATACTGCAAACACTTTGACATGCATGTAAGAATTAAAACATACTTACAACTGGATAAAGAATTGTTGTTATTTTTCCAAATAATCGATCACACTAAAAATGCTCTAATTTTCTTATTATGAATGCCAGTATCATGAAATTTTCAGAACTTGCTCCTGAAACGTTGCTCTTTAAAAAAATGAAAGAATCTGAAAATGTGATTTTTGAACCATAGTACCCATTTCATTTGATGGTATTATATAAACCTAATTCTATTAAATCACTTTATTTTGTTCACGTTATTTAAAATGTGATTATTTGTTTGTATCGTCTGACAATCTTGAGCTATATTTAAGAACATAAATATTTTCTAATCAATACTTTCTTTTATCTCTGGCGTATACTACTGTTGTTGTTAAGTTTATAACTGACAAAAAGGATATGCATGTAATTAAGAAGAACATACTATAGTTGTATTAATGATATATAATAATTTTTATATGCCGTCTAGGAGAAAGTATCATTGACCGTCATGCCGTAATTCATGTTGTTGTTGTTAAATATATAAACCTAGGTGAAGAATTTGAAATGAAAACTAAATAAAAATGGCAATACATCAATAATTTGAATTGTGTTGGCCTCATAATAAATATTAAACCTTTAACATCATTTCTATATCTTGGAATATAATGTAAATAATAAAACTATAAGAGATTTAACTTTTTGTTGTATCCTATCCAACATTTCATTAGTACATGTGTATCTGTTCTATGTCTATAAGGACTTTTGTTTTTTCTCCGTGGTCCATTCGAAAGAAGTGCCTATTAATAATTTGTTCCTTTTCTCTTCTGGTATAAAAGCCATTTAGAAATCTCAGACATGCCTTTTGTGGTTATTTCTTATATCCCATGTGTGTCTGGAACATTTTGGTGTATTTCATTAGAGGCTTACTTGAAAGGTGAACTTGTGGGGTGTGTTTACTGTGGTATGGGGCTTTTGTCGAAAGATGACTGCCGAAACCGTGTTTTCTACCGGTGCCTGCATTCAGGCGAGATGGATTTTCTTAGAAGGAACATGACACTTGTTATTGCAATTTTTGGAAAAGGCAAGATTCATCTTTAAATTGATACCCATGCTTGCACAATATGAAATAAAGGAAAGGCTAGAAAAATACTTGGAAACTTCGCCGTTTTATAATGGGACCCATTTGGGCATTGGAATTATTGGTATCTTACTTTTAAATAAACCAGGGTCCTGCCCTTACGGGTCCACTTTTAGATAAAATCACAATGCAGCTGTGTTATTTTATTGATTTTATTACTTTTCACGGGGAAAAATTGTGATTACTATCATAATTGACATGGTTTTTACGATTTTTAAAGCGAAACCTGTTTTTTTTTCGGCTTAAAAAAAATGAAAAAAGTACGGAAACTCGTCTTTTGCATCTCACAGCACATCGAATCATGTTATAAACAAAATAGTGTACGTTTTAAGATTAATTGATGTCCATTGCGTTAAAATAAGCCTTAATGAACTGGAAATTTAACTGGTTTATATGATTTAGGTACGAATTTTAGCTTACACTCTCAATACAATCCAAGTACTGAAAACGCAAGCCAGATGGCGTATCATGTGTTATACTCAAATGCATTTTTGAGGCATTTCTACTAAGTGGATCGACCTGAAATTTTGCATGTATTATACAAGTAGGTTAATAATGATGTAGACGAGTTTGTTTTTTCATGATAGCAACATGCTGAGTTTTTTTTTTAATGGAGCTGTTCTTATAGTTTGTTCGAACTGCTCCATTACGGTCTTTTGACAAAGGCATAAAAGGAACTGTGCAATTGAACGCTGTTTTATTCATCATTTCAACAAATTGATTTAGGAATACAGTACCGACTACAAAGACATGAGGACATCGTGGTACAAACTGGAATATTATGTTTATCATTGACGACTCGCTATCACGAAATGTCAGATATGAATTAGTATATTCGTATTTGCAATTCAATAAACAAAGCATTTTATGTTATCCGTTATCCATTGATTAACTTGCACTCGCTAATTTCAAGCACCACCTGAATTCACGACTGTAATTGAACGGTTATGCGTTCTTGATCTTTATATTAATGTGTTCATCGTAATTTCTATATTATGTAAACCAAAATAAGGGTTATTTTTGTAATAACATTATTAAAAGAGCTGTGTAGATCATTATATATTCTTTATTTTTATTAGCCCAATATTGGCGGCCAATGGTGGAAATATTTTAACATACCGAAACCGAACTTTTTGCGATTTGAAATAAAAATCCGTCTTTCATTGTTTTGTCAACTTACTCGCTGTCATAAAGGCAACCCTAAAACTTGTATAAACACTGTATCACTAGGGTCGAGATGTATGCAGTCGTCGATGTATTCAGCAATTCAGTAAATTGATTTGGGAAATACGAAGCCACGAGGACTTGGCAATACGAACTGGAACATTATGTTTATCGTTGACGAGTCACTTTCACGCAATGGCGTAAATTAATTAGATTGTATTACATTCTTTCCCTATGTTGAATTGATCATCTCGCATACATCACCTTGCTATAACCATGTGAAATCATGTTTGTAATTAAACGATTCTACATTCTGCATTCTAAATTGGAACGTACTTTATAGATCTGTGTTGATCGGAATATATATATTATTTAACGCAAATCTTGCAATAAAGGTCTCAAAAGAGCTGTGTATTTCATTTTATAAGTTTTGAAGAAACAATTATGGGATAAATATAATACTAGGATTAGTGTTGAATATAGAGAAGTTTATCTTGCTAGGCTCGAACATCGGAAGCGCTCGCCAAGGCTCGCGCTTCCGGTGTTCTAAGCCTCGCAAGATAAACTTCTCTATATTCAACAATTACCTAGTATTCTCTATATATATAATCATTCTATTTTTTAGCCAAAGTTAGACAGCGGTAAAAATACTTGAACATAAGGGACCGTGTCACGAGTTGGCTTTAAAACAGTCGATTACAACCAGGCTTTAAAGCGACTTCACATATGAATATTGCCCTCTTAATTGTTATTCAGCTCTAAGTGCATCTTATTTTCCGTATTGTCTCGCTATTTCCCTATGATGAATTGTTTAATTCATACACACCAGTAATTAAACGACTCCCTGTTTTTGACTGGGGAGCCAGTATTATGTTTAATGCCTCTCAGCTCAGAGCTGCGTTAATTCTCTTTGAGGAGCCATAAAAGCTGGCGTCGACAGGACGCTTTTAATGGCGGCTCTTGTAAAAAACATGAGACTCTAGCTGTATCATCAGTTGAGAAACCCTTATTAAAGGGAAATATCGACGGTATTTCCCATAAATATGTAACTATGTAGCTATTGAACACATTTTCTCTATTATCTAATGTACGAAAACCATTTAGAATTTTTGGGAAAAGAGAACATATAACTAAGTGAACCACTTATACTGTGTCTGCCTATTTCTGGCTTATAAAATATGAATGAACAATCACCAAGAAAATATATACATGTAAGTCTCTTTTCACTTAAAAGAGTTGGTTTGGGGGACTGTGTCTTATTATTATTATTATTATTTAGTGAACACCATTGATTGATACGTTAAGTTTATATTGATGTTCAGTTTGTATATAGGGCGTACAGATTCATGTAAAGTGGAATCATCAACATATTACTCTATGTTTATATTTGGGCATTAATGTAATACCGTTTATACAATGTATATAGTAAGAATAGTAAAGGCCGAAGTATTGACCTCTGTGGAACACCAGATTTGATGTACACTTACGAACATTTTAGAGTGTATATTCCAAATTTTAACGACACGTTTTCGGTCAGTTAAATAGGAAATGAAAGGCTTGTTGCTGTGAAAAGTGATAGAAAATTTAATTTTCTGAGTAAAATGTCATGGGCTACGAAGTCAAACACCTTTTGTAGGTATAAAAACCCAGAACTAATCAATTTACAGTGTATTTTTATTTCAGCCGTGTGTCTATTAGTTATTGAATAGCAGCAATGCATGAGATTTAAGATTAAGATTTTACTTACAATAATTCCTGAAGGCTAAGGAACACGCGGACAAACTATAATACATGTTTACATCACAAAACAATCAACAGATAATAGTTAAAAATATAAATACATAAATAAATATGCATAGACATTTGAAAACGAGATTCATTATCAATATATACGGATTCGTACAAAACATAATATGACGATTGCAAGGGAAATCACATTATGAACAAGAGATGAATAAGTTGTACAATAAACCCTTACATAAGCACCTCTATGACATTCCTTAAATAGGTTGAATTTAGGCATAAAATATATAACTTCTTCTACGCATAAAATGTAAGCGGTAATTTCCTTGCAACAACACCTGAACGAAACAAAAAAATAAGTGGTATTAGGGTGCAACAACATAGAATTTCCTTCGATTAAGAGTGATGTTTCCCAAAGCCCTGCAGTCTTTATGTAAACGACATGTCATTGGTGAAATTGGTTACACTAAATGAAAATCTTCCAACAATAAGACAGTTAATATTTTTGTTAAAAACGTAGACATATCCATTTCTTCACAAGATACATAATTCCTTTCTGTGATACGAGTAAAATATCGACCGTCTGTATACTTGGCTAATGTGACTCTTCTCCAATGTCTCTGTTCACTAAATCCCATCATATTCACGCGTCGGTTGCGCAAGCTTTTGTTTATTGCACTTGACAGTCTATCGTGGAATCATTATTGACAATGACAGAACATGACTCACTCGTTACCAAGGAAAACGAGTACATTGTTTTTATTGGGATTAAGTCATGAGATGGCCTTTTTAACCGTAAGGACACGTCAGCCATTAGCTATATCGATACTGGCGCAGTGCCTAAATCCGCCACATTTGGGGGGTATTTTTACAATATTTTCAAAAGTTTTTTACCGATTGACATAACAATTTACATAAATCAAGTTAGGTTTAATGTGCATTTGCTGGCGTGTTTTGGTTACATTTCAAATACTTTGATAATAAAAAATATTTATAGAGATTGAAGGCCTAAACAGTGTAAAGAAATGAGCGCGGAAATGCCCAAATCCACCACCCCTCTTTAAAATGTTCAAACTGCTCGAAAATAATAATGTTTTATGAATTCTGTTTTCAAAGCAACTTCTATTGACTCCTATTGACAAAACTCCCACTGTTGTTTATTTAAGGTTCATTTTCTAGTGTTTTAAAAAAACACGGTGATCCGAAGTTGCTTGGTGAAAATCGTAGATCAGGAAAAGTGACATTCTTATTCCACATTTGACTATTGTTCTTATTTAATTTTCTATAATAAGCAGCTTGTTGTCTGTTGTTAATACAATAATTCAATTTTTTCCCAATACTCATTTGTTTTTATAAAAATAGATCTGAAACTGAGGCCCTGCGTGCATGTGGGACAAAATATGAGGGTTTTGAGTACCGAGATATTTGCGCTCTTAATATGCAGTTTTTTCCGCATTTTATTGTATGTAATGCCAATAAATAATGGTTATTTGTATGCTGCACATGCTCACATGGACATAATATTAAATCACGATAATTTAATATTACCATGGACACCATGCGGGGCCTCAAACTGCGCATGCGCAGTATGAAATAGATTCCCCGCATGCAGTTTGTTTGCATTTAGGGGTTCTGTACAAGATAATTTGATTAAATATTTATTTTAGCACAAATCAAGATGAAAACTCGGCAGCATTGTAAAGGGAAAGTATCTGATTGACTGAGATCAACAAAATAGAAATGGCCGATAAAAAAAAACGCTTATTCGGATGGGGTGGCGGATTTAGGCAAGAGGCGGATTTAGGCACTGCATCAGTACGGGGGCTCTTTTTACGTTGGAATCAAGGATATCTCGTTTAAATCACTCATCCATCATCTTTTAGTAGTTGCGCGTATGACGTAAGCTGTCATGTGCATTTTAATAATGAAGAACTATTTGTTCTGTTTGATGTGCAAGTCTACTACATGACCAGATTCCTAATGTGTTCTTCGTGAATTTTCCGTAGTATTTATTTTTATCCCACATACCCATTTATGTGTTTAAACATTTTAGATTTACGCGAAGCGTTTTTAAGAGCTGATTTTAATCAGATTGTTTTTGCCACAAAGTTACGAAGTACACACGCTAACTACATTAATTCATATATCACCCTACACGGCCGGGACGTGAAATAGACCATCTACGTTTGGGCGAGCGGCAACGGGGGTGAGGAGGATGACTGCAACTGCGACGGGTACGCGGCCAGCATGTGGACTATCTCTATCAACCTGGCTACCAACGACGATCAGACCGCCGGCTACGACGAGTCCTGCTCCTCCACCTTCAGCAACGGCAATAGCACGCTGTGGGGCGCCGGCTTGGTGAGTCTCCGCCCCCGCCGGTGAATGGCACGCGGTGTTCGTGGAGCTGACATTTATCCCAAACACGTACTTAGTGTTAATTTCTAAGAGAAACTTATTCAATGAGTTTAAATGCAAATATGAAACAAGTTTTGTAAGACTATATACGACTAAGAATATGTTTGACAAGGTGGAAAGGTCTTCTTCTATGTTATAAAATTACACCTTCTAAGGTATTTAAATTCTAACCGAACCATTTTGAGTCACACATTTTACCCTGATAACCGTCTCTGGTTTCATGCAACCACTTCATGACCTGTACAACAACTGCACCACCACCCACTCCGGGACTTCAGACGCCGCCCCCGAGGCTGCAGGGATCTTTGCCCTCGCCCTGGAGGCCAAGTAAGTCTTGTTGTTGTTGTTCCCTCTGACAAGGAGGTTATGTTTTGTCTGCGCTGTTTGTCTGTCTGTATGTTTGTTAGCTAGAAATTTTACGCAATCAGTTATGAACGACTTTGCATGAACTTGTATTGGAAGGAATGGGATTTTGGTGGTTATCCGAATCCAGGAATCGGTTGACCAAGTGCTTTCTAGTACTTCATGGTGTTTATTTTACATGATATTTACATTCAAGGGTTATCCGGAAATTGTGTAGATTGGTGTTGTAAAATAAAATATTGTAACATAAAACATGCAATTTCTCTTTGTGTACTTGTTTTAAACAATAAAATTGATGGTATTTACATTAAATTTTATTCAATAATAGTAAATTATAACATACAATTAGATATAAATGGAAGCACACAAATTGAATATTAAATGGTTAAATAATAATTTATAAATTGACGATAGCAAATGACAAACATTATCACGTGTTCACCAAATTTTGGAAGTAATCGTAATCCTGCCCACATGCCCCTGAAATGGTATTGAAGAACCGCGCACGGCTAATTTGCCTGTGCGTGTTCTGGTACTGTTTCAGGTACGACTATTGTTATATTCTTATGTTTTTACATTTTTACATTTAAATGATTTGTTGCTGCTTGAATTTACTTCTATTAAGTTCGAATTTTATACTTAAAGGAATTTATATATTCTTCCTACTTAGGGTCAGTTACTGCAATTAAATTATGATGCTAATATTATTATAAACTACCATTTTATATAATTAATTGATCAGTTTCTCTTGTTCATTTGTTAACATCGTATATTATGCCATGTGTACGAATATTAAGAAATAAAGAAATATATGGATATCGTTTATTTAAATAAGTCATTATTATTATAATATTTGATACCGCAATGTGTTTATTTTAAAGCATCATATATATATATACGTAAATGAAATGTCAATAATCCAGATTGAGAAATTTATATAATGAAAAGTACAAACACGTTACATGGGATTATCAACTTTATTAAAACTATAGCCAACGCGTTTCGACAAAGCTCGTCAGGGCATAATACAATATATCATAACGTCAAAATGTCATAGAGATAACGTCATTTCAATTATGACGTCATAACGTCAACAATTAATTTAATACTATATTAAAACCACAATTAAATTATATATTATATAATTTAATTGTGGTTTAAATATATGAATAAAATATTGCTCTTTCACTAACCTAGCTGAAACACTGTCCGAAAATAGTTAATAAAAAGGAAAAATGTGAAATTTTGGTTCAGATGTAGAACACTCATCCAGGACTATACTTTAAAGGCATCTGTCGTGTTGAGGGGTCTCGCATTTGTTGTTCATCAACAGATCTTCTATGTATAAGTTTATCGCCAGTTTGTCCATTATAAATTTTCTTGCATCCATTGCATACTAATACATAAATAAAAAAATTATCATCACACGACATATTGGTTTTTATTGTAAACAGTTTACCGTTAAAATTAAATGAATTTCCTTCAATAATATAGTTACAGAGCGCACATCTAGGGTCATTACATTTAGTTACTTTAGGTTCTTGAGAGGAAAAGCTAGATTTAGTCACTAGACGTTTTAAATTAGGTGGCTGTCTTTTGCATTTTATTCGGCGTAGCTGTCTAAGATCACGTTTGACCTAGATTTCTTGCGATAATTATGCAGCGGGAATATTGAATGCCAATTGAATTTGGCAAAGTTTCTAATTTTAGGGAATGCAAACTTCAAACAATGGTTTAACGTATACCAATAACTGTTGCATACTTTTGGGGATTAAAAGTTTACATAATTGTTTACATAAGCGGTTAAATTAAAGTTATAAACATATCTTCGACATACACTCTAAAAATGAACATAATTATGAACAATTTTACTCATTGTATGTCATGATCAGAATGTTATATTCATTCACATAATGAAATAACTATATTGTTTAGCCTACATAATCGGCGCGCTCTATAAATAGCAATTACAGTGCTACAATTGACGGGGACGACAGTCGGTCACAACGTACAATGTTGCCTGTTGAGCTCGCAAGCACACAATATAAAGTGGTAAATTTCTGGTATTTTTCTGATAAATAGGCAAAACAAATATTAGCAAATTTGATTGCGCTTATATTTCCTATTATTTTATCATTGTGTAAAAATATTATTGTACGCTGTAACCGACTGTCGTCCCCGTGAATTAATTCTAGCGAGTACAACTCCAGCAGGAGAATCATTCTAAAAATTGCGCGCGGTAAAGCTGTGTTAATACACACGCATCAATTAGCGTCTGGAGAATCCTAAACCCGAGAATTGCAATAAATGGAATATTCATAAACTTACTGCTCATTCATTCCCGCTATTATTTTCTGTCAAAATTAATTTGTTAAATTTGCCTGACAAATTCATGTATCAATTATGTTTACGTAAATTACTAGTATTTAGCTTATTCATGTATCACTGGTGCAAACATGGGGCTATATGATCGGTTTATTCACGGTACAGATATTAATAATTATTGAGTTTATCTCAAATTAATGTTGGAGGCCGATACGTTTTCTTATAGTGTCCGAAAAATCTAGTGTCCGAGAAGTCTCCTTAGTATGGACCAAAAAATCTGGGGTCCGAGAAGTCTCAGTACTAGGAACGAAACATATGGGGTCCGTGAAGTCACAGCTTGGTCCTCTCGTATTATATTTAGGGTAAAAAAATGACATCTCAATATTAATTTCTACACCGATTGTCTTTTTTAAAGACATTTATTGTTATTCTATTATCTGAAATTATTTTGTTCATAACATTGTCCGTTTTTAAAATGTCTATGTGGTTTTTTAGCTCGCCAAATATTTCTTTATTCTTTGGATTATGTGTGGAAATAAATGGAATAATATTATTATTTTCTTTTGTTGGGTTTGATAGTAATTCATCTCTAGGGATTGAAAGTGCTTTCTGAATTCCTTTATTTATAACTGATTTTGGATAACACCTTTCTTAAAGGGAAAGTTCCAGTTCACCTTTATTTAATTTAAACGTTTTAATTTAATTTTATGATTAGAAACTATAGTGCAAATGCATTTCGCTAAATTGAATGGAATATAAATTTTTGTGTATTTACAAGTTTCAAGTTTTTTTATTGGAACATCGGCAAAACGCCTTTGACCATTAACATACAAGTAAACAACATATAGTCAAAGTGCATCAGTACAATACAAATACAATCATGTTAATAGACATAGACATAAACTACAGTGAAGAGTGTTCAAACATCGTGTACAAAAGTGTATGTATTAAAACAACGCAGTGAGAACAAACAAGTAATAAATAGACAATATATTTAGTGTTTCATACAATATTTATTAAGAAGCAGCAAATAGTTGTAATTTTTCCTCACGGAGTTTCATAGCATCGGTAATGAATCTGGCAACATTGTTAATGACTGTAGTATTTTGACAAGAGAGAATATTTTTAAATTTTACTAAATTTGGCCAGTTGGATCGAATACAATATTTTGTTCGAAGATCTTTGTAGATTGAACAAGTTAGAAAGAAATGATATTCGGATTCAACAGTGTTTGCATTACATAGTTTACATTTGCGTTCATCTCTAGGTATGTTATTATATCTACCAGTCTCAATTTCCAATGTATGGGCGCTAAGTCTAAATCTTGATAGCTGATGTTTTTGATTTTTATTATTAATGCAATCTAGATATTTTTCATACACGAATTCCGTCTTAAACATTCTATAGTACTGTAGTTTCGGTTGGTTATTAATTGTAACGTGCCAATTTTGGATAAACTGATCTTTTATTCTCTGGTTAATTTCATTAGAATAATTAAAATTGTCGTTTAAGTTATTGAAATACATTCCGTATCCTAGTTGTTCTAATGCTTGTTTAACAAATACACACCACAGAGTATTGTTATTGTTATTATCCCTAATAGAATCATTGTAGAGATTACATTGTTCGTTGTAAACAATGTGCATCAAAGTTTCGGGGTTTTGCTTAATTTTAACACAATACCTAAGGGCACGTTGCTTGCATATAATAGAGAGAGGAAATCTGCCTAATTCACCTAAAACAGCGGCATTAGAAGTCTGTGAGCGTACACCTAGAATAGTTTTACAAAATTTAAAATGAAGTTTATCTACTTCTTTAATGTTGTAAATTCCCCATATTTCAGATGCATATAGAATAATTGGAACAACTAGGGAGTCAAAAAGAGAAAGTTTTGTTTTAGTACTTAGCTGCACTTTACTAAAAATAGACAATAAATGATTATAAGCTTTTAAGGCTTGTTCATTAAGTGCCTTTATTGCTCTTGATATATTACCAGTAAAGTGTAATTTTAGGCCAAGGTAACAAACTTCATCAACAATTTCAATAGCCTGTTGGTTAATACTCCACCTAGACGAACAATTTACTATGACATGATGTGAAAATAAGGTATTGTTTAGAATCTGTTTCCTTGTAATATATATCAGTATAAATGTCCCTGTTGTTTTTTACAATTAATATATCAAGAAATGGCATATCAAGCGTGCTTGTTTGTATAGTAAACTTGATACCTGTATGTAAGTTATTTAAAACAGTGTAAAATCTTTGAAGTTCATTAGGAAATTTTACCCAGAAAATAAAGCAATCATCCAGATATCAATTTCCAGTATGTTTTTACAAAAGAGAGAAATTCATTATTATAAAATGATTCAATTTGTGTATAAAGTTTTTGTTCTAAGAATCCCATCACTAAAGTAGCGTACGTTGGGGCGAAATTTGTACCCATTGCAGTTCCTTTAGTTTGGTTGTAGTACTTGTCATCAAAATAAAAGTTATTATTTTCAAGAATTATTTGTAAATTGCCTGACAAATTCATGTATCAATTATGTTTACGTAAATTACTAGTATTTAGCGTATTCTTGTATCACTGGTGCAAACATTGGGCGGTATATGATCGGTTTATTTACGGTACAGATATTAATAATTATTGAGTTTATCTCAAAATAATTTTGGGGGCCGATACGTTTTCTTATAGTGTCCGAAAAATCTAGTGTCCGAGAAGTCTCCTTAGTAGGGACCGAAAAATCTAGTCGATGAACCATACAAGTTCGAATCAATATTCAGTGCTTTTTATCACAAGCGCTATGTTCGGTAAATACCAATTTAAATACAAATAAGTTAATTAGCTAAATACATTAAAAACTCTCCTTGAAAGTACAATGCTTTTCCATAATTCTTATGCATATGCATACCTCAAAAACAATAGCAATCGTCAATCGAGTGGTTACGATCGCTCTGATATATGTACTGACTCAATACCCTGTTGTTAAACTTACGCAATATGATGTAACATGCAGTTAACCAGTCAACAGCACAAACAGATACGCTATCATGCCTATGTGAATGGACATAACATGAATTCACTTGTAGATGTGGACTAAATGGATAATTATTATTGATTATTAGTGTTTTAAGTCGGATCTATTTCTTGTTATCTATTCATAGAACGTAGCATCGATAACAGGAAGCCTCGCTGCTCAGTTAGCGAAACGCACTAATTTATCGATTTACTGACTCGTAGCCTGCAAAGTAAAGAAGTAGTTCCCTCAAGACCGATTTCTGAATCCACCTACTAAATCCTGTTGGCTTGCGCCAACAGACTAAAAAAAGAAATACGGCAGAGAAAGGTAAATCTGTACGCAATGGGTAGTTTGTAATAGAAAATATGTAGTTCGAAATAGAAAGTGTGTTTCAGAACATTTTGACAAATAGTGACGTTATGCACCTATCAATATTTTCCCCCAGGGTGGTGGGGGAGCGGCGGGCTGACCCAGGGGAATTAAACAAATTTTATTTTTTGGAGTCTAATTCCCCACCCAAGAGTCAAGCATATTTGTCTAAATCCCCTCAGTTGGAGATGCTATATGTATATCAAATGGCCCGGGGCCTGTATTTCCAGGATATAAAATCCGACCAAAGTCTATTACCCCGGGACCCGGAATAATTCGGAATGTCAAATTCCCGCCTGTCGGGAATCGCGTTCAGTCTAAAGTCCCCTATATGCCCGCCGCCACACCCCCCCCCCCCCCCCGCTCCGGCGGAAAACATTGATAGGTGCATTATGTGCACATGGCATCGTAATCAGCGTCAAACCGCTCCGTACTACGTGTGATGCACTCTGTTAGTTACGTTGTATGTAGGTTTACCATTTATACATTTAAAAGATATTTTGAAAACTTAACAAATATACGTGTATTAAGTTCATTATGCAGTTCCCATTAATTTTCTCAACGCAAAAAATAAATATATTTGAGCAGTCTACAAACTTTGCGGACAACCCGCGTATATATATTGCGCGTATACTTCACGCGAACGTATATTTGATCAACAGTACTTTTGTACTTTTTAATTTGATGAGGCCATTTGATTACAAGAAATAAAATTACCGTATGTACACTAAGTATTGGGACACTTAAAAATAATTAAAGTTTTTAATTTTAAGGGACATACAAAAATAATTCTCGAAATTGTGTCCCAACATTTAGGGCAATATATGATACAATCTATTCTGCTTTTAACTAAGTCTTGAACCAATTGATTATTTTTATTTCTTTGGGATAATACTCGCTTACTAAATTATGTTAACTATTTAATTATTCATAATTAGAAGGAATATTTTTAGGTGACTGATGTTTATACGATCAATTATTTCTTGCTGGGGACTTAATGATAATTAATTGAGAAGCTTAATTGAGAAGACCATGTTCCAGTTGAGTACACAGTTTGCACCACGTGTCAACTACATGTAAACATACCCCTGATGGTGTACATCACTGTGAATAGATAAACAAGAACAATATACAAGTCACTATGCAACCAGCGTAGTGGCAGGCTATGGAATGTTTATACAGTAACAGCATAAGATGTTATTTTGGTGTCCCAATATTTATGGATAAGAAATAATTCAACTTTCATATGTGTCCCAATATTAAGGGGCGCGAAAAATAATTATAAATAGGGGTGTCCTAATATTTAGAGTGTCCCAATACGTAGGGTAAATACGGTATATTGCAAACTTCGTCTTGACTAATTAAATTACAGTTCACGACAATGGCAATTGAACTGATGAAAAGTTCGTGAAATGTCTATGGCGAACTTAACATAAACCAAATTATAATTCCATAAAAAGCTTTATTTATGAAAGGGTGTGAAAGGGTGTGAACATTTATGCAAGTGTGTTTAGTATCCAATACCGATGAAATGCTGTTTCCAATGTCAATGTATCGTTATTTAATATAAACGCCAGTGCAGAGATCTATTAACAAACGTGTTTATTGATAGATCTTTGGCCAGTGTACATGCTTAGTGTACATACTTGCGTCGCTGCTGCAGCCTGTTTAAAAGCACATATTACTCCTAGTCCATATATGTGTTTGCAAGTGTGTTGACCTGTTGACGTCACCCATAACCACAACGTCGTAAGCGGTTTATTAATATGGTCACCGATTATAACCGTTGTTAATTTAAATAATATGATGGCATTAAAATCATAGCGAATATAAATAATATGGTATCAATATTACCGTATAGTGAATATAAATAAGATTGTCGAAGTATGATAGTTGTGATCTTTTATTCCACTTCAGTTATGACGCAGAGTTTCTAGTACTTCTAGTTAGTAAAATTTTGTATTTTCAACTTGACGTCCACTAAAGTTTAAGACCAGGGATTCCTCGGGTTGTGACTAATGCTGTCAACAAAAAGGTCATGCAAAGAAAAGATAATAGTATTTGTTCGTCCACAAATTCATGATCCTGAGCTAGAGGCCAAACGATGACGAACATAAGAACGGCATCACGCGCTGGGCCTTCATGACGACGCACACGTGGGCAGAGGCGCCGTGTGGCCCGGGACACATGAGCCGCTGTACCACCGCCAGGAGGCGGTCGAGCAGAGCCAGGTGAAGCTGTTCAAGGTCAAGAGGATGCATGACGCGGCGCTGAAGGAGTAGCGAGATAGAAGCGCGAAAGGAGTGAGGGACGCTCGATCATTGGAAATGTGGCGGATTTTTCTAGAATTAATACGGACATTTATTGTAATGAAATATAAAAACATGTACATTTACTGAGTCTCGGATTATGGATTATTTAAAAAAAACAAAAAAAAAACAGAGAAAATCAACGAAGGTGAAAGACTCTGGGCCAGTGAAATTGGCAACTTGGCGGACTTTTCTACAATTAAAAGGGAACAATTTTGAGCATATGTGTCAACTTACAATGTATATAAAACATTATATTTTCTGAAGCAAGAATGGTCCATGACTGAAACAGAGAAAACAAAAAATTCCATGAATTTCACAGAGAAACTAATGGTAAATTCTAGTGTAAATTAACCCAATACTTCGATGACCCATATTGAATAGTTTTGAATAATGAAAAACAGTACGTATACATTAACTGAGACTCCAGGTTGTGATTTTATCAAATACAATAATTTATGTCCACATAGCCCGTCGAGGGATTCATTAAACAATTTGGAGCAGAGTAACTACCGTTTCCGTTCCATATTTATTGCCCCATACAGGATATAAATGGTAGACATGTCGATTTTGTCTGGGTTTTAGTGTAGCATTCATACAGGCTGTTTTGTATTAATGGCAAACAGGTACATGTATTTACCTCTACATCTTAAACGGGATTGTCTGTTTTTGACGCGGCACAGGTCCCTTTATCTTGTATTAATGGGCGGTATTCATTAAATTCGATATCAGATATATGTGTCGCTTTTTATGACTTCTGAGTTTGCGAATACGAATGCTGACTTGTACAATTGCAAGTTTCTTTTAATTAAAATAGGACATTCCTGCTCATAACATTCATACTTCAATACATTTAAACATTTAAAATCAATAAACAAACACCATTTTAAATACATGTTATATGAACTCTATAAAACGTATGGAAATAACAGTCATGATTATCGCGGCATTCTTTATAAAATTATTTTTCTTTGTTAAGTCTGCAAAATGCATTACATAGGTTTTAAACAGAAGTGAAATCACTGTTGTACCAGTGAATACATTGTATATGGTGGTGTCCATTTGTGTACTGATATTTGTTCATGTGATATGAACTCTATAAAACGTATTTCATTAACTTTACATTATTGTCTCAATTTCACGCAAGTCGGCAAGGCGTTCTTAGTTATTACCCCTGAAAATTGTACAAATCCGATTGTTTGTGTTGTGTTTTATTTATTTCAAGATGGCATCATTTTGTTTTTATGTTTCCAATTTCATATAGGAACAGTTCAACTGACCAATCAAAATATCTGATACAAGCATTAAATGTTCATACCGGCACTGATTTTAGACAATGACAATGTTTAAATCCCATGCAGCTACAGTTGAATTTATACGGGAACAGTTGATCGTTTTATTTACTGGTGTTTAACTGATATTAAGACATGCATTTTCGCTGATATTGTGCTTAATATTGTAAAGTTGATCAATAATACTTCATTCAGAACTCGCGTATACCAAGCACTGAATACATGTTCCAATATTTCGATTCTCCTTTTTTATTTTAAAGTTTTTGCAATACATTTTTGGAAATACGCAATTATGTTGCAATTGGATATATTCATCGAGGCAATAATGCCCTTTAGTAAACATGTACATATTAAACATATATACGGTAATCTTTACTATTTATATATTCTGTTCATGCTTGATCTAATATTTACGCAATTCTATCACACCATGTTATTTAAGATTATAACAAGATACTCGCTAATGTTTGTATAGAACAGAACAGAACAGAAATGTTATTTTCACTTAAACAATACATGTGTATCGTGATATAAACAAATAATATACATAATTTAAGTATAGAACAAAGGTTTGGCAAGTTTGTCAATTTATAATAGATATATATGGATGGACGTAATGACTAACAACGATGCACAAGTATATTGTATTTAAATATACCTATCATGGAACACATTTAAAGAACCGTTATTTGGAGCATGCTTATCGATGTTTAGAACATAAACCTATATTAATATAAATAATAGTAAATAAGAGTACGAAGGAAAAACATCCATGCTTATACATGCAATTTGAAAGGAAAAGTACAGCACTATATGCGTTTGTTTGTTAATGATACGAACCGAACGTCAATGTTTCAATGTCTCAGAATATATAACAACATAATTTTTATAAAAATCACTGCTTGCATGTTTGTATTTATATAGTTTTAAGTTGCTAACATTTTAATTGCAATAAAAGTAGTTATGGCTAAAATGTAACTAGTTGCCATTTATAATCGAAAATCTTTGTTTGAATGCCTCGCAGATGAATTTGCTTAATAACAATATCTCTTTTTTATTGTTGGTTGAAAGAAGTTGTATAAACTTGAACATACTAGGGCGGTTTCTATAATACCGCTTAATGTATTTGTTTCGTAAATTTTGATAAGGAGCGCAGACAAAAATAAAATGAAGTTCATCCTCGATATCCGAGCTATTACATATTTGACATAGTCTTTGGATACGCTCAACCTGTTGGCCTCCATATCTGCCTGTATGAATCCTTAAATAATGCGCAGAAATACGAATTTTAGTAATAGAAGTTATTAATTTTCTACAATTTATTTCATTTAGATATGACTCAAAACCAATATTATCTTTGACATTTCTATATAGCGTCAAAACACAATTTTTTTCTAACGATGCTCTCCATTCCTGTAAATATTGATCAGTCAAACGTTGTTTAAACATCGAAATAAAAGCATTTACATTAATATCATGCAAGTTCAACCAAACATCTAAAAAGCCATGTTTTTCCAGAAGTTGTTTTACGTTTGCAAACCAGTTTTGTTTTCCGTTTTCAACATCTCTCAGAGACATATTTACGATAGTTTTAATCATAATATTTTCAGAGCTACATAGTTTGAATAAATATTTAAGTATCCTAACATATCTATTTATGTACAGGGGATATCTGCCAAGTTCAGAGTAGATGGCTATATTACTTGTAGATTGTCTTACACCTAGTAGTGTTTTGCAAAATTTAATATGTATTCTTTCCAATGTATGTGATTTTGAAAAACCCCACACCTCGCAACCATACGACATAATAGGAGAAACAAAAGAATCAAATAATTGAAAAGCAGTTTTAGGCTTTGTATCATATTTTTTCAGGTTTGTTATGAGATTATTCATTGCTTTTAATGCTTTTCCCTGGAGAGTTTGTATATTCAATACAAAGCTGCCAGTATAGTTTAATGTAACACCAAGGTAGTTAAATTCGTTCACGTTATCGATTAATTCGTTCCCGTAAAACTAATTTTTGTATCACATATTGAAGTATAAAAACTGCGTCAATGGTTGACCGCCCCTTTCTAAAACCGAACTGGGCGTCGGAAATTACATTGTTTTCCTCGCACCATTTAGTGATCCTTTGGTTTAATACGCAAGTAAATAATTTTCCAAAATTGCTGAGCAAAGTAATACCCCTATAGTTTTTCGCGTCATTTTTCTCCCTTGTTAAATATCAGGAGAATTATTCCCTTTGTCCACGCATCTGGAAAAATACCAGTATTAAATATAATATTAAAAATTTGTGTAATGTAGCCTACTAATATATCGCTGGCTTCGAGGAAGTATTCGTTTAAGAGTTAGGTGATTTATTACGTTTCAGCAATAATATTGCCTTGGTGACTTCGTCTAACGTAATTGGTGTATCTAATTCGGCAAAGGCTGGGTTAAAATCATTGAAATTGTGATTAATATTAAAATCTTCCGAAATTTTCGTCCATATGTTGGCCATTTGTCGAAACATTGATTTGAAATGGTTTTCAAAATCGTCTAGGCGTATATTTGGCGTAGGCATAATTTTGGTAGTTTTAAAATAATTCCAAGAATCTTTGGGTCTTTTTGATCTCAAATTTTCGAATTCTTGTGTCCTTTTAGCTTGTACGCTCGATGTTTTTTTTTTACTGTGTGTTTGTAATGTTTTCGTTTAGTACATAGCTCCAGGCGATCAGTACCTGTGCCTGTCCTATTGTATTGCCTTAGCGCATTTTTATACCATTTTCGCTTCTTTGCAACTAAAATCAAACCATAGCTCAGAGTCATTTATACATGTAGAAACAAACTTATTTCTAGACGTAACACGCTTAGAGAACAGTGGATCGGTAACCTCTCTTAAAATGTTTGTAAATGTATTTACAAGGTCATTGATATCATTGTTATTATCTGACTGATTTGCTAGTAACGTATTCAGATCTGGCAATTTGTCAATAATGCCGTTTCTATAAATTTCCTTTTCGCTATTCTTCCATTTTACCAATTTATACTGGTACACTTCATTTTGTCTAAAGAGAAATTGTTGCAGAGTAATTCGAATGACAGCGGTGCGTGGTCACTATATTCGTTAAAATCGCATACTTGAAAATTATTAATAATAGAAAAATATTTTTCTTTTAACAACAAATAATCTATTACACTCGCCCCCATTCTATTATAACAAGTTAGTTTCCCAATACCAAAGTCATTTCCTAAACGGCCGTTCGCAACCCTAAACGAGATAGCATTACAAAGCTCAAGTAGTCTGTTGCCATGTGAATTATGTCCCTTATCTAATGACTGACGTGGCAGCGGATTATCGACCTCGTACTCAAAAGTATCAATATCAGGTACATATTTATCACAAGCAATATAATCCAACTTGCCAGATATCCGTGCATTAAAGTCCCCAGCCACTAGTACAGTGCCCAATGATTCGAAATTAAGGACGTCATTTTCTACGGAAGCGAACAAATCTGGATCAATAAGATAAGATATAGGCGATCCTTCACCCCACATATATACTGCTGCAAGATAATTATCAGTAGGTTGATTAAAGAAACAGTCAAATTTTAACCAAAGAATAGTATCATGCACATTTTTTACAACAGAAATACCATTCGTTAAGTAATCGCGTACATACAAAACAATACCACCACTATTTCGTTTAGCATTACGATGTCTAAACTTTCTATAAAAATTAAAGCATTTAAATCCTTCCAACTGAATTTTACTCGATTTGCAGGTCCAAGATTCAGTTAAAATAATAACATCATGATGCGATATGAAAGAAGTAAATTCGGAATCGTTTCTCTTACTGTCACTGAGTCCGTTACAGTTCCATATCAGCACCTTGAGCCCATCCGGCACTCCCTACGTGTCTCGCACCGGCTTCCCGTTCACATACAACGTGTCGTACACCACGTAGGCCTCGTTTCCGGCCGCCTTTTCCTGTCGAGCCTTCCAGAACAGGATTCGTCGTTTCGCTGTTATTTCCGGTGGGAACTGCTCTGCTACATAGAAGTTGGTTCCTGCGAGGTTTCTGCTGCATTTTCGTAACAGCTCCCTGTCCGCAAAAAGATTGAACTTGCACACTATTCCCCTGGAGCTTCTCATGCCGGAAGTCGCGCCCCCAGCCGGATGTTACGCCTCGACGGGGCCACCAATTCGATGTGCTCTTTCAATTGTTATCCCGTCCACTACATTCTGGGCAAGCTTGAGTTTGTTGACCATGAAGGATCTAAACAGCACTTCCGTTTTGGATGGGGTTTCACCAGCCTCCTCTGGTATATTTCCAAATATAAGATTGTTGCGCATAGACTGTGAGCACAAATAGTTCAGATCGTCGGCCATTTTGTTTTTATCTTTTTCCAAGGACTCTATTTTGCGCCGTGTTTCCTCTAGGTCCATTTCCGCCGTGTCCAGTCTGTTGCTGACTTTGTCAATTTTATCGTTGGTAGCTTTAGACGTTGCGTCTATGTGTAGCCATAAGTTTTTCAGTTCATTTTCAAAATTATCAACTTTCTTATCAAGCGACCCCAATTTCGCTCCTATTTCCACAAGTGTAATGTTCATTTTACCCAGTGCAACTATGTCCGCATTTGATGGCAATTTCCCTGCCTGTTTTTCGGCCATGTTCGTCTCCGATGTACTACTTGTAGTAGTTAACACGCAGTTTTCTGAGTTGTTGTCAGCGTTCTCATTCAATAATGTCTCGAACGGATTAGATGTTGACACGTTTTGATTGTTGGTCGTACAAAACTGAGTTCGTCTCACGCAAAAGCCGGCTTATTTCGACCGATGAATTGCCCGGGGGCGAATCTCCCAATCTGAATATTTTGCTTTCGTTCAGTTCGTCATCTGTTTCACTACGTTTCTTCTTTTTTCTTCCTTTTCCAGCACCCATATTACTCCCGTTTTTGATCCATAATCAGACCTGATAATTCCGAATAAGTGTATCCAAAAAATTTGAAAATCGAACCACAGATACCAAAGTTATGATCAAAAGTAACTCCAATATGAAAAACACGTCCTAACACCTCGGAGTCCTATACATTATCGAATTACATTATACTTTATAGACAAAGAACAAAATTATCGTTGTTAAACTACGCAATAAACAACGCAAAAAGAAGTTCCGATTCTGCGCGAAGCATATTAAAAAGTAGTCCCAATAACAATTGCAAAAATATGTGTCAAATCATGTTAGAATCGAAATAATTTTCGCATTATCGTTGTTTATCGGCCAATAAACAACTCTTTGTCGTTCTGATGCGTGGATATAAAACAACTCTGGCTAACGCCCTCATGGTTTAATTCCTATTTATCCCAAATCGAAAATAATTTCTTATTTTAATAATGATATTTAAGTCGTGAACATTGGTTGACATTATTTTTGTCTAATCAATATTTTCTTTTATTTTCGTACTTGGACACATGTTGTTGTTAAGTTGTTTTACTGGTTAAGATACACCCCCTGTACGTCGGTGCAGGTTTGGGGGGGGGGGGGGGGTCCCTGAGACTGAAAGGGATTCCCGACAGGCGGGAATTTGACACGCCCAACTATTTGCAGGTCCCGGGAAATAGACTTGGTAGGGTTTTAGTAATATTGGCCCCAGGGCCATTTGATACACCATTCTCCGCCTGAGGTGATTTAGACAAAAATGCTTGGCTCTACGGTAGGGCATTAGACCCCGTAAAATCAAATAAGTCAAATTCCCCTGGGTCAGCCCGCCGCTCCCCCAACCTTGGGAAAAATATTGATAGTTGCACAATACCAGTAAATTTCTGGTATTACCAACGTATCATCATTATGTATCACAGTTCACGTCTTTCCTTTTTCCTACTAACAACAAAATTATTTTAAGACGTTTCTTGTACACATTTAATACTGTGAACCGCGGGACTTTACTGGTGATTCCAAGCACCGTAATTCATGGAATGTTGCTCTTAATTACGAGTCTCAGACATGAACTGAATACATAGAAATAAAAATATCAACGACCGTATGCGATACAGACTGTAATTACAGCCTTAACAGTGTTTAATGGAAAGACCAAAAATAATAAATTATGTGTTTCGGGCAACGGTCTCAAACAGTTAGGTAGGGTCAGGATTGTTTTGTGTTGTTTTTTTTTACTTTTTTTGAAAGACACATTTCGGTAAAAAAAAACATTGAAAATTATCTAAAATCTGACAACAATCGTCGCTTAAAACTTTAAGGTCGGCAATTTTCGGTAGGTAGGGTTGGGCTGCCCGAAACACAGGATTTTTTGTTTGTTTTGCCCTAAACATGAACGGTAATAATAACTGGAAGATATAGCGTTTAATAGCATTACCTCCATAAAACCTTAATAGCATTATCTGCGTTCATTTATACGGAATTTTTCTTGATGAATACTTCGTCAGAACTAGCACGTTTTAGTAGAGGTTTTATATTATCGGAAATTACTCGGCAAAGACTAATCATGCTACAAAAAGAGGTGAAATCCAAATTAACAGTTACTGACCATAACTTTGTATAAATTGATACACTTAATTGTTGGCATAGGATAGTTTGCCAGAAAAGAACTTTGTGCAGTCACCAGTAATCTCAAGAGACACCAATGTACAAGTGCTGGTTCTAACAAAATTCTTGAATGTATCCTGGAACGCAACAGTATCCCGAAATAAGGTTCCAGGTTGTCACTTGTTTTAAATTTTAATCATGGATGTATTAATCTGCGTGTATTTTTATAGTATCACGCATGGGATGTCCTTCTTTCCCAGGAACTAATACGTTTCACAATACCACAGTGACAGATGATGTATATCATACACAAATACGCTTAATAAACCCTCGTAAATGTCCTGATCTTTAAACGCATGCGATGGCGACATCTATGCCCTGGAGAAATTTGGGAAAGCAGTTGTTCAGTATAAATACGTGATTGGATACATTATAAATTATGTCGTCAAGCTGATAAACAAATAGAATGACAAAATACACACGAAGAGACCCTATTATTGGACCATAAAACAATAAATTAACTAGAACGACGAAAACTAGATTGACAATTTCTAGTTTTGTAGAGTCTGACTTGCAACAACGGCTGATGTAGGTCTGATTCAGAAAGCACGATTTTCATTGCGTCGTATTTGAGATGTCAGTAGATTTCATTCATTCTAAAAGTATCTTGATTATAAATCAATTTCCGGGGGATAAAGTACAAAGGGGGAACTAACTGTGGATGTGACAGGCGCCCATTATAAACATGTTTCAGGTAAATGAAATGAGTTATGGTCCTTGTGCTATGAATTCAGTTATGGTCCTTGTGCTATGTATTCAGTTATGGTCCTTGTGCTATGTATTCAGTTATGGTCCTTGTGCTATGTATTCAGTTATGGTCCTTGTACTATGTATTCAGTTATGGTCCTTGTGCTATGTATTCAGTTATGGTCCTTGTGCTATGTATTCAGTTATGGTCCTTGCGCTATGTATTCAATTATGGTCCGTGTGCTATGTATTCAGTTATGGTCCTTGTGCTATGTATTCAGTTATGGTCCTTGTGCTATGTATTCAATTATGGTCCTTGTGCTATGTATTCAATTATGGTCCTTGTGCTATGTATTCAGTTATGGTCCTTGTGCTATGTATTCAGTTATGGTCCTTGTGCTATGTATTCAGACACTGTTGTGAGCTTCTGAAACTTCCATTTCAATTCTGGAGTCATCTTAATTCATGGAATGATGCTCTTTCACTGCAACAAACTCATTGTTGACAACTGTACATGTGTAAATCGAATAAAACGTAACTATATATGTCCCTTAGGCAACCATGGAAGTACTTACACAGGACGAGACTTATACGGTGATCAAATCCTGACTTAAATTTAACCCTTCTTATCCTACATAGTGTACATTACTCTCTCAAATTCTGGAGAGAGCGTACATTTACTCCTAGATTTTCAGAAGTAAGCGTACACTTACCCCCATTACAAATATTTATCTGGAACACTGATGGTGTGTGTCCTCAATTCATTGTTAAATAAAGCTGTAAATAAAATAACAATATCACAGTGAGATACGAAGAACAGGTGAGTTAATATTTTTAGGAAATAAAACACTACAGTATTTTAGGCATTATAAATAAAACAATAAAGATGTCAGCTTTTTTCAGACAAAAATAATCAAGCTTTCACTAATTATGAAATAATTATTATATAATTTTGTTGTAATCGATTCTATCAATAATGTTTCTACTCGAAAATATAAATAGAAAATTATCCTGATTTAATATGTATCTATATTTATGCGAAATATGCTCCACCACCATTTACCGTGTGTTGTATCCTGTGTGATTTTATGCCTGTTTAATCGAAAACATAAAAGAAATATTGACGCGATATCTTGTTGGAAGAAATTTATTTATTTTTTGTTTGTTTGTTTGTTTGTTTGTTTATTTATTTATTTATTTATTTATTTATTTATTTATTTATTTATTTATTTATTTATTTATTGTTTTTATAATAATAATAATAATTTATTATTATTATTATTATTATTATTATTATTATTATTATTATTATTATTATTATTATTATTATTATTATCATTATTATCATTATTATTATTAATTATTATTATTATTATTATTATTATTATTATAAATAGTAGTAGTAGTAGTAGAAGTAGTAGTAGTAGTAGTAGTAGTAGTAGTAGTAGTAGTATTTTTTCTTCTTCTTCTTCTTCTTCTTCTTTTTATTATTATTATTATTATTATTATTACTACTATTATTATTTACCGATAGACTGCTTATTAATATCGAGACAGTTCAAACATAAGATGACGACGGAAAACACGGAACCCGTCATTTCCATGAGGACGTCATTGCCTAGCGACTTCGAACTCACTATCGGTGCTGCATTGTGTATACAAAGAATTCAACAGCGCCGATTATTATTCCACGTCGAAATCATTGTTATTACAATTTTATTTTTTTTAATGGATCAGTAAGTAAAGCTACTAACATTATAGAAAACGACAGAAATGTAAATTCTAATAAAATAACTTTAACGAATCATTATAATTATAGTAAAGTATCCCTAGCGAAAAATACATACGAGCATTAATACACTGGCAACCAGTTTGTATCTTGTACCTTGTCCATAAGACTCTGGGACAGCACTATACTTTAAGATGGAATTTAAACTAAAATGAGTTGATAACAAACAACATTAGTCCGCTACACTCTAGAACATTTTAACGTGATTGGAACACATAACACAAGAGGCATACGCATACGTTATATATATTAAAAAAAGGTTAATTTTTCATAATTTCTAATAACTAATTCAATTGACTGTTATAGAAAGGCGAGTTTGTCACCAGGCCTGGCGCCCCCAGGGCGGGGTCTGTCCAACGAGAGGCGGGATGGACTCCACGAGAGAACGTGCTTTAGCGCACACCCGACCCTCCGATCTGAACGGCGTGCTGCGAAACCCAAGGAAACAGCTCTCATCTGAATACACAGGTGACGATAAGTGAATTTGTTGATAGATGTACAATTTAAATACTAAGTATTTGTTCGTTTTTATTTCAATGCAGACAGTTTCGCCATTTGATTCTTATATTTACGTTCACTTTGATGTATTCGTTCGTTTATTTTGCTCAATAAATCGTTGCTATTTGCAGAACCAAATATGCCAGACACATACACTACTTACCCAAGCCCCGCAATTATACAGATGGCCAGATACGTGGAGGCTAAAAACATCAAGCGCCAACTCGGTGAATGAATAGCCCAACAATGCTACACAGCTGCTTCAGTCCAAGAATTCAATGAGGCCTGGCCAAAGCCCGGCAAAATACCGGCACAGTTTCAAGATGACCGCCAGTTCGCGGCAGAACGTGTACGTAGCCAATACGTGTATGTAGTGAGAGAATGCTATTCTTACATCAGCGAAAAATACGACCCTGTGCTGCAAGAAAGAGAACAGGAGCTGGAAAAGAAACGTCAGAGTCTGCTGGAAAAGAAGGCGATAGAGGACGAGATAAAGAGACCTAAAATGAGAAGGGCGATGGAACTTGACTTGAAGAGGCAGGAGTTGCTGAAGAAGAAACAGCGCGAGAAATCAAAGAAGAAAGGTAGGAAGAAGGAGAAAGGAAGTTCCGTTGAGAACACATCATCCTCTGATAGTAAGCAAACACCAGTACTTGTCGAAGATGGTAAGAACAAGAATTCCCCCACGACAATGCTCGCGGCAGCTCTGAAAACTTTTGAAAACCCCGATAAGAAGACCAATGTCGCCAAGGACGTACACACAGAGGAGCACACTCCTGCTCCACATCAGAGCGAGAGTCCGGAAGTGGAGTCCATGAACCACCGTATACGGAGGCTCAATCTGAAGTACCTCATTGGCCCTGATGGCAATACAACCAACATGGTACCGGCCCCGCCGACCTGCGAGAAACCAGACACTGTCAGCTACAGTAAGATCCGAAGACACAGATTCGTTGGAGATGGACACACTAAATACGAAAACTTCTCACACAATGTGCCAAGCGTCCCAGCCTCGTCTACAAATATCAACACGGAGACAGGTGTAAACACGTCTCATGTGAAAGAGAAAACTCTCCAGGAAGTGAAAGAAGATCTGAAATCTAAAGGCGAAACAAAGCTCAGCAAGACTGAGATCAAAAAGGGCTGCTGTGGGATTTCGAACCTGATCGATACAACCACGTTCCGCCCGTCGACCAGCAGACGCGAGATCACACGACGCCACAAAGAGGTCGTGACCGGACAGTTCCGGCAACACGAGAAACTAGCCGTCAAGAGCTGGAACGCCACCACCGCCAAGATAAAGGTCGGATTCAAGTCCAAACTGAGGAAAGAGCAGGAGCAGTTCTCCGACCAAAAAACATGAACTTGACGTTAAATATCGCGAGTTGGATTTTTTTCTTGCCTTAAATAAATATTGTTTTTGACATAGTTTTGTGTTGTCTTAAACGTGGGTTTAATCAGGATATTACATGTTTTCTTGACAAAAAAACATCTTAGTTGAGTTCCATATATACATCTGTATAAGTATTATCTAGAGGCGACCTGTTTATCAGAGTTGAAACACAGGATTTGATAAGCATGGAGAATTGTCTACATTTAAGCAAGGTACGGTGTACGTGTATCGTGTATCTAGATCGCTTAACAAATAATGATTATGTATGAATATCCAATCTCTTGTACACCGGCTACATTTCATTCACCTCCGTAGTTTGCTCGGAAAGAAGTCCCAACTTATGCACGTGGCTTTAGTCACATGGTCATAACATTAAAAACACCAACCTCCGCGCAAAGATCTGTGTTCCAGCATAGCTGGTTTAAATCCCTGTCTGCACAAAGTTCCACGTGACCATAGGCAAACACTTGGCGCAAAATAAAATCTAGGACAAGCACATTATAAAAACGTGGACAACGTACAATCCTTGCGTTGTTATGTTTACATATATATATATATATATATATATATATATAAAATAACGATAAAATTAAAATTTTGTACAAAATAAATCTTCAATCTCCTCATAATCGTCTCCCCTGAAAACTTCCAAATCTTTAAGTTTTTAACTCGTGGTTGCAGTGGCAACTGAGAAGAGTAACAATGTGGAAGTAACCACTGCGAGGAGTTTGTGAAAACGCAACGCTCAAATTGATATTCATTAATTGTGTCTACATGTGTGAACTGATTACATCTGTGTAAATGGGCATGAAAATAGTTCCATTGATAGGAATCAAAAATATTGTTTTTTCCCCATTTATTATCATTTAAAACATGAAATGTCTTTAAAAAAAGACAATCGACGTTGAAATTAATTATGATATATCATTTTTATCCTAAACATAATACAAGAGGGCCAAGAGACTTCTCGGACCCCAGATTTTTCGGGCACCATAAGAAAACTTCTCAACCCCAAAACTAATTTGAGATTAATTCAATCATTATTAATATCTGAACCGTACATAAATCCCATTTTTTCACCAGTGATACATGAATAACATAAATAATGTATATTAACATACTTGTTAGATAAATTTGTCAGGCAAATTTAACAAATTAACAAAGTAAGAAAGTAATTGTTGGAATGAATGAACATTATTTTTTATCAGACGAGTGTAGTTATTATTAAGTAATATACCCTAACTTTGTCTTAGAAGTTATCCAATGCATAAACATTTCGAAGTAAAATAATCATTAATACGGTGCACATGTATCCTAATTAAAAGCAATCTTCATGGAACATTCAGCGCATTTGAAATAATGATGACTTCATTTTTGGTAACACAAGCATAAAATTTCATTAGACTATCGTGATTTAAAATCGGTAGGAATATGATGTATCAAATGGTTCTATGTATATTTAGTATTGCAAAGAAGGGTATTCATGCTACGCAAATGAAGTAAAAGTAACATGAATAACATTTCGACGTATTCCGAGACACGTTTCACCACATTGTATTAACAGAAAGATGTAACATCAGTGCCTAAATCCGCGACTGTCCTAAATCCACCACCCCATCCAAATAAGCGGTTGTATAATGGCGATTACTTTTTGTATTGATTTAGATCAATCAGACGCTTTCCTTAAAGACGTTCGCGACAAAAAGAAAATAATTGGGTTAATTTCTCTTTTTGCTTTATTTTTTTTTTATTGTATATAGGTTACAATATACTAATTTCATCCCTAATGTCCATTCAAAATAAATATTTTAATACTAAAAGTTCATAAAGCATATATAATAATAAAAAACACACGCATACAATGTATTTCCAAACAAATTTAGTTCAGAAATGATCCATTAAATATCTCCATTCTATTGATACGTTGTTTATGTATGTTAAAACGAAACCGGAAGAAGGCTACACAGGTACCATATATGAAATCCAATATTTCCCAAACAAGTTCGGTGAGCCATTCTTTTTATTAATGTTTTGGTGTAAGTATACATTGATGCATATATGTGCGAAATTGTAAGAAAATCTGTCGTTTGGAACAAAATATGCATTTGATAAAAAAAATGAAGTTTCAGAAAGCATTATTAGTTTCCATTTGACACACTTAAATGTCCAGTCAAATTCATTATTTAAGCAGTAAATACAGGTAAAGCGTTTTTATTATCGACATACACATGTATATTGCCAAACAAAGCATGTACAAACATATCAGTTGAAAGAACCTTGTTTGAAATTTTTTTTATCCTTTATACTTAAAACATTGATAAAAATCCAAACTGAAAAAGGGGCTTCAACAGATACCGAATTCAAAACCCAATATTTCCGGAACAAGGCCGGTGACCCCTATTTTTTAAGATTGTTTTAGTTTCAGTATACAATGACGCATGTATGTGGGATCTTTTAACAAAATCTGTCGTGTGGAACAAAAGATATTCGTATATTTGATAAATTATTGATGTTTTTACAGGCATATTTAATGCATAATTAACCTCGTTAAGTGTCCATTACAAGTCATTTGTTAAATGATAACTGTAGATAAAGCGCGTTTTATCGTTAAAGTGCACTTGTATATTACCAAACGAAACATTTAAAAAAAAAGATGCATTTTAAAATCTTCATCTTTGTTTGACTATAAACTCTTTATATTATTCAACATTTTAAGTAACACAAATTTAAAAAAGGCTTCGACAGGTACCGTATTCAAAATTCAATATTTCCGGAAAAGGGCCGGTGACCCTTATTTTTTAAGACTGTTTTAGTTTTAGGATACATTGACGCATGTTTATGCCAAGTGTTATGAAAATCTGTCGTTGGAAAAAAATTGAAGGAAATTGTTGCGAACGTCTTAAACAATGCTAACGAATTTTTCTTGATCCGGGGAGTAATTCAATATTTAATCCAATTGTTTTGTCCATGACCCCTTAATGTAAAGAAGACTGCCAAGGGGGATCTATTTCATACTGCGCGCACGCGCAGTTTTGAGGCCGCACATGGTTTCCATGATTAAATCAAATTTTCGTGTATTAATATTATGTCCATGTGAGCATGTGCAACATAAAAACATCATTTATATATTGACACTGAATACATTTAATGAGGGCAAAATGCACATTAAGCATGCACGTGTTTATAAAATGTTAGTCACCTAAGTAATTTTACGCCACTCACAGAGCGCATTACTTTGTCCCCACACAAAGCCTCAGTTTCTAAACCATACAATGATCTATTTTTTTGTGTCGCCTAGTCAGGCGACACAAAAATACGTTTTTGAAGAAATTGAAACAAATATTAACAACACACAACATTTAAAAATAAATGTTAAATAAGAACAAGAGTCAAACAGTCAGCATGACACAGTTCCTGATCAACGCTTTTCCACCAGGCGTATTCGGATCACGATATTAAAACAAGAAGGCCAAAGCGCTCACCTGATAACTGGTACAGATGAAGACCATACTGTTGATACAGGTTTGAAAATTAAGATATCTGAACAATACACAGTGGGGGTAGGATCAATTTTATTTAAAACATCGGTAAGTGTAATGGGCTAACTAAATTATGAGTTGGGTAGTGGATGTGCGTTTTTTTGCTAATGGTTCTCAAATCATTTTTCTCAATATTCTTACCTGACCCTTTTTCATTAAGTCATTGACAATTCTGGAAAATGCACAAACAGTAGATTGTGCTGTCTTTTTCGCAAACAGTTTTGGAAAACTAGTTGCAATGCGATACTTGCAATGGCTGTGCTATAAGGTAAAGTTTTGCTTTTTCTTTGATAAATTTCTCTCCAATGATGATAAATTATGTTAATGCAGGCTCTGAAGACATCAAAGTTGCATGTACAAATAACTGCATGCAAGTCTTGCAACAATTAGAAATCAAATTTTATCAATCAAGTTTATGGTCATGCGCAAACTGTGTAAGTTTGGTCAACATTTAATCAAAAATCGTGTGTGCAAGCCAATCATTGATAACTTTCATTGATGATGTGTTTTTTTCCAAACACAAGGGGCAATAACTCTGGTGTTTCTGGCCCGATCATCCGTATATTCTACTTCACCTGAATTCTTACGTTCATAGACAAACTGTACACGATTGGTGAAAATTGGATGAAAAATCAAGTCTCCTGAATAATGTCCACTATTGCATATTGTTTTCACAAACAAAGGGCAATAACTCTGGTGTTTCTGGTCCAATCTTGCTTATATTCGACTTCACCATTAATCTTATGGTCATAGACAAACTGTGCAAGATTGGTACAGATTGGATGGGAAATGAAGTCTCTATCCTGTATAATGTCAATTTTTGCATATTTTTTTCACAAACAAATGGCAATAACTCTGGTGTTTCTGGTCCGATCTTGCTTATATTCGACTTCAACCGTAATCTCATGGTAATAGAGAAACTATGCAGTATTGGTGAAGATTGGATGAAAAAATCCTGAATAATGTCCATTTTTGTATATATGTTTTAATAAACAAAGGGCAATAACTCTGGTATTGAAACACGATCTGGCCCATTTTTGACATCTGCTGAGATCTGATGGTCATACACAAACTGTGAAAGTTTGTTCAAGATTGGATGGAAAATAAAGTCCATACGTTGGAAACGGGCACTTTTGCACTTTTTTGCATGAAAAAGGGGCATTAAACTGGTGTTACTGGTGTGATCTGACCCAATAACTATCCCATCCGAGATTTTATGGTCTTATACAAACTGTGCAAGTTAGGTCAAGATTGAATACAAAATGTAGTCTTTATCGCGATAACGGTCCGAATTGTTGACGGCACCTTGACGACGGACGATAGAAGCCGGACGACGCCGGAGAGGTCCCCTATTCAAATAGCTCACCGAGCATTTCGTGCTCAGGTGAGCTAAAAACACACACTTGAAAATTATTTCCGAATAAGCAAACGTTTTGTGTTTCTTTTAAGTAAATAGAAATTGCTTGAAAAATGGATTTCATCGTTTAAAAATATTATTTTCAAGCAATTTTAAAGATTGGTGGCGGATTTAGGCACTCACAAGCTCATTTCAATACACTGTTTAGGCCTTCAATCACGCTAATTATTTTTCGTGCTCCAAATATTCGAAATGTAACCAAAACATGCCAGCAAATGAACATTAAACCTAACTTGATTTATGTGAATGTGTGTGTCGATTGGTTAACTACTTTTGAAAATATCGTAAAAAATACCTTCCAAATATGGCGGATTTAGGTGTTATTCAATAGATGTATGAATAACATCTACTGCAGAAGTTGGTAGAAAGGTGCAATACTTTATTTAAATAATTTTTAATAAAACCGCATTTCAAACCCAACATGCAAAGTAATTGTATAAATGTAATCAATAATTTCTTGAAATATTCGGGTTTATGAATCTCTTCACACTAATTGACGCATGTATATTAACACTGCTATACAGCTTGCTAAACGAGCGTTATTTTTAGAATGATCTGGAATGTGTTGAACTCACTAGAATGAAAGAGAGGTGTGTGTATTTCGAAGTTTATGAGGTCCCTCCGCGCCTGAGGCTGCTTTATGTGAGGAACCGGAGTGTGTCCCAGCACTACTACCTAATTAACTTACTGGAGACTCACGAAAGTTGGGACGAATTTTGAATCATAGCTGCAATTGCCAGTTATTTAATTTTTACTGAAAGATATTTTAATTTTGGTGTGGTCTTGTGCTGGGGAAACGGGAGTACCGCAGAAAAACCATACCGGACAGGTGACCACCAACCAAACTCACAGGCGCCGGCGGTAGGAAGCGAACCCGGGACGCCTAGGTGAGAAACGAGTGTACCAACCACTGCGCTAGCCGGACAGCGAGAATGAAAGAGAGCGTTTTGCTATTTATAGAGCGTGCCGTTTATGTGGGCTAAAAAAACTAGTTATTTAATTCTGGGAATGAATATAATGTCGTGTTCATGACATAAAATAAAAACATGTTGATTCTTATGCTCAGTTATAGAGCGTATGCCGAGGATATGTTTATAACTTTATTTTAACCGCTTATGTAAACAATTCTGTAAATTTTTAATCCCAAAAATATTCAACAATTATTGGTAGACATTAAACAAGTGTTGTAAGTCTGCATTCGCAAAAATTCTCCCGCAAAAGAAAATTTGCCCAATAGAATGATATTTACCGCTGCATAATTAACTTATCCCGCCATATTTCCAGCTTTTCATTGGTACACATTTACAAAATTCTAAATCTCTAGGTCAAAAGTGATCTAAGACAGCTACGCCGAAAAACATAAAATTTTATGCTTTATTTCTATGCTTGTAATCCTAAAAATCAACTTTAATGTACGTTAAATACTTTCTTCCGTTTTGACAAGATTTTTACCATTAAGCCAGTTGCAGAGGTGTATGGTGAGAGCAACGAACGACAACTCTGCTAGGAGATTGATCAAGATCCACGGCTGCAGTCCAAGAATATTTCAGTGACAGGTGCGCATTAAAAGCAGAATTCTGGCATATGTTAAAATAATAGAAATATGTGCCTTACAGTCTTTTCCGCGTAGCTCTATATGTCACTTCTTTACCCAATTAATTATTTATTAGAATGCACCGTAAACGCAATAATTGCAGCAGAGAATAAATAATTTCAGTATTATTTAATCATTGGTTAATAATGCTTAACGATTCATAATAAAAGTATCGTATTCAGTTCGGTTCGCATGTACTGTGGCTTTCTCTAAAAGTATCATTTACATATATTTGTATATTGATTTCTTAATTATTATTACAAACTTTTTTTTTTTTAATAATTTGGGAGCAAATGTAGAAACGAAAAAAAACAAACACTCTTTATTTGTGCTTTGAACAAGAAACGCCAAATATCGTTATATCATTTTTCGATATTTCTTGCATATGTTGAATACTGCTATGTTGTGAATCTTGGGAACTTTGATGTATTATGTGATTTCCAATTACAGTAATTCGCGGTATGTTGCTCTTGATTACGATTCACGGATATCCATGGAATACATAGAGATTCAAATATCAACGATCGCGTGTGTTATAAGGACTTCGTTAATTACGGCCTAAAAGGAAACGATGGGAACGTGACCCCCACCGCCACCCCCACCCCAATATTTCCTGCCGACCCTAATTTCTGACTTTCGGTAAAAAGAGCTGTTTTCATTAAGTTTTTAAGTTTATTGCCCAAAAATGTCGTTTTTTATGACCTTTTCTTTTATAGAAAAGGTTCAGTTTCTTTGATGGGAGGCGTTTAAACATTTTACATGCAGTCCAATATACCTAATCACATCACCATTAATACTTCGTCAGCACTAACACGTTTTAGTAAAGATTTATACTCTGGGAAATTACGCGGCAAGGAGCGGAATAATACTGCAAACTCCAGTCAATGTTAACTACATCGGAACTTTATTAAAATGATATGCATTAACTTTAATCACAGTCAAATATCACAAACATAGTCTATTAAGTTTGGTTCACAAACCAAACCATTTACACATAGCCAATTATCATATCATAAGATGAACACGAATCTACAAAAGAAAGGATGTGCAAGGCTGTCGTAGGGAACCAAACACCTGGTTACCAGTCTACACTCGGCGCAGTGGAGTTTTCTTCATGGTTGGAAATCGCTACGGCCTTAATTATAGTCTTCTGATTAAGGTTATGGGGTGGCCAATCTATAATGTCCTCAGTGCGTTGCTGACGTACATTACTTTGGAAGTGATAATTGTGTCACTCCCTTAGTTTAAGTAGGAACCAGGAATACAGTAGCCAATCTTCACTAGGCACATCGGTGCTGCTTATGGAACGTGTATGGGTATTAGGTGGCCAGTGTACAATAGGCTACTTAATGTGCTACTTCTTAAATGTATTGGGATCCGGTGATCAGTCTCCATTGGTCTTACATCGCACACGGATAAGGGTACATTATGGGTCAAACACGTCTAATATTACGCAACACATACATTTCGAGTCGGTTTGTAACTCGCTATCTCGTGTCCCAAACTTTGAATATACACTATCCCACAGAGTAGTAGGAAATTAATAATTGATAATTGCGATCTTCCTCCAGACAACGTACTGTTTCGAAAACTCGTGCAGTGGCGACGTTTATCCCCGGGAGAAATCTCGGAAAAACAGTTGTCCATTCATACGAGATTGATCCGGACATTATGAATTATTATGCTGTCAAACGGATATCTATATATACAATTATAAAATGCTCAATGGAATTCAGAGGTCCAAACTTCTTCATTTAGGTGTATAACTAATTTGGGAAAAAGTGGAGTGCTACCTTAAAAATAACCTGTAAACGCCACCTTATGGAAAACAGAAAGCTGATCATCTATCTTTATCATTCTAGTCATCCACTCAATGCATACAAATAAACACATACAGAGACTATATATCCTCGAACCAGTGTAAAATTAAATTGTGGAAATAAAATAACAACAGACAACAACATGAACCAAATAGTATATAAAACTTTTAAAATAAATGCAAAACACGAGAACCATGGTGGTCATGGGTTGCCCACCAGAGCAAGAGGCCTAAATGGTGGTGTGCTATTGTTACTCTGTTGTCAGTAAAATTAAATTGTGTAAAAAAAATAACAACATAAAAACATATTCCAAAATGAATGCAAAAATTCCAAGTGAACCATAGTACTGCTTCTCTTTTTAATGATAAAAACCCTTCTTACACAAGTAATATTACTGGCAAAAAGGAAATATACTGATATATTCGGTTTCTCGGTTTAATCTGAAAATTACTTAAATGGGAATCTAAAAGATCCGAATATATTTTAACATAAACTAAAAAGTTCAGACTTTCAAACAAGGCACACGTTTTCTGGTGGGCTATGAATATGAACAGGAGAACTGCTACATAATTAGATCAAGACTTCCATTTAACATATATAACAGAAATCACAAATTTTCACTATAAATACTACATATATAACAATATCACATAATACTTTTGTATAAATAATCATTCAATTGTTGTCATTAAATAAGAAATAAAAGCACATGTTTATTAAATGTCTAGTATCAAAATAATAGAATTATTCTAGCATTTTCGGTGCTTATCACACTGAGACACAAAAAACAGCTTAACAGCAAATGTTTACATTATAAAATACTACAACTTTTCAGACATTAAAAATTGTCCATTTTTTTATGATAAAATAATACAAGATATAATTTTTGATCACTCCATTCAATTGCCTAACCATTATCTATTATGCATATTTTACTAATATCATTATAAATAGGATTTCAGGAAGACAACCTGGCACATCCAAATCAGAGTTTTTTTTAAACAGTTGTGCATTAGACAAGTAGCATAAGTGTCGACTCTACGGTGTGCCACTTGTAACTACTTGTCGATCACAGCGAGCAGCAGGTTCTTGTATTTGCCGCTGCATTTGCTGTTCACTGCATCATACAGTGTCTGGCTGTGCTTCTCATAGTAACACTGCTTTATGTCCTCCAAGTCAACCTGAGCATGGTAGAAAAGTACATCGTAAGGTTTATGACATACAAGAAATTGAAATTTCTTGAATATTCTCTGTATCCACTCTATTGCAATGTAACTAGAAATCACTCAGGGAGTGCAGACTTCTGCAAAGGCAGCTCATTCCCCCATGTGTAACTAACAAGTTATAGTTATATTGTGGCAATTTGCCCTGCCTTCTAATAATAAAGATTCCCAAAAAAAATTCAGTGTTTTCAGACAGTGATACTGATCATCACAACATCTAATCATTTGTTCATTGGCCCATTACCAACCTTTCCAGAAAATTTCATGCAAATCTTTTCAAAAGCTTTTGTGTAAAGTTACTAACTTAATAGAAAACACTAGCAAACACATAACCTTCCTGGTGGAAGTACCGGAAATAAAATTGTCAATTATATTAGTGCATCTTCTTGATGTTATCCGGGCAATATTTCTTTATCTCAACAAATACAGTCACTAATTCACATGATCAATTAAGTAGTTAAAAGGAATTTTTCACCTCATGACTGATCAAGTTTTGAGTTTGAGACCCTAGACTGACCTCAGATCTGGGGACAATGAGACGGATCATCTGGTTGTGGTTGGTTCCCATGGCAGTGAAGCAGCTGTGAATCTTCTCAGTGAAGAACTGGACAGGGTCCTCCACTGCCTTCGCTGTAAAAAGCATCAGGTCAGATCTATATTATCGATACCTTGAGAGACATATTCATGTATAAAGCAGGTCATATATTTTTTTATTCTTCTCCGTATTTTCCCCTATTCTTATTATTTTTTTACAAAATCTCAATTTTCAAGAATTGATGACAGTCATTTATGTTTCAATGTGACGTAATTTACAACCTGTTAGGTACAGGGTGTTTTCAAAATAAGATAACAAGGTAATTTATCACCTACATATTCTTTATGAATTGTTGTTGCCTTCACGATCGAGAATAATTTTATTACAGAATCATCTGATAAAAAAACACAATTGAGGTTGACATAATTCCCCCAAGACATGCCAGATCACTACATAATGGTTGAAGAAAAGAGTCTACCAGTAGAATGGGTTGCTAAGAGGTTTAATATTAATGTAACACCAATTGAAGGTCAGTTCCCCAATATAAGTACTATGCAAAGTTGTATTTGTGTTCGTACTGTAGCGTGGAGGAGTAGCCAAATTGCAACATAATTTTATAAAACGTCTATTGTTTTTTTTTACTAAATTAAAGAAAACAGCAATACAAAAGTTTTATAGTTAGACAATTTATTATCAGCTTGCTATAAACTGACTTTTGTACATACCCTGTACACTGACTGAAACTGATGACGTCAGTCCCGTTTTAGCAAGAAAAGGGTACTGCCATGTTTTTTTTATTTTAACAAGTTGTAAACAAAATAAATTGTATTTTGTTATATTAAATGTAAGAAAACTTTTACCAGTTTTAATAAGTGACAAAGCATTTCATCCTCAGAGCTTAATGAAGGAAAATGTTTCATTTGATTGTTAAAATCGTCCGAAACTGATTTACCAGGATACATCTTGCCATGTATAACACTTGGTCATATATTTGTTAGATAACGACAGTGACCACTTGCCATATATAGCATCAGGTAATATATATTTGTTAGATAAAACAGTGTCATCTTGACATATATAGCATCAGGTTATACATATTTGTTAGATAGCAACTGAAACATTTGCCATACAGTATATAGCATCAGGTCATATATTAATTAAATAACAAGAGCATCATCTTGGCGTATAAAGCACCTGGTCATATATTTGTCAACTAACAACAGTGAGTTCTTACTATTTTATCATTACTGGGTAATGAATAGATTTTTCAAGAAACAAAAGCTGCAATGATATAAACGTTTATGCCATTTATATTTTTTATTAAATAATATGTTCTAATAGTTCTTATGTACTTTATTCGTATCATTTCTGTGAATTACTGAAAAAAAAGCAATAATTCACAACTTTAAACATAGAATGAATCACATGATGTTTTTATGCTAAGAAATGCAACGGTTTTCTTCCTAACAGAATACTACTTACTGATGCTGAGGAATCCGTCTTCATCATCGCCCAGTGATGCTTTCCTTATGGTGGCATAGATGTCTTCACCTGCAGCCTGCATACCAGAGTAGCCAAACAAAGTTAATGATGTATAATTGCATCCTATAGTACACAAAAGAGATCTTTTATTTATTAAACTTTTTATCTTCAAATGTAAGTTTTACTGTTATCAATGGGTTTAATATGAAAACTTGATTTAGCAGGATTTTGAGGCATTATATAAAAATACTCCACTTGTAGGCTATCTGGAATAAATTCTGTATGAAAAACTGTCAAAAGCATTTATATATATCTTTTTTTTTTTTTTCATTCTTAACTAAAACAACACAATGTTACATGAAGAATAGTAGAATACCCATATAGGATATAGGATATAGCATATAGGATACATGCATGGGACATTGTTATAGCACAAAGTACAAATGTTTCTCCCCTCTGTTGAAGATTGTTATAACAGTGTTATATTACTGCTTTTTTTTATGAAAACATGACAAACGGACTTTAAGTTTAAGGCTTCGCAGTATGGCAACTTAAAACCTATTTGTCACATTTGTAAGCAAAAACAACCGCAAATTTGCACAGAACATGGGGGTGACCTTTGTACTTTGCAATATTAAACTTGTACATATTTGTCTTTTATATCTTTGGTACAGCCCACTTGAGAGATCCGACGTACCTTACTGTACTCTTCCAGTGTGGCCTTCACCTGGTAGTGATTCTGATTTACCAACAGGTCAGTAAACACATCACTGGGGACTCCCGCCTGAAAATATGCACAATGTTTCAGAATTCTGAAACTTTTTCACAGATAGAATATTCAACACACGAAGTTGTTCCGCAATAAAAATGTCTAAGGCATAATTAACATAATGATTACCTCTGCAGAGGAGGTAATTTTAGTATGCAGCTTTGTGCCAAAAGTTATGATGAGAAGGTTGGACATTGGCCAATGAACCAATGATTAGATTTGGGTGGTGATCCGAATAAGTTCATTTAGGAAAGATTTTAAGGAGTTATCTGCCTTGGTAGAGGTCTTCACTTTCCAAGAGCTTTCTAATTTTGAAAGAATGCCCTGCATGAATGACCTTTATCTAGCTAAAAGTGAGTTATAGATCTTGGATCCAGTAAAATGATAAATTATGGAAAGTGAAAACAAAACAACATTTTTGTTTGATACTCAACAGCAATAATCTATAAATCTTAAGTTGTACATCATTGTACCTGCTTCAAGGCCTCGGCATCTGCTTGTGCCTTGTCCATATTAACAGCTGATCCCACGGGCCGGTTGCTGTGGAGCAGGGCCGTCAGCAGGGTTCGAAGGTCATCGCTGCAGTCGCGGGTTAGATCCTTCTCCAGGTCAGCTTTGTACGCTGAATATTGGAAGATATGAGTATTTTACTTGAACAATCTTATCTTTTGAGATAATACTTGCTAAGTCGTAGGCCAGAGTTGTTTAAGTTTTAGTTTCACAGTAATATTTGCATTTTCACAAAAATCAGGTTGGTGAATCTGATAAACTAAAAACAAAACAACTCTGGCCTTATGTTTCAAAACATTAAATGTTAGAGAAAATCTTAATAACCTGATTCTTAAATCTTTTAAAGCAGGTATAGTTTAAAGCCGTGCAAATTAGCAAAAGATCGGGATTTATTAGTGGTTTGTTTTTATACGATTGTTTTACGAACAACACACTGTGTGCGAAATCATAGCGGGAAAATAAATGTGAACTCAGACTTATGTGGTAAGATTTAGTAGTCTTTGAGGCAGAAGAAACATGTACAGTGGCTATAAAATGTAGAATAAACCTTGTTACCATAAGCAGAATGTAGGAAGTTATGATTATATTTTGCAACCGAAGAAAATTGTGTCAGACACAACAACAATAATTGGATGGGTTATATGGTGCAATGAAATACTGAACAAAATATGTGTGGTGGCAGTTTGCAACTGGTCCAGCACTGATCGCACTGTTCTTGCGTTTTACAGAAGACATGTTTATTAAAATTTTATAATGAAATTTTAAGAGGAAGTCCACATATAGATCTTTGTTTTAATACTCCCGTATAAGTCTTGTATGTTTACGTCACACTTTAATGCATTTCTTTTGCAAGAGACATACGTATAAACTCCATGAAGAGTTTTCAAAATGTTCAGCCGCAAGACTATTAATATTCTTAAACTTAATTTTAGTCTTTATCTGAATTATTAGCTAAAGGAAATATTTTATCTCATCATTTTATGTATTACTTATGTTTCCATTGGTCAATAGTTTTATCTGAGGCTTAGTTTTAGATTGAGAACTTTTGTAGACGAGGCTTGATTTAAATTTAGCACGAAAATGTCAGTGAGATTTTGCTTGAAGAAAGTGACACACTCAATGATGCAGGAATGTTAAACGAAGGGTGATTACATAAGCTCACCTTCAGCTACTGGTGCGTATAAGGTAAAGCAAATGGAATAAATATATGAGTGAATAAATATTTTTAAACAAAATAAAAAACAAAGAATGTTAAGAAATACAAAGTGAAAGAGAGCAAATTATAACACGTAACTGTATGAAAAAGTACATCAAATAAACATGGTCAAAATATTTATGTAGAATTTGTTTAAAACCGTATAAAAAATGAAATAATCATAACAGTACAAACCCCATACCCGAAGAGGACAATTTTTTTTTATGGAACGAAGGGCAACAAGTCTGTTTTGACATTTAAAAACTTAAGATAAAGAACAGAACTTTCACCTCAAACAAGAAGAAAAAAATTATGTTATAGAAGCTAGTTGCAGTATATGGGAAAATCGGTATCAAATATGAAGAAAAGTTTGTATAAATGTCTATTATATACTATATGATAGCAAATATAAAAAGAAGTTTGTATAAATGTCTGTTATATACTATATGATAGCAAATATAAAAAGAAGTTTGTATAAATGTCTGTTATATACTATATGATAGCAAATATAAAAAGAAGTTTGTATAAATGTCTGTTATATACTAAATGATAGCAAATATAAAAAGAAGTTTGTATAAATGTACGATATATGCTATATGAGGCAATAAATAGTGTGTTTATATTTGTATGAATTAAACACCTAGAAAGCTTACCAAAATATCTCATTCTATTTGTTAAAATAGTGTTCTACAGAGAACCAAAGAAATTAAATAAAATGTGGGTACAATATTTACTACCTCCGTCTTTTCCATCATCTATGTATTTAAAAAAACAAACACGTTCACTTCGGTCAAAAGCAGTAGCGTAGCTTCCTTTAGACACTATAGGCACTTGCCTATATATTTTTTCCAGAGATGAAATATATAAAAATGCCAGAAATCCAAGAAAAAACAACAGGGTGTGTGGTGAGACCGTGAATCCTTGTTGGTTGTGTTGATACCTAATTGCTGAACTATTATGTCAATATTAACATAATGTATGGTTTGGCCCTTCACTGTGTCCCCCAAATGATCAAATTCTCATTTACGGCATCGTTTGGTCATTTGTATCTATTGTGCCTACACATATTTATACCTAAGCCATGCGGCTGTAAGTTAATGTTCAAATTAACTGACTCAGGATTATTCAATTATTACCTGAATAACTTAGTAGCCTAGTTAAGACCTAGCAGCACATGGAGATGTTATGACTCTGGTTGTGATGCACTTGCCAGAAAAATGTGTCTGTCCACCCATTAATACATGTGACTTTAATTGAAAAGGACAATTATTGGAAATTACTTTGACATGAGCTAGTTCAATAGTTTGAGGGGTTCAATCCTTATTAAGTTTCAAGTTTCTCAAATTTGACCCTTGAATTGTCATTTATCTTTTGCAATAATATATTAAATTTCAATGTTCCTATGTTGACCACAAATGCAATGCCAAGGGTAGCCAAAAACAAGCAATGCAGCGCCCCGCTATTTTGTTCCGAATCTTTCCATATATAAATATGAACTGACACTGTCAGACCAACAAACAAAGGATGTTACGTGGACTGATTGTTTTTTCATGATATGAAATGCGTAATGTAAGCTCTACAGTTTGAAATATTATGCGCGGACATAGCAAATGATTGAGTAAACACTCTGCAAAAAGGCTATGTTTAAAACAGCAATCCAAAGTTCTTGGCAAAACAGGAAGTGTATTACCTGTTTTATTATCTAAAATTACACAACATAAACAATTGTATGTTTCTATTTAAAGGATAGCAATCACATTAAATAAAATTAATTAAATTTGCAATCAATATTTTCTGTAACAGTAAATAAGAAATCCAAATTTGTGTACAATATCCTAGTACAGGCAAAAACTCAAATTCTAAGCATTCACAAATCAACAATGCTAAATAGAAACAAAGCATTATTTGTTATGACGTTAATTGACAGATGGCTTTTGCTTTTGTAACTTATCGATATACTCAGATTAATGCAGACTTTCCACAAAATACAGTTGTTTTAACAAGACTTCATTTACAAATAATAAAGTTCTGACTTTCAGAATGGATGCCAATCTAAGCTCATCAATCTGTCAGTTACCCAACACAAAGCTCTAGAACAGTTCAGGTTCTAACATGTATACACACCTTTCTGATAGTGATCCCTAATTGCCTTCAGTTCCTGAAAACCGTGGACAAATGAATGAAGCAAGTATCAAAAGTGAAATAAAATGTATACATACTGGTAGCTGTTTTTAAGAAAATGTAACAAAATGTATATAATTCTTATACTTAATTGTTTAAAAGGTGACCGTACTTATAAGATATTTGAAACCTTGGAAGGATACTACCAAATTAATACATGAATATTATTGGTTAATTTTTGTCAAATATAAATTAATATATAGCATTATATCTTTTTTTTCTGGTCAAATACTAGAATTGTCACATGAGTGATGGATATACCCCCACAATATGGCCTTGTCACAAAACTATGGCATCCATTCGAAAGAAATGGACAGAGAGAGAATGCTTTAATTTGTGAATGGTCAACAGTGTATTTGGAAAAATTTAATTTCAATAAGGGCCATAACTCTGTCAACATTTAGTGGTTTGTAACCAAAGTTGAACTTGATCTGTATTTTATTATGTTACACCTATGTACCAAAAATAATTTAAATATGTGAAGCCTTTCATGAGTGATTGTCCATGTTTTTCGGAAATTTAATTCAAAAAGGGGGGCCATAACTGTGTCACAATTTAGTGGCTTGTAACCAAAGTCAAACTTGAGCTGTGTTTTATGATGCTACACATGTGTACCAATAATTATATAAATATGTCAAGCCATTGTTGAGTTATCGCCAGGAAACCATGTTTTTAGGGAATTTAAGACAAAAAAGGGCCATAACTCTGTCAAAATGTAGTGGTTTGTAACCAAAGTCGAACCTGACCTGTATTTTATGATGCTACACATGTATACCAAGAATTATTTTAATATGTCGAGCCATTCTTGAGTTATTGTCCAGAAATCATGTTTTTAGGGAATTTCAAGTTGAAAAGGGGCCATAACTCTGTCCAAATTCAGTGGTTTGTAACCAACATCGAACATGACCTGTATTCTATGATGTTACACATGTGTACTAAAAATTATTGCATATGTCAAGCCTTTCTTGAGTTATCATCCGGAAACCATGTTTTTAGGGAATTTCAAGTCGAAAAGGGGCCATAACTCTGTCAAAATTTAGTGGTTTGTAACCACATGTGTACCAAAATTATTTGAATATGTCAAGCCTTTGTTGAGTTATTATCCGGAAACCAAAAACCAACAGACCGACAGACCGACAAGCTCACTCCTATATATCCCCCCTTAACTTCGTTTTTGGGGGTATAATAAGGAATTGCTACTTTATTATTGCTGAATATTTATTTTATATCAATTTTATACTAAAATGAAAAGAACTTTAGGAATTTTTAAACACGGCACCATCTCACCTGTGCAGACCGAGTGCCCACAATGCCTATTAGCGTTGCCTCAGCAACCCCGAGCCCCTCCACAGCTTCGTGCAAGACAAAGGCGTCATACTCAGACGGCAACATCATCAGCGCCAAAACAATCTCCTCCATATCGCCAGCCAGTTCTGACTCTAGGTCTATCATCAGGTTCTGCAACACGGGAATGAGATATGCAAATGTTTTGGATTTCCCTAAACTTATAGATAATTTAAGCATTATTGAAAATTATATACTGTTAGCAATAAATAATCTGGATACATTATTTAGCTTATCAACAAAAAGGTGTCATGCAGGAATAAGATAAGCAAATATTTAAGTTTTCTAGGAGTTATAGATGAAGCATTAATTAAGTGCACTAGGATGCAGATATATAGTAGTCTGGACAAAATATTTAGCTCAGCAACAAAAAGGAAAGTAAAGATTTAGATTTAACCACATTAAGTTGAAGCATGAATTTAAAAGAGTCATGCTAATCAATTTCTTAATTTATTACAATACAAAATCAAAAATAACAGATATTCTATGTAATATGAACATTCTATCTTCATGTGATTTAAAATGATTTCCAAGAACAATTCGCAGATATTCCAAAGTAACTTCCCCCACCTTCTTAAATTTCTGTTCATAGGTGCCCTTCAAGTGCTGCCTCTGCTGATTGGACCTTTTGGGAACTATGGAAACAACGACCTTCTCCCTAACGTCTTCCTGATCTTCACTCAATGCCTTGTTCAATTTATCACAATCATCGTCTGCATTGAAATTACTGAACGGCCGGACAGTACCTGTGCTTTGCACAACGTTAGATGGATCAGTTTTACTGGTATTATTTGGCGGATTGTACTTTGCATTTTGATCAGACTGGACTGTTTTCTTCTCATGATTATCAGCTGGTTTTTCTTCTTTTGCTTTAACTTGATTGTCCCCAGATGCGGTATGACCGTCTGATTGTTTTGATTGATTTACGGGTTTTGATTCACTGTTGCCGGAGGTATTGTGGTCTGCTGTGCGATCCGGGTTGGTCTGGGCTACGTTCTGGGTCTGACCCGGAGCTTTCACTTTCTGGTCCATCTTCGTAGTGACATTTTTCTTAGTAACTGTCGTTTCAGACTGCTGTTTATGTTGTTGCTGTTTCTGTTGTTGTTGTTGTTGTTGCTGCTGGCTTGCAGCTGTTTCTTTCAAGTAGGACTTCTTGGAATCTGAGGCCTGTAGTGGGAGACAAGAAATGTCAAGTAATTGCCAATTTTTTCTAAAGCAAATTCAGTTTGGGGCCAAAATGGATTTCAAATAATAAAATACATCACTATTATTGCTTACATGATCATATTCACAAAAATTCTTATAACTCCAGGCACAATTCATTAGTCTCAGATTCTCTCACCTTCTTGGTTGTTCCTTTATTTGCCAGTTCAACAATGCACTTCTGTGTAGGATGAGGCTTGGCCTTAATCTCATCTGTGATGTCAATACTGTACTTGGTCTTGTATGCCTTCTTGATAGCCGGCATATCAATCTGAGGAAAGAAACTTTTCTGTTAATGTATGAGTTATCTAGAATCAAGTTTTACGAGTAGCTGAGTGCAATACATGTAGCTACTTCAAACAGCTCACTTATGTTCTGTGACAGATCACTGAAAGTCACATGATGACCAGATGTCATGTGACCAATCACTGTAGGTCACATGACAAAAGGCCACCTGACTGATAACTCTTGGCTGTGTAACTGGTAACCAAACATTGTGTGACTTATCATTGAGATTTACAGTTGAACACCGTTATTTCAAACATCGTTAATTCGAATTAATCGCTATTTCGAACTAATTTTTTGGTCCTGATTTGTTTCCTTCTTTATTTAACTAAAATATCAATCATTAGTTTGAATTTGCCTATTTTGAATTCATCTCTATTTTGAATAAAAATTATGGTCCCAACTAAGTTTTTCACACCTAATCATCATTGTTTATTTCCAAGTCGGACCAAAGCCGACGCTGTTGTCGCACCTTCTATTGTTTCGGGTTTACGAAGTGATGATTGACGAGTGGGTAGATAGTAAACATTAATAATAAGAGTTATTATTATCAGATTATGCACGGTATTGGCATTTCAAAGTGCTCATCCTTAAAGTTCTCTGTCTGATATCACAGTTTTCTTTGATCTTTTATAATTTGTTAAAAACAACCAAATTAATGCAATTAGTGTTTATTGTTGTTTTTTTTTCAATTATAACAATATTTATGAATCTTCATATACATGTCCATATCACATATACACGTGGTGTAATTTTTCTGCATGCACAATTTTCACAAATATACAATTATTAGTACAATAGACAAACGAGAACATCGCTATTTCGAACTTTCCTATTTCAAACTATTTTTGCCGGTCCCAACGACTTTGAAATAGCGGTGTTCAACTGTATATGAATGATAGTTAAAAACTATGTTCACCAGGAGACTAAGAGGTGAAGATTATGTGACTGATCATTGAAGGAAAATTGTGATTGGTCATGTGACTGAAGGTCCGGTGACTAATCCTTAAGTCATGTGACAAATCATTGAACACCATTTGATTGTAACTACATGACAAATCACCAAATGGTAAGTGAAAGATTTGTGTAGGCTATGTGGCTATCTATGTAAATTTTATACCAGCAGTCACGGGCAGTTTGAGAAAATGATAAATGATAAATCAAACTAATTAATTGTTTGTATCATACATTAGGCTAAAAAAAATTAATGATTTGTTTCTCAGGCACTTTTTCAAAAAATTCAGGAGGGAGGACGATTTTTTGTTATTGAAGTATTTTTTTTTTCTCCTACTCTTTTCTATTGGCACTACGTAATGGCTTATTAAAACAAGTAAATGAGTACAAATTAAAGACAATTTTAAGTTTTAATAACAACATAAGCATCCCTTTTGATAAAATTCTAAATATAGATTTATTAATCACAAACGGTCATTTATGCAAGCTGACGTAAAAAGGCAATCAATGTGAATGTTCATAATTAACATAAGTGCCTTCAAATTGATATACCAGCATTAAAGTACTTCTATTTATAGAATTCAACTTTTCTTAAATCATATTTTTGTAACTGCCAAAAATAGGATGATTTTTGCAATAAATCACCAATAATTTTTGGAATGGAAAATCATCACTTGTCAATGCAGCTGGCATTTTCGTTTGTTTCCATAGAACTTGTATTGACACATATTTTCTTTAAAACATATGGAATGCTATTACACAGGCAAAAGAATCTGTGAAACAAAAGTTTAAATCAACCAATAGACAATATTTATAAAGGTTCCCAATCGAATATGATTTTTTTTTTTTAAAGTTACACAGTATTTCACAATTTGTGTACATGTATATCCAATTCATATAATTAAATCAGACAGGAAGAAAGTTACTGGAAATACCGAAATCTCCACCAGTTTACTCTCCTTCCGCAGATTCGTTTAATTTAAGCCGCTGTGCATGTCTAATTCAATACATCGTAATTTTAGTAAAAGTTCTTATAACAAAATATTATCTGAAGTTAGAATAATACATCAAACATAGAATAAACTGTTTTATTATACCAATGTTTATTATACAGTTAAATTTACTGTTAATCATTTGTAATTTTAAAATTTTGAAGAGTAATTAGAGCAATAGACACCTGCAAATATAATTGCGTTAATAAAATTGATTTTACAATAAAATTGTATACTTGTTTGCATTGATAAATTTTCACAAGAAAACAGTACTGTGTCCATGCATGCATGAACACAGTTTTAAAATACAGGGAAAATGATCAAAAACACAAACTGTTTTAACAAAAGATTTATGAAAAAAATGAAAATTATACCATACGTATTGACAGAATCTAACAAACAAACTTATTCACTTTGAAATGCACAGTTTTATGTGAAAAAAAAGAAACATTTCATTTCTATTCTATGTTTGATGTCTTATTCTAACTTTACATAATACATGTATAGTGTTTTATGAACGTTTATTGTGTTTATTCGTCTGAAATCTGTTTCTTATTTACAAAAGGCATTGTTCAAAAGCACTTGGTACGAACGGAATATACTATAATGTACATGCTGGTTTACTCAAGAGTCATCACCAGTTATCGCATACAGAAAATAGACAATAGCAAATTACCAAAATGTTAATAATTCACAGATTTCAATACGTAGTTTTTGTATTTTGTTCGGTTACATGCCCATTAGAAACACTTTCTGCAAAGTTTTATTTTTATTAACATATTTCTGGTCTGCTCCTTTAAATTTTTTTAGCCTTATTTACAACACCTTTGCATTATGTGCAAATGCCAGGTTATCTTTTATAGTACTTAATGCATCTAAAACATCTGATAATGTGAAAGGCGAGTCCTAAATTGCAACAAGCGCATACCTCAGATCTGGAGACAAGAATGTTCACCAGTATGGGGTCTGAAGCCAACTTGTGCTTGAACAGCCTGTCGGCATAGAAGGCAGCTGGGGTGGCTATGCATTGTACTGAAATACAGAAAATATTGTAAGGGCAATTAAACAAAGTACTCATCAAAATGGGAGACCATTATTAAAGTGATTAACTAGAAATCCTGAATGAAAATAGATCAAAGTGGTATTTTGAAAATAAAATATAACAGACAAAAATAATATGTGGTGAACGAAATAAGTATTTCAGATGAACATTTGAGGCGCGTTGTTGGAAAACCGGACTTAATGCATGTGCGTAAAGTGTCATCCCGGATTGGCCTGTGCAGTCCGCACATGCTAATCCGGGACGGCACTTTCCGCTTTGTGGTATTTTCTGTTTCATGGAAGTCTCTTCTAAACATAAATACACTGTAGGCGGAAAGTGCCATCCCGGATTAGCCTGTGTGGACTGCACAGGCTAATCCGATACAACACTTTACGCACATGCATTAAGACCGGTTTTCTCACGACGCGCCACGTTTATTGTTTTGACATGCGAACATATAAAAGAGATACCACTTGTTTGTGTCAAGGCCCTATAAGTAAATATCTCTGAATAAACCTTAAGGATCTTTTGTCCCTGAGAGAGAACTAAGGTCCGACTTGACAATGTGTACAAGCACAGAATATGGCCCTTACAGTTCAGGCTGCATGACAACAAACATGATTAATCCTAAATTTTAGTAAATGAAAATGGAAGCTATTATGTCACTAACATTTTCATTGGTTGATTTTTTAAGTTGAGACATAGTCTAAGATAGTGATCGTTCGTAGTCAGGGGGCCTACAGGCACAGGATACAGTATTTCGATTTAGAGGGGGCGGGGATATTCAGTAACTAAAAAAAGCTGCCGAAAAAAACTGATTGCGGTCTCTCTTACATGTTTGGATAAATATCGGAAATGTGTGTAACGATATAACAAAAACATCAAAGTAAAGGGTTACAATATATTGATAGAAAAACACTTCAATGCAACAAAATGCATATGTTATAAGATATAGTGAGTTTTTCAGGTCAAATGTTGGACAATTTTAGGGGCATGCTCTGCTTCCACCCCCCCCCCCCACCCCCCCCACCCCCTCTAAATCTGCCTATGGCCTACCGGTATGTAGCAGTTCTAACAAACTTTAAATATTTCAATGAATGTTTCTCACCGAGAATGTTCAGCAGCCTGAAGAACTCCTTATCGCAGTCAGATTTCATAGCACTGAGCACGTCGTGCCCGCCAGACGCGTTCTTAAACTCCATCAACACCGCCTGCAGATGGCCATAGCTCCTTGTCTGCAGCAATTTCAGGAAGATGCCATTCTCACTGTCGAAACGTCCGTCGCCATACTGAAATGGAAATACTTCAACTGATTAAAGATCCTTACCTTTAACATGCTGAAAAAACGTTAATTTTTCAGACACATTTGCTAATATGGAACATCATAGGGAAAGATCTAGGACAGGGTGCTGTTTAAAAGGAGCAGGGTGGAAAACTAGGCCAGTGTGTTGCTATTTTCTAATAATTTGCACAATCCATGATTTTGATTATTCTAATGTTTCTGATTAAGTTTTTTAAGCATAGTCTATTCATTTGTAGTTGAATATGTGCAAACATACATTGAATTTCCTGTGTTGACCAGCCCAGAGGGGCAGCAGGGGGAAACCAAAAAGGAGCAGGGGCAGCACCCTGCTATTTTGCTTTTCGATCTTTCCCTACATCAAGACATTGTTTTGAGCACATGTGTATAAAGATGACAGAGAGCACAGACCGCATGGATATTGATCTGACCTTTGGTACTAGTCTGTACAATTTTTTCAGGGCCAAAAAAGCTAGTATCATTACAAAAAGATATGAGGCGTGTCTTGGGAAACCCGGGCTTAACGCATGTGCGTAAGTGTCATCCCGGATTAGCCTGTGCAGTTCGAACAGGCTGATCCAGGACGGAACTTTCCGCCTAAAGTGGATTTATGTTTAGAAGAGACTTCCTTGAAACAGAAAATACCATAAAAGCAAACGACACTTTATGCACATGCATTAAGCCTGGATTTCCTACAACAAGCCTCATATGTTTTTCCTAAAGATGTCAACGGATATCCATATATCCGAATATCCAGATACTATGTTGGTATCCAAATCTAAAATTGGTATCCGAGTATTCATATAAAATTAAACAAGAACACTGCCTACAGGTGCTTAAATTTCTCATATTTGATATTAGTCTGTCATTTTGATAATAGAATGTGTTCATCACTGTGATGAAGTGTCTTGAATTTCAAGTTAATACATCTCATAGATATTGAGAAATGTGACCTAAAGCTAAAATTCTAAGTTGAACAATGGGCAATAACTCCACCAAAATCCTTGATATTGTTACCTCATCTTGTCTACAGAATGGGTTCATAAATGTGTATCAAGTATTTTGAGTTTCAAGTCAATACTTCTTTTAGTTATTGTGAAATTTGACCTTAAGCGAATAGTTAAAAAAAGGGCAATTACTCAAATGAAATCCTTGATACTTACCTCCTCTTGTCTACAGAATAAATTCATCACTGTGATCAAGTACTTTTAGTTTTTATCAATACCTCATACAGGTATTGAGAAAACTGAAAAAAAGGGTAGTAACTCCAACAAAATCCTTAAAATAGTTACCTCCTCATGTCTTCAGAATGCGGTCAGGTATCTTGAGTTTCAATTTAATGTCTTTGATAGTTACTGAGAAATGTTATATTTAACAAAAAAATGTCAAAATATTCTAAGTTGTAAGTCCAAACAAGGGCAGATAACTCTGGAATTACAAATCACAGGGTTACCTTATTGTAATGAATTACCCATTTGATAGTGAAAGTTTCAGGTGGATACCTTGGATACTTTTTGAGCAATGGACTCTGACAAAAAACTTAACCAAAAAACTTAACTAACACAGATGCTGATGCAGACCCTGACGTAGATGCCAACGCAGGCAACAGAGCGACGACAATAACTAAAAAAGTTGAGCTAAAAAAAAAAAGAGTTTTTTCGCTATTCTATTAGGCATACAAATGTGCTTGTTGTATGTATATTGATTATCCCAAAACAGGCCAATTTAGACTCCACAAGAGGTCTCTGCCTGTACTGCAGAGGTGTCAGAAACAAATAACTCTTTTGGTATATGATTATCATAAAACAACAGGTGGTGCTTTCACACTAAACTACTTTCACAGGACTGTTAAACAAAACAATATGTCACACAACCTAGAATGCCAATTAGGTACATCCCTCTTGATCTAAGATAGTTCTCTACCATTTAGTAATGCCAATTAATGTTAATTGTATATGTCCCAACCTACTATTGAAAACTAATGAATCCATTGTTAACCATTCATTTTTAATCGGTAAAGGGTGTTTATACAAACATCGCAATTTATGATTTATAATATTTCAATAAACCTTAAAACTTATAATTGGGCATAGAACGTGTTTTTAAATTTAAAGCCATAACAAAAATTCCACCCAACAAAACTCAAACAAAACACAAATTTACTAACAAAAATCGACATAGGTTAAATTACAATTTTAGTACTTTTTTCAATAATTTGAAACTATTTTGCTTTCGAAATACAGGTTTTGTTATTTTGGAAGATAACATGTGACTTTTATATTGCAACTTTAACAAGGGCCTGATTCTAGTCGCTATTGCCAATCTATACTGTTAGTATAGTATCCAGATATTACATATGAATATCCAGATACCAATTATGGTCTTTGTTGACATCCCTAGTTTTTGTCAAATTACTTATCATTATCTTTCTTCAAAGTAAAATACCCAAAAATTCTAAATCAATACAAACTGACTAATTCAATACCACATTTTAGTGACATACAAACCTCCACCAGGTCCACAGCATCTTTCTTTACTTCTCTTTCATCCACACTGGTTGATTCATCACGCACTCCCTGAAATTTATTGAAACTGGTAAGTAATTAAATATGTATTGAAAACCAGTTAGTAATCACTTCTCAATGTGTCAAGATAACTACGTTGCCTGATGGATGAATAATTTGCACAGGTGACATAAGAGTAATTCAGGGACAACTGGTAATTCCATGTCACTGCTAAACCACTGGACACTGAAGAGCGCTTGACAATCAGTTGGCTAATCATTATCTATGAACTACAATACAGTGAAATCTATCCAAACTGAACCCTCTGCAAAGCGAATCGATCCCTGCCTAAACCAAATGGATGTTTCATTCCTGAATTTGTTCTCTCCTTTTTTGTTCTATTTATTAAAAAAACTAACTAAACTGAACCCTTTGCAAACTATTACTTAAAAGCGGCTGAGTTTAGACAGCTCTGCTTACCTTTTGCAAGGTCATCAGCAATAACTGGGCAGGTGGTTGTGTTCTGTCTGTAATGTCCTCCTCCAGACTGATAGAGAACTCTGAAATACAGAATGAATCCCTTCCCTCAGACTACTAGTGAGTACTGATATACATAATTGTGGTCCATTGAATACCTGCACTGATTTTGCTGTTATATTAAAGAAATATGAGGCAGAGATATGAACTTTTAACAAAACAGTAATCTCTGAAACATATTACTAATGAAGTTTATATTCATACTTGTAACAACATTAAAGGTATTAATCAAAGAAAATATAGTGCATTATCAAATAACTGATGTTCTATAGAGCTGTGCATTATCAAATAACTGATGTTCTATAGAACTGTGCATTATCAAATAACTGATGTTCTATAGAACTGTGCATTATCAAATAACTGATGTTCTATAGAACTGTGCATTATCAAATAACTGATGTTCTATAGAACTGTGCATTATCAAATAACTGATGTTCTATAGAACTGTGCATTATCAAATAACTGATGTTCTATCGAACTGTGCATTATCAAATAACTGATGTTCTATAGAAATGTGCATGATAAAATAACTGATTTTCTATAGAACTATAGAAAATGCAAAATTTTAATAAATTATTTATCAAGTAACAACTTCTTATATAATTAATATACATGCACCTTTTCTGTACCACTCTTTGAATGAAATATTTTCTCAGATAATAGTTTGTATATAATCTACAAGCACCTTTTCTGTAGGACTCTTTGAGAGCGGCGATGCTTTTGTTGTTGCGGCTGCTGAGTAGCTCCACCACATCTGCCATGTCAGACGTCTGCAGATCAAACACAGAACTGATGTGTACACACAACGAGGTATGTCAGGTTTTTTACCCATGAACTGCTGATGTTACACTAGGTATGTCAGGTTTTTTACCCGTGAACTGCTGATGTTACAGTAGGTATGTCAGGGTTTAACCCATGAACTGCTGATTTTACACTAGGTATGTCAGGTTTCAAACTGTAAACTGCTGATGTTACACTAGGTATGTCAGGTTTTAACCCATGAACTGCTGATGTTACACTAGGTATGTCAGGTTTTTAACCTGTGAATTGCTGACATTATATTGACAAAAGAGACATCAGCTTAATTTGAATTACCTACATGCTACATGACTGAAAAGCAACAGATCTGTCCAAATTAGGATGCTCGTTTAAAAAAAAAATTCCAATCTACTGGTACACTTAACACAATACAGACTAGTTAAAAAGCAATAAAAAACCTGTGCTCAGGTGAGCTAACAGTTCTTTTATAAGTACCAGTATTTTAAGTTCTTATTCGACTAGATGTTATCTAGTTCCAAAACCAGTACATACCAAAATGTCTTGCAAACATAAGACGTAATTACACAAAGCAGTTAACAGATTCTATCGATGCTGTAAAATAGTATCCGAACACATAAACAAACTTTTACTTGATCAATTCACATGTAGAACAACTAATAAGCAAAATAGAAATGATAACACTGAAGAGATATTGTTAGCATTATTTGACTGAGGGACAAACTGAAATCTGCAATATAACATATACTTTCAAAAAATGTACTTTAACTTACGACTAATCTTAGATTTTGTCAGCAAGAAAAATCTATAGCAAAGGAATAGTTCATAACCATATTTATATGAAAATCATTCGTGTGCATCTAACCTGAACGTGTTTTAATCATTAGGTTCTTCATTAGAAAACTATCGGTAGGTAGGTACTACTTGGGTAAGATTAAGACGAAATGTTACTGTTTGGTCACCTACATTATCGATTTTAAGACATTTCTAGCCATTATTAACAGGGGAGGTAAATAGGGATGGATAATTGTCTTTCAACAAACCTAATGGCAGACCATTAGTTTATCCTATCATGACCCTGTAGGCAAGTGTCTGAACACTTCACAAACATTTTTAAAATGCAGAAACGAGACACACAATTACGGACTGTAAATAATATTAACTACATATTAAAAATGTAATTTTATTTATGAAACATAATTTGATTCATGCCGTATCTTTTATATAACAATATTGATATAACTTGGGTTGGTCCACTGATCGATAGTGTTAAAGCCTTGATTAGAAGAAACATGTTTTCTAGACTGGGAGAAGTTAATAGGCAGAATTAAATGTGAAAGAAAAATATAAAAACATTTACGTATACTCATAGTATTGGACTTTTAAATTATATTTTAGTTGCTTTACATTTTTAAGAGATTTGATGAAAAATTAGTTCAACTACATGAATTCTATATGCGTATAAAAAAAGTGTTGTCATGGGCATACTGAGAATTATAGGAAAAGAAAGTCTAATAATAATTTTTGATGTCATATAGCATTTGTATAATACAAATATTTAACAAGCAACAATAATATAAAATTACAAATACATATTATAACAGAAATATAACGCTTTGTAAAATAAGCCAAAGGTCACATCTGCTGATTTCATAATGAAATTCAGATGTCTGTTTCTAAAAATATGTCAATGATTTTCTGACTTTCTAAACAGCCAATCAAATTTCATCGATCCCTAAATTGTTTGCGGCGGTTTTTAGCTGACCATAACAGGATGATCCTTCATACCTCAGCACGAAGATTTGTTGCTATGGCGATCATAAAATGCCGAGATACTGACACCAAACAGCATCTCAAAGGAAGCAAGGAAGGTGCCTAGTCTACCACAACAACCCAAATCGGGAGGGTGTGCACAAGTAACCAAGGCAATTTTGCAAATATAAAGCAAATGTTACAAAATAAATGACACAAACTGAACAATTATTACATCAACATGTAACATGTGTAACATGTAAAGAACTCCATAAACTGAGTGAGGTTTATAATACTATTAAAATTAGTTTTGTTTTATTATATTACAGAAAATAGTATATACAGTAAACTCCACTTGTAACGATATTGCTTATAGCGATATATCTCATATAACGATGCTAAGTCCAAGGTCCCGGCCTAATCCCTATATATTTCAATTGATATAACATCTGTTATAAAACGATATCGCATGTAACGAAGTTTCTGGTATAATGATGCTGTTTTCACAGCCCAGTAGCAAATATTCCCCTTTTTGTGATATTTGGAGTCTGTATCAGGTGTGAAAAACAAGGCTTTGAGTAATCAGGTGGAGTAATCAGGTGGAGTAATCAGGTGGAGTAATCAGGTATACCGTCAGCCTAATTGAATAATCGGTCTTGTAGTAATCAATTACAATCGGCTTTGTGGGTAATTAATCCTATTAGAGTTTGATATCTATACAATGACAATCGGCTGCTTCTGGCAGTATTTAATGACGTCACTTGCAATCAACATTATTTAATATTATTATAATGTTATCTACGTGTACACATGCCGTGAAACATTTTTTTACGGAATATTTATATATTAAATTGCCATAAAATCTCTGTTATGTACAAGTATGTCCATGTTCTTGGTTGCCTATTTACGGATGTAATGATATTTGGATATACCGACATAAATTCTATGGTCCGCTCAATATGGTTATAAGCAGAGTTTACTGTATGTTACAACAAGAGGGCCCTGAGGGCCCTTGTAACCCAATTGGAATTTGCATCCCCGAGGCATGGCTTATTTTTATCCCAGGGGTATAATTTGAACAATCTTGAACAAACCTCTGGGCCTTGCGGTTTCAGGTAGATTTTCAAGTAATTTTGCTATTTAAGTCTATAAAAACCATGTTACCCCTCGGGGTGTGGCAAGATTTGACCAATAATTTGAACAATCGTTGGAGAGGACCACTATGCAATGTTACGTACCAAATATAGGAAAGCTGTGGGCCTTGCTGTTTCAGAGGAGAAGGGTTTTAAAGTCATTTTGCTATTTTAAATTTTACGTCAATATAAACCATGTGATCCCAGGGCGTGACCAGTTTTGACCCCAGGGGCATAATTTGAACAATATTTGAAGAGGACCACTATACGATGTTACATACCATATATGAAACCTCTAGGCCTTGTGGTTTCAGAGAAGAAGAATTTTAAAGTCATTTTGCTATTTAAGTTTATATAACCCATGTAACTCGTGGGGTGTGGTCAGTTTTCACCCTGGGGGCATAATTTGAACAATCTTTGTAGAAGACCATTATATGATGTTACAAACCAAATAAGAAACCTCTGGGCCTTGCAGTTTCTGAGGAGAAGATTTTTAAAGTCATTTTGCTATTTAAGTTTATTTCAACCATGTGACCCCCGGGGCGTGGCCTATTTTGACCCCAGGGGCATAAATTGAACAAAATTCGTAGAAGATCACTATAGAATGTTACATACCAAATCTGAAACCTCTGGGCCTTGTGGTTTCAGAGAAGAGGGTTTTAAATACATTTTGCTATTTAAGTTTATATAAACTATGTGACCCCCGGGCAGGGCCAGTTTTGACCCCAGGAGCATAATTTGAACAATCTTTGTAGAGGACCACTATAGGATGTTACATACCAAATATGAAAACTCTGGGCCTTGCGGTTTCAGAGGAGAAGATTTTTAAAGTCATTTTGCTATATATTCTACAAAAACCATGTGACCCCCAGGGCGTGGACAGTTTTGACCCCAGGGGCATAATTTGAACAATCTTTGTAGAGGACCACTATAGGATGTTACATAACAAATATGAAACCTCTGGGCCTTGTGCTTTCAGAGGAGAAGATTTTTAAAGTCATTTTGTTTGCTATATATTCAATATAAACCATGTGACCCCCAGGGCATGGCCTGTTTTGACCCCAGGGGCATAATTTGAACAATTTTGTAGAGGACCACTATAGGATGTTACACACCAAATATGAAACCTCTGGGCCCTGTGGTTTCAGAGAAGTTTTTAAAGTTTACACTTTTGAAATCTATTATAAGCTCTGGTGACCTACATATGCAGCGGCCCGTAACGATTTGAACAACTTTGAAAGACGGTCACCCAATGATCATTTCTGTGAAGTTTGGTGAAAATCTGCCAAGTGGTTAAGGAGGAGATGTTGTTTGAATAAAAAGTTGACGACGGACGGACGCACGCATGCAAGCACACACGGACGATGGACAACGTGCGATCACAAAAGCTCACCATGAGCTAAAAAAAATAAATATTTTAAGTTAAATGATGTTCTTTAAAAAGTATACCTGGTAATTTTGGTATCATTTGTAAATTGTGCAAAAAATACCTTATTTTCTGTATATATTTATTTAATTGTCCATGCAGTTGATATTTTTAGTAGAGTATGTTTTCATTACTGTGTTGTTGTTATGTGTGTGTTTTAAGTATGAGGATAAATAAAGCTTACCAAATAACTGACTAACAGTCATAACATAAAGTAGGAAAAAAGAACTTGATCTTTAAGCAAACAATTATAAGAAATGCCAATAAAGCAAAGGGATATGATCTAAAAGCCACAGAATTAAAAGAATCCTCACATAAGCGATCTTAAAGATAATACGCCCACAAAAATGTTCACCAAATTCGGTGAAGATCGGCTATGAACTGTTGGACTTAGAGAATGGAAACTGCTAAAATGGCCAATTTTAGATACTTCAAGGGCCATAACTCCACAATTACTGAGGCAATTTGGCTGATTATTAAATTTGGCCAAGATATTATGCCTACAAACATGTTCATGAAGTTTGGTGAAGATCGGATTAAAACTGTTAAAACCGCTAAAAAGGACAATTTCATATAATTCAAGGGCAATAACTCCATAATTCCTGCAGCAATTTGGTAAATTATCAAACTTGACCTAGATATTATTATTATAAACATTTTCATTAAGTTTGGTGAAGATAGGATGAGAACTATTGGACTTAGAGAGCGGACACGGCTAAAAAGGCCAATTTCAGATAATTCAAGGGCCATAACTCCACAATTCCTGGAGCGATTTGGCTGATTATCATCAAAATTGACCTAGATATTATGCCCACAAATATTTTCATGAAGTTTGGTGAAGATCAGAAGAAAACTGTTGAACTTAGAGGAAACGAAAGTGGTCTATCGACCGACCGATCGGCAGACATTAGCGAACCATTAAACCCCGCCAGCTTCGATCGGGGGCATAACAAAAGAATATGATCTAAAACCAAGAAATTGTAATGTTATCAAAATTGTAATATGGGACAAGACGGTATAATATTGCATGTTCCCTGAAAAATCATATCCTTCTATATTTTATGTCATTTTTCATTACTAATAAATACTCCAGAACAAAGAAATGCAAGCTGTAAAGAATGAAGCATGTTTGATAGGGAAGGTAATGACCGTAATTATATTTTGCAGCCTGGTTACCGGCAGATCAATATGCAAGACTTGTATCGAATTTCTGTTTGCGTGTAGCTTTTGGATACATTCTACTGGGGGTGATGGATGTGTTAATTTCCAGGTTATGAGATCGCGAGATGATGGCAGGTAGAGACAATGATCAATAATCACTGTCTGTCTCTCATGTACAAATTCTTTCAAGAGATTTCTGAATAACAAACATTTGAATTGCAAAAAAATGACTTCTTTACCTATCTAAAATTTATTTATTTGTCAAATGACTTATTTCTACTAAAACTAGATTTGTCACATGAGTGACTGATATACCCTTACAATATGGCCTTGTCACAAAACTATGGCATCCATTCGATAGAAATGGACAAAGAGGGAATGCTTTTATTTGTGAATGGTCAACAGTGTATTTGGAAAAATTTAATTTCATTAGGAGCTATGACTCTGTCAACATTTAGTGGTTTGTAACCAAAGTTGAACTTGATCTGTATTTTATGATGTTACACCTATGTACCAAAAATAATTTAAATATGTGAAGCCTTTCATGAGTTACTGTCCATGTTTTTCGGGAGTTTAAGTCAAAAAGGGGCCATAACTGTGTCAAAATTTAGTGGTTTGTAACCAAAGTCCAACTTTGTATTTTATGATGCTTCACATGTGTACCAATAATTATTTAAATATGTCATGCCATTGTTGAGTTATCGTCCGGAAATCATGTTTGGGGGAATTTTAAGATGAAAAGGGGCCATAACTCTGTCAAAATTTAGTGGTTAGTAACCAACATCAAACTTGACCTTTATTCTATGATGTTACACATGTGTACCAAAATTGTTTTGAATATGTCAAGAAATTCTTGAGTTATCATCCGGAAACCAAAACCAACAGACCGACGGACCGACAGACTGACAGGCCGACAAGCTCACTGCTATGTACCCCCCCTAAACTTCGTTTGTGGGGGTATAATTATTTCACTGTTATAATTATTCCAACTACATTCATCTATCATTATTATTTCTTATGAAACAATAAAAAAATATAACTGGGAATTAGCAAAATTTCAATTGTTACTAGGTTTAAACAATTATTTCCCAAATTTTTGTCACGGATTTCAAAGACAAAAGTACATAATATTTAACAAGCAAAATAACATCTCTGACACAGTCTGTTACATATGTAGACAATTTGTACACAGATGTGACTTACATATGAAAACATCGGTCACAAAATGACAGGCTGAATACCAAAAACGTACAAATTGTTGACAAGCGTATAAAGCATTAAACATAAAGCAAACATTCATGAGGCTTCAGCAGAGATGTTTTCATATTACCTTGTGCGCCGCCTGTGGAATTTAAGAAAGTAATTAACATTGCTGCTATGCATTACTGTAACATTGGTCCAGAGTTTTTTATTTCTTGTGTTACGGGATCTTCTGGTCTAAATATCCCAAAAGGTAAATAAAGAAAAATTGGAAATACGAATAGCTAATTTTTTTGTTTCAACGATCGTATCGGCATTCCTTATATAAAAATAAATATTGCTGTAATGTAACCCTTTCTCTGCTCACAATAATGAAGTGCGTATAGTGATCTTATCAATCGCAAAACAAAAGCTAATGAGATTTAAAAAGTGAGGTGAATTATCCAAGTCCATCAATTGTTTCTTTTCATACTATAAGAAAATAATGAGAACAATTTTAATCGAAATCAGACAATAAGTAAAAAATAAACATATTTTTAAATACCAAAAAAAAGTGACTTCTCGTAATTAAATTTTATTATTTTCCCGATGCCCATATTTTTCACTATTATTTTTCCCTTCCTGTCGTCATCTTTTCAGAAATTTCCCGTAAGAGACAAGAAATAAAACAACTGCCATAGTGCAATATCAATGGATTTCAACACTTCTATATCAAAATCAGCTGCAGTGAATATTTTGCTTTGCTACAGCACGTAAATACTGATCAGAAACATTCTGACCCTTAAAATTAACATCTTTAGTACACCATGCAAATACATATGAGGCGCGTCGTGGGAAAACCGGGGTTAATGCATTTGCGTAAAGTGTCATCCCGGATCAGCCTGTGCAGTCCGCACAGGCTGATCCAGGACGGCACTTTCCGCCTAAAGTGAATTTATGAATAGAATAGACTTCCTTGAAACAGAAAATACCATAAAAGCGGAAAGTGCCATCCCGGCTTAGCCTGTGCGGATTGCACAGGCTAATCTGGGATGACACTTTACGCCCATGCATTAAGACCGGTTTTCTCACGACGCCCCTCATATAGCAAATTGTAATATGCAACGCAAGTATAAAATGTTTTACACTGTGCCGCACTCAATATAATTATTTAAAACTTTAAAAATTGTGTATTAAATTAATAATGCAAACAGTTAAGCACACACAAACTGACAATAACTTTTCAAATGAACTACAAATGGTGGGAGGCCCATGCAATACCAATACAAACGTTGAGGAAAGAATCTTACACTGAGTGCATCGAACATGGCATACGAGTCTGCCACGCCCCTGTCCTGTAGCAGAGCATCAATCAAATACTCCCACTGTCTTCCTAGACCGTTCTTCAGTTCGGTCACAAGATCCTAAAACACATTCGATAATCATTCATATCATGTGCGTGGGTGGCAAAATCTCATAATTTCTTACTTGTCCTTTTTTGACAAAGGTTGTTTTCCATTTATTTGTACAGTAATTACAAAGTAAATTCTGGCAAAAATTCACTTTGAGGGTTGAGCATGAAAGTATTGTATCTGATATAGAAATGTTAAGCAGATACAATAGTCTTGTCTGCGCATGTTCGGGGACAAGCTTCTAGAGCCATCTCACAATTGAAGGTTTATTTTTGTACCACATTTATGTTAATTTAAATTTCAGCCGCAAATTGTTTGATCTGCACAAGTTTTGAATTACCGGTATTATGAAATTTGTAAAAAATAATAATAAAATAATAACTAAATTATCTCTTTATGTTTAAATATTGTTTCTTTGTTCAATGTGTTCTACATTAAATGGATTTCGATGTTTTGGTTTGGATAACATTTTCAGCTCCATATTTCTATACTACCACTAAGGTCCTGGATTCCGTTCCATTTATAATACATTACAACTGTCCTGAAAACTAACTAGATCATATTTTTCCTTGAATTTCTCCTTTGTTGTCATCCTCTGCTTGTGAGTCCTTTTAATCAGCGTCTTGATAAAGATGTCTTCTGGGCGACCTTCAATAGACAGTCATATTCATCTATTAAACATTTCCCCACATTAATTCTACATTACATGTAAATATAACAAGTGATATTTATGACAAGATATCGAGTTCCATTGATCCACATTAAAAATGCAATAAACCGAAGAATACTGACTCCCTGCCATTATGAATGTATTAAGGAAATGGATGTTGTAACAAGATTATTGGTAGAACTTACACATTTAGCACTGAGTTATTTGTTTCACGTCACCCCACATCCACATTTCTGTCTTAGCAACCACACTCAAACAAGCCAATTATCAAACCTAATTTTCTGTCACAACCATCTAAATTTGACAAATTGCATACAATAATGAGATTTGATGTCTTTAATATTTCAAGCATTTACTATACGCACGTTATTATGTCTGCATTGTCAAACTTAGCATTCAGTCATTCCCATCTTAAATAAACATTGTATGAGGCGTGTCGTGGGAAAACCAGGCTTAATGCATGTGCATAAAGTGTCTTCCCGGATTAGCCTGTGCAGTCTACACAGGCTAATCCGATACGGCACTTTCCGCCTACAGTGGATTTATGTTTAGAAGCGTCCTCCTTGAAACAGAAAATACCATACAAGCGGAAAGTGCCGTCCTGGATAAGACTGTGCTGACTGCACAGGCCAATCCGGGACGACACTTTACGCACATGCATTAAGGCCGGTTTTCTCACGCCGCGCATCATATGTGTTTTTTGTCATCAAGTTGTTGTTATTCTTGTTTTATAAGCTATGCAGTTTAACAAATTACCAGTATCATTATTTATTGTGTATTATTTATCCTTCTTGTAACAAAATAAAATACAGTTTAACAACTCTGTATTTATACTCCATATACCTATTACCCCGATATCCCTATTACCGGGAATTTCCAAAAGACATAAATATCGCTCAGATGCACAAATGTTTTTGGTCAAATTCCATCCCTTCATTAAAATTTTGCAGCGGTCTGCAGTCAACTTTGGTTTCCATTGAATTATGTTGTTTTCAAAGGTAAATAAACTCAATTAAAGGTCTAAGTCTTGTAAAAGTTTGTTTTCAACAACATTGTTAACATAAATAGATCAGTTACTATAAATATGTAAGGAAAACAGATTTTAAATGTTATATGACTGAAGTTTTGTACAGTATCATTTCATGACTTTTCTGAATTCTGATATTCAGATTCACGGTAATAGGTGTATTGCCAGAACATAGATGGCCAACGACATGCACAATTTGTTGACACAACAGTTGTTTAAACTTGTGATTTATTTTAATAATTTAATTATTTTGATAGAGAAGGTTGTATTGTTATAATAAGCCAGCATTCTTTATTTATTTCTTTTTTGTTATATGTTACAAGCCATGAAGAACATTAAATACCCAGAACTTGGTACACCCAGCCTACTTTAAAGCATAGTCATACTGTACCAAAATTAATACATTTTAGATATTTATGGCCTTTTCTTATTCTTTAAAATCATTGAAATTCTGTAGGCTAAGCAATCATAACACAACAATGTTTGCACTTATTAGACATAAGATCTGGTTTTCTTTTTTCTTTTTACAAAAGAGAAGTTCTGTTCTTTGCTGGTAAAAAAATCTTTGTTGGAAGCATTACAATGCAGTGTTGTTTGTAATTGTCAATAAATAACTCGAAAAAGTAGTTCCAAAACTGTAAAATATAGTTTGGGTTGTAACTGCAGAATATGTTGTCTGGTCATGTTAGAATCAAAATAATTTTTGCTTTATCGCTGGTTATCAGTAAATAAACAATGATATTTCGTTCGGATGTTCATTTATTAATGCCCTCATCGTTTACGCATCAAAACTAAAATCATTGTTTATTTACAGATAAACAACTCAAAATCAAAAAGTATTTCTTAAATAAAGCACATTAAACACAAGAATAGTATGTTCACCACAACAGTATCTATGTTATGCAAATCAGACATATACCTGGTTGGGTTTCTGTGAATAATACAAAATATAAATGTTCAATAACAGAATGCTGCACATAGAATTTCTACACCATGTTGGTTCAAACAAGATGCACTTATGCCAAGTTGGTCAATAAATACAACTTTTTTTTAACTTTTTTTTTACAGAAATCACCCCACCACAAAGCCAAGTAAATAAATTATTGTTTTTACATTTAATAGTAGGGAAATAGAAAGGCTTCTTCCCCTATGATTTTTTTTATATATATTTCAATTCACCCCTAACCCCCCCCACACTAGCAATATTCCCCATCTACAGCCCCTCAATTCACCCCTAACCCCCCACACACTAGCACCTATTCCTTGTCTACAGCCCCTCAATTCACCCCTACCCCCACACACACTAGCACCTATTCCCCATCTACAGCCCCTCAATTCACCCCTACCCCCCCACACACTAGCACCTATTCCCCATCTACAGCCCCTCAATTCACCCCTACCCCCCACACACTAGCACCTATTCCCCATCTACAGCCCCTCAAGTCACCCCTACCCCCCCCCACACACACTAGCACCTATTCCCCATCTACAGCCCCTCAATTCACCCCTAACCCACCACACACTAGCACCTATTCCCCATCTACAGCCCCTCAATTCACCCCTACCCCCCCCCACACACTAGCACCTATTCCCCATCTACAGCCCCTCAATTCACCCCTAACCCCCCCCCCACACACACACACACTAGCACCTATTCCCCATCTACAGCCCCTCAATTCACCCCTAACCCCCCACACACTAGCACCTATTCCCCATCTACAGCCCTCAATTCACCCCTACCCCCCCCCACACACTAGCACCTATTCCCCATCTACAGCCCCTCAATTCACCCCCCACACACACTAGCACCTATTCCCCATCTACAGCCCCTCAATTCACCCCTAACCCCCCCCACACTAGCACCTATTCCCCATCTACAGCCCCTCAATTCACCCCTAACCCCCCACACACTAGCACCTATCCCCATCTACAGCCCCTCAATTCACCCCTAACCCCCCACACACTAGCACCTATTCCCCATCTACAGCCCCTCAATTCACCCCTAACCCCCCACACACTAGCACCTATTCCCCATCTACAGCCCTCAATTCACCCCTACCCCCCCCACACACTAGCACCTATTCCCCATCTACAGCCCCTCAATTCACCCCCCCCACACACACACTAGCACCTATTCCCCATCTACAGCCCCTCAATTCACCCCTAACCCCCCCCACACTAGCACCTATTCCCCATCTACAGCCCCTCAATTCACCCCTAACCCCCCACACACTAGCACCTATCCCCATCTACAGCCCCTCAATTCACCCCTAACCCCCCACACACTAGCACCTATTCCCCATCTACAGCCCCTCAATTCACCCCTAACCCCCCACACACTAGCACCTATTCCCTATCTAGAGCCCCTCAATTCACCCCTAACCCCCCCCACACTAGCACCTATTCCCCATCTACAGCCCCTAAAAAGGCTCTGATTATAGAAATAAGTGTACAGTGGAATTATAATTTACAACAAACAAAATTGAACCAAATCTGTTGAAACTAAATAATAATACCTAGCTGCTTAGCAATTTTAAACAACTGAGCCACGTCAGACTTGTCATCAGAACTTTCCTTGTGGCCCCCTGTGACCCCATCCTCCTGAAACGCAAATTTATCTAGCATCACCATCAATGCTACAAATAATATGAAAACTATATTATCGCACTAAGAAATAACAATCACTAGCCAATTTTTCCACTTTGTAAAAGTTCCTATCCTTTTATTTTGTTTGTTGTTGTTTTTTTTCACTGAAAATGTGGAAATATTCTTCATTGTAAGTATAATTTTATTAATTTTAGTATTCCCCCAAGCGGGTATCGAACTCGCGACTTAAAAGCTATACAAAGAAATGACAGTAGACGCTTTAATCAACTGCACTATTCTAAGTTGTAAGACAACATATGTTAACTATTGTTGTACAAAATATTTACAATTCTGACGTGAAATTGTAAACATGAAAAGGGCCAAACAAACATGACCCATGAACATGAAAAGGGCCAAACAAACACGACCCATGAACATGAAAAGGGCCAAACAAACACGACCCATGTAATAAATTGATTTTTTATCTCAGAATGTGATTACTTTTGTCCCCATTATATCTACCTTATTTTAGCCACTATTATATGCCTTTATTAAAATGTGGCACATCGTGGGAAAACCGGACTTAATGCATGTGCGTAAAGTGTCATCCCGGATTAGCCTGTGCAGTCCGCACAGGCTAATGCGGGACGACACTTTCCGCCTAAAGTGGATTTATGGTTAGAAGACACTTCATTGAAACAGAAAATACCATAAAAGCGGAAAGTGCCATCCCGGATTAGCCTGTGCGGACTGCACAGGCTAATCCGGGATGATACTTTACGCACATGCATTAAGTCCTGTTTTCCCACGACGCGCCTCATTTGTAAATAGGTCAGTGTAACAGTGCCCAAAAACTAGGATGAGAATAATTATAAGAAATAATTCAAGCGTTAAATCATGCTAATAAAATTCAAGAGTTTCAAGTCAGTTTGTCCGAGCTATAACTACTGCCCTGAAAGTCATGTCAATTATAATAGTATATTTGTTAGAATGAAAAAAAAAAACAATTATGTAGAAGGCAATTTTTTCTGATTTAAAACTCTTACTAAGGCAGCAAAAACCAGAAGTTTCTATTATACGCATGTATATTATTATGGTACAACAAGTATATACAGACAAACAGCAACTGAGCATGCTCCATCATCCAAACACATTCCAAAGTAATTACAACAATCCTTACTGAACGTATGTGTAACACAATATGCTTGTTAACTGACTATAATACAAAGCTGGTAATCAATGGTAACTGACTGGTAACTGACTGGTAACTGACTATAATACAAAGCTGGTAATCAATGGTAACTGACTGGTAACTGACTGGTAACTGACTATAATACAAAGCTGGTAATCAATGCATGCACATTCTTAAGTTGACATACTGCAAACTGTCGATTAATGATGATTTCTTCCAGTATGACAATTAAAGATCGACTTGTGACATTTTCAAGAAGGCACAGTGACAAAACTGCAGTTGTTATAATGCATCTAATGGCGTATACCTATGCAACACAAGATTCTTTTAAATATATCACGATGAAACGGTGGTTATTAATGTAAGCGCATTCCAAAGTTTACAACTGCAAATTGTCGATAAATTATTAATTAATTATGATTTTCACAATAAATGATTGATTTGCAACATTTGTGCAAGCAGAATCAGAGACAATATTGCAGGTATTACAATGATAGAAGGAATGAGAGGAAGCTCCTTCAAATACTATGAAATACTATAAAATAATAGACGCTTTCACAAATGTGAATCCTATCCAAATTAGTCTGCAATTTTAACAAATCATTGTACATGGATAGCATGTGATTAACAGTTATCTTATTTTACACAAGAGAGCATGTGGTAAACTTGTAATCTGTTTCTGATATTTGATGAACCGAAATTAATACCTGTAATGAATAAAAGCTAGGGAGGAGTTTAGAATGTTAGTGGCCAAACCTGGGAAGGTTTATTACATATATGACCGTCTAATATTTGCAAAATGAATCAATGAGTCACAGTATGCCATTTTTCCAATGGATTACCACCCTTTAATACTACGGCAGGTAAATAAAACACCTGACAAGGTACTGACTGGTGCCTGATATAATAATCATAATGACAATATGTAAAACTCATGCTACATCCTAGGCCTAGTATTTGTGAATAATCATAATGACAATATGTAAAACTCATGCTACATCCTAGGCCTAGTATTTGTGAATAATCATAATGACAATATGTAAAACTCATGCTACATCCTAGGCCTAGTATTTGTGAATAATCATAATGACAATATGTGAAACTCATGCTACATCCTAGGCCTAGTATTCATGAATAATCATAATGACAATATGTAAAACTCATGCTACATCCTAGGCCTAGTATTTGTGAATAATCATAATGACAATATGTGAAACTCATGCTACATCCTAGGCCTAGTATTCATGAATAATCATAATGACAATATGTAAAACTCATGCTACATCGTAGGCCTAGTATTCATGAATAATCATAATGACAATATGTGAAACTCATGCTACATCCTAGGCCTAGTATTCGTGAAGCTCCTAGAGAGTCTTAAATTAAGTTGTTCTTATGTCACAATTTTAGATCAAACTTTCAATACAGAAATTGTATGATTAATGGCCAAAAAATGTTAAATGAAAAAGCAACTATTAGTCTGAAAATAAAACCTTTCAAAGTAAATTTAATTATTATTAAATAAGATGTCCTAAGCTGAAGAAATTCTATGGTTTTAGGAAATTTCCTTCTGTCTTTACTAAAGAGCTTTACGAAAAGGGCTCATGAATATAATATTTACGCCAACACAACAGGTGACTGTGGATATTCCATCAACACAATATTAATCTTGCCTCTGAGATTTTCTTCTTTACATTTCTCTTCCTTTTTAAAGGATTTCTTTGTTTGTTGTTACTTCCTTTGTGAACATTTAAACTGCTATGCTGATCAGGCAAATTTTCATGCACAGCTGCAGTATTTTTTTCTTCAGATGCATCAGTCTCTGAAGTTCTTTCTGCCTCATTCGTGTTTTCTGCAGACACTGGTGACAGCTCTTTATCAGGTGACGTCTGATTCTGTTTAGTTTCTCCTAACTCATTCTCATTGTTTGCAGGAACTTTTAACTGTTTCATTCTATGTGTGGTCTTCTCTTTTGTTTTCCCTGCTACAATCTCATTGTCTGCAGACACTTCACAATGTTGCTCTTCAGCACGTGTTGTCTGATACTCTTTAGTTTCTACTAACTCATTCTTATTATTTTCAGGAACCTTTAACAGTTTCATACTTTGTATGGTCTTCTCTTCAGTTTCCAATGCTACAGTCTCATTATCTGCAGACACTTCACCATGTTGCTCTCCAACATTAATCATCTTATTTTCTGTAGTTTTTACTACTTCATTCTCATGATTTGCAGACACTTGTGATAGTTTTTCACCATGTGTCGACTGATTCTCTTTAGTTTCTGCTACCTCATCCTCATGATCTGCAGACATTTGTGGTAGTTCTTCATCATGTGTCTGATTGTCTTCAGTTTCCCCTCCCTCATTTCCATTATCTGCCGACGTGTGCGGAATGTGGACAGAATGTGTGGTCTGCTTCTCTGTTGTTTCCTCTGCCTTATTCTCATTATTATCAGCAGACACTTGTGACAGCTCTGCAATATGTGTCATATGATTTTTTTTAGCTTCACTTCCCTCAACTTCTTCTTTTTCATCCAATGTTTCCACAGCATCTGCCTTTTGTGACAGAGGAATATCAACATTTTTTGATACCAACTCATGAACATTGTCTTCAAAGTTTTCATCCTGTTGCTTTATATCTGATTCAGTTTGAAGGCCGTTGGTGTCATCAATTTCACTCATCTCCTTTTCATAATTCATATTTATTCTTTCTTCATCATTGTCTTCAGACATCAGTGTTTTCACCCTTTCCAGATCACGTACCACAAGCATTTGACTCTCCAAACTTGTGAAACTTCCGTTGCCAAGAGATCCAACATTTTGGTTCTCTTTTCTTTCCTTCCCTTTTCTCTTCATAGGATTGCTTTCAGCATCCCTTTGATCTTGTGTTAATTTTCCCAGTCTGTATGCTTTGCTAGTCCTTTTATCATTGTCCTCTTTGCCAGTAGTTTTCCTACTTTCTTTGCTCTGTTTGACACCAACGGCATTTCTACTCGTTTCAGAATCGTGACTTGATAGGCTTATAAGTGTAGTCCCCTATTGATGGAAAGAGGCATATAAAAAGGATTTCTAAATATTGTAAAATAATAGATGTGTATTACACAATTCATTTCACGTTAATCATTCACGCCATGTTTATCTACTGTAAATACAATAATTGAAAGAAATTAACAAGTAATCAAATATGTAAGCCAAAAATGCGACAAAGTATTAAATTTTAAATTAAAGCATATAAGGCAAAAAACATTAATATTCAGCAAACTGAATGAGCTCTGATATTTAGTGACTTTAGACCCAAAGCAATTTTGATTGTTACAAATTGTATAGTTGCAAATATGTCCGTAAAAAATAATATGAAAACGTGTCATATGTTGTACAACTATACAATGACAAAAATTTTGTTGTTTCTTTAAACTACTTACAGGAGATGTACTGTAAGACATAAGTAACTTGACCAATGATATGTCTATCATTTATTTTTGGGATAATATTGTATTTGTATATAAGCAGTAAATAATGTTTGTTTTGTCCATCTAAACAACAAAAAACCAACAAAATCAATTTACAGAAAAATATACTGGTGAAATGGCCATATATATGAGAACTTGTACAGATCTAAAACCCTTAAGAACATGTACAGCCAAATTGTGATTATGCGAATCGTGATTATGCGAAATGACAGTGTACGACCAACAAGAACGGCGGTCCGTCGTTTTTCCTCCTTTATTCAGTGTTAAAAAGATGCCTTTATACGAATCATAATTGTATGAAAATTGCAATTTTACCACAGTCGCTTAATGACATCTGTTGCTTGCCCATATCATTTGTTTCAAATAATAAGGTATTAGCGGAGAAATGTCATTCTCTTCATAATGCATGTATATTGTATTAAAAGAATATCTGTAAGTATTTTAATTAAGGTTTGTTTGTAGATGGTCTTATACTGTACGTTATATTTACAATTAATGTATAATATAAACAAGAGATGTTTGTAAAACATGTATGCCCCCCGACTTGCAGCCAAGTTGTGAATATGTGCAATTGTTAAGATTTTTTTTATATGCAATCCCAAGCGAGGTCTCAATATATGGTATCTATGTATGAAGTTTCATTAAAATATCTCAGTGCGTTCTCAAGTTATTGAGCGGAAACCATTTTTATATTTTTAGTAATGGTGACCTTGAAATGACCCCACCCACCCCATATGAAATCCCAAGAGAGGTCTCAATATAAGGTATCTATGTATGAAGTTTCATTAAAATATCTCGATGCATTCTCAAGTTATTGAGCGGAAACCGTTTTTTCTATTTTTAGCAATGGTGACCTTGACCCCACCCACCCCATATGCAATCCCAAGCGAGGTCTCCATATAAAGTATCTATGTATGAAGTTTTATTAAAATATCTCAATGCTTGTCAAGTTATTGAGCGAAAACCGTTTTTCTATTTTTAGTAACAGTGACCTTGACCTTGACCCCACCCACCACATATGCAATCCCAAGAGAGGTCTCAATATAATATATCTATGTATGAAGTTTCATTAAAATATCTTGATGCGTTCTCAAGTTATTAAGCGGAAACCATTTTCTATTTTTAGTAACTGTCATCTTGACCTTGACCCCACCCAACACATATGCAATCTCAAGCAAGGCTTCGATATAAGGTATATATGTATAAAGTTTCATTAAAATATCTCCATGCGTTCTCAAGTTATTGAGCAGAAACTGTTTTTCTATTTTTAGTTATGGTGACCTTGATCTTGACCCCACCCACCCCATATACGATCCGAGCAGAGGTCTCAATATAAGGTATCTATGTATGAAGTTTCATTGAGATATCTCGATGCCTTCTCAAGTTATTGAGCGGAAACCTTTTTCTATTTTTAGTAACGGTGACCATAAAATTGACTCCACCCACCCCATATGCAATCCCAAGCGAGGTCTCAATATAAGGCATCTATGTATAAAGTTGCATTAAAATATCTTGATGCGTTCTCAAGTTATTGAGCTGAAATGTTTTTCTATTTTAAGCAACAGTGACCTTGACCTTTGACCTGTTGACCTCAAAATGAATAGGCATCTTCTTTTCCTCCCAAGTAACCAGCATACCAACTTAAATGATCGTAGGTTAAAGCATTCTCTAGATATCGTGTGGAAACGAAATGGTCTACGAACAGACCGACCATCCGACCGACCGACCTACCGACCGACGGACAGGTGCAAAGCAATATACCCCCACTTCTTCGAAGGGGGGCATAATAATCATTGTTATTTTGAATTAAAGATAATTGAATGAATATCTAAATGCAACCTGTTTTATATTTACTATATTATTATAGAGAGGTATTATGACTATTTTATGATTGAGGGTCAAATTGTACACCATTCTTGCAACTATAGTTCTACGCTTCGTATTATTAAGGAAAGATGCGATTTACGGAAAATGTGATTATGCGACTAATCATTGTGGTCCAGTGACTATTCGTATAATCGTGATTTGACTGTACATTAAAATAAAATTAATGCACCCGATAAAACATAATAATAATGGCTAAAAAAAAGTGCTTAACATGTTTTGGAATACACAATTTGCAACACACGATATCAGTTCCATTTACCTTGGACACTAACTTGTAATACATGCTATAATCATGTTCCACTAACTGAAGATAGAAATATATAGTCACAAACATTTGGAAAATATATTACCTTATTTCACACATGACACACACTCAAAAATGACACACAGAAAAGTGGCTTTAAATTTTAAACGCAGAAACACCAATATATTAACTAATGAAATATTTATTTTTTATAGTGATAGGACATCGGTTCGAAAGTGCAATTGATCATCGAGTTGGAATCGGTTACTGATTTCACTGATTATAATCAAATGGTATTTTGCATTATACAGATTTCTATTCATTTAACTTAAAATTTAAACTTTAAATTTACCTAAATATGGATGTATGTGTGTTTCTTTTGTGCATCAATAATAAAAGCAAACAAATAAACAATACGTTCAGTAACAGCAGTTATATTTGCTAAACAGTTGCTTGTCAATTTCGAACATATAAAACAAGTAGGCCTAGAGAACAAGTAAATTTTACATGGAAGAACTGTTAAAACTGTAAAATAATTCCAAATGGTTTGGTCTAAATTAGTTCAAATTGCTGAAACATCGTGCAGAAACCCTCCATGAGCAAATATTAGCTCAAATTGCTGAAATAACATGAAGAAATCCTCCTAGAGCAAATATTAGTTCAAATTGCTGAAATAACATGCATAAACTATCCTAGAGCAAATATTACTTCAAATTGCTGAAATAACATGCAGAAACTATCCTAGAGCAAATATTACTTCAAATTGCTGAAATAACATGCAGAAACTATCCTAGAGCAAATATTCGTTTAAATTGCTGAAATAACATGCAGAAACCCTCCTAGAGCAAATATTTGTTTAAATTGCTGAAATAACATGCAGAAACCCTCCTAGAGCAAATATTCGTTTAAATTGCTGAAATAACATGCAGAAACCCTCCTAGAGCAAATATTCGTTTAAATTGCTGAAATAACATGCAGAAACCCTCCTAGAGCAAATATTCGTTTAAATTGCTGAAATAACATGCAGAAACCCTCCTAGAGCAAATATTTGTTTAAAATGCTGAAATAACATGCAGAAACCCTCCTAGAGCAAATATTTGTTTAAAATGCTGAAATAACATGCAGAAACCCTCCTAGAGCAAATATTTGTTTAAAATGCTGAAATAACATGCAGAAACCCTCCTAGAGCAAATATTTGTTTAAAATTGCTGAAATAACATGCAGAAACCCTCCTAGAGCAAATATTTGTTTAAAGTGCTGAAATAACATGCAGAAACCCTCCTACAGAAAATATTGGTTTAAAACGCTGAAATAACATGCAGAAACCCTCCTACAGCAAATATTGGTTTAAAATGCTGAAATAACATACAGAAGCCTTTTTAGTTAAAATTGCCGAGATTACATGCAAATGCCTTACTACCTAAAACACACTATTATGTGAAGTTAGAATAAAACATCAAACATAGAATAAATTATTTTATTATACCAATGTTTAATATGCAGTTAAACATTTACAATTTTAAAATTGTGCAGAGTTATTACTGTAATATACACCTGCATATATAATTGCATCAGTAAAATTGATTTTACTACAAATCTGTAAACTTGTATGCATTTACAAAATTTTCACAAAAACATCGAACTGTGTCCATGCATGCATGAACACAGTTTTTTAAATATAATAAAAACGATCAAAGACACAATCAGATTTACTGAAAGTGTTATGGATAATGCAAAAATACCATAATAATTGACAGAATATAAGAAACATACTCCTAACACCACCAAATACACAGTTTTATGAGAAGAAAATAAATATTTCATGTCCATTCTATGTTTGATGTCTTATTCTAACTTCACATAATAGAGTGTTCTAATATTAGTCAAAACTAATTACATGCAGACACAACCATCGCAATCTCACCTTTCGAGACTTTTCAGGTGGCTCCTAGACAACGAAAATCAATGCTAAAAAACTATGGAACAGTCACTGATTTTAAACAGTGCAAGCTAAGATGAAAAGAGTGTATGTGTTGTTTCTTGTATATTTTAATGTAATTGTATTTCCATTGATACATTTCTCTTTCAAATACCATTATCCTGAATTCACAAATATTTTTTCTGATGATTGGAATCATTTTAGCTAATATAAGGTTAACTCATGCAATATTATTGGGACTGAAAGAATAAAATCCAGTTATTGGTACTCTTTCTATATTACCATAGTTTAATTCTTAATTGTTTAGTTAAGCCCAAAATATATACAAAATTAATGAACACCTCTGTATTGCAAGTACAGTCGTTAAAAATGCAAGTGAGAACCGATATAAACATGGACGAATTCATACAGGTAAATAAGATGATTTAAAAATACAGACAATTGCAACATGTATATAAACAGAAAATCATGATTAATGGTTTGTCCACTTATTATCAACTTAATTTAAACCAACTTTATTAACACTTACCGATTTGTTGGGGTATATCTTTGGCAGTTTCGTGGCACCCGTCCGGGTTGGGGAATGTTTCTCGATGCGGGTGGCTGGATAACCGGTCTCACTCTTGGTTGACCGGACCCCGGTCTTCTTACCTTTCTTCTGTAAGCAAACCATGGAAACAAGATATAGAATATCCAAGGAAACTAGAATTTACGGTGTGGTATTTTGCTAAGGCAGTATGATAATAAATTGCTAAAAGTGTTGAGCCAGTATAGATGGAGCCAAAAACAAAGTATTGCTTGTTTCCCCCACTGCTACCTACCCATAACTAGAACTCGGATGTGTGGCCTGACGGGGCATAACTCAAGTATGATAAGAGCAATTATGCCAAAAACCAAACTGGAATTTCCTTTTATGCCCACTAACACTTCAGTAAAGTTTCCTAATGATTGCACAAAAGCTTCTCACGTTATTGTTTGCACAAAAGCTTCTCACGTTATTGATTGCACAAAAGCTTCTCACGTTATTGTTTGCACAAAAGCTTCTCACGTTATTGATTGCACAAAAGCTTCTCACGTTATTGATTGCACAAAAGCTTCTCACGTTATTGATTGCACAAAAGCTTCTCACGTTATTGATTGCACAAAAGCTTCTCACGTTATTGATTGCACAAAAGCTTCTCACGTTACTGATTGCACAAAAGCTTCTCACGTTATTGATTGCACAAAAGCTTCTCACGTTATTGATTGCACAAAAGCTTCTCACGTTATTGATTGCACAAAAGCTTCTCACGTTATTGATTGCACAAGCCTTAACTGAATTTTTTTTTTTAAAGGGGCATAACTCAAGTACGATAAGAGAAATTATGACAAAAATCAAACTTAACCTTCCTTTTATGCCTACTAACACTTCCATAAAGTTTCATAAAGATTGAACACAAACTTTTTAAGTTATTGTCTGCAAAAGCCTTATTTGAACCATTTTTTGTTTTTAAAGGGGCATAACTCATGTACAATATGAGCAATTATGCCCTAAATTAAACTTAACTTTCCTTGTATGCCTACTAACACTTCTATAAAGTTTCATAATGATAGCACAAAAAATTCTCAAGTTATTGTCTTCAAAAACTGAAGGGGACGTCGCCAACAATGACCCTGCTGACGTTGCCACCAAAAGTAATCCCTATATGTCGCCTTTTCAGGCGACACAAACATCACCTGTACCCAATGGAATATCCTTGGGAACTAGATTTTACAGTGAGGCAAGTTGCTAAGGTGGCATGATAATACATTGCTAACAATGCTGAAGCAGTATATGATGATGTAACAATATCAGACAGCTGCCATATTATAAAACAAGAGATGTTTGTTAAACATGTGTGCCCCCCCCGACTTGCAGCCAAGTCGTCAATATGTGCAATTGTTAAGATATTTTTTCGGCGTAGCTGTCTAAGATCACTTTTAACCTAGATTTCTTGCGATAATTATGCAGCGGGAAAATTGAATGCCAATAGAATTGGGCAAATTTTATAATTTTAGGGCATGCAAACTTCAAACAATGGTTTAATGTATACCAATACCATACTTTAGGGGATTACAAATTTACATAATTGTTTACATAAGCGGTTAAATTAAAGTTATAAGCATATCTTTGACATATACTCTAGAAATGAACATAATTATGAACAATTTTACTCATTGTATGTCATGATCAGAATGTTATATTCATTCACATAATGAAATAACTATATTGTTTAGCCTACATTATCGGCGCGCTCTATAAATAGCAATTACAATGCTACAATACATGGGGACCACAGTGGGTCACAACGTACAATGTTGCCTGTTGAGCTCGCAAGCACAAAATATGAAGTGGTAAATTTCTGGTAGTTTTCTGATAAATAAGCAAAACAAATATTAGCAAATTTGATTGAGCTTATATTTCCGATTATTTTATCATTGTGTAAAAATATTATTGTACGCTGTAACTGACTGACCATGAATTAATTCTAAAGAGTACAACTCCAGCAGGAGAATCATTCTAAAAATAGGGCGCGGTATAGCTGAGTTAATACACACGCATCAATTAGCATCTGGAGAATCCTAAGCCTGAGAATTGCAATAAATGGGGAATTCATAAACTTACTGCTAATTCATTCCCGCTATTATTTTCTGACAATGTTAATTTGTTAAATTTGCCTGACAAATTCATGTATCAATTATGTTTACATAAATTACTAGTATATAGCTTATACATGTATCACTGGTGAAAACATGGGGCAGTATATGATCGGTTTATTCACGGTACAGATATTAATAATTATTGAGTTTGTCTATTTTGGGGGCTGTTTTTTATAGTGTGCGAAAAATATAGTGTCCGTGAAGTCTCCTTAGTAGGGACCGAAAAATCTGGGGTCCAAGAACTCTCTTTAGTAGGGACCGAAAAATATGCGGTCCGTGAAGTCACAGCGTGGTCCCCTTGTATTATATTTAGGGCAAAAAAATGACATCTCAATATTAATTTCTATGCTGATTGTCTTTTTCAAAGACATTTCTTGTTTAATATTGTATGTGCACATTAACACATGAGGAGGAAATTAAAGTTGATGCTTTAGAAAGTAAATATAAAGCTGAAAGAAAGATAAATTATATAAGGATACCTGTTTTCTGTTTGATTTAAACATCAAATAGGCCAAACCATCTCTAGATATCCTGTGGAAACAAAATGGTCTACGGAGAAAACAGTTTTCATGTTACAAGCCCCTGTGACCTTCACCTTTGACCTGTTGACCTCAAAATTGACAGGCATCTTCCTTTCCAACTGAGTAATCAGCATATCAACTTGTATGATCGTAGGTCAAAGCATATTCTACATATCATGCGGAAACGAAATGGCCTACAGAGGAAACAGTTTTCATGTTACAAGCCTCTGTCACCTTGACCTTTGACCTGTTGACCTCTAAATTGATAGGCTTCTTCCTTTCCTCCCAAGTAACCAGCATACCAAATGATTGTAGGTCAAAGCGTTCTCTAGATATCGTGCGGAAACGAGTTTCATGTTACAAGCCCCTGTGACCTTGACCTTTGACCTCAAAATCAATAGGCGTCTTCCTTTCCTCCCATGTAACCAGCATCACAGTGGATCACATTCAGCAAAACGGATTCTATACGAACAAAGATGCGTTGCCCGTCTTCTATGCCAACAGGCAACGGATTCTACATGGTGAAAACAACACACCGACAAGGCTGCGGACGACAAAGAAGCACAAGAAACCAACACATACATGTAAGTTATCATAATGAAGTGTTTCACGGAACACTATGATATATAATGATTTAATATATGTGATCTTCATTGACTGAAAAGCTGTATGTAGCCCAAACTAAGCAAAACAAATAACCCAGTAGCAGTTGCAGGACTTGCACTTGGTAAACGGATACAAATTTTTTGTTTGTTTTTAAACCTTTCTTGTTTTGGGATATAATCGTTCGAAATCAGCAATCGTAAATCGGCATTATACTGAAATCATGTTAATTGCCCTAAACTGGGTGCTTTGACGTTTGTTCCTAGCAACGAATGCAATGGATATTATATGATCATTTGAAATGTATTAGAAATAATGGCACCGGATATTGCACGTACCACCACTATTACTACTACACGTTTGCTGATGGTTCAATATTCATTTTAGAAGTTCAATGCAAAAGTTAATTTAGAAAGATTAAAATTCATATAGTCATAAGGCCAATAATAAATATTTATTTTTATTGAATTAATTTCAGATCCTGTCCAAAACTGTTGATGCTTGGCTGAAAATTGGATCGGCTGACAAAACATGTACATTTGCAATTCAAGGTTCATACAAACAGTTTGTGTTAACAGTGTGATTAATTCCTATTTAATGACAACCGGCATTTCAAAGTACTTGGAGAATTCCAGAAACAATAAAAATCATCAACTGTATACATGTATTTATAAGAGCTGATAATTTATTTATAAAACTCACTGAAACTCTGACGTCCATATGAATTTATTATGTGCCTGGCATAATTTATTATACTAAAATTATAGTGTAATGTCTGTTTAATATTAAATCGTATTTATTTTGAAATAAATTTTAAGTTAAATTATGTGAATGAGATTATTTATTAAAGAAAAAAATGAAATGTAATTGTGCTCATGTAAATATTTTATATTTGTGTGTGTTACAGTGTTATGGAAAATGAATTAAGCACAATAATCAAATAAAATAGAATAAATGCATTGTTTGTAGTTTAATTTTGTTAACTATATTCCAAATTAAAAAAAAACAAAAAACAACCTTTTCCTTGAACATGTAATAGTTGTAGCATACTTTGACCGAACTATGTTAGTTATTTAAGCCTCCGTCACACATTCCCGATTGTTACTGCCATTCTTGAGCCGACATTGTCCCGAATCAAATACGTCAAAAGTCGAGACAATATTCTGAGATTCGGGGCTCGAAAGTCAATTTTTGATCATAAGATAGAATATGTCCCGACAGCATTTTGACAGAGTCCCGACAGCATCCCGATTGTCCCGAATGCGATCCGACAGTAACCCGACAGTGTCTCGACGGCATCTAGATAGCGTCCTATTTATTGTTTTATTATTTGTATAGTTACATTATCACAACGTTGTCAGGAGCCATAATCGGGAACATGTGACTGCCACAATACTCCTGGCGTGATATTTATATATAATTTTTAATGCATTATCAATCCCATTCCACAGGACATTTTCCCGAAACCGTCCCGACACAGGCCCAAATCTGATACTACACAGCCGAATCTATCCCTACAGAGTCCCGACTATACAAATTCGGCTGAGTCTCCCGATTGTTAAGGAACGAACCTAACTGTCGGGAGTGCTTGGCCAATCACGCTGAACATGTCCCGATAATTCCCGATTCTCAGGACAGCGTAACGACACCTCCAGACTGCTTCACGACAGCATCCCGACATTCCCGACTTTTTTTAGCTCACCTGAGCACGAAGTGCTTGGTGAGCTATTGGTATAGGGGACCTCTCCAGCGTCGTCCGGCGTCCGTATGCCGTCAACAATTTGGCCTGTTATCGCGATAAAGACTACATTTTTTTATTAAATCTTGACTAAACTTGCAAAGTTTGTGTATAACCATAAAATCTTGGACGAGTTCGATAATGGGCCTGATCGGACCAGGAACACCAGAGTTATTGTCCCTTTTTTATTGCCCCAAATACATTCCTGAATAACTCACCTGGTAAAGGGAGGTAAATGCAGTATCAGGAAGATAAGTGTCATAAATGTGTTGTTTCCCTTTGTAGGTTATTCACAGATATAACGCAGATAGTGGAGTCTGCTTATCAGTAAAATCAATAAATCACTCTGAGTCAACATGATACTTCTATTTGAGATCAGCATCATTACACATAGTAACCATTGATAGCCTGCTTCTAACATATTTTTTGCCTGTGTGTGCAGCAATAAAATTTCCCACTGTCTGTCTTGGCATCCAGTCAGGAAAAAGATTTAAACAATAATCAATAGCTGGAATTCATGTTGTGAACAAGCAATCAGAATATAGGATTTCGATAATGTGATCTAGTGCCTGAAAGGGTTAATTATTTTCTGTAGTTTATGGACTGTTTAGTTAATAACTTATTCAGTATTATTTAATCATGTAACTTTTGGACTTACTTTTACATTTGACTTGGGATTTTGGAAACTCAAGTAATTATCTTACATGATTATTGAAGCTGATTTATTATTTCTCCTTAATTGAAAAATACTTCTTCACTGTTTTACATTTTCTCCTTCATTGAGAAATATTTTTACACTATTTAGAGTTCACCATGCTACTTGCTGCTTGTATGGTATATTTAAGTAAGGGCTTGTAGGTTGGGGACATTTTTAGCTCACCTGAGCACGAAGTGCTAAAGGGTAAGCTCTTGTGGTCAGTCTGTGTCCAGCGTCCGTTGTACGTTGTCAACATTTTACTTCAAACAACTTCTTCTCTGAAACCACTGATTGGATTTTAACCTAACTTGGCAGGAAGGTTCCTGGGATGGTCCTTTAACAAATTCCTTCAATTTATTGAAATATATTGAAAACTCTGGAAAAATATAAAAAATCTTGTCAGAAACCACTGGCTGGATTTGAAAATAGTTTTCACAGAAATGCTTCTTGGGTGACCCTCTACCAAATTCCTTCATATCATTTTGATTCGTTAAAAAACATGGCCGCCAGGGGGCGGGGCAGTTTTCTTTATATGGCTAATTTGAAAACTTTAAAAATCTTCTTGTCTGAAACCACTGGCTTGCTTTCAAAATTTACTTTCACAGAAATGTTCCTTGGGTAACCCTCTACCAAATTCCTTGAAATCATTTTGATTCGTGAAAAAACATGGCCACCTGGGGGGCGGGGCAGTTTTCCTTATATAACTATATTGAAAACTTTAAAAGTCTAGTCTGAAACAACTGGCTGGATTTCAAAATAATTTCACAGAAAAGTTCCTTGGGTGACCCTCTACCAAATTCCTTCAAATCATTTTGATTTGTTAAAAACATGGCTGCCAGGGGGCAGGGCAGTTTTCCTTATATGGTTATATTGTAAACTTTAAAAATCTTCTAGTCTGAAAGCACTGGCTGGATTTCAAAATAGTTTCACAGAAATGTTCCTTGGTGACCCGCTACCAAATTCCTTGAAATCATCTTGATTCATTAAAAAACATGGCCGCTAGCTGGCAAGGCAGTTTTCCTTATATGGTTTTACTGAAAAATTAAAAAAATCTTCTCGTCTGAGACCACTGGCTGGATTTCAAAATAATTTCACAGAAATGTTCCTTGGGCGACCCTCTACCAAAGTCAATCAAATTGTTTCGATTCGTGAAAAAACATGGTCGCCAGGGGGCGGGTCAGTTTTCTTGAAATGGATGTATTGAAAACTTTAAAAATCCTCTGATCTAAAACCACTGGCTGGATTTCAAACTAATTTTAAATAAATGTTCCTTTGGTGACCCTCTACCAAATTCCTTGCAAAGTGGATGCTATCAAAACAAAACACTTAATTAACCCCCAAAATTTAATTATTGACAAAAATAAAACAACAAAATATCTGACAAACTTAATAAAAATGTTCTATGGTCTGGGCATTTTTTAGGGCAGGTCAGGTAAATGTTTATAAATGTAGCCTATAAGACCTCGGTTTAAATTGCTAAAGCTGTTGTTGATGTTGCTTATTTTTGAAGATGATTATACATATTAAAATGATGAAGGCTATGATGCTTATGATACTGTGATTTTGGTGTTTTTGATGATGATGATGATGATGGGTTGTGTTGGAAAGGTTCTGTTTCAGAGAAATATTTTCAGTTTTTCACAAGTTAGCCATGTGCCTAGAAATTTAATATTTATATGTCACTGACAATAATAAAGAGTTTGTTTTGAAAGTTATTTGTCCACTACTGGTTGCATGATCAGATGGGACACCCTCGTTCTATGTTTCTGTCTATATGTCTGTCTGTGCAATCAAATTTGGGTCCTGCAATAACTCAATAAATACAAAAGCTATGTTCATGAAACTTTGTGTGGTTATAGAGGGCAATGGTAAGATATTGCATTTTAATAAATTGTTGTTGTTGAAAAAGTGTTGAAAATTGCACATAAGCAGGTATTATGCTAAAACCGTTATTTGTTGGACTTCAGTGGATTAAAAAAATCATAGAAAAAAGTTAAATTGCAGTCGTTATGGCATCAAATCTTCCAAATTTTGCATTATCATTTAATTACTTTACAGATGAAGTTGTAACAAGTATGTAAAATAGCCATTTTTAACCAAATTAACATTTGCGGTTATTAGATCAGGGTACGTCGTTGGGCATGTTGGCTGACAGACTTGACAGCAGCACCAACTTTTGGTTTCTGAACAATAACTTGAGAACAAAAATTGCTATTGTAATAAAACTTCATACATAGATGTCTCGCTTGAGGTTGCATCTGGGGTGGTTGTGGTCAAGGGCACCATTACTAAAAACAAAAAAAAATGCTGTCGCGGGGTCCATGGATCGCGATCGCGATATAGCAGATCGCAATATAACTTTCCAGACCATTCATGTACATATACACTAGCCTCTTTTCGGGATTTGTTAAAAAACATGGCTGCCAGGGGGCGGGACAGTTTTTCCTTATGTGGCTTTATTAAAATCTCAAACAATCTTCTTCTTAAAAGCCATTATGACACTTTACACTCAGGTGAGCCATCATGGCCCTCTTGTTTATTATTTGTATCGTAGCACTGTCCGGAAGCTGTCGGAAGCCAGAATCGGGAATGTGACTGAGGCTTTAACGACCCCGCATGGCGAGATTAAATAATTAACAAATTAAGGTCAAAGGGTGCTACAAGTGATTTATTCCATATTTACCACACCGCAACTTTCTACGATGCCGCCCCATGGGCAGTTCCTGGACGTCACATGGTTTCTGACATGCTTGACATCTGTGTCGTTTCCAAATTTAGCGAGGTCGCAAGGTCACGTGATGCGATCCGAATGTGCAAGCTTACAGTGCAATAAGTAGCATGCATATAAATTACAGCTAAATTTCAATATACCGCATGATACTTATTGCTCGATAATCTTGCATATTTGGCTCTGCCCACCAGTTACCGTTCTGATATCACAGTTATTAGATACCAAAAAAACAAAAAAAACTGTCTGTTTGAAAACTACTGACTACTGAATTTCTATGTATACAGTGCCAAATTAATTTGGCGCTGTGTATGCGATTCGTTAAAAAAAATAACCTGGTGCCGGCATCATATATTATCCATTGCCTACAATAACCTTTTATTTGTGCCGAAAGGAGTACAATTTACGCTTTGACAGCTTGGTTTTTCAGTCCAGTCATTTCAGTAAATGTTTATTTACTTAAGAAAAACTGTTTTAGATAGTATAAAGGTTCAATATCTTCAAAAGTACAGAAAATGTGACACATGATGTTAACGTTGATGCAGTTGAGCAAAATAGATTTGACTCATTTTAAACTATCAATTTATTTTCTGGTAAAAGAACTGGAAAATATGATGCACAAATGTGTCAGATGTTCCGTGGTTATATGATTCATTATAGAAACAATGTATTTATCAATAAAAACAACAGGACTGTTCAGCGTTTGGCCGTTTTCTTTGTAAAGAATCCATTGCCTGACCGTAAAGATGCCGGAGAACGCATATTTGTTCGTATAGAATCCGCTTTGCTTATCCACCGTGAGCATACCAACTTAAATGATCGTAGGTCAAAGCGTTCTCTAGATATCGTGCGGAAACAAAATGGTCTACGGACAGACCAACCAACCATCTGACCATCTGACCGACCGAATGAACGATGGACAGATGCAAAGCAAAATACCCCCACTTCTTCGAAGGGGGGCATAATAATTAAACATTCATAAATTATAATAATAGTAAGCAATAATAATTCTGGTAGAAACCATGAAGAAATGTCTTTAAAAACTTATCACAAAAATTATGCATAACCCAATATATGGCTTACCAAATGGATGGTATATAATAGCTAATTATCCAAATAGTTAAAAAATAAATAAATTAAATATTCTGTTCTTATAAGTTATGCAAGTATGACCTAAAATTATTAATGGCTAACTGAAATGGATAGTAAATACTACCTGACTGTTTTAATTGTAAATGTGTGATTTAAAAGGGCATAGTATCAGCATGCGTACATTCTTTTCCAACGATCAACAGTATTTCCCATAAATACAGACAAATGAATACAAACCAGAACAATTTTTTTTGGGATACACGGTTCCAACTGGATTAGACGGCAGGCTTACAAAATTGCACACTGCAATTAAAACTTTCCTATGCTACACAATATTCATCAGTATTGCACATTTGTGCAACGGTACTTCATGTACATTTCAGCTATAATGATTTTACTACTACTACTAATTTTCCAGCACCGTGAAAGGTTCACTGATGACCACTGTTTATCAATTAAAATTATATATATTTGACAACTGTTTATAGACACAAGGCCATCATATTTAATAATAATTATCTGTAAATAAACTTTATTTGCGCAAACATTATTTTAGATCTACCATTGAAACACCCCTTTCATGCACAATGCACAACTATGTATACCAGTTTCGGCAATTTCTTGTCATCGGCGGTGTCCACGCTGTTGACGTCTTCGTCATACGTCTCGTTGAGCGTCTCCACGCTCCTCTGAAGCAATCGACACACAAACATGAACAATTTCCAACCACATTCAAACTAATTGTGAAACAAGTAAGTCTGACACAAGAAACAATTGACACACAAACATAGACAATTTCCAATCTCGTTTAAACTCAGGTGCGTACCTAGACCAAATTTTAATATACGCACAAAAAATTTGGTTAAAAAAAAATCAATTTAATTGATTTTTATCTGAAAGTCTGGATATTATACGTTTTATAACACTAGTTGCATTTATGTAAATTTAAGCAATGCTTTAAGTCAGATAGTGCATATATGCCACTCATAATCCCTTTGCTCGGGTTTTTATGTATTTTTAACTTTGTAGAACTTTACGGCTTTAGTTAATGAAACAAGATGTGGCATACCTGTTTTTGCGAGAAGAAATTTACACATGATTCACAAACAAATTATGGTGCCTAAATACCATACCCAATATGATCATCGTTTTGGTTTATCATGGGCAATTTTTGTGTTTGGTACTTTATGTTTTTTGTTGTGGGCAATAAATATCGCAAATCCAACATCATTTAAGAATTTAATAGTATTTTTATGCATTTCATTGGTGTATGAACTGTTGTAAAATTACGCCTAATTTGCATAAACGCCAAAGGCGTTATTTTCCCAACAGTTCATACAAGTATGAAATGAAGAAAAATATTATTAAATTCTTATAATTACAACCACAAGTGGATTTAAACTGTACTTTTAACTGTCTAAGGGCTGCAACTGGCTTGTAGCCTCGGTATATGAATCCCCGTTTTAGTTTCGGTTTCATTTTCGTCTGAACGGCATTTCTAATATCTCGTCAGACATTTCATATCATCATTCTGGAGTTTACTTTCTGGTAAAAACAATTCAAATTTCCCAAAATGCGTTAACAATTTCATTTTCTGCAACACCGGCAACTGATAAATCAGTGATTTTGTTTACGAACAATGGTGTATACATCATAAACGTTCGCGCAAAACAATGATGTCATTTCGCAAATAGCAAATGAAAGTAAACATCGTAAAAGTTTGAGCAAAACAATTACATCATTTCGCAAATAGAGAATCAAATAGAGAATGAAAAGTAGTACAGTCATGAATAATAAAAAGGTAATTTGCATACGCAGCTGGTTCATTGGGGTATGAACAACAGGTCACGTGGGCAAATTATCCAGTCAGAATGTAGCATTTACATGAAAATGCAAAAATTTGTAATTATGTAAAAATAACAATTATGATTATAAAAAATAAAGGAGAACAGAAACAACATGTTTTATTTGTTGTTTCTTAGTCTTCACTAGATTGCATCCAAGTGCCAAGTTTTGTATATGAGGAGTGTCGTGGGAATATCAGGCTTAATGCATTTGTGAAACAGAAAATACCATTAAAGCGGAAAGTGCCGTCTGCACAGGCTGATCTGGGATGACACTTTATGCATTGGCATTAAGCCTGGTTTTCCCACAACATGCCTCATATATTTTTTTGTCCATGACAAAGCACATACATGACATTAACAGCAATTAGAACAAAAATTACTTTGAAATTATAATAAACTTACATCAACAGTCTCACAGTCATGTGAAATATGAATTTACTTAATTTGATCATTGCGTAACTAATGTGGGAGTTATAGCTCGCCAACATTAACCTGATACTCGTAAACTCTATTAGCATAAATTACGCACTTGAATTGTCTCCTATAGTTGTACTCAGTTTTGTTCATGCACATGTTTCAGGAGCTTAATGATACCATAACAGTATTTAAGTGGGATTTTCTTTAATGTATTTTACTTGATTGCAGTATACGGAAACTAATACATTCATCGTAACAGTATTTTAAAGTATTCATACATAAAGGTTAGTGTCAGGTTAATGTTGGCGAGTATAAGACAATAAAACAAACTGCAAAATGTTAACCACAATGAACATGTTTCTGCACAAAAATATGCAATTATGCAGTCAACAAAATTAACATATTTGACTGGATCCAAATTGTTAACTGTTATTTCACCTTGTTTAAGTAATGGCAAGAACATGTTTAGTAAAATCTTCCAACAAGCAGTGTGAAGCGAGCCCCTTCTTAACCAATAAGATTTGTTCTAACTTACTCAGAATATAACTTACATTTTGATTGGTCATGGGCATGTACACTGTACATCATTGGAACATGTGTAGAGTAGATATCCATATTTAGTAATGCTTTCTACATATTCTGAGAAGGTCAGGTTCCAAATGGCCAATCAAAAGTCGATAAGTCCTAGTTCTTATTGAATACTTTAGTGTTTCACTTGATGGGTGCCTTCCAGCCATTTCATTGGCTCAAAATGTAGGTTATATTCTAAAGATGTTTGTATGCAGAACACAACAAGATCAGCTTATTTTCCCTTGGTATATCAGTTTACACCATTAACCTAGCATAAAGCAGAATTTTTCTTACATCAGAGAAGCACCAGTCGATAAAGCAATAAAGAAGACATGTAAATTAAATGATCAATTTTTTTCGGCGTAGCTGTCTAAGATCACTTTTGGCCCAGATTTTCTTGCGATAATTATGCAGCGGGAAAATTGAATGCCAATAGAATTGGGCAAATTTTCTAATTCTAGGGAATGCAAACTTCAAACAATGGTTTAACATATACCAATAACTGTTGCATACTGTTGGGGATTAAAAATTTACATACCGGTAAGTGTTTACATAAGCGGTTAAAATGAAGTGATACACATATCTTCAACATATACTCTACAACTGAGGCTAATTATGAACGTATTTTCTCATTGTATGCCATAAACAGAATGCTATATTCATTCACGTAACGAAATAACTATTTTGTTTAGCCTACGTTTATATAAGCTGTACGCTCTATAAATAGCAATTGTGCAATGTTCCCATTCATAAATCTCAATCACAGTGTTGCCGTTCCATGTAGCCCATTGATTCTAGCGAGTTCATCACATTCCAGAAACAGCAGTGTCATTCTAAAAATAGCGCGCGTAGCTAGCAACCGTTGTATAGCTGTGTTAATATACTCGTACATGCATCAATAATAGCGTTCAGAGAATCATAAACCTATTAATTTCAATAAATGGGAAATTTATATTTATAAACTTACTGTTAATTTGAATTATAATTGTCGTTACGATTTATTAAAGATTATTTATAATTGCATCTTTCTATCAACTTCTCCAGTAGATGTTATTTAATCTATAAAAAGATGCTACATTTTCTATAGATAAAATTTTATGAAAGAAGATTCGGAATACGTCGAATTGTTATTCGCGTAGCATGAATACACAATTTGCAATACTAATTATACACAGGAACCCCTTATATATCGTATTTCTACTGATATAATTTAAAATCGTCATAGTCTAATGAATTTGTATGCTGCGTTATTAAATATAAAGTCTTAACATTTCAAAAATCGCTGAATGTTCCCTTACTATTGCTTTTTATTGGGATACACAGTATAAATGCTTATTTGACTTCAAATCGTTATTATATTAGATAACTAACATGAATGGTATATTACCGGTACTATAAATAACTCTACAGACTTGTCTGATACATAATAATTTTAACTCATTCCCGAAATTATTTTCTGACATTGTTAAATTGTTAAATTTGCTTCACAAATTCAGATAAAAATTGTGTTTAACCTAAATTATTTTGGTTATTCATATATCACTGGTGGAAACATGGAGTTGTATGATTGTTATATTCACAGCATAGATATTAATTATAATTTTATTTAATTTTGAAATTAATAAATTTATCTCAAATTAACTTTTGGGTCCGAGAAGTTTTCTTATAGTGTCCGAAAAATCTGGGGTCCAGTAAGTCTAATATTGGTGGGGACCACAAAGTCTGGGGTCTGAGAAGTCACGTAACCGATCGTCTTGGCCGTCTGTTTAGGTCATTTTTAAATGACATCTCAATATTTATTTCAACGCGGTTTGTCTTTTTTAAAGACATTTCTTGTTTAAAGTTATTTGTATATATCTCTCTTGGTTTGTTAAATCTTTGAATAACTTAAGAAAATCACAAGCCTCATTCAAAATAATCAACTGCGATAAGTCAATAAAATTTCCATTTCCTCACATTTATCAAACAAACAAATGCTTATTTAAGAGCACAAGACAAGGTTAATCATCAAACACTAGTTACCGATGATGGGCCAGACATTGGGTGCTGTTTTTAAGCAAATAAAAAGAACATATTTATTTGAAACATGAAGGTATTAAACTTTCTGTTAATTTTTTGTTTCCTAGCAGGATAAAGAGAAAAGCAGTAATATGGTGTCTAAGAGTTTGCGGACTGTAATGGATTAAAGATAGAATCATTCACTAGCTAAGTTGAATGGACAAACTTACATGGCCAAAATTGTACAATTTTCATTACAAAAGAGCAAAATATTTTTTACAGAAATCAGATATATCATTAGATATAATATTTAAAACAAAAAGTATTATTCATAATTAAGGTAACGTTATATCAATATCATAGGCAGTTGAAGGGTATAGTCAATATTGCACCCTGAGGAGAGTGACGTTAACCGAGGCCGAAGGCTGAGGTTGACATTACTCTTTGAGGAAGGCAATAGTTACTATACCCCTCAACATCCCTGTGATATTTATTTTATTATACCGAACAAAGATACTTTAATTCAAAGAACAAACTAGTCGTACATTGTAAACTAAAGTTTATTGTTGGAAAATAAAGCGCTCATCAACATTGATTTTTTAAAATACATGTTAATAAGCGCCTACTGATCATTACCTAATACTGCTTTATTGGAAAACTCGAATTGCTATTTTAAAGCCCACATGCGGGGTATATTTTAGTCACATGCAGGGTATATGAACAAGAGCTGTCAGAGGACAGCGTGCTCGACTATTCGAAGTATTTCAGTTGGTACACATTTTGGATAGTGGAATTTGTTAAAAATACAAAACTTTTAAGTGAAGCCTTGTATAGTTTATAAATTTTTGGAACAAAATCTTTAACCACTAAATTTATGTAAAACTTGGGCTAACTCTGTAAAAAAAAAAAAACATAGTTATGGGTAATGTTGCCCCTGATACTAGAGTTGATGACAAAGGTTAGTTCCAAGTTTAAAGTGAATAACTTATGTAGTTTTGAAGTTACCAAATGTTTGAATATAAACTTTAAACAGAAAATCTAAGTGAAAAGGGGGCATAACTCTGTCAAAATACATAATAGAGTTATGGGTAATGTTGCCCCTGATACTAGAGTTGATGACAAAGGTAAGTTCCAAGTTTCAAGTGAATAACTTATGTAGTTTTGAAGTTACACAAACTTTTGAATATAAACTTTTACCAGAAAATCTATGTGAAAAAGAGGCATAACTCTGTCAAAATACAAAATAAAGTTATGGGGAATGTTCACTGTGACACTGGAGTTGATGACAAAGTTATATTCCAAGTTTCAAGTGAATAGCTTTTGTAGTATTGAAGATACAAGACTTTTGAATATAAACTTTAACCAGAAAATCTATGTGAAAAAGGAAAATAGCTCTGTCAAAATACAAAACAGAGTTATAGGGAATGTTGCCCTTGATATTGGAGTTGATGACAAAGGTTAGTTCCAAGTTTTAAGTGAATAACTTATGTAGTTTTGAAGTTACAAAACTTTTGAATATAAACTTTAAACAGAAAATCTCTATGAAAAAGGGGCTTAACTCTGTCAAAATACAAAACAGAGTTATGGGGAATGTTTCCCCTAACACTGGAGTTGATGACAATGGCATATTCTAAGTTTCAAGTGAATAACTTATGTAGTTTTGAAGTTACAAGACTTTTGAATAAAAACTTGAACCAAATTCAGACGCGGATGCCGACGCCGATGCCGGGGGTTGTAGGAAAGCTCACCTATTCTTCAAATAGTCAAGCTAAAAATTATACCCCGCTTGGTGTATATTACTTTCCAGCGCCATGACATATCAAAATTATGCAAGGATGGGTATATGGGATTTTACAATGTGAAAACGAAGTGAGGTATAATAAAAATATATATATTTTATTTAGTATGATATTTTAAGCACAAAAATATTTACATTCTGTCCATGTTGCTGTCAGTTGTCATACCCAAAAGCACATTTTGGCCATGTTAATGCACATATCAATATTATTCCCCAGGGTGTAAGCATGAGAAATGTTTGCTTTTAGAGACAGAGATGCAGATGTTAAAGAGAGATGTACCCGGGGATTCTCTTTTATTTCTTTAGGTTATCTTGTAACTTACAAGAAAACGTTTATAGTATTTCTGAAATAACAACAAAGTTTTGTAATTTTAATAAGACAACAGAGAAATAAATGTATTCAAAATTGATTAACATCATGAACTGTCTATCAAACATATTTTCAGACACAAAAATAAGAAAAAATCCATTTTTTCTGAATACCTGTTGCATCTGAAAATAATATGTTAAAGCTACTTCTTTGCATTTTTAAATACCACTACCACAATTTTGATCAATATGGTTTCAAATATGTTAGGTATGCAGTAAGAAGTATGGCCAACACCTCAACAATATCTGGATGGCAAGTCCTTATCTAAAGAGGGACTGTTTGATTTTTATAGATTTATTTCACGTCTCTTTCATTACCTACTAACAAAAAAACATTGTATACTACATACATAAATGTCAAAATCGACAAAAACTGTTTATTTACACACACAAAAATGCAAATATATATTTTCTGTCAATACAGACACGTTTATCCTACACAACGGCTACATTCGGAACTGCACATGTGTCATCAATCGAACTGACGCGTCTAGACGCTGTATATACATATATCTATAATAGTTCACTGCACAGCAAAGTATTATTTTAGTTTTAAATTTCTCTCTTAATACGCATTTCTAACATAGGCTATTCTCAACATTTATTATAATATTATTTTAAAATAATACTGTTACAAGTTACGACGACTCCGTTATATGAGTTCAGTAGGTTACGGGGCTAATACAATGCTAGTTTTGTCACACTGAGTGACATTTTCACATAAAACTAATAGGTTCAAATCCATATATTGAACAAGAAAATGGCATTTGAACAAATACTGTTCTAGATACGATGCTAATAACTTCAAGCATGACATTTTATCAAATACTGTTGTAGATATGATGCTATAAACTACTACTGTATTGTATCGTATATAATCATATCGTATCATATTTTGTAGGCCTGTACTGTGCTATATAGACATGAAATAAAGTGTCAAATCTAGAAAATGAAGTTGTCCCAGCTTGCTGAAGTCAACACAGTGAATAAATAGTTATATACTATGAGCTTGGAATGGTAATTAATTGTTTATTGATGGCATTGTTACAATTAAAATTGTACTTGATCTATTAAAAAAGTTTGTTTTTTGGTCAAAAGAGGAGAGGTTTAGCCAAATATACTAAGCTATAAAGTAAAATACAGTCACTATGACTATTAAGAATTTTTTTAAATTCTACATTGTATCTAACAAGAGCTGTCGGACGACAGCGCGCTTGACTTTTCTTGTGCTTGTCAGAGTTACTGACATTTTCTTCTAAAACAAGAAATATGGAAATTCCACGAAAACCAAATTTGTCTAACAAAATGCATTAAAGTCAGCACATCAATAAAAATTTTAGTCAAAGTGACTTTGACCCCACCCACCCCATATGCAATCCCAAGCGAAGTCTCGATATATGGTATCTATGTATGAAGTTTCATTAAAATATCTCGATGCATTCTCAAGTTATTGATCGGAAACAGTTTTTATATTTTTAGTAACAAGTTATTGATCGAAAACCGTTTTTCTAGTTTTTAGTAACAGTGACCTTGACCTTGACCCCATCCACCCCATATGCAATCCCAAGCGAGGTCTTGATATAAGGTATCTGTGTATGAAGTTTCATTAAAATATCTCAATGCATTCTCAAGTTATTGAGCAGAAACCGTTTTTCTATTTTAGTAACAATGACCTTGACCTTGATCCTATATGCAATCCCAAGAGAGGTCTCGATATAAGGTATCTATGTATTAAGTTTCATTAAAACATCTCAATTCGTTCTCGAGTTATTGAGCAGAAACCATTTTTCTATTTTTAGTAACAGTGACCTTGACCCCACCAATCCCATATGCAATCCCAAGCAAGGTCTCGATATAAGGTATGCATGTATAAAGTTTCATTAAAATATCTCAATGCGTTTTCAAGTTATTGAGCGGAAACCGTTTTTCTATTTTTAGTAACAGTGACCTTGACCCCACCCACCCCATATGCAATCCCAAGCGAGGTCTCGATATAAGGTATGCATGTATAAAGTTTCATTAAATATCTCTATGCGTTCTCATGTTATTGAGCGGAAACCGTTTTTCTATTTTTAGTAACAGTGACCTTGACCCCACCCACCCCATATGCAATTCCAAGAGAGGTCTCGATATAAGGTATCTATGTATTAATTTTTATTCAAATATCTCAAGTTGTGTTCAAGTTATTGAGTGGAAACCGTTTTTCTATTTTTAGTAACTATGACCTTGACCTTGACCCCCCCCATTTGCAATCCCTATCGAGGTCTCTCTATAAGGTATCTATGTTTGCATTTTCATTACAATAGCTTAATCTGTTCTCGAGTTAGGGAGTGGAAACGTAAAGTTGAGAAACTAGCTTACTGAAAAACTTTACCCTGTCCATGTAGCTTATATGTAAACATTTTAAGTGTAAAAAGGCCCATAATTTTTACAATTTTCAAACTAGAGGTATCAAAATTGGCCCATGAGTTCATTTTAATATAGGGAATAAGTATTCTAAGTTTGAATGAAATCCCTTAAGCCATTCCTGAGAAACCAGCTTACCGAAAAACTTTAACCTGTCCATATAGCTTATGTACAATTTCTAAGGGTAAAAAGTCCCATAATTTTGTCAAATTTCAAACTAGAGTTACCAAGCTTGGCCTATAGGTTCATTTAATGTTGGGAATAAATGTTTAAAGTTTGAATGAAAGCCCTCTAGCCATTCCTGAGAAACTAGCTTACCAAAAATCTTTAACCTAGCTCGGACGCCGATGCCGACGCCAACGCTGACGCCGACGCCGACACCGGGGCGAGTAAAATAGCACGCCTTTTTTTTTTTAAATCGAGCTTAAAATAGGATGTTAATAAGTGAAAGAGATTAAAATTCATATGTTTATTTTAAACAGAGAAGCATTTTACCCAGAAACAAATTTGGTAAACAAGAAAACGAATGACCTTGGATCAATAAAAATATTATCTGAACCAAGCAAAGAAATGGAAACTGGTGTATCACCCAGCAAGGGGAGACAACCCTAACCTGTACCGTTCGAGACAATCGACTATAACGACGTGGCGTATACTCCCCAAAATCTTTGACGCTATCGTTCCAGAGCCGCTTAAGATACTGGCGGTGCTGGAATTCTCTCTCCTGCAACGGGAAGGAATGCATATTTGAGTTTGGTCATATTCAAAGCAATTTAGTAAATAAATGTTAAATATAAACAAGATGGGAAATATATTTTATGCCTTTGTTGAATAATATAATCTCATACAAGAAATAATTGAGAAAATGTAAGAAATTATTATTGCTTTATCATTGTTTATTGGTTTTGAGTTCTGATGTGTAGTAATGAAACCGTGAAGGCTTAAAAACCACGCATCAGAGAGATAAACTTTAATATTAGCTGATAAGCAATGACAAACCCTGAGTTGAAATAAACTTGGTAAAAAGGACATTTTTTACACAAAAAACCTTTGAAATAATTTTAAAAAATTGTGGTAGTAGCTGTTTGCAAGAAATTGGTCAAAATATGTGCTATATTCACAGATTTATCAATACTACATTAACATATCTGGCTTAAAAATATCTCTATGAAGTTCAGACAGGTATCATTGCAGTGAAATTTATTTTAACAGTGGAATTTTTTCCTGAATTTATTGGAACATAACAAAAGACGGATGGTCATTTGACGATTATGTTCAAATATGCACAGATTAACTTTAGATGATTATTAATGTTTGAGTACCTGTCAACAACAACAAAGTTAAATCTATTTTTTGACCCACATGTCATAAAGAAAGGTCGTTATATGTCAACAGCATAATCAGTGGACAATAAAGTCACTCAAGATTTATTTGGGATACTTAAAAAATGGCATCAGGACACTAATATGTTCTTCATTCAAATATTTTATTCTTCACAGATACTCAATAGGGTGAGTACAAAAGAAGTGCAGATACTTGAATAACTCAGCCCAATAAAACATTTGAGGTATCTAGCATAAAGCGTGAGCAATTGGGAGTTAATCTATCGCTAGTAGGTTTACATTCATTGTTCGGCTGCCAATTTCCCACGCCTTGCCAATCATAATGGCTGTATACTTGAAATCGTTAAATATTAAATAGCAACTTTGCTTCCTAACAAAGTTAGTACAAACAAGAAAGAAGAATCTAATGTTACCTACCCGGTATGTGCATAATTAATGTTACCATAGCAGCTAAACAATATGATAAACCGAAATAACGACTGAAGCGTATATCTATACATAAAGTTCCATCAATAGTTTTTATTTTGCCATTGATTCTCCAATTCTATACATAAAGTTCCATGACTATTGATTATAATTTGCAATTGAGCCTCGTATTTCTGCATGTAGGTAAAACAATGTGAATTACAAATGTCTTATTACCGGTTTTATCCATACATGTTTTAAAGGGACTATGTCATCGAAAAGGGCCTCAAGGGGGCAATCTCTTTAAAAAAAATCTGAAATTTAGATACAAATACTGGCATATAATAACAGTTTAAACAGGGCATATATAAGATAAAAATCAATTTATAATATGGGTTGTATTTGTTTGGCCCTTTCTTGTTTACATTCTGACGTCAGAATTGTGAGCATTTTGTATAACCATATTATACGAACGACTCCTTACCAAGCATGATAGCGCAGTTGGTTAAAGCGCTGTCTACAGTCATTTCTTCGTATGGTTCCTAAGTCGTGAGTTCGATACTTGCTTGGAGTTTTATTTTTATCAGGCTTGTTTGCTAATTTGTTTTTATCTTTATATCTTATTGTGTATTATTTTATTTTTATTTATTTAAAGCACATGTCTTAATAGAGCGCATTTGTATCAAATAATATTATTTGTAGTGCAATAGGAAGCCATTTTTTCATTGACATAGTCCCTTTAAATTAGTTATTAATTAAATCTACAATGGGCACAGAATTAATAACTTATGAGAGACTTTTACAGAGGAACAATTCTGAAGTTTTGGTAACAAAGCCACATAAATAAGTTGATTATAGAATTCATTTACTGACAACAGGAAATTTGTTCAACGCCTGCTGCTTTGTAATGAAAATAGTTGAAAATACCTGGGTTCAGTGTCAAATTAAATGTCTCTTAGTTAAGTTTAAACATCTTTATTAAAGATCCATTGTATTGAAAGCCAGAGGCTTATTGAGACATTTTTGGGTCAGTTTCACGTGTAGAACCAGTACATTTGAGGCGCATCGTGGGAAACCCGGGTTTAATGCATGAGCGTACAGCGTCATCCCGGATCAGCCTGTGCAGTCTGCGCAGGGTGATCCGGGACAACACTTTCCACCTTGGATCTATGTGTAGAAGAGACTTCATTGAAACAGAAAATACCATAAAAGCGGAAAGTGACTGCACAGGCTGATCCAGGACGACACTTAAAGCACGTGCATTAAGCCCGGATTTCCCACGACAAGCCTTATTTTATCTTGGTGTATTTTAAATAAGATCATTCTAATGCTCCCTGAGTAGGGATCGAACACACCACCTCCCGATCCCACGGCAGACACCATATCCATTACAACTGTGACCTTAAATGTCCATTATATAAATCTATCTTAAACAGTAGTCAACAGAATTGTGCATTGTCCTGTGTCACTTTTGTGTAATAACAACTAGGGCTGGGACGAGTACTTGTGTACCCATATCATCTAGTACCTGGCTAGCAGATCATTACCTAGGTACCTGCACTTTTTGTTATTGAACCCATTAATACTATTTTGCGACCTAAGAGGCATTGGAAGTCTATGTTGTTTTGTTCTTTCTATTGATGTTATGCCTCCACTATGAAGGCACAACTCAATTTGGCTGTTGTTGTTGTTGTTGTAGTTTTACTTCTCAGTATTATCTCAGATGACTTTCTGACGATGCCTCTTCACAATTTTGGTTCACCCGGGTACCTGCGGGTACTTCACTGCCAGGTCTCAGGGGAATAAATCCTTACCCATCCCAGCCCTAATAATAACCAACATTTCATTGTAAAATCAAAACATAATCAATACGCTGATAGCGTGGAATGACTGTTGGCAAGAAAAGGAAGAAACCAAAATCAAGGGAAATAGGGTGCACACATTTTCTAATGGAAAGGACACATTTGTTTGATGCTGAATTTCTGCAATTCCATTTATACGCAAGACAAATCAAACTACTCATTGTTATACTCCCTACTTTCAACATATTGTAGATTATATAGGTTTTTATGCAAACTACTTTATGTAAATGCAATAATATGCATAGCAATCAACGTGTCGACTAATCCTTAATGAGCCATAAGACCAGATAGAGCATATAAATTTGGGAGTATTGATCGTTAGTGCTTTCTTGCCTGCAAAGTATAAAGTAGGTCACCCAATTCAATCTCTCGAAATCGCCCTACTAAAGACCATTGGCTTCCGCCAACAGTCTAAAAACACATACACATTAATTGAACTTCTCATTCTGTTTCATAATGCATTTTTTGCTGACAAGTGGTTTGTTCCTTTTAAGATCTAGGTCTGATAAAAGTAACTATAAAAAAGAAATCGCAAAACAAAAGAAATTAAATCTTTGATATCAAAATGGTTCCATCACAGAATATAGACCTAGAATGACTGCTTTTTCTATCTTATTAATTATTAACACCAAAGAAAGTTGAAAGAAAATTGAAACCCAATATTAGCTTTTTCACTAACCAAACAATCTGTTAGCTTCATCAAACAGTCAAGCTCAAAATATATTAAATAGTTAAAATAATCGCTACTTTTCAGCTGTGAGCATGTGATTCTCCCCTTGAACCCCCTAACCCACACCATCGGCATTTACGTATGCTACGTACCCATTTGTTGACCTCGAGCTTCGGCCTCACGGACTCAAGTCGGCGGGCGATGCCAAGATTCTCCTTCGCTATCTCTCCATTGTGACGCTCACGATAAGGGAAATTGAGACTGCAAATACATGAAAATACAGTTTTTGTTTTTTGGGCCAGGAAAATAATTCAATAAGAACTCCAAAATATTTTGTTCTCAGTTTGTTGATGAGCACATTGCCAATTCTTGCACAATCATAATAATCTCATATCCAATAACAGTCAAGATCAAGGTTGAAAATATTTACTTCAAAAAGTTACTTATTGATTAAAACCACTAAAATGTTAATTCAATGTGCTTTAAAGGGTTGCCACTGAATTATTTCTTTATGTAGAAAGTGTAAAATAAGTACGCATTTATGATATATTTTGGAAAACCAATAAATAAATTGATTATCCAGACACTAAACTTGAAGCAGAAAATTCAATATCAAATTATAAGGTTTTACTGTTTTCTTACTCCGTTTTAGATCTTCTGGCCTTCAGACAAGTACAGAACTAATTTTGTGTCAGCCTAGGTCAAAATCTATGTTTTTATTTTACTTTTTTAACAAATATTTTAATATAATACAAAATTAAGTAATTAATATCAAACACAACAGTGTTTCATAATAAATAATAAACTAAGTACCTCCGAGATTCGTAGTTGTTCCAGTTGTCTATATTGCCACCATATTTTAACACGTGGGTCATCTTACTGAGGAGAAGCTTGTTTTCATGGTCGATTTCCGCCTGTCTCTCTTCCTCTTTCTGCAAAACAAGACATACTTTAATTTCTGAAATGCATATTCCTTGAAAATCTTTTGCCTGTTTTTCAGTTATATACACGTGATTGTGACATTGTGGCTCCTTGACACGTGATTGTGACATTGTGGCTCCTTGACACGTGATTGTGACATTGTGGCTCCTTGACACGTGATTGTGACATTGTGGCTCCTTGACACGTGATTGTGACATTGTGGCTCCTTGACATCAAGACGATGTTTCACAATAGCCAGGTTTTACCTTTTTTTCAGTTATATACAAGTTTCGCCAAATAACTCAACACTTAGTTAAAATAACACTTAAAAGGTAAAAGAGATCCAAGACAAACTTCAGACGAGAGTGAAGACGTTTATATTCATGGATGTCAACAATGATTATGTGACTGTAGGCATATACATTGTACAACATGACAGCAATGACTTTCCATTTGAAGTAATTGATGTCCATGGCTGTCTCTAACAAGTGACTGTGGGCATATACATTGTACAACATGACAGCAATGACTTTCCATTTGAAGTTATTGATGTCCATGGCTGTCTCTAACAAGTGACTGTGTAGGCATAAACAACATGAAAGCAATGAATTTCCATTTGAAGTTATTGATGCCCATTCTCCAACAAGTGACTGTGTATGCATATACAACATAAAAGCAATGACTTTCCATTTGAAGTTATTGATGCCCATGGCTGTCTCCAACAAGTGACTGTATAGACATATACAACATGAAAGCAATGACTTTCCATTTGAAGTTATTGATGCCCATGGCTGTCTCTAACATGTGACTGTATAGACATATACAACATGAAAGCAATGACTTTCCATTTGAAGTTATTGATGTCCATGGCTGTTTCTAACATGTGACTGTGTAGACATATACAACATGAAAGCAATGACTTTCCATTTGAAGTTATTGATGTCCATGGCTGTCTCTAACAAGTGACTGTGTAGACATATACAACATAAAAGCAATGACTTTCCATTTGAAGTTATTGATGTCCATGGCTGTCTCTAACATGTGACTGTGTAGACATATACAACATAAAAGCAATGACTTTCCATTTGAAGTTATTGATGTCCATGGCTGTCTCTAACATGTGACTGTGTAGACATATACAACATAAAAGCAATTACTTTCCATTTGAAGTTATTGATGTCCATGGCTGTCTCTAACATGTGGCTGTGTAGACATATACAACATGAAAGCAGTGACTTTCCATTTAAAGTTATGTATGTCCATGGTTGTCTCTAACATGTGACTGTGTAGGCATATACAACATGAAAGCAATGACTTTCCATTTGAAGTTATTGATGTCCATGGCTGTCTCTAACATGTGACTGTGTAGGCATATACAACATGAAAGCAATGACTTTCCATTTGAAGTTATTGATGCCCGTGGCTGTCTCTAACATGTGACTGTATAGACATATACAACATGAAAGCAATGACTTTCCATTTGAAGTTATTGATGTCCATGGCTGTTTCTAACATGTGACTGTGTAGACATATACAACATGAAAGCAATGACTTTCCATTTGAAGTTATTGATGTCCATGGCTGTCTCTAACATGTGACTGTGTAGACATATACAACATAAAAGCAATGACTTTCCATTTGAAGTTATTGATGTCCATGGCTGTCTCTAACATGTGGCTGTGTAGACATATACAACATGAAAGCAATGACTTTCCATTTGAAGTTATTGATGTCCATGGCTGTCTCTAACATGTGACTGTGTAGACATATACAACATAAAAGCAATGACTTTCCATTTGAAGTTATTGATGTCCATGGCTGTTTCTAACATGTGACTGTGTAGACATATACAACATGAAAGCAATGACTTTCCATTTGAAGTTATTGATGTCCATGGCTGTCTCTAACATGTGACTGTGTAGACATATACAACATAAAAGCAATGACTTTCCATTTGAAGTTATTGATGTCCATGGCTGTCTCTAACATGTGGCTGTGTAGACATATACAACATGAAAGCAGTGACTTTCCATTTAAAGTTATGTATGTCCATGGTTGTCTCTAACATGTGACTGTGTAGGCATATACAACATGAAAGCAATGACTTTCCATTTGAAGTTATTGATGTCCATGGCTGTCTCTAACATGTGACTGTGTAGGCATATACAACATGAAAGCAATGACTTTCCATTTGAAGTTATTGATGTCCATGGCTGTTTCTAACATGTGACTGTGTAGACATATACAACATGAAAGCAATTACTTTCCATTTGAAGTTATTGATGCCCATGGCTGTCTCTAACATGTGACTGTGTAGACATATACAACATGAAAGCAATGACTTTCCATTTGAAGTTATTGATGCCCGTGGCTGTTTCTAACAAGTGACTGTGTAGACACATACAACATGAAAGCAATGACTTTCCATTTAAAGTTATTGATGTCCATGGCTGTCTCTAACATGTGACTGTGTAGACATATACAACATAAAAGCAATGACTTTCCATTTGAAGTTATTGATGCCCGTGGCTGTCTCTAACATGTGACTGTATAGACATATACAACATGAAAGCAATGACTTTCCATTTGAAGTTATTGATGCCCGTGGCTGTCTCTAACATGTGACTGTGTAGACACATACAACATGAAAGCAATGACTTTCCATTTGAAGTTATTGATGTCCATGGCTGTTTCTAACATGTGACTGTGTAGACATATACAACATGAAAGCAATGACTTTCCATTTGAAGTTATTGATGTCCATGGCTGTCTCTAACATGTGACTGTGTAGACATATACAACATAAAAGCAATGACTTTCCATTTGAAGTTATTGATGCCCATGGCTGTCTCTAACATGTGACTGTGTAGACATATACAACATGAAAGCAATGACTTTCCATTTGAAGTTATTGATGTCCATGGCTGTCTCTAACATGTGACTGTGTAGACATATACAACATAAAAGCAATGACTTTCCATTTGAAGTTATTGATGTCCATGGCTGTTTCTAACATGTGACTGTGTAGACATATACACCATGAAAGCAATGACTTTCCATTTGAAGTTATTGATGCCCATGGCTGTCTCTAACATGTGACTGTGTAGACATATACAACATGAAAGCAATGACTTTCCATTTGAAGTTATTGATGTCCATGGCTGTCTCTAACATGTGACTGTGTAGGCATATACAACATGAAAGCAATGACTTTCCATTTGAAGTTATTGATGTCCATGGCTGTCTCTAACATGTGACTGTGTAGACATATACAACATGAAAGCAATGACTTTCCATTTGAAGTTATTGATGTCCATGGCTGTCTCTAACAAGTGACTGTGTAGGCATATACAACATGAGAGCAATGACTTTCCATGTGAAGTTATTGATGTCCATGGCTGTTTCTAACATGTGACTGTGTAGACATATACAACATAAAAGCAATGACTTTCCATGTGAAGTTATTGATGTCCATGGCTGTCTCTAACATGTGACTGTGTAGACATATACAACATAAAAGCAATGACTTTCCATTTGAAGTTATTGATGTCCATGGCTGTCTCTAACATGTGACTGTGTAGACATATACACCATGAAAGCAATGACTTTCCATTTGAAGTTATTGATGTCCATGGCTGTCTCTAACATGTGACTGTGTAGGCATATACAACATGAAAGCAATGACTTTCCATTTGAAGTTATTGATGTCCATGGCTGTCTCTAACATGTGACTGTGTAGACATATACAACATGAAAGCAATGACTTTCCATTTGAAGTTATTGATGTCCATGGCTGTCTCTAACAAGTGACTGTGTAGGCATATACAACATGAGAGCAATGACTTTCCATGTGAAGTTATTGATGTCCATGGCTGTTTCTAACATGTGACTGTGTAGACATATACAACATGAAAGCAATGACTTTCCATTTGAAGTTATTGATGTCCATGGCTGTCTCTAACATGTGACTGTGTAGACATATACAACATGAAAGCAATGACTTTCCATTTGAAGTTATTGATGTCCATGGCTGTCTCTAACAAGTGACTGTGTAGGCATATACAACATGAGAGCAATGACTTTCCATGTGAAGTTATTGATGTCCATGGCTGTTTCTAACATGTGACTGTAGGCATATACAACATGAAGGCTATGCACTTCCAGTTAACAAGGATGTTTAGGCATCAGTGTATTTTATTGCATCAAGTAACATTTAATGTCTGAAGCTAATAAGCAGCTTTGGGTCTTTGTGATTACTGTCATAGTAACAAATTAATATCATTAAAATCCTCTCCAGTCTGACACAACTTTACTAATCACTTAGGCCAAACAAACAAAAATTGAGTGTTTCAGTCTCAAAAAAGTTACGTAGGGTTGAGATTAAGTGTTTTTTTTACTGTTTTTTTTAAAAGACACATTTTAGTTAATAAAAAAAAACATTGAAAAATTATCGGAAATCTTACGAATACCGATTTCACAGAAAACAATCATCGCTAAAAACTTAAGGGTCTTTTTTTTTTCGCATGTTAGGGTCGGGTTGCCTGAAACACAGGATTTTTGTGTGTGGCCTTACTGGATCTGACAGCTTCACCTTGGGGTCACTGCAGATGACCTATTACAAGGACAATGAAATTGCTGCCTTCAAAATGCTGCAGTATATTTTATCAATAAACAACCAATAATGGACGAAAAAAACATGTAGTCAGATGTCTAGTCTCCTCATGTAACACTTAATCTATTGTGAATGCCTGTGCAATCCTTAAAATGATTCATTCCAAAGGATCAGTGGAAAATGCAGCATTTTCAAAAACAAGAGCTGTCCGAGGACAGTGTGCTTAACCTATCTTGTGCTTGTCAGAGTTACTGGCATATTTTTTCTAAAACAAGATGCATCGAAAATCCACAAAAACAAAATTTTTCGAACGAAATGCATTTAAGTCAGCACATCAATAAAATTGTCACTAATGGTGAACTTGACCATGACCCCACCAACCCCATTTGCAATCCCAAGCGAGGTCTCGATATTAGGTATACATTTCTTAAGTTTCATTAAAAATCTCAATGTCTTCTCAAGCTATTGAGCATAAACTGTTTGTCTGATTTTAGTAATAGTGACCTTGACCCCACCCACCCCATATGCAATCCCAAGCGAGGTGTAGATATAAGATATCAATGTATGAAGTTTCATTAAAATATCTCAATGTGTTCTCAAGCTATTTTTATTTTTAGTAACTGTGACTTCAACCTTGACCCCACCCACCCTATATGCAATCCCAAGCAAGGTCTTGATATAAGGTATCTATTAAGTTTTATTAAAATATCTCAATGCATTTATCAAGTTATTGAGCGGAAACAGTTTTTCTATTTTTAGTAACAGTGACCTTGACCTTGACCCCACCCACCCCATATGCAATCCCAAGCAAGGTCTCGATATAAGGTATGTATGTATAAAGTTCCATATCTCAATGCGTTCTCAATTTATTGAGCGGAAACCATTTTTCTATTTTTAGTAACAGTGACCTTGACTCCACCCAACCCATATGCAATTCCAAGCAAGGTCTCAATATAAGGTATCTATGTATTAAGTTTCATTAAAATATCTCAATGCGTTCTCAAGTTATTGAGCGGAAACCATTTTTCTATTTTAAGTAACAGTGACCATGACCCCACCCACCCCATATGCAATCCCAAGTGAGGTCTTGATATACAAAATGTAAGGTATCTACTGGCGCAGTGCCTAAATCTGCCACTTGCCTAAATCCGCAATCCCATCCGAATAAGCGTTTTTTTGCCAACGATTTATATTTTGTTGATCTCGATCAATCAGATACTTTCCCTTAACAACGCTGACGAGTTTTCATCTTGATTTGTGCATAAATGAATATTTTATCAAATTATTTTGTATATAACCCCTAAATGCAAACAAGCTGCATGCGGGGAATCGATTTCATACTGCGCATGCGCATTTTTGAGGCCGCGCATGGTGTCCATGATAAAATTAAATTATCGTGTTTTAATATGTCTATGGGAGCATGTGCAGCATAAAAAGAACCATTATTCATTAGCATTACATACAAAAAAATGCATACAGAACTGCATATTAAGAGCGCAAATGTATCGCTACTCAAAACCCTAATTATTTGTCCCACGTGCACACAGGACTTCAGTTTCAGAGCTATATTTAGAAATACAAGTATTTAAAGAAATTGAAACATTTTATTAACAACAGACAACGAGCTGCTTAATATGGAAAATTAAATAAGAACAATAGTCACATGTGAAATAAGCATGTCACGGTTCCTGGTCTACGACTTTCACCAAGCAACTTCGGATCACCGTGTTTATTTTAAACACTAGAAAAAAAAACTTAAATAAACAAAAGTGGGAGTTTTGTCTTTAGAAGTCAATAGAAGTTGCTTTGAAAACAGATTTCATAAAACAATATTATTTTCGAGCAATTTGAACATTTTAAAGAGGGGTGGCGGATTTAGGCACTCGGACGCTCATTTTTTTACACTGTTTAAGCCTTCAATTTCAATAAATATTTTTCATTTGCTAAGTATTTGAAATGTAACCAAAACACGCCAGTAAATGCCTATTAAACCTAACTTGATTGATGTGAATATTTATGTCAATTGGTAAACAACTTTTGAAAATATCGTAAAAATACCCCCCCAAATGTGGCGCATTTAGGCACTGCGCCAGTATGTATTAAATTTGATTAAAATATCTCAATACGTTCTCAATTTATTGAGCGGAAACTGTTTTTCTATTTTTAGTAACAGTGACCTTGACCGCACCCACCCCATATGCAATCCCAAGCGAGGTCTCGCTATAAGGTATCTATGTTTGAAATTTCATTACAATAGATTAATCCGTTCTCGAATTAGAGAGCGGAAACGAAAAGTTGAGAACCTACATGTAGCTTACAGAAAAACTTTAACCTGTCCATATAGCTTTTATGTACAATTTCCAAGTGCAAAAAGGCCCATAATGTTGACAAATTTCAACCTAGAGTTATCAAAACTGGCTTATGAGTTCATTTTAATATAGGGAATAAGTGTTCTAAGTTTGAATGAAATCCCTCACGCCATTCCTGAGCAACCAGCTTACCAAAAAACTTGTCCATATAGCCTATATGTACAATTTTTAATTGTTAAAAGGCCCATCATTTTGACAAATTTAAAACTAGAGTTACCAAATTTGGCCTATAGGTTCATTTTAATGTGAGGAATAAATGTTTTAAGTTTTAATGAAATCCCTCAAGCCATTCCTGAGAAACTAGCTTACCAAAAAACTTTAACCTAGCTCTGATGCCGACGCCGGGGCGAGTAGAATACCTTGCCTTTTCTTCGAAAAGTCGAGCTAAAAAACCATCAACAAACTTAGCCGTGTAACAAGCTTTTCTATTGGGTAAAGAACAGCCACATGTTTATTGTTGGAAAGGTCAGTTGAACAGTTATATGATGTCTTCAGATTCTAACAGTGAAAAGTTTTAGAGTGAGGCCAACTCACAAAATTGGGCCCAACTCACAAGGCGATAAAGATCATATTTTGTTCGTAATTAATTCATAATGTTTTAATATCAACTAAACTCTGCATTCTAATAACCTTGCAATAATATTTTCAATTTGAACAAACAATATGCCACTGGCACTAAGCAATGTGTTTTGCTATTGTATTTTGTGTTCAGACAATTTGGTCCATGTCTGAGGGTCGTCTACCTTTGTTCCCACCCAATAAAACATAAATAAAACAAAAATCAACCTACCTACCCACCGTGAAAATTCTGTGTTAGTGCAAGCAAACAATTTTTTAAGGATGGCCTGACTGTAGATTTTAATGAGATTGTTCAAGCATCACAAACCTGAATCTGTTTCAGACGAACCACCAGGTGATTGTGACGTTTTGGCTCCTTGACGTCAAGCCGATGTTTCACAGTTGCCAGCTGAAAATACAAACCAGTATACGCGTTCAATACAGGTTATGTAATCGACATTATTTCAGTTATGACAACATTAACATACATTTAACATCAACAAGCATCTAAAATTGTAATAGATCTCCAAACTCCACAAAACATAGCAAACATGGAAAAAATTGGCACAGTCTTTAAAATGACCTTAAAAATCACATGACCTTGACATTGTGACCTTTATGTTACTAAGGGCCATAAAACTATCCTAAGCATGTTATGTCTGGCTTGGTAATGATCAGACTGATAATAAGTGATGGAGGTCCTTGTTCTTGAAAAACAGATATCATCCTAATATTGTTTTACAAATACTGGGTATATGACCTTTCAAAATGTTTTAAACGTGGTTTCGGATGTGAAATCTGACCATTTAAATTCAGTAATACTACATAGTAATATGCACATTTACTTTATCTTGTTATTAAGATTATTTATGTATTGTACCCGGGAACAGTCTAAGGAGCAGTTGAACTCATATGGCATTGAAGGAAAAACAACACATGGGTTGTGATAAAAAAAGGTAGATTATAAAGATTATAGGCTATGAAGAGTAAATAGCTCAGAGATTGTGAAGGGCTATGCACAGTTTGACAGTGCGTATGTTAATTTGTAGGACTTTTAACATTATTGACTATGTTGAACATCAGCTTGGTTGGAAACCTGACATAACTGATACTGATAAATATTTTGGACATCTGATATTATGCATCTATCAACATTTTCCCACCAGGGGGATGGAGGCAGGGGGCAGCAGTGGAAATATATGGGACTGCAGACTGAAAGTGCATCCTGACAGGCGTGTATGATACGCCAAATGATTCCGCCAAATGATTCCGTGTCCAGGGAAATAGACTATTGGCCAGATTTTAGATCCTGGTAATGAGGTTTATTGTAGCATGCTTAGACTACCACCGTCTACCAGCTTGTCACCCAATGTGGGGATTTAGACAAAAATGCTTGTCACCCAATGTGGGGATTTAGACAAAAATGCTTGTCACCCAATGTGGGGATTTAGACAAAAATGCTTATCACCCAATGTGGGGATTTAGACAAAAATGCCTGTCACCCAATGTGGGGATTTAGACAAAAATGCCTGTCACCCAATGTGGGGATTTAGACAAAAATGCCTGTCACCCAATGTGGGGATTTAGACAAAAATGCTTGTCACCCAATGTGGGGATTTAGACAAAAATGCTTGTCACCCAATGTGGGGATTTAGACAAAAATGCTTGTCTCTAGCCTGGTGTTTAAAAGGTGGCTATGAATATGCAGTTAAGTGACAACCATTCACCATACTATTACAGGTGGGAAAGTAGACCCCAAAAATCAAATTAGTCAAATTCCCCTGGATCAGCCCGCCGACAAGATTGATAGGTGCATTTTACTGGAATGATCAATAAATTGAAATATGCTCGACAGTAATGGTACCTTTAATGATGAATATATATGAACAGATATCAGAACAGCAAATTAGAGGAATAACCAATCCATACGCCATTAGATAATAATATCAGAAAACCATGGGTGGTAATCATTACATGCATATTCCAAATTTGTCAAACTGCGATGTGGCGATAAATTATGATTTTCAGGGATTATCTGGAAATAGGCTACATGTATGCAAAGTTACGACTAAGGTCTTTCCCCTAGGTGATATGATTAATGCGACAACTTCATAATTGCTGCTAGTTTTGCTTGAAAATGTGGCAAATTTAATGCCGGGCCCGGCTAGCTCAGTTGGTAGAGCGCTGGACTGTCAATCTGGGGATCGTGAGTTTGAATCCCAGCTCGGCCAAATGACTTGTGTGGGGATTGGTCATGAAATTATTTCTACGGCCGTTCTCCCCCTACCGCTGATTCAAGTAGGGCAGTTGTCAGTTACTGGCATAAGTATGTGCACTTAGTGCTGGTAAACTGCTTAGATTGGCTAAGCTTGCCCAGGAAAAGTGTGAGTAGGTTAACTGACTGCCGTGATATGACTGAAATACTGTTAAAAATGGCGAAAAAATCCCAATAAACAAACAAAAATGTCAAATTTAACATAAGTTGTCATACTGCAGAACTTTCATACTAAGATCAATGTGTCACTTTAAAACAAAAAAAAACATCGGTAAAAACATTGCGCTTTTTACTACGATCATAGAAAAAAAAAAAACAGTGATAACATCAAGCTTGTTACTACGATCATGGAAAAGAGGGTATATTCATTTGAACTTTGGAATGTACTCACACTGATTACCACCCTTGAAACCAAATAATTAGGAAATTAAATCTTTTCCAATACATGTATACTTGTGCCAGTACATGTAGGGCAGTGAACAAAGATAGATAATTAGACAGCTAATCATGGCAATCAAAAGGAGTACTGCCGTAATTGCTTTTGGCACTAACCAACTGACTGCTTAGATACAAGACAGGCTGCAAACAGTCAATAATTAATTAAGACATAGCAACCAAAATACTCAGTCAATAAAATCCATTATAGAGACAAGTAGCGAAGACTGTGATCATGTTACCAACAATGCACTTTAATGCAAAGTAGCAGCATTTAAAATGTCTTTGTTACACAATCAACATAAAAATTTTGTATTTTTTATTGCTTTTTTTTACATATATTTTTTTTTTATTTTTTTGTGCTTTTTTCTTGCTTCTAACACATTATGTTTTAGCTGGTCAGCCTCAATGAAAATGCATTTTTCCATAATTTCATTTACTATGAGACAAAATTATTTTAAACAATGAATTATTTAAGAAAAATATTCGATTAAGCTTTGCTTTTCGGCTAATAAACCACGATTTGGAGTTCTGACGCAACAGAACAAATCGTTTTGTTTTTTTCGATAAACAACAATAAATAGAAGATTATTTTGATTATAACATAAACTGTGAAATAAATTATTGCAATTTCAATAGGAAGTTCATACAAATTCATAGTGACATCACATTTATTATTAAAAACTGAAATAAAGACGTCAGAATCGGAAAATCACTTTTATGTTGCTCATGGGTGGTTTTACAACCATAATTTTGTTCTTAATGTCTATAGAAAAATCTTGGCGTGTCATGTTAGAATTAAGAAATAATTTTCGATTTTTTGTTGTTTGTTGGCCATTCTGATGCGTAGGAATTAAACGATGAGGGTGTTAGCCAAAATTGTTTAATAGCAATGTATCAGAATGGCATAGAGTTGGTAATTGGCCAATAAACAACGATAAAGCGAAAACTATTTTGATTCTAACATGATTTGACATAGCATCTAATCTGGTAAGTTTGTGGCCTCTGGTAAGTTCGTGGATGAAAATATGACGTCATTTTCTTTTCACTGACGTAAAGTTGCGTGTCCGAATTCTATGCAAGTTTGAGCCGAAGAACAGCTTGACTTACTAGAGCACAAAATTGCGTAGAAAGCATCGACAAATAAATATACCATGTCAGTTAAGTTTATTGCAGTTCTTTGTGTTTTAAACTTATTAATTGTTAAAAAAAAATCTATATCTCATGTTGTTAATAAACATTTTATAAGTATCATTTTCTGTAAAATCCAACAAAAATCAAAGGAAATAAAACAGGACATTAAAAACTTGCCGTATTTATATCAAAACACAAAAATCAGTGGAAGGGCCCCCATGTATGATGTCATAAAAAGTTGCCCACGAACTTACAGGAAGTTGAAAAAGATCAAGGTCGTTGTTATGTCAAGTTTATTTTCAAGTAAGATTACAGATTTCGGAATAAATATTGGCAATTTTGACGTACACAATAGTTAGTTTACATTCAGATCGATTTAATGTGATGTGTTTTTATTGAAACAAATGGGGTTTAATGCGCATGCACAAAGTCGAATGCTTAAAACCCACGAACTTGCAGGTGTAGAGGCTATATATTGCAATTGTAATTGGGACTACTTTTTACTATACTCCGCTCAGAATCGGGACTTCTTTTTGCGTTATTTATTATATAGTTTACTAAAGATAATTTTGTTTGTTGTCTATAGAAAAATTAGCCACCGGTAGTTATCATTTTGTCGGGAATTGCTTTCAGTCTAAAGTCCCGTATATGCCCGCCGCTCCCCCCCACCCCCTGGGGAAAATATTAATAGGTGCATTAAAACTGGTACAGAATCAGAGATAAAATATTTATATGTTCTGCTTTCTACCTTAGAATAATATTTCAAATAAACATGAAATAGCATTCATCACTTAAGCATTACCAATTCACATAAAGTCCTACAAATATATTTGGAAATAATATCTGAAGGCGCAACACAATGGAAAATGTTTTCTGTCTTAACAAACTATTTTCACCTATTGATAAAACCTGTATTTCATTAGGAAAGTTGATAGGCCCATTATGAAAGATGGCAGTCTGATAATATTCAGTTTCATGGAATCAATACATGGAGAAGTGCTGTAATGTCCTCTGCTTGAATGATTTCCATGACAACCATTGGTATCATCTGTACTTCAGTGTGGAAAAATTAACCTGATGCTGACCATCATTCATGAATATATAACAGAGCTAATTTACGATGAATTTATTAGCTTCCATATTTGTATATACAGTTATGGTATTAATAAACACTGCAACATGTTCATGAACTAAACCAAGAATAAATATAGAAAATAATTCAAGCATAATAGTCCAGTTTATGAATGTCAGGTCAATAAGTTGGATTTTTGTATATTTATCTAGTGAAAAGTTATGTTGTCACAGGTTCACTTTTTGGCTTTAGTTAATGTCCATATTGCACCTATCAATATTTTCCCCTGGGGGGGGGAAGCGGCAGGCTGACCTAGGGGAATTGGACAATTTTTTTTTTTTTTGGGGGGGGGGGGGTTTACTTCCCTACCCTAGAGAAAAGCATATTTGTCTAAATCCCCTCAGTGAGAAATGCTATATGTCTATCACATGGCCCGGGGGTCTATGTTACAGGGATCTAAAATCTGACCAAAGTCTATTACCAAGGGACCCGTAATCATTCGGAATGTCTAATTCCCACCTGTCAGGAATCGCTGTTAGTTTTAAGTCCCGTATATGCCCGCTGCCCCCCCCCACACTTTTGGCTTTTTCCAATACATGCACCTAATGCATGAGCGACTCGTCAAAACTAAACTTATCATTAAGTATAAACGGCTCTGGGTTATTGTGTCTGCAGGCTATAGAATTTAGAATGATAAAAAGGATGAAAACTATATAAAATTGTTGTTTTTCAGGTAAATAAAAACATGCGTGTCTAATTGTTTAATGTGTTCTATACGATTATGTAACAAAATCACGTATTTGTGACAATTTTCTTTCGTTTTGATGATTGGGCCATCTGGAGTTCAGTCCCTTTAAAGAAAATAGTTTTAAACTGACAGAGTTGACTCAAACTGAATCATTTGGAACGTGAATTTGAAGTCCTACAAAAAAAAAGAAAGTAAAAAGTCTGCACATTTGTGATCAGAAATCATTAAAGGGACTATGTCAACGAAAACGGGATCTCCTTCAGCAATTTCAACGTTATTACGTTCATGAAATGACCAATACAAAGGCGTATACAATAAATAACATAATGAATAATTTGCTACATTATGAGAATTTTTATAAAAACCAATAAAGAAAAAATACTTGAAAAAAAGAAAACTCAGAGTGGGTATCGAACTCACGACGACACAGTCATAATAACTCATGACAGTAGACAGCACTGTAATCAAATGCGCTATTAAGACTTATCAAAATGAATGTGTATACTATGGTTATATGAGATACTCACAAAACATCAAAGTGTAAACAAGAAAAGGGCCAAACAAACAGGACATACATTATCTAATTATTTGTTTCTCAGAAAGTATAAACTTTTTATCCATTATATGTACATTATTTTAACGTTTATTACATGCCAATATTAATATTTCATTGTTAGATTTGTTTACTGCAGTTGCGCCCCTTTGGCGCCCTTTTCGATGACATGGTCCCTTTAATTACAAATAAATAATCAATATATGTAACATCCCCATAGGCATTTAAGCGATAGGTTTATGTTTCGGTGTATATATGGACATAGATCTCGAAACAAGATACAAAATTTTGATAACTATATAAACAAAATGCATTTATTGTTTGTTGCTGCAAAATTTTACTTCTAAGACTGAACACACTAGAACTTCAAAGTTAGTGCTTTGTTAAAATTGAAAGCTGTAGAAAATTTCAATTATCACGAAAACTCACGATTTGAATAATGGTACGTGTTATTTAGCTACTATGTTTACTGATTTGTTCTGAAAAGATACCAAACTTAAACCAATTATACCAAACATTCTGACATTGGTCAATTATTGTATTCCATTTAAAATTACCTTACAAAGGTCGATTATCGTGGTATCACTGGTGAACAAATGTTTGTATACTGGTAACAATTTAGTAATTATATATAATCTTTCATTCATATGCTCCCGTTTGATCAATTATACAATTATTCCACAAAATGCAAGTGAAATAGTGAAATGTGTTGAAAGAAAAGCAAAGTTTTAATAAAATACAATGCACAAACTTGTGTGACTCAATTGTAGACTGTACTATCAAGATGATGTATACACTTAGAACTAGAAAGCACTCAAAGAGCACAGGACTCTGCTAATAGAGCCGATTTGCCCTATCTCCTAAAAATAATTATGAGGGCCATCGTGGGAAAACCGGTCTTAATGCATGTGCGTAAACTGTTGTCCCGGATTAGCCTATGCAGTCTGCACAGGCTAATCCGAGACAGCACTGTCCGCCTACAGTGGATTTATGTTTAGAAGAGACTCACTTAAAACAGAAAATACCATAAAAGCGGAAAGTGTCGTCCCGGATTAGCCTGTGTGGACTGCACAGGCTAATCTAGACGACACTTAACGCACATGCATTAAATCCAGTTTTCCCATGACGCGCCTCTTATAATTATATAACGAACCCTTAAACAATTCCTGGATCCAGACAGTGATCCAGATCATCACCAAAATCTTCATTTTTTTTTATTGGCCCAGTTTTCACTTTCCCAGAAAATTTTCGTACAAATCCATTCATAACTTTGTCTATAAAGTTGTTAGCCAACAGACAGACAAACCAACGCGGGAACAAAAATACCCTCCTTGGTTTAGGTACAATCAGAAGTCAAGTAGCGGGTAGCTAATTAAGAAATAATGTTAAATTTATCGTTGTTTATCGACCAATAAACAACAATTTGGAGTTCTGATGTGTAGTAATTAAACCACTAGGGTATTAGCCACACATCAGAACGACAAAGAGTTGTTTTTAGGACGATAGACAATGATGATAAGAAAATTATATTGATTCTAACATGATCTGACAAATATTGTTTGCAATATAATGAGAACTACATTTTACTATGTTCCGCCCAACTTCCCGCGTGAATGTTCGAATGCGCGTCTCCGCCAATACCAGTGACATTCATTCATTCAATGTCATTCATTTTTACAAATTCATTGTGATGTCACTTTCATTGATAAAAACTGAAAGAATGACGTCAGACTCGGAACAATTTTTTCACGTTGTTTACTGAGAAGTTTAACAACGATAATTGTGTTCTTTGTCTATAGAAAACTCTGCGAGTATCATGTTAGAATAAATTATTATGTATTATTTACTTGTAAATGGACAGTTTAATAAGTACACAATCTGTCCTTATTTAAAAAAAAATCCATCTAAAATAGATCATTAATTCATTATTTGTATGCAGGTTATTGGTATGCATGCTCAGCAACAAGCAAACATGCATTATGAAAGAGCTATTTTCATAACTAATAGAATGTTCAAAAATCTATATTTATACAACACTGAAATAATTGTGTGTACATTTATGGAAACCACTGGTATATGTCCATTAATGGTATTCAACAGCCAGATTGTGGTCTAAATGGCAAAATGTTTGTATTTTATTTTAAAGATCGAAAATGACTATTTAATGACTGATTGAACAAAGTATAGAGAAATTCAACTGGAAATCATTTGCATATCTATGTGATTCAGATGCCAGATTTAAACCATGGTATGTTCAAACTTTAGAAAACTAATATAATGCAATAAAACAGTATTCTATGTCATATGGAAAATGTTTGATTTAATATCATAGTCATTAGTCAATGCAATTTGTTATTCTGTTTTAGTGTGTTGCCCTGTTTACCATGATAATAATATTTTGCTTTCAAAAATAAATTATAATTGAGAAGACAAGTTTACAGTTCTAAACAATATGACATAGTATTTTTTGTTGTTGATCATTAGGTCATCCAACAAAAGAAAGTTCTACATTTTATTACATTAATTTTACAACACACATACATTCATTCATTATTAATAGCTCCTGTTGACTTTGAGATATGAGTGAACTAGCACTTCACAAAAACTGAACCTTAATTAAACAAATATCTGCCAATTAAAATCTTTTTCTTTAAAGAATATCACAGAATAAAGAAAGATCAATACATTATGTCAACAGTCATTCAAAATGATTCAAACAGAATATACTGGGTATGGAAGAATTTAACATATAGTTTAAGACATGGTGGGTATTTTAATGGTAGTGCTATCAAGGTATTAAAATAGTCTTTAAGAGTCATACATATTTTATATAGGATTAGGGTTCTTCTGTTTTCTAAACTTAAGCTTGGTGAAAATACCATATTCTCAATACACAATCCGCATAGGATTAGCAGTTGACATTTGTTGATTCTTGAGATTAATATGCCATATTCTTTTCATTGTAACTTGAATGTTCGACTGAACAAATGAAATGACTGTATTTAATCAGGCCTGTGTCTGTTTATGATAAAATTCAGATAAAGATTGATAAAAATATTGTTTCCAGTGTAATTAAGTCTTGCTCACCTTAATGTATGAAATGTATATATGGAAGAAATTTTGATCCCTGTCAAAAGGTGTATTACATGATCTTAAAAGGAAAATAACCATTACAAACTCATTTGAGAAAAAAACTTCGATAAAAATACACAAACTGAACCGGTTATTTAATCCCAGGATATAATGGAAAGTTTTTCTAATTTTGTATACAAGTAGATCTAAAATTTCATTATGAGATGGGTGAACTGTCTCGGTAGGATGTGTTTTAATATATGAGGTGTGTCGTGGAAAAACCTGACTTAACGCATGTGTGTAAAATGTTGTCTCGGATTAGCCTGTGCAGTCCGCACAGGCTAATCCAGGACGAAACTTCCCACCAACTGTGGATTTATGTTTAGAAGAGACTTCCTTGAAACAGAAAATGCCATAAAAGCAGAAAGTGTCCGGGATCAGCCTGTGTGGACTGCACAGGTTAATCCGGGATGACACTACGCACATGCGTAAAGCCCGGTTTTCCTACGACACGCCTCATATGTATTTTTAATCTTTTTCTATCTTTTCATGTTATTTCATTGTTAAGTATATTATGCTCGGATGAAAACAATATTTCATACTCAAAATCATATACTAATATATTTCACTATATGTGCATACATTAAGGTAATTTTAAGGTTCAAACACTAAATAATACAATTTTAATGTATTTAAAATGTTCTTGTGGTTCTGACATGTTGTGAATAATTTAATGAATTTAAAATACATACACACTATACATGTTATTAATTTAGTTGCTCTTTTGAGTACCTTTCTGACAATACATACGGAATATTACGAAATATTTTATGAAAATTGCCATATTTTATGACTATTACAAATTTATAACTGCAGTCATAAAATTGTAACTGCGGTCTATATTTAGCTAGCAGGCGTATATGTACTTTTGACCCAATTTAGGGTACGCCATAGAAGAGCCCTATACAGTTACTAGGGTATGGTTTATTGGATCATATTCACTCCATTAATCTCCAGCCAAACAATCAGTAGATCAATTGTTTATCAGCAAACATCAATATATCCATGATATTGCATACATTTCTACAGTATATACACAGACTTAGCTGTCCCAATTCAGCGATCCATGATATTGCATATATTTCTACAGTCCATACACAGACTTAGCTGTCCCAATTCAGCGTCAATCAGTCATTAACGACTGATATAAGGAAAGGTCGAAATCATTAACAGTTGGTCACAATGATTTATGTTGTGTAAATTCTTCAAATAAAGGTCGGCACTTTCAACGTGCAATATTGGTAAATAAATTATCGCAATAGAATGACAGGGCACCAATCATAAATTAGGTGTATATGTTTACTATTTACTATCATAAATTAGGTGTATATGTTTACTATCTAGTTACATCTTAATAAGTATATAGGCCACATTTATGGTAAAAAATATTGCCCATGTAACAATGTAGCCAGATTGATATTATACCTAACACCATATTATAGTATATACATACTCGTAATTACATGCACTAGAAAAGTAAATGAGTAAGAAAATGATGTCTCTTGATTAAGAAATAACTTTCGGTTTATTGTTGAGTTGAGGTTTATTGTACAACAGAGTTGTTTATTGGCCAATAAACAATGATAATGTGAACATTATTTTGATTCTAACATAATTTGACAAATATTTTGGCAATTGTAATGAGAAACTACAAGAATTAGAATCGGTACAACTTGCGTATTGTTTCTTGGGTAGTTTAAGAACAATCATTTTTTTCTTTGTCTATAGAAAAATTAGCTAGTATCATGTTAGAATGTACAAAATACTTTTGTTGCCACAAGTTAACTAAGGTTCAAACTCATGACCCTGTGAGTTGTGAAGCCAGTGAGTTACTGTAGTACCACACAGTGTTTTCAATATCATATAATTCCTTAAGTCTTGACTTCACATTTAACATTTTAGTTGAAAATTCACATTAGCGTAAGGCCCCCCAAAAAAATAGTCCCGTTTCTGGTCTCCCGACCAACCCTTTACTTTTGCTGCTGACCCTACATATTATTGTTCCAAAAATAATAAAGACTGAAAAAGACTGTTACCGTGTACAACACAAACCATTCTCCCGTCATAAAAAAATAAAAAAATCCCTACCTACCGACCCTTATTTTTTGGGGCAGGAGACCAGAAACTGAACTTTTTTTTTTTTGGCCTAACTTATGTTAAAATTGTACTTATGGGCTTTATAAAACTGAATATTTTATATTTGAAATATGGTTATCAAAGAAGACTATGGTAAGTGTAAGTGTAACTTATGTTAAAATTGTACTTATGAGCTTTATAAAACTGAATATGTTATATTTGAAATATGGTTATCAAAGAAGACTATGGTAAGTGTAAGTGTAACTTATGTTAATATCGTACTTATGAGCTTTATAAAACTGAATATTTTATATTTGAAATATGGTTATCAAAGAAGACTATGGTGAGTGTAAGTGTAACTTATGTTAAAATTGTACTTATGAGCTTTATAAAACTGAATATTTCATATTTGAAATATGGTTATCAAAGAGGACTATGGTGAGTGTAAGTGTAACTTATGTTAAAATTGTACTTATGAGCTTTATAAAACTGAATATTTCATATTTGAAATATGGGTATCAAAGTGTAAGTGTAACTTATGTTAATATCGTACTTATGAGCTTTATAAAACTGAATATTTCATATTTGAAATATGGGTATCAAAGTGTAAGTGTAACTTATGTTAATATCGTACTTATGAGCTTTATAAAACTGAATATTTTATATTTCAAATATGGTTATCAAAGAAGACTATGGTAAGTGTAAGTGTAACTTATGTTAATATCGTACTTATGAGCTTTATAAAACTGAATATTTTATATTTGAAATATGGTTATCAAAGAAGACTATGGTGAGTGTAAGTGTAACTTATGTTAAAATTGTACTTATGAGCTTTATAAAACTGAATATTTCATATTTGAAATATGGTTATCAAAGAGGACTATGGTGAGTGTAAGTGTAACTTATGTTAAAATTGTACTTATGAGCTTTATAAAACTGAATATTTCATATTTGAAATATGGTTATCAAAGAGGACTATGGTGATTATTTGAATGAAACTTGAAATGAAACAGCCACAGACTTAGGGTATTGTACGATGTTATCAAATTTTACTTACAATATTTTAGTAAGAAGCTTTATTAATACCAGCCCAGCAATTAAAAATATCTTAAGTGTAACTTAAGTTAAGATTTTCCTTAGGATCTTTCATAATACCAATCCAGGGTCCAGATGCAAGAAGCATCTTATGCTTATCTTAAAGTATTTTCACAAAAGTTAACATTTTTGAAATGATATATGTCTTAAACCATATAGACATGTGTGAATACCTTTACAGTTCTGTTAGAAAAAGTTAATAATCTATTATTTTTTTCTAAAAACTGAGCAGTTTGATATACATGTAGAATAAAAAGTTAAAGAAAAATAAGTTTTTGAAGTTAAGGATAAGATGGGACTTAAGATGATTCTGCAATACTGCCCCTGATGTTAACGGTGTTACCTTCTGCATGTGTAGCTTGTATGCCCGGTCTTCCTCATATCTCATCAGGAGTTTATTCGCCGCCGGGAAATTGTTGGCCCCTAGGCTGGTCGCGTGCCGGGGCATTGTAAGGGCTCGAACTCAGTACCTTACTTGTATCACACTATATATATGTTCCAACACTATACATCCATCTGAATCACTCACACATCAATTAATATAGAACCAATAATACGAATAATTATAATAGATTAATCGTTATATCCTTGAAAGTCTGATTCCACTTATACCAATGATCATATAATATTAGAGAAACGGAATTTAATTAAATAAATTGGTATTGCTACGAAACTTCACAACTTCAGCTCTCAGGTAACAACTGAATTGTCTGTCAAACCGGTAGCATGTTTGTAGTCAGTCTTCTCCACTTAAGCCGATACCCAGCGCTGAATAGATAAACCATACACATAACAGTTGCCATCCACGAACCAAAACAAACCGTTTTTCAAGCGGATTTACGCCGCATTACCAACATAATTGAACTTGTGATCGATATTTCATACTAACACGATTGATGGTACGTGCGGTGCTTTGCCGTACTATTTTAATCCTTTTTTCCTCCACAGGTGGCATTAATCTTTCATGTGAAACGGTCAGTGTCGTCTGCTGACAAATAAATGTCGTCTGCAGACAGTAATTAAAGTTCTCTATTTAGAACTATCGAACGAACAAATAAGGCAATACTTGCAAAACTGAGATAAGCAAATCCCCGAAAACAGCGTTGTTGAAATCATATTCAATTCGGCATTACACTGTGCAATTTTATCAGTTCGATGCTTAAACAATTAAAAATTGGCGGCTAGCACAATATGCACGTGTTCTCAACTCTCCTACACTTCCGATTTTTGAACACTACGCATGAAATGTCGTCGGTTGCGATACAAAGTACATGAAGTAGTTCGTCCATTGTTCGTTGACTTACAAACTTGGGAAAAATCTGACGCTCCCTCTAAAACTTTTTGCTGCAAATCAAAGAAAGGAAAGCTTAACGGGAGATAATTTTAATGAGATTGAAACATACGTTACTTAGACGTGATCGGTGGTTTTTGCATTGTTTTTTACATTTCTGTATTGCTAAAAAAATCTATAAAAGTGTGAAAACGACAAAAACAATTTTTTGTCTGGTGTTGTTTTAGTGTGTGTGAAAGATGGATTGCATTAATTTTGTGCCAGTCTTAAAATACAAATGGACAAAAAATGAAATAAGAACTCTGTAACAAAACGCTGGTTTTAATATGTAAATAAAAACATGAATTAAAACTGCCATGATTACTAATAATTAATGAGAAACAAACCCAACAACCATTGACATATACATATATTTATCTTCACAGTAATACATATAAAACAGTTTAATTATAAATATAAAATGAGATAAAATTATTCAATCAGTCTTTGAAAACGCGACGATGTGATGTTAAATCTCAACAACTATACTGTTTACGGTTCAATCATTACAAATACACTATACGGTAACGCGATGGGCACGCGTTCGTGCACGAGTTTTTTTTTCGGCGTAGCTGTCTAAGATCACTTTTGACCTAGAGTTCTTCCGATAATTATGCAGCGGGAAAATTGAATGCCAATAGAATTGGGCAAATTTTCCAATTTTAGGGAATGCAAACTTCAAACAATGGTTTAACGTATACCAATAACTGTTGCATACTTATGGGATTATACATTTACATAATTGTTTACATAAGCGGTTAAATTAAAGTTATAAAAATATCTTCGACATACACTCTAGAAATTATCATAATTATGAACAATTTCATTGTGTAAAAATATTATTGCACGCTGTAACCGACTGTCGTCCCCGTGAATTAATTCTAGCGTACAACTCCAGCAGGAGAATCATTCTAAAAATAGCGCTCGGATAAGCTGTGTTAATACACACGCATCAATTAGCGTCTGGAGAATCCTAAACCCGAGAATTGCAATAAATGGGGAATTCATAAACTTACTGCTCAGTCATTCCCCGTATTATTTTCTGACAATGTTAATTTCTTAAATTTGTACAGTGGCATAGAGGTGACATGTGTGTGTTTTTAGTAACTCGTGGCCACGACATAATAACTCGTGGCCACGAGATAATAACTCGTGGGCACGACATAATAACTCGTGGCCACGAGTTAATAAGTCGTGGCCACGGGTTAATAAGTCGTGCCCACGACTTAATAATTAGTTGCCACGACATAATAACTCGTGGCCACGTGATAGCAACTCGTGGCCATGACTTAATTATATCGTGGCCACGACATAATAACTCGTGGCTACGACTTATTAACTCGTAGCCACGACTTAAGTATCCAATCAGAACTGCCTACTATATTAATTGAAATTCGTGACTGAAACAGAATGGAAACACGAAATAATATCATTTTAAGGTGTTTCCATGATGGTTTTACATATGAAGACATAATTATTACAGTAAGAGAAGACCATGGTATATTGCTGAATTGCATGGCATACTGAGAGCTTTTAACCTGAGATGAAGTGTTTATAGCGATATTCGAAATGCCATTGACTTTGTGTTGAGAGAGATTGATAATTCTGGACGGCAGCATGGTTACCGGATTATACGACAACGGTGAATGGCAAATGGATTCAGCGTTCGAACACAAGATGTGGCCACTATTCTAAGCGTATGTGATCCGACAGGTATATGTATTGGAAATACTGATTTTTATTTAATAAATAGAATAAAAGTACACAACTGACATAAATAGTTTCTTCTTTGCAGCTAAAAAACACATAAACATTCCACAGATTATTTTCTTCAAAAACAAAGGCATGCGTTTTTATTATTTCGTGCTTATTTAGGCATCGTCAGTTTAAGTGTTATATCTGTATAGAAACTGCATTACTTTAAGTATAGTTATATACAAAAAGAGCTAATGTAAACAAAGAAAATTGGAATAGCAGTATATCTGCAGATCCACGCTGTGAAAATAACGTATGTGATCGTGGGTTTACTATATATATAGGCTATATATAATATCGTACTTTGTAAGTATAAAAAGCGTTCGTGTGAGTGCGCTAAAAAGTTAGTCGGTTATCTAGTTAGCTATGTATCCGTTTTTATGTGTTTTATTTTTAGGTGTTGAACAAAGGACTGCTAGACGATTCAACTGACGATTTTTTTCTCACCCGAACCAAATTTTATGTGACATATGGATGGCTACGACAAGCTAAAGCCATATGGACTTTGCATACATGGCTGTATCTGTGGATTTTCCAGGAAAATTGTGTGGCTTAATGTATATCACACAAATAACAACACAAGAGTAATTGCTGGCTACTTTCTGGAGACAGTTAAAATGCATGGTGGTACTGCCCTCGTCATCAGAGCCGATTTTGGAACGGAAAATTGTTTGGTTATAGATCTTCAACACTGGTTTAGAAGGGATGATGAAGCAAATAATGCTTATATCGACGGAGCAAGCACTCAGAATCAAAGAATCGAGTCCTGGTGGGGGTATCTGAGAAGGCAGCATTTACAGTTCTGGCTTGATACCTTTTGGAATGTGCTAGAGGCTAGCGAATTCACAGGAAGTGAACTTGATAAGAACCTGTTGCAGTTTTTGTTTTATGGCATTGGTACAGGTGCTCCTTACTTATACTGCTATAAAATTATTAACAACAACACTGTGTTGCAACGACGAGATCCTTTTATTTGGTTTACATACGGACACTACTTGCCATGTGTAGTAAAACTTTGATATACCAACAAATATAGTTTAAAATCATATGTATGCTTCGACCAAATCTGTCACAATACTCACTGTTTAATCACTTACTATATTTGGAATGAACGTTTTCTTGCGTCATAAAAGACCACAAAGCTGTAACTATATAAGATTACTTTAGACAGATTTAATCGAGTATTCATCACAGAAAACGCAGCCGCCCATGAAAAAAAAAAAAAAAATTGGGGTCCTAAAAAACCTGTGTCCGTGGCAAATGCACGTAATCGTTTTCTCAGAATACCGGCTCTTACGGACCACTGCTGAGCATACGAAAAAAACATGTATAATACCCTCTTTCTATACATGTTCATGTTCGATCGTTGAATTCTACAAAAATTAAATTTAATTGTAAACCTTCCTATCATCTAAAATATACCAATATTTTTCATTGGTTTAACTATAAAAACTTGTAATGAAATGAGTTGAGGCTAAAATAAGTTAATGAATTATTTCTCAGGCAGCGCCTCAACGTTGTTTTAAGGCCCGCCACGATTTTTTTTTATGCCAAAAAAATTACTATTACTATTTTTTGACGATCGCGTCCGGGTTTTAAAGCAGCATTCCAGAAACATGTTAATGAATTAAAACTTTGCAGAACTTGAATGGGCATGTTACCGAACACTGTACAAGAATTATGCAATTAAATCTGTGAATTATTAACATTTTGGTAACTTGCTATCGTCTATTTTCTGTATGCGATAACTGGTGATGACTCTGGAGTAAGCAAGCATGTTCATTATAGTATATTCCGTTTGTACCAAGCGCTTTTGAACAAAACAGTATAAAATGCCTTTCCTAAATAAGAAACAGATTTCGGACGAATAAACACCATAAACGTTCGCAAGAACTATTAATAAAATTACGATGCATTGAATTAGATTCCATTGACAGCGGCTTAAAATTAAATCAATCTGCATCGTAACAAAGCGGAAGAAGAGTAACCTGGTAGAGATTTCGGTATTTCCAGTAACTTTCTTCCTGTCTGATTTAATTATATAAATAGGATATACACGAATTGTGAAATATTGTGTTAATCTCAACTTTTAAAATAAAATGTCATATTCGATTGGGAACCTTTATAAATATCGTCTATTTGTTAATTTAAACTTTTGTTTCGTAGATGCTTTTGCTTGTGTAATAGCATTCCATATTTTTTAAAGAAAATCTGTGTCAATATAAGTCTTATGGAAACAAACATAAATGCCAGCTGCATTGACAATTGTTGATTTTCCTTTCCTTTGTTGGTGATTTATTGCAAAAATAAATCCTATGTTATAAAAATATGAATGACAAAAAGTTTAATTATATAAATAGAAGTAATTAATGCCGATAGTATATCAATTTGAAGGCACTCATGTCAATTATGAACATTCAAATTGAATGCATTTTTACATCATCTTGCAAAACTGACCATTTTAAACATGGGCAGTTAATAAATCTATATTTAGAATTGTACAAAGAACGGGATGCGTATGTTGTTATTGAAACATAAAATTGTCTATAATCTGTACTAATTTACTTGTTTTAATAAGTCATTACATAGTGTCAATAGAAGATGAGGAGAACAAAAATTAAACTAGACATTTGTCCGTAGGACACGGATGCCCCCACTTTCCGCTGGTTGTTACGAAACTCTGCTGATGTTGGAAAAAATGCACCCAAATACCCAGATGCACAAGTTCACACGCTGATGAATATGTTTATAAAGTTTAAACAGTCTAGCAATTATACTTCTTCGCGACACAAATCCAAAAATGTTATTTTTTGCTAAAAACAGGTCATAACTCAATTGATGACGGAAAAAACTGCACCAAAATACCCAGGTGCACAAGTTCACATGCTGATTAATATGTTTATAAAGTTTCATCACTCTGGCAACAACACTTTTTGAGTTACACGCGACACAAGTCCAAAAATGCCATTTTTACTAAAAAAAAAATAAATGGCCATAACTCCGCTGATTTCCGAAAAAATTGCACCAAAATACCCAGGTGCACAAGTTCACATGTTAATTAATATGTATATAAAGTTTCATCACTGTAGCAGTAATACTTTTAGAGTTAAATGCGACACAAGTCAACAAATGTCATTTTTTTACTAAAAAAAGGGCCAAAACTCCACTGATCTCTGGTCAAAACTGCACCAAAATACCCAGGTGCACAAGTTCACATGCTGATTAATATGTTTAAAAAGTTTCATCACGCTAGCAATAATACTTTTTGAGTTACACGCGACACAAGTCCGAAAATGTAATTTTTGCTAATAAAAGGGCCATAACTCCACTGATGTAGGAAAAAAACTGCACCAAAATACCAGGTGCACAAGTTCACATGCTGATTAATATGTTTGCGAAGTTTCATCACTCTAGCAGCAATACTTTTTGAGTTACGCGCGACACAAGTCCAAAATATGTTTTGCTACAAAAGGGCCATAACTCCGCTGATGTCGGAAAAAACTGCACCAAAATACTCAGGTGCACAAGACCCGATGCCGATGAATATGCTTGTAAAGTTTAATCACTCCAACAGTTATACTTTTTGAGTTATGCCCGACACAAAAATCCGACGGACGGGCGGAAGGACGGACGGACGGACAAGGGCAAATATATATATGCACCCCCCCCCCCTCTAAAGTGGGTGCATAACAATATACTTCAGTAAAAAACAAATTCGCCCTCCCTCCTGATTTTTTGGAAAGAGTGCCTTAGAAACAATTCATAAATTTTTTAGCCTAATGGGCTTCCACTGAAATTGACTATATGCACCATCACAAGGCAAGAGTATGCCAAAATAATATGTGTTACAGATGTTATTCCATGCAATATAAAAAGACCTAAATCCCTAAAATAACTGGATTTTTCCACATGTAAACATATTTGTATGAACACCCCAAAAATTATAATTTTATTGCTAAATTGAAGAAACTTTGACTAAAATATATTTAATTTGCTACAAGTGAAGGCCAACACGTTTACATGACATGAAAATGTTCACACAATAAATATACAAATGTTAGCACTTATTTTCCAACAATTATGATAAAAAAGCAAATATCTAACAAATATGCAACTCTACTGCTTTTGTATTTAAACGTTCGTCAGTGAAGCTAGCGGCCTTCGTAAGATCACATTTAATTATTTAATATAATTATGATTAAACTCAATTAGATTAGCCCTCTGTGATAATTATAATTGGACCATAGATCATTCATGATCTGTTCAGACATTCAAAGATTTATGAATACAGACAAAGTGTATGTATAGTAGCATTTGAATGCACTACAAGCACTCAAGTGCCAACTAGGATTATAAAATAACCAACTATTTTGACTACACTGACAAGCAATCATTTCCAAATGATATGTTGCTATTGATTTGCTTTAAGCAGATTTTGACAGGTTTTGTTAAAGGGGCGTATCAACGTATAACACAGTATAATATAAAAAGAAATATATTTTGAGAAGTATTTAATAAATGACTGCTTAACACATGCCGGGTCTCGGTGTTATTACCAAAGAGTACCATATTGTTTTTTCAGCATAGCTGTCTAAGATCACTTTTGATTTAGATTTCTTGCGATAATTATGCAGCGGGAAAATTGAATGCCAATAGAATTGGGCAAATTTTCTAATTTTAGGGAATGCAAACTTACAACAATGGTTTGATGTATACCAATAACTGCTGCATACTTTTGATGATTACAATTTACATAATTGTTCACAAAAGCGGTTAAAATTCATTTATAAACATATCTTCGAAATACACTGTAGAACTGAACATAATTATGAGCAATTTTAATCATTGTATGTCACGATCAGAATGTTATATTCATTCACATAATGAAATAATGTACACGTTATAATAATTTGAATTTCTTCCCCCTTATATATTCTGACATGTATCAATTATGTTTACGTAAATAACTGGTATTTAGGTTATTCACGTATCACTGGTGAAAACATGGGACGGTATCTGATCGGTTTATTCACGGTACAGGTATTAGTAATGATTGAGTTTATCTCAAATTAATGTTGGGGCTGATACGTTTTCTTGTGGTGTCCGAAAAATCTAGTGTCCGAAAAGTCTCCTTAGTAGGGACCGACAAATCTGGGTTCCGAGCAGTCTCCTTAGTACGGACCGAAAAATCTGGTGTCCGTGAAGTAACGTAACCAGTCATTTTGGTTCTCTTGTATTATATATATATATATAGGGCAAAAATGACATCTCAATATTAATTTCAACGCCGATTGACTTTTTTAAAGACATTTCTTGTTTCTTCTGGGACAAATGCGAGAACAGAATTTCTACTGCATGCGAGATTATTGCCAAATGAACGAAGTATATGTTTGCATCAGGTTACCCATGTGAAAAATATATTTAAATTGCATTTACTTCACTGTATTTTTTGTTGTTATTTGTTTGTACTTTCATTTTTACTTGCTAATCACCTATAAGCAGATCTGTGGTAATGGTAGGTTGCGTTCAGTTTGAAATACAGTTAGTAACCGAACGAAAGCTACTGAAGGCAAAAGTTTCCTTAAATTGATATTTACATATTAAATATTACATTCAAACTCGATATGGGTCTTTATAGATTCATGGCTCAAATGCTGTTTGGCAAAATCGATTTGAAATTATCGAAAAGCATTTGAATAAGAAAGTCATCAGTTTGCTGTACGATTTTAATTAATTTTGTAGCGAACTGGTATTATTTGTTCTTCAAGTTTATTATAGCATTATCGTGTCTCTATAACATTTTACGTTTGACCAGGGCCAGTTCCAGACATGACTGTCCTGGAGGACGGGGGGTGGGCAGGAGCTAGAGGGGATGCGGGTCCTATTCATTCGTCCGTTCGTTAATTCCTTCCTTCCTTCCTTCCTTCCTTCCTTTTCTCCTTCCTTCCTTCCTTCATTGATTCATTGACTTCATTGGCTCATTCATTCATTCATTCATTCATTTACTCATATACTCACTCCTGTATTAATTCCTTTACTCACTCCCTCATTAGTTCATTTACTCACTCCCGCATTAGTTCATTTACTCATTCATTTATTCATGTACTTATTGATTCATTCATTCGCTCGCTCGCTCACACACGCACGCACTCGATCGCTCACTCACTCACTCACTCACTAATTTACTCGCCCGTTCATTCATTCACCCACTCATGAGTTGGAGGTGGACTTCCAACGTGCATGCACTTATGTACCATTGCTTTGACCCAGAATGAGTTTAAAGCGATTATTAATTTAAATATGTCGGAATCTTCTATAAGGCGTCAACAATAAGTGATTTGTTTTCCGCTTACCCGACCCCCCCCCCCCCACACACACACATTTTTTCGCCGACCCTGCAAGTCTTTTTGCCTATCGATCATTAACTTTTTCGGTCAAAAGAGCAGTTTATATGCGGCTTGTCGGAAATTCATATATATTTTCAATAATTTTTCTTATTGTGAAATGTCTTTTTCTGTGACCATTTAAAATGTATTGCTTATGAACAGTTTCTTTGATGGGAGGCGTTTAAACAGTTTACATGCAGTCAAATAAACCTAAACTGTGTTGTGAATATACCGCGATAACAAGTAACAAGCATCTTAAAGTGCCAAGTGGACAAATCATCAACACCGATGCTATGATGTAACTGAAATGGTAATATGAATTCGCGATAAGGATCTTTATAGGGTCAGCTGCTAACACATGCCCCTAGTGCCCCTACTTCCCGCCGTGAATCAGTGCCTAAGAGTTGCCTAAAGTTGCTGTCTAAGATTAGCGATAACGATCAGTTTAGGGGCACCACCCAGGGCTTTGTTTCACATAACAAGTTTTAGACGTTAAAGGCCTAGTTTAAGGAATGTCTGGTGTCTCTGTGGGGTCCAACATAAAATCTCTTATCATTATCAGCAATCTTTTCTATTAGTTGACTGAGCAATTGCTAAGTGCACTTTTCCTCTGCAGCAGTGTATTCATATCAGCTGATAAGGTCGCCACACTGTGTCCACAGCAGGGTGCCAATACACAGGGGTAGAATACCCCAGATTTGGGGGGGGGGGGGGCAAATAAAGGATTAAACTAGGCCTTTAAAACATGGCATATGATTTGTTTCCAGCTTGAAGCACATGCCCCTTGTGCCCCTCCCTTTGAATCTGTGCCTTAGTTGTTGGTCTTGGATTAGCGATACTGTAATTTGGGTTCAGCTGGGGAGGGGGCATGTGCCCCATGTTCCCCCCCCCTGTAAAGCCGGGCCTCTTAAACTGAAAGTGTAAATGTGTACAATACCTACACGGTGATATATTTGGAAAACATACAAGAGCAACCTCATAATTTCTGAAGTTAGTTAAATTCTTGAACCGTTGATGTTTGGTTTGTTTTTCATGAAAACAGTGACATATCCGATAAGCGTTCAATGTACACATGTAATTTAATAAATCTTTGTTTAAGGTACCATTATGTATCATTTGTGAAAGATTCAATTTTACCCATGTGTAGTTTAACAGTGACGGATACCCATTGAAATGAACATTCCCACTGCTTAAAATCGTCTCGGCCTTGCATGATGTACATTTTTTTTTCACGTTTTTAAGTAATTGAAATGTCAAGACTGTACCGCCAACTTCGTTACTATCAACTTTGGCTGCCATCTCTACACGCTCTAAATGCATGTGCGTAAAGTTTCGTCCCGGATTAGCCTGTGCAGTCCGCACAGGCTAATCCGGGATGGCACTTTCCGCTTTTATGGTATTTTCTGTTTCAAGGAAGTCTCTTCTAAACATAAAACCACTGTAGGCGGAAAGTGCCATCCTGGATTAGCTGACTGCACAGGCTAATCCTGGACGACACTTTTCGCACATGCATTACGTCCGGTTTTCCCACGACGCGCCACATATCTGAGATAAAAACACTCAATTCAATCAAACATCTCATTTTTTCTTTATTTCAAATATAAAATGTTAATTTCACAACAATATTCGAATAACAATTCATGATTACAATTAAAACAACTATCAAGAATGCATCACTTGATTAAAAGGTCAACATGTAAAAAATCTAAGTTTAAAAGAGACAGTAAATAGGCACATTATAAATACATTATCTACACCAATATAACAAGAAGGCCATTGTGGTCCCGTATTGCTCGTCTGATTTCAAGACAGTATTTAATAAATATCTTTAAAGAGACGTTACCAATAAAGCAACAATACAAATATGCAATAAATGTATACTTATTAACAAATAGAGTTTGAAATATTATCAATGTGTGTAATAAATCAAATTAATGCATATATGTATATAACTTAACTTTGATACAGTGAAATCAACTGACATTAATTGTATATTAAATAGAAACATGGCATAATAGGCCACAATACTGTTTAATGTTCATGTTCATTTTGCACAGTATTCATTCAAGTTCATTTTGCTATTTCAAAGTTCTATATTCGTATACTTGCGCCAATAGATATTACTAAATGCAGTCTTAACTGTATTTGGTAATTATTATACATTCACTTCGTAATATAGGTTCTTATATAATTTTGCATGGGTAATGTCTCTTTAAGAACAAAATAATCAGAACGGAATTTTTGCCAAACGATAAAGCTCGAGAAGTTTTAAAAGATGTCTCTTCACCTTTCCCCATAAAAACTAAGGCACCTACAAGCTCGATTTGATGTTATTACATGCATGTGCCAACTTTTGTTAGCTTTTTTGTTGTGATTATGTTGTTTTAACCGACAGTTTGAGGACCCATGACACAACCATCAGCACACTAACTCAACATAAGAATAATTTGTACTTACGGCCAGTATTCACCAATCAATTCTCGAACTTAAGACTTAGGAATAAAGAATATTCTTGAAACTGTTCTGTTCAAAAATGGCTCTCAATTTGAATTTAACTTGGTATCCAGCAACGCTAATTCTAGCAATCTTTATTGAGAATTATTTATTACCGACATAAGCAACATTGGCATCCGGCATATTTGCGAACGCTCAAGTATCGTTTCTTGAGTCTAAGTGTTTTCTTTATTCTTAAGTCTAAGAATGGGTTGGTGTATACAGGCCCTGGAGAGATAAAATAGAACAAAACTCTCTATTGCACAATATACTTATGCAACAATGATTCTGGCAGTTCAGAAACTAGCTCAGTGTCATAAAAGTACTGTTCATTCAATAATTTAGAAATCTCAATTAGAAATATACAGTGATAAAAAGAGATTCAAGTGAATACAAAGAGATTCTTAATTATTTTTGAAATATGTATATTACATCAAAATGCATTTGATTTCTGGTAAGCTTTGATTACTTGGATATAAGAGCACTTGCACCTATAACACCAACATGTAATACTTTGATCTGCTCATGCAGAAACAAAATACTAAACACTATTACCTTCAATACCAGACCATAAATCTGATGTTAAATGTCTGTGAAGCTAAAACTAGCCAACTCTTGGGCTGGGTCTATAATCATGCGGATATTTGTACAATTCGCTTTTGATGGATGGCTCTGGACGGATGGCAATGACCAAAACTACCTCATGTGTGGGGACAAAAATGGTGCACGTGACAATACATTCATGTGTGCAAATTGAATACTTAATTACTCTGACAAAAACAGAAGCAACGTTGATAAACATGGAATGTGCCTTAGCCCTGAGCTTATGTTCTAATAACAGCACATTTCTTGAATATATCGACCACGTAACTAACCATATTACAGTCATTCTGTCCTTCAACTTATGAGTCAAGCTAAACTATATAGAATTAAAAATATACAAATCCAGCTAAACTATATAGAATTACCCTTATAGTGCCTAAAAATACATGCGTAACAAAGATACACACAAGAACCTGGGATATCTTGGTATATTTTCACAACTTCATATAGGTTATAAATGTGAACGCATGAATTTTAGCACAATATGAAGATGCATATAGCATAAACAACAAGAAATACCATATACTATTTAATGAAATTATTAACAAATAACCAACAATTCTTATAACAAGAGTAAAACATGATATGTGTTTTGTTTTTGACCGAGGTATATTAAAAATTGATGTATCTGAAACCATGCAATATAGAAAATACAGTACTTGTGCAGTATTTAAACATAATAATCACAAGAAGAGGGCCACGGTGGCTTTTGGTCACTCACCTGAGTTTAAGGCATCATAATGGCTTTAAACGAGAGGGCCAAATGGCACTAACCACATACCTGAGTATAAAGATCTGGGCCTTGCAGTTTCAGGAGATTTTTATAGTCTATACAAACCATGTGACCCACAGGGCATGGCCGCTTTCTACTCCAGGGGCATAATTTGAACAATATTTGTTGAGGACCACTATACAATTTATCATGAAACCTTTGGGCCTTGCGGTTTCAGAGGAGGAGTTTTTTAAAGCCCACTTTCCATATAAGTCTATAGAAACCATATGACCCGGGTGTATGGCTTCTTTTTACTCTAAGGGCATTTTTTGAACAATATTTGTAGAGGACCACTATACAATGTTACATACAAAATATGAAACCTCTGGGCCTTGCAGTTTCAGAGAAGATTTGTAAAGTCCACTTGCCATATAAGTCTATACAAACCATGTGACCCCCCAGGGCGTGGCTAGGTTTGACCCCGATGGCATAACTTGAACAATCTTTGTAGAAGACCAATATAAGATGTTACATACCAATTACAAAACCTCTGGGCCTTAAGGTTTCAAAGAAGAAAATTTTAAAAGTCGTTTTTTCATTCAAGTCAATATAAACCATGTGACCACCGGAGTGTGGCCTCTTTTTACCCAAGGGGCATACTTTGAACATTCTTTGCAGAGAACCACTATACAATGTTACATACCAAATACACAACCTTTGGGCCTTGCAGTTTCAGAGGAGAAGATTTTTAGTCATTTTGCTATTTAAGTCGATATTAACGATGTGACCCCTGGGGCGTGGCCACTTTTTACCCCAGGGGCGTTATTTGAATAATCTGTATAGAGAACCACTATACAATGTCGCATACAAAATACACGGTGTATGTGGTCACCGTATACTGATGTAATACAACTACGTTACTTTTATATGAATGGATGGGCACCGCATACTTACGGGCAAAAAAAAGAGTGCAGTGCAAGAAAATGTTAATTTCTCTGGGTTTTCATCATTATATGACAATAATTTTAGTTCTACGGAACGCAGTGGATATCGCTACTAAATATTCTTGAAATTCGTCCCTCATCATAGATGAAGTGTAAAAGTGTCCATGTCTTTTATTCATGAAGTGAATTTTCAGATATCCATTCAGATTTCTCTTCCACTTTGGCTATAATTAGTGTGATAGAAGCTCATTTAAGTTTCTGTGATCTTATCACTGTGTTTTTGTTGAAAACATATGTTTGCAACTATAAACTTTATATTGAACATTAGGTTCAAATGCAATTTATGCATATCATTCAATACAGGTACTTGTTTTATACCGAGATCTACACCATGCTAGCACTATTTTACTAAAATTAAATGTTCATGTGTGGCTTAAATCATATTTTGTTCAGTGCAATTCATGGTTTTATCATAGAGTATATGGATTGTTAAATATTTGAATTTAAATACATATATATCTTGACTGTTCAACGACTTTTTCCACGAAGTATACTGTGCATTCCAATTTTATTTCAGCAGTATGCGGTGACCATATGTACCGTGAAATATGAAACCTCTGTGCCTTACAGTTTCAGAGAAGATGACTTTTAAAGTCCACTTGCCATATAAGTCTAAAGAAAACATGTGACCCCCAGGGCATGACCAGGTTTGATCCCAGGGGCATAATTTAAATAATCTTTGCAGAGGATCACTTTACAATGTTACATATAAAATATGAAACCTTGGGGCCTTGCGGTTTCAGAGGAGAAGATTTTTAAAGTCATTTTGCTATTGAAGTCAATATAAACCATGTGACCACCAGGGCGTGGCCAGTTTTGACCCCAGGGGCATAATTTGAACAATCTTTGTAGAAGACCACAATACAATGTTACATACCAAATACTAAACTACTCGGCCTTTCAGTTTCAGAGGAGAAGATTTTTGAAGTCATTTTGTTATTTAAGTCTATATAAACAATGTGGCCGGTTTTGACCCCAGGGGCATAATTTGGACAATCTTTGTAGAGGACCACTATACAATGTTGCATACCAAATATAAAACCACTGGGCCTCACTGTTTCAGAGGAGATTTTAAAAGTCATTTTGTTATTTAAGTCAATATAAACAATGTGGCCGGTTTTGACCCCAGGCGCATCATTTGAACAGTCTTTGTATAGGACCATTAGAGGATGCCACATATCAAATATGAAACCACTAGGCCTTGTGCTTTCAGAGGAGAAGATTTTTGCAGTAATTTTGCTATGTAAGTCTAAATAAACAATGTGATACCCGGGGCGTGGCCAGTTTTGACCCCAGGGGCATCATTTGAACAATCTTTGTAGAGGACCCCTATACAATGTCACCAACCAAATACCAAACCTCTGGGCCTTGCGATTTCAGAGAAGCTTTTCGAAGTCAATTAGCTATTCAAGTCTATATAAACCATTTGACCGCCGGGGCGTGACCAGTTTTGACCCCAGGGGAATCATTTGAACAATCTTTGTAGAAGAACACTATGCAATGTTACATACCAAATATGAAACCTCTGGGCCTTGCGGTTTCAGAGATTATTTAATCCATTTTGCTATTAAAGTCTATACAAACAATGTGACCACCGTGGCGTGGCCAGTTTTGACCGCAAGGGCTTAATTTGAACAATATTTGTAGAGGACCACTAGAGGATAACACATACCACATATGAAACCACTGGAGCTTGCGGTTTCAGAGGAGAATATTTTTTAAGTAATTTTGCTATTGAAGTCTATATAAACAATGTGACCCCCGGGGCGTGGCCAGTTCTGACCCCAGGGGCATCATTCGAACAAACTTTGTAAAGGACCCCTATGCAATGTTACCAACCAAATACCAAACCTCTGGACCTTGCGGTGTTAGAGAAGATTTTCAAAATCGTTAGCTGTTTAAGTCTATATAAACCATGTGACCCCCGGGGCCTGGCCAGTTTTGACCCCAGGGGCATCATTTGAACAATATTTGTAGAGGACCACTATGCAATGTTACAATACCAAATATGAAACCTCTAGGCCTTGCGGTTTCAGAGGAGAAGATTCTTAAAGTAATTTTGCTATAGAAGTCTATATAAACCATGTAACCCCCGGGGCGTGTCCAGTTTTGACCCCAGGGACATCATTTGAACAATCTTTGTGGAGTTCCACTACAGGATGCCACATATCAAATATGAAAGCTCCAAGCCTTGTGGTTTCAGAGAAGATTTTTAAAGTTTTCAGTTTTTAAATATATTTTTAGCATCTGTGACCTACATATGCAGCGGACTGGAATGATTTGAACAATTTTGAAAGAGGGTCACCCAAGGATCATTCATGGGAAGTTTGGTGAAAATCTGCTTAGCTGTTTAGGAGATGTTCTTTGAATGAAAATGTTGATACATGACGCAAGCCGGACAAAAGGCGATCCTAAAAGCTCATAATGAGCACGTTGTGCTTAGGTGAGCTAAAAAGTAAGTACAGTCGTTTCCAGTAATCTTGCGCGTCCGGTAATCTTGCGCACTACGCAGTTAGGCATTTTTGGAAGACGGCGCATTTTATTTACCGAAATATGTCAAGCCATTGTTGAGTTATCGTCAGGAAACCATGTTTTTAGGGAATTTAAGTCAAATAATGGGCCATAACTCTGTCAAAATTTAATGGTTTGTAAACAAAGTCGAACTTGATCCATATTTTATCATGCTACACATGTATACCAAGAATTATTTGAATATGTTAAGCCATTGTTGAGTTATTATCTGGAAATAATATTTTTAGGGAATTTTAAGTCGAAAAGGGGCCATAACTCTGTCAAAATTAAGTGGGTTGTAACCAACATCGAACTTGACGTGTATTCTATGATGTTACACATATGTACCAAAAATTATTTGAATATGTCAAGCCTTTATTGAGTTATCATGCGGAAACCAAAAACCAACAGACCGACAAGCTCACTCCTTTATACCCCCCCTTAAACTTCGTTTGTGGGGGTATAATAAACATAGTTTTTGTATTTATAATTAACGTTTGAATGATTCTAATTAAGTACCCACAAGTTGTAAACACCAGCCTACTTATAAGGCATTAATCCAGTTTGCTGGATAGAATTCCTTGATTTCTTTACTGCTCTCATGATTTCCAAAAAGAATATTATACATCATGCATAATTGTATTATTTCCTGATCAAAGTTTGGTATTTATCTTTTTCTGAGCTCTACAACAGACATCGTATACAGACGAGATTGAATCTTTTTTCCCGCCAATCTGTCAATTTTAAGCACCCGGCATGCGCAAAGGCCACTTGTTTTTTAATGAAGGAAACCTGTTATGAAGACAAATAAACTTTAATTCGTAAAACAATCTTTTTCAGATTGTGTTTGTATCAAATAAATATTTTTTTTTTTTTTTCGTGTTATTGTCACGTCCCGGACATTTTTACTGAACAAATATATAGGTTTGTTTTTATGATATGAATTGGACACCATACTTCTACATTTAGCATTTAATGACGTCAATTTCAAAAGTGCGCAAGTGTACTGGACTCTTGAATTGTTAAAAAACAGTGCGAGTATTATTTTTTTGATTTGGATAGTTTTTTTATTGAATACTTCAGATATTTTTGTGTTTCTACACGCCGGACAGACTGTCGTTTATGTTCAGTAAAAATTAAATTGTTACGCTTTTTCAATCCGATGTTAATCACACTATTGGTGCTTAACTGAGCAAGATTATTACTTCTTAATATGAGCTTTACAGCTCGCACAAATGCAAACAAGAGCTGTTTGTAAAAGAGTTATGCCCCCTCTAGGTAGAAAACAATCCTTAAAATATCAAGTCTGGTGATGATAAAATGAAAACTGTTGGACACAGGAAGCAGAAACTGCTAAAAAGGCCAATTTCAGCTAAATCGAGGGCCATAACTCTGCAGTTCCTCAGGTGTTTGGTTGATCATTGAACTTGGCTAAGATATTATAATCTCAAACATTTTCATCAAGTTTGGCGAAGATCGGATGAAAACTGTTGGACATAGATAGCAGAAACAGCTAAAAAGGCTAATTTTAAATAATTCAGGGGCCATAACTCCACAGTTAATAGGGCGATTTGGTTTATAATCAAACATGACCAACATATTATGCCCACAAAGATATTCATGAAGTTTGGTGAAGAGCAGATGAAAACTGTTGGACTTACAGAGCGGAAACTGCTAAAAAGGCCAATTTCAGATAATTCAAGGGCAATAACTCTGCATTTCCTGATAAAGCGTCAACGAAAGTTGTCTACCAACAGACCGACCGACGTACTGACGTTAGCAAACTAATATAGCCTGCCATCTTTAATAGGGGGCATAATCAAAGATCTTATTGCACAACAATGCATCTCATACAATACACTAACAGAATGACCCTAACAGAGTGTGATAAATGCACTTCATTTTGAACACATACAAGTCAACGTGCAATATTTCCACAGAACATTATGCAGTGTAGTACAGTACTATGCATATGAGACTTAAGTTACAGAGCACTTACTATTAGCGAATAGTAAATTAACATTACATTAACTTACGTAAGAATCCCCTATTTATAATATATGGATCCAAAGTTTTCATTATACACTTACAGTTGTCATCATAAAAGTGTTTCAATTCACAGCAAGGAATGTGCTAGTTGTGAAACAAAGTAAATCTGAAAATGACATCCAAACTCTCTCCAAATATATAAAACATACAACTAATTCCAAATATGTAAACACTGATACCAAAAGAAACTGCTGTTCTGAACTTTTAATAAAACAATGAAACAAGTATAGTACATAACATTAAAAAAGCAACAAATAATACAACTTTCAAGAATCTACCACAGGGTTTTGTAAAAAGAAACATTAAAAATATTGCCCATAATTTCAGAATTAAATTAGCATATAAAAAAATATTGACCATACAAAGTTTGCATTGTCACGTGTTAAAAGCTGTCCAGCAGCATTTTATATGGGGAAAATCACAGTCTCAATAAAACAAGTTTATTATACAGTCGACTCATGAAGCCTCGAACTCGCAAGTCTCGAATTTCCCGTTGGCTCAAAGTTTCTTCGAGGGACCGATATTTTATTGCTAAATATTCATATAAAATTCTGTCTTTTGGCTCGAATTCACGAGGGTAGAATTTTCGGATGGCTCGAAGTGTTTGTGACGGTCCCATTTACAGTTTCACACATGTAATGTAAATTCCATTAATAAAATATATAACAAATGGTTGATGTCTACTAATTACCACAAAAGATATCTGAATATTCTTTAATTGAAGATCAAAAAATAAAAGACACATTTTCTTGAGTACATTTTCTTGAACTCCAGTTCACAAAGGATCAATTACAGGATCAAGATCACTTTTAGCTGATCTTGATTTTGTAGCTCAATTGAGCGGAACATCAAACATATTTTATACTTTCTGAATACTTTTCTCGTTGATAAAATGCAGAATTATTTGTATTTCTTTTGTTAAATTCTTCATACCAGACAGCAAATTATGTTGCTAAGAGTTTAAAATCGTTTTTATAATTATATTTGACCAAAAATTAAAATTGATCCTGATTTAAGTGAACATTGTTTTTTAGCCTGATCCTGAAATATCTGGCTCAAGTTCATCTTGAAACTAAAAATCAGTCTCAACTTGTTTTGTGAACATGGGGCCAGGTGGCTTGACGTTCTGTAGGCTCGAAGTTTCCGTGCCCGTCCCTATGACTTCGAGCCATCGGGAGTGAAGTTTCCGTGCCTGTCCCTGTGACTTCGAGCCATCGGGAGCTGACTAAGTAAAAGACCAAATTCTACAATTTTTAATATAACTGATGTAAAAAGAGTAGTGGCGCATCATTAAAAAACCGGTCATAATGCATGTGCGTAAAGTGTCGCACAGGCTAATCCGGGAAGGCACTTTCTGCTTTTATGGTATTTTCTGTTTCAAGGATGTCTCTTCTAAACATAAATCCACTGTAGGCGGAAAGTGCCGTCCCGGATTAGCCTGTGCGGACTGCACAGGATAATCCGGGATGACACTTTACGCACATGCATTAAGTCTGGTTTTCCCATGACATGCCACAGTATTTTTCTTGATATAACTTGGCCTTACTTGTGCACTGAGGCTGGTAAGTCAACCAGCAGTATTTAGCTGCACGTGACATGAATACATTGTATTCATGTAAGTAAATATGTTTCTTGATAAATGTATGCTTAACCATCATTAACCATTGTGATAAATGAACAAAAGTCTCACGACTTTTCAAAACAGATGGAATGTTGATTAGTATTGTGAGGTAAAACATGGCACAATAAGCTTTCAGTAAGACAGAAAGCTCCATTGCAAAGGAGACAATAATCTTACAACATTGCGAAACAATACGTTAATAGTTCTCTGCCATACTTCACAAACATCTAAAACTACATTACAAAAAATAAAAATAACGTCTAGGCTTGATACAGATCAGTCAAGCCAAGTTCACATAATTTATCCAGTTTTAGAAGTGATAAAATTTGTTTAACCTGATATGGGTAAAAAATCGCTCCAATCTAGTTCATGAAGACAAAAAAATAAGGTATATTCAAAATTAACTTTTGTACAAAAATATCAGTTGGACTGAGCTGAAAAATATAAAACGTATGAACAGCAAAAATAATGTACTTATTGCTACATCTGTGAATAAAACTTCACTCAAAATTTGCTATAGTACAGAGAAAATGTTGCAACAAATAGACAAAAATTTCCAGACAAAACATGTTCTCTTCAAAACTCTAGAGACAAAATCGGATTATGATCATAGCTCAGAACAATTTTCTAAACCCTCCGAACACATGTTCATGCATGAAAGAATTATCACAAGCAGAAAGTCCGGTCTTTACGGCACATGCCGATGAACCAGAGGTACATGAGACGGTTCCTCTCAGTGTGATTTTGGAGCCCAAAGGTGTCTGGATTCTCTGGGTTCCATGTTATAGCTGCCTCGTTATCCTGAAAGATCAAAATTCACATTTTTTTTCATAGTTATATTGGAAGCGTGTCATGGGAAAACTGGGCTAAATGCATATGCGTAAAGTGTCATTCCGGATAAGCCTGTGCTGTCTGCACAGGTTAATCCAGAACAACACTTTCCGCTTTTATGGTCTTTTCTGTTTCAAGGAAGTCTCTTCTTAACATAAATCCACTGAAGTCGGAAAGTGCGGACTGCACAGACTAATCCGGGACGACACTTTGTGCGCACATGCATTAAGACCGGTTTTTCCCACAACACGCCTCATATAATTCCATGTACCATATACTTTCACCGTCAATTATAAACAACTACAGAAATAGATCTACATGTTAATATCATTAAAAATTATGATTACCTGAATTGTTAAAACGCATGGTCACACTGCATTTTGAATAAAGCTTATATTCAATACCTAACATTTCACTTACAAAACTGCAGTTGAAACGCTATACTATGAATAGGCATGTAAGTAGTATCGGGTTATCGTAATATCACATATTAAAGAAAGTAAAGCAGTAAACAAATCTTATAAGGCATTTTATAGTGTCTATGTTCGAAAACGCTTGGTACGAACGGAATATACACTAATGTACATGCTGACTTACTCCAGAGGTATCACCAGCTATCGCATAAAAAATATATGCGATAAAAAGTTACCAAAATGTTATTATTTAACCGATTTCAATGCTTTTTTGTTAAATTTTGATCAGTAAGATGTCCATTAGAAACAATACTTTAAGCCATTATATATACATACAATTATGGGTGGAAACAGTCTCCGGCAGCCGCCCCTGTTGTAGTGTTCCAGGAAGGCTTCCTTCAGGGTCACCTTCTGGGAGGCATGCAGGCACTGGGCGCACAGCATGCACCGCTGGAGAAAGATGGACAGATGAACTTTGTAACATAGCAAACGAGAAGGTGTCACTGACTTATATAGCCAAACACTGTTGTCTACTAATAATAAATTAATTATATAGCCAAACACTGTTATCTACTAATAATGAATTAATTATATAGCCAAACACTGTAGTCTACTAATAATAAATTAATTCTATAGCTAAACACTGTTATCTACTAATAATAAATTAATTATATAGCTAAACACTGTTGTCTACTAATAATAAATTAATTATATAGCCAAACACTGTTATCTACTAATAATAAATTAATTATATAGCCAAACACTGTTATCTACTAATAATAAATTAATTATATAGCCAAACACTGTTATCTACTAATAATAAATTAATTATATAGCCAAACACTGTTATCTACTAATAATAAATTAATTATATAGCCAAACACTGTTGTCTACTAATAATAAATTAATTATATAGCCAAACACTGTTATCTACTAATAATAAATTAATTATATAGCCAAACACTGTTATCTACTAATAATAAATTAATTATATAGCTAAACACTGTTATCTACTAATTATAAATTAATTATATAGCCAAACACTGTTATCTACTAATAATAAATTAATTATATAGCCAAACACTGTTATCTACTAATAATAAATTAATTATATAGCCAAACACTGTTGTCTACTAATAATAAATTAATTATATAGCCAAACACTGTTATCTACTAATTATAAATTAATTATATAGCCAAACACTGTTATCTACTAATTATAAATTAATTATATAGCCAAACACTGTTATCTACTAATTATAAATTAATTATATAGCCAAACACTGTTATCTACTAATAATAAATTAATTATATAGCCAAACACTGTTATCTACTAATTATAAATTAATAAATGAACTATTAATATGTATTGTGAAACTGAAACCAAAACAGTGGCCTCATCCATGATAGTTTGACACAAATACATTAGCGCATGCCTATTAACAAAAAACTGTGAACACCCATCATTTTTGTGCTTTTAACTCTGAAGCATTTTGACAGCATTACGCAGAATGCTATTTCAGATACAAACATCGGATATAAATGTTTGTTGTACATTAAAATTTGAATCAGTGGATGAGCTCGTTCACGCCATAAAAATTAGTTTTCAACGAAAAATATTGGTGTTAGAGTACCCCTACTACATTGGGACCCCTTCTTACCAGGCTACCACATCCCTGTTTGCCGGCACATTCTGGGGTTAAACACCACTCTGAGAACACTGTGATCTCCCTGTCAGACGCCAACATCTCATAGGTGTCTTCATCACTGTAAACACATACCGTCAGGTTCATATAGTTACATCAATCATCCTGAATTTAAAAGGACTTGTTAGCAGATTTTTGTGTTTTTGAAAATGTCATTTAATGTCTTAACTGCATAAAGTAAAGCAGTTGGTCTAACCAAAAACAAATATTACATAAAGAAACAAGGCTTGTCAAAGGAAGGCAAAACATCGTCAGAGTACATTATCATGCCCTGGACAAATATCTTGACATTTCAGCAACACAGCTGTTTGTTGTTTTGACACACTGCCTCATAATGATCTTCATTCCCACAAAGTTATTACATTCCTTACATGTCCGCAAAAATGATGCTTCCTACAAAAAGTTCATTCTAATATTTGACCTAAGTGTAGATTGGACCCACAGACCTTGACCGAGGAGCATGTAAGTTGTATGTGACACATCATCTGGTCATGGGAAAAAATAATCTGAAGTAATTTTAAAATCCTTCAAGGCTTTTGGAAGTTATAGAGCAGAAAGAAAATTCCTTGACATTTGACCTTGAATTGTGACCTTGACCTTTGACTGAGGACCATGGGAGTTGTACACGACACATCGCCTGGTCATGGGAAATAATAATCTAAAGTAATATTAAAATCCTTCCAAACGTTTATAAATTATGGTGGAGAAACAGAAATCCTTGACCTTTGACCTTGAATTGTGACCTTGACCTTTGACAGACGAGCATAGGAGTTGTATGCGACACATTGTCTGGTGATAGAGAATAATTATCTGAAGTAACAATTAAATCCCTCCAGTCGTTTAGAAGTTATGAAGTGGAAACAAAAATAATTGACCTTTGACCTTGAATGGTGACCTTGACCTTTAACCGACCATCATGGGAGTTGTACGCAACACATTGTCTGGTCATGGGGAATAATAATCTGTAGTTATATTAAAATCCTTCCAGGCGTTGAGAAGTTACAGAGCAGAAACAAAAATTCATGACCTTTGATCTTAAATTGTGACCTTGACCTTTAACCGACGAGCATGGGAGTTGTACGCAATACAGTTTCTGGTCATGGGGAATAATAATCTGAAGTTATATTAAAATCCATCCAGGCATTTAGAAGTTATGGAGCAGAAACACAACTTCATGACCTTTGACCTTGAATTGTGACATTGACCTTTGACCGACGAGTATGGGAGTTGCACGCGACACATCGTCTGGTCATGTGGAATAATAATCTTAAGTTATATTTAAATCCATCCAGGAATTTATAAGTCATGGAGCGGAAACAAAATTCATGAACTTTGACCTTGAATTGTGACCTTGACCTTTGACCAATGAGCATGGGAGTTGTATGCGACACATCGTTTAGTCATGGGGAATAATAATCTTAAGTTATATTAAAATCCATCCATACAAACGCTTTATAATTTTATCCATTGCATTTGATGATATATCATTGTTTTTCCAACATATTTCTTTGTCAGTAGTGTTATCTGTGTGTGATACCTGGTGACGCCTCTGGAGTAAGTCAGCATGTACATTAGTGCATATTCCGTTTGTACTAAGCGTTTTCGAACATAGCCATTATAAAATGCCTTTCGTAAATAAGAAACAGTTTTAAGTCGAATAAACGTCATTAACGTTCATTAGAACAAATTTAAGATGTGTTGAATTATATTCTATGGTCTACGGCTTTAATATACAATGTATTTTGCTTTCTGGGATCTACATGTACGACAAAAAAAAAGAAAATTGTTAATTTGCCAATCTGTTAACTGGTCTCTTAAATAATTCAATTTCAAAATTACCCCCACAATATACATATAGATCCATGCAGTAAACATGACTATAAGTTCTCAATTTAAAACATATTCCCTATTTAAAATATTGACACATGATACACTTGTTACACTTGAGCTGTGATTTCCATTGGCTATTTTTTAAGATGAAGATGAAAACTCCCAATGAAAAGCTTACAACATTTATGCTTTGATTTCAATTGGTTGATATTTTTAGGTTATGCTTTGATTTCAATTGGTTGATATTTTTAGATAATCCTTTGATTTCCATTGGTTTATATTTTTAGATTATGCTTTGATTTCCATTGGTTGATATTTTTAGATTATGCTTTGATTTCTATCGGTTGATATTTTTAAATAAAGACTTAGATTCAGAATGTTCACATTCATGGGGTCAGAGTTCATGCAAATTGTGGATAAAAACAAAGTCTTTTTAATTTTTATGATGTTATAACAACATACATTTTAAACAATTAACAAATAAGATAAATAAATTAATTAGACATTACTACTTGCTATAACTACCTGTTAGTGAAATGGTTGTTGACCATGGATGCTATCCGTGCAACTCGTAGAACATTGTAGATGACATGCTGGTACAAGCGTTTGTTTCCCATGAAGTGATTGGTTGACAGGTTGGGAGACATATTCACCTAGTAACGAAGAAATAACGAAAAACTTAAAATACATGAAATAAATTTCGTATTAAAACATATTTCCAATTTTACTCTGCATATACAATAATGCACACTTTTACTTCTATTTTGTATTTTTCTATATATTAATAGGATGCATTCTTGTCTGGACAGCAGATCATATACAACTAAGACTTTATACAGGTTTCTTGTCAAGTAAATGGTCATTCAAAGCATGTAGTTTTCTTACAAAATTCTCCAGGACATTCACTTTTGCTAAATTTCAGTATTATCGTTTGAATCAACTTTACTTTTAGTGACTGGAACCAGTCCCTGACCTCTGAAAAACAAACAGACCACAAGACAACTGTCACCTTTATGAAAATTTTTATTAAAATTAATTCCTAGTGACTAGACCCTTTTGTACACAAGTGTTTTAATTCCTAGTGACTAGACCCTTTTGTACACAAGTGTTTTAATTCCTAGTGACTAGACCCTTTTGTACACAAGTGTTTTAATTCCTAGTGACTAGACCCTTTTGTACACAAGTGTTTTAATTCCTAGTGACTAGACCCTTTTGCACACAAGTGTTGGGACATCTGTTCTAAATTGCAATCGATCATCAGGCTGGAATCGGTAGCCGCTTGCGATGCCATTTTACTGATTATAATAGGTTTCAAACGTTATATTGCATTACCAGTATACATATTTCTATTATTTTAACGTTGAAAATATTACTTAAATATAGATGTATGTTTGTTTCTTGTTTGCATCATTTCTTAACTGTTGTTTATCAATTTTGAATATATGTTTGTTGGTATGGATTTTTCGCCGTATTCAACAGTCATATAACGGCTGTCAGTTAACCTACTACACTTTTCCTGGGTAAGCTGGTTTACAAGTACTGAGTGCGCATACTTATGCCAGTAAGTGACAACTGCCCTACTTGAATCAGAAGTAGGGGAAGAATGGCCGTAGAAATAATTTCATGACCAATCCCCACACAAGTAATGTGGCCGGGCTGGGAATCGAACCCGCGATCCTCTGATTTGTAGTCCAGCACTCTACCAACTGAGCTAGCCAGCCCGGCAATTTTGAATATATAAAACAAGTATAAAACATGTAAATTTAACATGGAACAAGACACTACGTTCGATAAACACACATGCCCCAGTTATTGCTGGCCAGCCCATTTGAATTATTCTAAGTCCAAATTAGGTCACGTTCAAAGTATGGTTGGATGATATAGGTGGATTGGGGATGGTCATAAGCAACAACTGTGTAAGTATCCAAGTGCTGTAGGAAGCGGTGCTGGTGCTAGATGAAACAGTAAAATCTACTTAACAAAGAAATAGCCCATTTAAATTATTTTAAGTCCAAATTAGGTCAAGGTCAAAGTGGGGTTGGGTGATATGGGTGGATTGGGGATAGTCATAAGTAACAACTGTGTAAATATGAAGTGTTGTAGCAATCGGTGTTGGTGCTAGACAAAACAGTAAAATCTAGTTAACCAAGAAATGGCACTCTAAAATTATTGTAAGTCCAAATTAGGTCAAGGTCAAGGTGAGGTTGGGTGATATGGGTGGGTTGGGGATGGTCATAAGCAACAACTGTGAAAGTATCCAAGTGTTGTAGCAAGCGGTGTTGGTGCTAGACGAATGGTAAAATCTAGTTAACAAAAAAAACAACCCATTTGAATTATTCTAAGTGCAAACTAGGTCAAGGTCAAAGTCAAAATGAGGTTGGGTGATATAGGTGGATAGGGAATGGCCATAAGCAACAACTGTGTAAGTATCAAAGTATTGAAGTAGGCAGTGTTCGGTGTTGGTGCTAGACGAAACGGTGAAATCAAGTTAACCAAGAAACAGCCCATTTGAATTATTCTAAGTGCAAATTAGGTCAAGGTCAAAGTGAGGCAACAACTGTGTAAGTATCCAAGTGTTGTAGTAGGCGGTGTTGGTGCTAGACAAAACGGTAAAATCTACTTAACCTTGTGACGGACAGACACTCACTATATGCCTCCCGCATCAAAATGCCGGGGGCATTAAAACTGTAAAATAATTCACAATGATTTGATTTAAAACACAGAACACGCATCTCAGTCTTACTTCGAGCATCAACTCTGATGATCGATTTCGTAACTGTGTGATAGATAATCAACTTCGAAAAAAGTTTACACGCTGCTAATCGATTTTTTCCAATCATCATCCCATCACTATCGCACACTACCTTCTGGTTCTAAATCAGTCTAGTTAAGCGTCTGCTTACCTCCATTAAATACAGCTTGAGATCCTCATCTAGCATGAAGTCAAACCTCACCAGCTCAAAGAAGTTCCTAGAACAAGGAGATATAGTATTAGTTCAATAGGACATGCAGCTGAGGCAACACACATTAACACAATTTTAAGGTTTACCATTTATTATTTGTGAAAAGCCAAACGTGAATTGGACCAAGGTAATTCTGATATCTTTACTTGTTATTCAGAATGAATATTTTGTATACATGTAGAATAGGATTTGTTCCATATGGGAAACAAAATAAATAAAATGTATCAATTCTTGGCTGGAATCATGCCAACTTTACTATTGAAACTTAAATGAAGTAAGAAACCAGTGCCCCCAAGGGGGCACCCCCTGCACAAGGTAATTTTAAGACAATTCTGATTTCTAAAAGGTGTTTCATAAAAATTGGGGGTTTCATCGCCAAAAATTGGGTGTGATATCCCCAAAATGAGGATTTCTGGGAACACCGCAAAACGATACAAAATCAGTTCAGGAAAACAATACCCTGTCTCACCTCGTGGTTTTGTATTTAGTACCGGCCTGGATAAGGCTGGGCTGCTTCTTCAAGTAGACTGCCATTATGGTGCTCTGGATATCCTCCCATATCTTAGAGGCATTACGACCTACAATCAACACAATCAGGGTTCATACAAACTGTTGAAACCTACATTCAATGATTTTTCCATGACATAGCTCAGTTTTCCATGAAACAATCCGAATATACTAAAGTCAAAATAGTACACTGATATCCACATTGTATTGGATCTACATAATACAACTATTATTGTAGGCTGATTCGCACTATGTAGAATAGAAATGCGTGTAGCACTGCAATACATGTCTGTCCATTTTTATGCTCTTGACTTTGATTTTTTGTTTGAATATATGGATTTGATCATTTTATGCACTTCTATACACATTCAAGGATACTTTTCAACTTTACATGACATGTTTTGAAAATTCATGATTTTTCCATGATAAAATCCAAATTATCAACATTCCTTGATTTTTCCATACAAAACCCATTTTCCATGACTTTTCCAGATCCATAAGAACCCTAACAATCCTAATTGTCGGTACCATTTTAGATGCAAGATTACCAGGTTATAAAGTGAAACCTGCAAAAACAGGAGAACATAATGCTCCAAAACCAGTATTATTAGTGTGACAATATTTTTGTGCATACTTCGGTAGAACGATCCACAAGTTGAAGTTTCCAATTAAAATTCCATACGAATTTTTTATCTAAGATATATTTCAGCAATAATCATAAATCTAATAGATTAAATTTTATTAAAACATAAACACAGTCAACAAATTAGATGCAAAATAAGTATACGACGATTCATTTTAATATTGTGCAGATGAATATAAATGGTTTTACAGTTTACGAAATGATAACCAATTAATTTCAGAATTAAGAACTAATATTAATGTGAACTTAACATAAGGACAATAAGCAGACAGTTAATGGACAAAAACTAGCATTGTCACATGGGTGACGGATATACCCCTACAATATGGCCTTGTCACAAAACTATGGCATCCATTCGAAAGAAATGGACAGAGATAATGCTTTAATTTGTGAATGGTCAACAGTGTATTTGGTAAAATTTAATTTTAATAGGAGCCATAACTCTGTCAACAAAGTGGTTTGTAACCAAAGTTGAACTTGATCTGTATTTTATGATGTTACACCTATGTACCAAAAATAATTTAAATATGTGAAGCCTTTCATGAGTTATTGTCCATGTTTTTCGGAATGTAAGTCAAAAAGGGGCCATAACTGTTTCAGCAAAAATTATTTCAATATGTCAAGCCATTGTTGAGTTATCGTCAGGGAACCATGTTTTTAGGGAATTTAAGTCAAATAAAGTGCCATAACTCTGTCAAAATTTAGTGGTTTGTAACCAATTTGGAACTTGACCCATATTTTATGATGCTACACATGTATACCATGAATTATTTGAATATGTCAAGCAATTCTTGAGTTATCATCCGAAATCATCTTGTTAGGGGATTTAGGGGATTAGTCGAAACGGTGCCATAACTCTGTCACAATTTAGTGGTCAGTAACCAACATCGACTTAAAATGTATTCTATGATGTTACACATGTGTACCAAAAATTATTTGAATTTGTCACGCCTTTCTTGACTTATCATCCAGAATCCATGTTTTTAGGGAATTTTCAGTTGAAAAGGGGCCATAACACTGTCAAAATTTAGTGGTTTGTAACCAACATCAAACTTGACCTGTATTCTATGATGTTACACATGTGTAACAAAAACTATTTGAACATGTCAAGCCTTTTTTGAGTTATCATCCGGAAACCAAAAACAAACAGACAGACAGACAGAGGGACCGACAAGCTCACTCCTATATACCCCCCCCCCCAAACTTCGTTTGTGGGGGTATAACAATATTGTTGTTAATAGTTATTTTATGTTTTATTGCCGATATTTAAACAAGAGGGCCACTATGGCCCTAGGTCGCTCACCTGATATCTATGTATGAAGTTTCATTAAAATATCTCAATAGGTTTTCAAGTTATTAAGCGAAAACTGTTTTTCTATTTTTAGTAACAGTGACCATGACCTTGACCCCACCCACCACATAAGTAAAGCAAGGTCTCGATATAAGGTATCTACGTATAAAGTTTCATTAAAATATCTCAATGCGTTCTTAAGTAATTGAGCGTAAACCGCTTTTCTACTTTTAATAACAGTGACCTTGACCCCACCCACCCCATAAGCAAACCAAAGTGAGGTCTCGATATAAGATATGTGTAATAAGTTTCATTAAAATATCGCAATGCTTTCTCAAGTTATTGAGCCGGGCCGGCTAGCTCAGTTGGTTGAGCGCTGGACTACAAATCCGAGGATCGCGGGTTCGATTCACAGCCTGGCCACATAACTTGTGTGGGGATTGGTCATGAAATTATTTCTACGGCCATTCTCCCCCTACCTCTGATTCAAGTAGGAAGTTGTCAGTTACTGGCATAAGTATGTGCACTCAGTACTGGTAAACCAGCTTACCCAGGAAAAGTGTGAGTAGGTTAACTGACCGCCGTTATATGACTGAAATACTGTTGAATACGGCGAAAAATAAAAACAAAACAAAACAAACAAACAAGTTATTGAGCGGAAACCGTTTTTCTATTTTCAGTAACAGTGACCTTGACCCCATTTTTCTATATCTAATAACGGTGACCTTGACCTTGACCCCACCCACCCCATATGCAATCCCAATCAAGGTCTCAAAATAATGTATTTATGTATTAAGTTTCATTAAAATATCTCAATGCGTTCTCCAGATATTGAGCGGAAACCGTTTTTCTATTTTTAGTAACAGTGACCTTGACCTTGACCCCTCCCACCCATATGCAATCCCATGCGAGGTGTCAATATAAGGTATCTATGTATTAAGTTTCATCAAAATATCTCAATGCGTTCTAAAGTTATTGAGCAGAAACCGTTTTTCTATTTTTAGCAACAGTGACCTTGACCTTACCCATCCCATATGCAATCCCAATCAAGGTCTCGATATACTGTTTTAACCAAATATAAAACCTTGGCCTTGTGGTTTCAGAGAAATTTTAAATCATTTTGCCATTTACGTCTATATAAACCATGTGAGCCCCGGGGTGTGCCCAGCTTTGACCCCAGACGCATCATTTGAACAATCTTTATAGAGGACCACTATACATGTTACATACCAAATATAAAACCTCTAGGCGTTGAACTTTCAAAGGAGAAAAGTCATTTTGGTATTTACGTCTATATAAACCATGTGACCCCCGGGGTGTGGCCAGTTTTGACCCCAGGGGCATCACTTGAACAATCTTTGTAGAGGACCACTTTACAATGTTACATACCAAATAAGAAACCTCTGGGCCTTGCGGTTTCAGAGGAGAAGATTTTTAAAGTCATTGTGCTATTCAAGTCTACATAAACCATGTGACCCCCGCGGTGTGGCCAGTTTTGGCCCCAGGGGCATCATTTGAACAATCTTTGTAGAGGACCACTATACAATGTTACATACCAAATATGAAACCTCTGGGCGTTGCGGTTTCAGAGGAGAAGATTTTTAAAGTCATTTTGCTATTCAAGTCTATATAAAGAATGTGACCCGCGGGATGTGGCCAGTTTTGACCCCAGGGGCATCATTTGAACAATCTTTGTAGAGGACCACTATACAATGTTACATACCAAATATGAAACCTCTGGGCCTTGCAGTTTCAGAGAAGAAGATTTTTAAAGTCATTTTGCTATAAAAGTCTGTATAAACCATGTGACCCCCGGGGCGGGGCCAGTTTTGACCCCCAGGGGCATAGTTTGAACAATCTTTGTAGAGAACCACTGGAGGATGTCAGATATCAAATATGAAAGCTCCAAGCCTTGTGGTTTCAGAGAAGATTTTTAAAGTTCTCAGTTTTTAAATCTATTTTTAGCTCTTGTGACCTACATATGCAGCGGACCAGAACGATTGGAACAACTTTGAAAGAGGGTCACCCAAGGATCATTCCTGTGAAGTTTGGTGAAAATCTGTCCAGCGGTTTAGGAGGAGATGTTCTTTGAATTAAAATGTTGACACATGACGCACGACGGACAAAAGGCGATCCTAAAAGCTCACGAGCACGTTGTGCTCAGGTGAGCTAAAAAAAAAGATAAACACAACAAAGAAGATATATTACTAGGCCAAAATTGTTCGTATTAAACAAGTAGGCAGTTCGACATGCTTGACCGTCTCTGATATTTCATTTATCAAATTGTTACTAAGCCAAAACTTTGTTTAAATATCCTACCTTTACTATTCATGTATCGGTTGAAGGTTTCTTTGAAACTGTAGTTCTGTTCTGAATACAGTTGCTGAAGGGACGGAATCTGGAAATAAAAGCAACACACATAAAATACAGACAGGCATTTGAAATCTCATACATAATTGTCCATGTTATTTTTATAAATATAGCAACAAGAGGGCCCTGAGGGCCCTAGGAGGCTCACCTGAGACCTTGTAACCCAATTGGAATTTGCATCACTGAACATTCTTGAACAAATCTCTAGGCCTTGCAGTTTCAGGTAAAGATTTTTAAAGTCATTTTGCTATTTAAGTCTATATAAACCATGTGATCCCTCGAGGTGCGGCCAGATTTGACCCCAGGGGCATCATTTGAACAAGAGGACCATTATGCAATGTTACGTACCAAATACAGAAAAGCTGTGGGCATTGCTGTTTCAGAGGAGATAAAGTCATTTTGCAATCTAAGTCTATATAAACCATGTGACACCCGGGGCATGACCAGTTTTGACCCCAGGGGCATAATTTGAACAATATTTGTAGAGGACCACTATACGATGGTACAGACCAAATATGAAACCTCTAGGTCTTGCGGTTTAAGAGAAGAAGAAATTTAAAGTTTTTTTGCTATTTAAGTCTATATAAACCATGTGACCCCTGGGATGTGGTCATTTTTGACCCATGGGGCATAACTTTAATAATCTTTGTAGAGGACCACTATAGGATGTTACATACTAAATACGAAACCTCTGGGCCTTGCGGTTTCAGAGGAGAAGATTTTTTTAAGACATTTTGCAATTTAAGTTTATATAAACCATGTGACCCCCAAGGCGTGGCCAGTTTTGACCACAGGGGAATAATTTGAACAATCTTTGTAGAGGACCACTATACGATGTTACATACCAAATAACAAACCTCTGGGCCTTGCGGTTTCTGAGGAGTAGATTTTAAAAGTCATTTGCTATTGAAGTCTGTATAAATCATGTGACCCCTGGGGTGTGACAAGTTTTGACCCCAGGGGCATAAATTGAACAATAGGATGTTACATACCAAATATGAAACCTCTCGGCCTTGCTGTTTCAGGGCAGACGATTTTTAAAGACATTTTGTTATTTAAGTTTTTATAAACCATGTGACCCCCAGGGCGTGGCCAGTTTTGACCCCAGGGGCATAATTTGAACAACCTTTGTAGAGGACCACTATACAATGTTTTATACCAAATATGAAACCTCTGGGCCTTGTGGTTTCAGAGGAGAAGATTTTTAAGGTCATTTTGCTATATATTATATGTAAACCATGTGACCCCCCAGGGCAGGGCTCATTTTTACACTAGGGGCATAATTTGAACAAACTTTGTAAAGGACCACTAAAGGATGTTACATACCAAATATGGAACCTCTGGGCCTTGCAGTTTCAGAGGAGAAGATTTTTACAGTCATTTTGCTATATATTCTATATAAACCATGTGACCCCCGAGGCACGGCCCGTTTTGATCCCAGGGGCATAATTTGAACAATCTTTGTAGAGGACCACTATAGGATGTTACAAACGAAATATGAAACCTCTGGGCCCTGCGGTTTCAGAGAAGATTTTTCAAGTTTACACTTTTAAATCTATTTTTAGCTCTGGTGTCCTACATATGCAGCGGACCGTAACGATTTGAACAACTTTGAAAGAGGGTCACCCAAGGATCATCCCTGTGAAGTTTGGTGAAAAGCTGCCAAGATGTTGTTTGAATGAAAAGTTGACGACGGACGGACGCACGCACACACGGACAACGGGCGATTACAAAAAAGTAAGTTACTCAAAAATAAGCTTGCAAACCAGTTGTTGTTTGCAACGCATTACAGCAGCAGAGCTATGCAAATCTGGAGAAGCTCATCTTAATAAGCAAAACAACTCAACTAAAGGTATATTAGTAGTATTGAAATCAAATCCTTGTGAGCAAGTTAATGTTTGTTTGTTTGTTTGGATTTTTCGCCGTATTCAACAGTATTTCAGTCATATAACGGCGGTAAGTTAACCTACTCACACTTCTCCTGGGTAAGCTGGTTTACCAGTACTAAGTGCACATACTTATGCCAGTAACTGACAACTGCCCTACTTGAATCAGAGGTAGGGGGAGAATGGCCGTAGAAATAATTTCATGACCAATCCCCACACAAGTTATGTGGCCAGGCTGGGAATCGAACCCGTGATCCTCGGATTTGTAGTCCAGCGCTCTACCAACTGAGCTAGCGTAACTTCAGCTATGTTAGTGCTAACAGTTGCCAGGATAGCCATTGGCTACTACAATTTCTACAAGGCTACTAACAATTCTAATTGGCTACTAGATCTAACACTTCTGAAAATATTTGAAAATGAAGCATATTTCATGCTTTCCATGGAAGTTATTTATAAGTAACTGGTATCTGCAAAATCAAAATGTTTGGCCACTACAACAGATTTCTTGGTACCAAACTACAGTTGAATACTGGTGAACGAGTATTTGTCGGACGAAATATGCATTTATTTTGGGACAGTTTTAATTCATAAACAAACTCAATGATGCAATTTCGCTTGTAACATCCTGGGTTGATCACCCGTTTGCATATGTAAACAACATAAGTTTCACTTGTGCGCATGTGACATTAAACACGGTCTTTTTCACGTTGACAGTAGTATTTTCCGGACGTTTTTTTTAACAGTGAAATATACAGAAAAATGCTTTATAACTTTATTTAAACAACAAATAAATAATCAAATGTGTAGTTTATATCAAAATAATACCACTTTATCAAATGATTTAGTAATTACTAGAGAATATAAGTAAGGCTTTGAAACAAATATGGAAGCATGACGTTTTAAAGAATTTACTCGACGTTACGTATCTACATGTATCTTGCTACTACGCACGTCCTTAACGTCGTAGCGGGTTCAATAATGTTCTGCCAGAGTTCGTCTGCTATAATGAACAGACAGCCAAAACTATCACAAACCCTGTCTGGGCCCCAAATTGAGATTTTATCGCGCATGCGCACGTCATTTTACTTCCCCAGACGACAGTTGCATAAGTTTCAGACTATCAACGTAAACATTTGGGTTTTTACCAAAAAATAAACTCACTATTTTCGAAGAGAAACGAAACATACTTGTAAATATAAGCGTTTATTTGTATTATGATGATAAAATACGAAAAGCGGTTACGAAACGCGAATATTTAAAAACGTCTGGATAATACTACTGACCGACAAATACTCGCTCACCAGTACATGTGCACTGTTCGACAGTTTGTCTAGATAATATTTCATTTCAACAACAGAGAGAGCAACAGATAAGGATTCTGTCAGAATTGGGTATTACCCCATCATATTTTTAATAATAATTTATTTGAGTACTTAAAAATTGTGTTTCCCCATTGAAATAAAAATAATTGAGTAGTAGACAAAGTTGATCTCCAAATTTAGTACAACAACAACAACCAGCAAATGGTCTTTTCTTTAATTTAACACAAAGAGCCATCTATCTGTTCACCAAACTACTTAATATTGTTCTCAACACTTAATTAACTAAACAATCAAAATGATTCATATTATACGGGCGTCTGTCATTTTGTAACATAATAATATCATAACCATTCATATTCGGCTGTTCATATACATCGATCGGTCATTTCGTACCCGTGTCAATCAATCCCTTTATGCACTGAGTTTGCCTTTTTTTGCATATTGGGCATTTTAATTGAGTTTTGGTACCCATCAAAGATAAAATTAATTGCGTAAAAGGGGTTTCAGAATTGCGTATTCACGCAAATACGTGCATTATCTGTTGCTCTGTACTGACAACCAAAATGTCTGTTAAAAAGCAACATCACTAGGTGCCTGTCTGACCTGCCACATGGGCGTGTAGGCATCGTGTACCACATATTTGTTCACGTTGTCCTTGTCAAACGGGTAGTAATCCTCTGGGCAAAACCTGCCAAGAGAAAACAATGGTGAAAAAAAAGAAAACATTAAACTGACAATTTATTTCCATACTAAGAACATGAAAGGCTTCATAATTGTCAAAGATGTCTTGTAAAAACGCATTATGTACTGTAAAGTAAACGGTGTGTGTCATTGATTTTAGAGGGTACCAGGGTAGGTGTGGTAATAAAATCAACAGAGACCGGGGTATTTTACATAATAATATGAAAAACTGCTACCTAGTGAATGTACGAAACGTCTTATTAACAGTTTTCTTCTTAAACATGTATTTATTTTGTAGCACAAGTGGTAGCTAACATGTACCATTAAGTGGGTTGTACAGTAAAAGTGAACTTTAACATAGTTTTGTACATATAGAATATGTACCTATTTTACTCTTGCATAGTAAAAATCAGCAGTTTTAATGCAAAATAAACCCAGAACAATATCGATAAGATCACTGTCCCACTAATAACTCAGTGCTTATGACAAAGTAACGGCTGAACATTCCTTACAAAACAAACACCCATGAGATACTCTAGAACAAGTCATCTTGCCTGAAGAGAGCCTCATCTTGCAGGACGTACACTCTCAGTGGACTCAGGCTGGTCAGCATCACATACACCCCGATATCAAACTTCCTACAAAGTATAGTTAAATAATATTAGTACAGCACATACACTTACATTAACTTAAGTAATTGAGGTATGTCATGGGAAAACCAGGCTTAATGCATTTAATTTTACATAAAAGTGTCGTCAAGGGATCAGCCTGTGCAGTCCGTACAGGCTAATCCTGGACGGCACTTTCCACCTACAGTGGATTTATGTTTAGATCAGACTACCTCAAACAGAAAATACCATAAAAGCGGAAAGTGTTGTCCCAGATCAGCCTGTGCAGACTGCACTAAGCCCGGTTTTCCCACAACACGCCTCCTATAATTTTGTATTTTCATGCTTAACAGATTTTTATGCTCTCTATGCTAGTATGACAAATAAAGTGGGTTTTTATAAGATGTTAACATACAAAATTAATTCCTTAATATTGTGTAACTGCAAATATCCCAAAGACATAGGAAATATGCTGTACTGAAATAAAAATAGCACACACATCTCATATAAACCCGGTAGTTAAATAGAAACATTCTTGGAGGAACATTTGAAATTAGCATTATAGCATTCCATAAAGAAATATAATAACCTTTTGTCAATCAACAATGGTTTGGAGACAAATTCTTGAATAAACGAGCCTTCAGAGTTCAAGTCCAGTTCTAAAAGAGAAGAATTTAATATATTAAGCAACATATTCAGTTTATAGATCATTTTCTAATAATAGAACAGAAATAATTAACATAAAGTTTTAACCAATTAGTCCCTTGCATTTTGCAGACCAACATCAAGAGCTTCAACATGTGGACACTGGGTCATTCAACAATTAACAGATACCTGATATAGTTGATTTTCAGTGGAAAACTATTTTCTCTGAGAGGCTGATCAAACTTAGGACAAACTATTACCACGGTATTTATCACACATTTAAGCACACACATATTTGGTGTGTCTTGGGAAACCGGGTTTAATGCACGTGTGTAAAGTGTGGTCCCAGATCAACCTCTGCAGTCCGCACAGGCTAATCCAGGACGGCACTTTCCGTCTACAGTGGATTTATGTTTAGAAGTGACTTCCTTGAAACAGAGAACACCATTAAAGCGGAAAAGTGTCGTCCTGAATCAGCATATGCAGACTGCACAGGCTGATTCGGGACGACACTTTATGCATGTGCATTAAGCCCGATATCCCACGACCTGCCTCATATATATGTGGTATATCCCATGACTACATGGATACCTTCTATCTGCTTTATTCTGATGCCCCTATGGTTGTTGTTCTTCTGTACCCACATGGTCCCAGCGTGGAGCTTTGCCTACAGACAACAAACACTTCATTATAAGGCAACGAGCTGAGCAAAAAGCTGACAACAAAATACAACAAGCCTCGTGTTCGATGGTCTGATTTTAGACTCAATTCAGCAGAAGAGGAACTACCCTACCCCTTGCCTTCTAAGAGTTTAACAATGCACATTGTTCCAAACAGATTCCCTGCCCTTCCGAGGATCGCGGTTTCGATTCCCAGCCTGACCACATAACTTGTGTGGGGATTGGTCATGAAATTATTTATACGGCCATTCTCCCCCTACCTCTGATTCAAGTAGGGCAGTTGTCAGTTACTGGCATAAGTATGTGCACTTAGTACTGGTAAACCAGCTTACCCAGGAAGTGTGAGTAGGTTAACTGACCGCCGTTATATGACTAAAATACTGTTGAATACGGCGAAAAATCCAAACAAACAAAACCAACAAACCCTTTCAAAGGGCCCATGCACATAATTTACAAACTGAACGAGCATTATTTGTAGACCGGTATACAAATTGACATTCAAAACAAGGAAATCACTTGACAGGAGTAAGAATCACATCTATTAATATTTAAATTTAGATGTATTTCTTGTACAGATGAATAATCATATACTGTAGATTGGTTTAAATTCGCAATGACAAATGTTCACATTTTTCTCCCAAAATTATCTTTTTTTTCTTCAAATTTGTGTGTTCTTGAATTAGCGTCATCGTCATGATGCGTATAAAAAACTGAAAGTAGATTGACCTAAAACGAAAATTGATATCGACTGCCGCTAGCGCTATCCTACCGTGAAACAAAAATATTGTTGACTACTGCAATATTGTACCAAGTGGTTAATACCGTGCTAGTCGCCAGTAAGACGAAAATTGCTTTAAGGCAAGTGTTTTTGTTATGGCTAAGCGTGAAAAACGACAGCACATGGTAACAATAGGCTGTTTTTACACATCTTCACAGCTATGCCATTTATATAAATTGCTTTTAATAACATAATTGGACTGACTACCATATGGTACATTACAAGGTGAAAGTAGCATATTTTCGGATTTTTAACATTCGGACATACATGTACACATTTATTTGAGCTGGTTTGGAATTCGCGAGGAAATAAAATCGGGAATATTAGCAAAATAAAACCCATGCAAATAAAACCAGTTCTAAAGTATGTTTGTGATTTTATTTAGCAAAACATAACTGAATTTTAAAGCATACTTCCGTCTAGAAAGACACAAATTCCCCCATTAATACATATAATAGGAAACAGGTTTTGAAGGAAGAGACAAGATTAATTCTGTGCAATTTATGTTCAACTGGCAGTTTACTTGTGCCTTGAGAAAGCTTTTGAACATAAAGATGTAAAAACATTTTAACAAATATTTTATAAAGTACATCAAAACATTTTATTTATTAGGGATGTCAGCGTATAACTGAATAATCAATTCAAATACAAAATTCAAAAGGTGTTTTGGTAATGATTGAAATCCATAATTCCTATAGACAATTTACCAGTAGACTATCTCTGCATGTCTGTTTATATGATTATACCATCTCAGACTTTATTTCATTAAAGAAGCTATTTCAGTACTACAAATCAGCTAAATAGCCCACATTTGTAATACAATTTACATAAATACCAGTAGATAATTTGTTCTAAACATCACAAAGTCACTCACATACTGTAGCAGCTTATCTTTGTCCTTGGGGATTCTAAAACATTTCGGGAAGGCATCCAGTTGCAATGTGGTCAGACTGCCCTTATTTGTGATGTACCCAGAGCCCGGGAAGTGGTTCACCTGGAAACATCAGGAAACACGGTTTGAAGAAATCTTAGTAATTTTAAGAGAATATATAATCAAATGACATTAGCACAATTGTAGGTGTTCAAAACCATTCACAGTAAAACCACTAAAATATGACTAAATGCTGTGTCAGAAGAAAAGCTATTTTTAAAATGGGGTGGTCCAAAAGAGGGGTTTGGGTGTACATGTAAATCAGGGCTTTTTTCACCTCTTGGGGATGGGGCCCTTTGCCCTCATTTTGGGAAAAAATAATATTATTTGGGGCATTTGGGGAGAAATTGTTCATAGCAGGGAATGAAAAATCCTGGGGTAAGATTAGTTTCAGGGGAAAACCGCATGATTTGATAGAATTTTTCTGAGGGGATGAGGCCTTTAAACAGCCCTTACTATAGCAGGAAAAAAAAGCCTGTAAATTAATCATGCCAATGTATATTTTCAAGAACTTCCTAATTCTATGCTTACTTAACATGAGCAAAATTAAACAACTAACAAAATTATCTCTGCATCAGTTCTACAGCATATGATTAAGCCAGCCTGCTGTTCTTACCCGTTGGTGTGGCTGTAGGTTGCTCAGGGCGTCTTTGAGGTCCACGAAGGGGTAGTCGTGGGCCCACAGCACGTCCCACTCCACGTCGCCTTGGTGAGTCACGTAGAACCCCAGCCTCTCAAATACGATCTTCACGTGGTTCAGGTACCCAGTCTCAATCTGAATACATTGCAAATTGTACATAATAGATTCAGTGAAACAAATATTTCACTCACTACCACAGCCAGAATTTTCCATTGGCATAAGTGCTTGGCTAATCTACACAAAGTTAGGCTGAGTGGTGGCTGTTACTCACCATGAAATTATGCAACATAACTCTGAATGTCTTTGCACAGATGCTTGATGCAAAATGACAAGAAGTAATTTTGTGGTAAAGTACATTAGAGTTTATCTGGCTCCATCACCCAACTGTGCGAATCACGCAAGATGTTAGTGTGGTTTGAGTGGTACAATTTCTCTTTCACCGCATCATTTAAGATATTTTATGATCGGCTTAATTAACACTGTCTTGAAATATTTTCTTAATTATCACATAATGAAATGGTAAACTGTATTTATGAAAATCCCCTCCCCCCTATAAAACAGATAGACGATAAATTTTGAGGTGAAAAAAACAACAACAAAACTGATACTAATTTTACAAAACAACTGGATCAGGAATTAAAAGGATGCATATTTTAGCACACTATATATAAATGTTTGTTTGGTCATGGACTACAGACAAAAAATGAATAGCTGCAGTGTCAATTTGACATCCTATACTATAGGCATGAGTATCCTTTGATGTTTAACCTGATTCATGTTTCAGCTTCAATGAACTGACAACAGAAAACAACTTTGTTAGTTAATGTAAAAGGCTACAGGGCTGTCACCAGATCAGCTAATGTAAAACTGAACCCATTAAACATGAATAAATACCAAGTCCGGATTCAAGGAGATAAACTGAAATAAATAACATTTAGATAGAAATAAAGCTGAGCAGTTGATACAATTTATGCTTGGAACAGACTGTGCATCACTACTGAATATAAGCAATTACAATATAATTACATACTTCATTGATTAATTTTGTTAAATATATTCCAACTATGTCCTTAACATCAAGGATACTGTCTATCAGGCTATCAGCCCTAAACTATGACTGATGTTATTTATGTAGATTAGACATTAAAAGTTTGACGTTTTGTGAGTTTATTCTGAATAAATTGTTATGATGAATTAAATCCCTCCAGGACAAACACTGGCTCAAAATATTCTTTAGCCAAATTCACATTACTATGTCGCAAACCTAATGTTTTGGGTATGTTATGTTGTTGCTGTTTTAAGCACAAAATGTAGCGAAACAGAATTTACCTTAGCCAATAGGCTGGTAAAAGAACACTGCCCCCCCTATTTACCGGTACCTCTGGCTACTTCCCAAACTCACAACAGCATCAATATACCAACGAAGCAACAGTAAGTCACTTACTGATGCAACTAACTTGTTTGCTTTGAAATGCACCTAACTCATTTGCTTTGAATCAACACGAGCGGCTCATGTCCCGTAGATTTGCCATCAACATTGTTATTTTGAACTCTGTTAATTCGATGTCAGTGTTATTTCGAAGTATATTTTCTGGTCCCGAATTTATATCTTGTTTATTTAACTAAAATAAACTGTTTTAATTCGAACTTTTTTTCATTCGATTTATTTTTATTCCAAAATCTAAAAATTGGTCCCAAATAAATATTTTACACTTATTTGCCTATTGTTAATTCAAGGTCATGGTCTTGATTGGAACTCGATATTTTCACACCTTTGATGAAGAAAATAGCGGACCGAGCATGTCAAAATGTCGCTAATGGGCGCATTTAACACGCATTAAGGCAAGTGACGTGCGACCTGTTAGCGCATGGTATTCTGGGTAATGTAATTAAAACTACTTTTTTATTGGTGTCCCGCAAACAAACGCAAGACTTTCAAATCGGTTAGCTGTCCACAAGCGGTAAAACCGTATACCCAAGTAAGAAGGTAAACCAAATAACCAAAGGCTTGCATTTATATATTTGTACCAAGTCAGATGCACTTGATAAAATGTTTGATTTTAAAAGTATTGTATTTACTACTTTCAGAACTATATTTAACTCCTGTACTGTCGTGGATAAAAAGCAAACTGTGACGCAACTGTTACGGGTTTTTATAAAATGGTGAAAATGTTTAATCCAAACTATCGTTATTTCTCGCCGGTCCCGACGACTTCGAAATAACGATGTTCGAAGGTACTTGCTCGTTTGCCTTGAATCCACACAACTGGTGCATTGCCAGTAGGTTTGTCAACGTGGCCTTCGACGATCGTGATTGGATGATCTTCCCGGGAATGAAGCAAGTGCTCCTCGCGCATCTGGTGAAGCTGATACACGTTCAGGGCCATTAGGGCAAACCCCGAAAACAGGACGATGCATATCAGCAGGTTCAGGCGCGTGATTCGGCACGACTTCTTCCTCGGTTGGAATGATTCCCCCTGTAAATTTGTAGTTACAATTATGTTGCATGGATAGAATTCAGACAGCATGGCTTCTTTCTGGATTAGAATGATTTCCCTTGGAATATTTACAGTAATATGTGTATTGTTTGGATAGAAATAAGAAAGAGTAACTTCTTTCTTGGATAAAATGATTCCCCTTGCAATATTAACAAGTACCGGTATACATGTATTGTTTGGATAGAAATCAGAAGGCATGCCTTCTTTCTGGGTTGGAATGATTCCCCGTTTAACATATTTACAATTAAACATGTATTGCTTCGATAGAAATCAGAAAGCACTACTTCTTCCTGGGTTGAAATGATTTCCCCTGAAATATTTACAATGACATTGTTTGAATTGAAATGAGGAAGCATTACTATTTTATCTGTTGAAATGATGACCCTTTAAATATTTACAATAGCCACACATTGTTTGGATTGAAATCAGAAATCATGGCTTCTTTCTTGGTTGAATTTCCTCTGAAATTTTGTTGTCTGGTAATACAGGAAAGCAGAAAATAATGCCTCAATGATCCTGTATTGCTCAACTTAAAAGTTTTAAGATTTTTACTTGATTTTGTTTTCTTCAGTTATCATGAAGCCCCATTATTTTGCTGTTTAAATCACAAAAATCATAGAAAAAGTCATGCTCAGTGAAAGACAAGTTTGTATGTACAGGGCTTGCATTAAGGGAAGTTTGTGAGTAATTTACTCCCAGTTTTTGTCACAGCACTTCCAAAATTGAAGGCAAGAAAGTATCAAAAAGTCAAAAAAGAATGCTGAAAACTTCCAATATTGAACACTTGGAAGTGAGGACTTGCAAAATTTTCACCTAAGTGCAAGTCCTGATTATAATTCAAAGTTAACAATACGTCTGAAAAACAACAACAGAAAGTGAAAACATGACTGAAGTACAATAATAGCTATACTAAGAGTAATGATATATGCTGTGGAAATTGTAATGTACATATTTATGTCACGTAATACTGTTAGAACTTCCAAATATTACGAGCAAAACTTCCAAAATCAGAGGCCCGAAAGTTAAAACTTCCAGTTTTCAAAAGTTAATGAAAGCCATGTATGTAAGAGCAAGGTGAGAAGATAAAGTACCAGTAATGCACCTATCAATGTTTTCCCCTGGGGGGGGGGAGCGGCGGGCATATACTCTACTGACACCGATTCCCAACAGGTGGGAATTTGACATTTCAAATGATTCTGGGTCCCAGGGTAATATACTTGGTCGGAAATAGATCCCGGTAATACAGGCCCCCGGGTATATAGCATCTCCTACTGAGGGGATTTAGACAAATATGCTTGACTCTAGGGTGGGGAATTAGACTTAAAAAAATAAAAATTGTCAAATTCCCCTGAGTCAGCCTGCCGCTCCCCCCTAGAGGAAAATATTGATATATGCATAATGGACTCCTCATTGTGTTTGTGATTTAAATTGAACAACCCTTCACTGGTTATTTAGCACAAGACACAGAACTGTGCTCATGTTACATTTGACAGCATGTCATGATAGTGTCAGCTAGCAAAAATAGGAGAGCTCTGGCAGGTTAAAATATATGGTAGTTAAAGGGACATTTCATTCAACATCTAGGGAAAGATATTGGATAAAAAAGGTACAGGATGCTGCTCAAAAAGAGCATTGGGGAAAGCTGTACCATTTCTTTATGATAGTTTCTCCTAAGTTGATAAATCCAAGGTTTTTATCAGTTTAATGCTTCTATTAAATTAACATTTGTACAGTACAATAAACATGGTCTTGTCATTTGTCATTGAATATTGGCAATACAATCATATATGAGGCGTGTCGAGGCAACACCGGGCTTAATGCGTGTGCGTAAAGTGTCGTCCCGGATTAGCCTGTATAGTACGCACAGGCTACTCCGGGACAGCACTTTCCGCCGACAGTGGATTTATGTTTAGAAGAGAATTCCTTGAAACAGAAAATACCATAAAAGTGGAAAGCGTCGTCTGGGAGGACACTTTACGCACATGCATTAAGCCCGGTTTTCCCACGACGCGCCTCATATATTGAATTTCATAAGATATTCAACATTCCCCTGTTGACCGGCCCAGAGGGGCAGTTGGGGGGGGGGGGGGGGGGGGGGGGGCCAAGAAGGAGCAGGTGCAGTGCCCTGCTATTTTGCTGTTATGGATCTTTCCATATTATGATTCATATTATAATAAATGTATAATAATAAGCAGAACTACCAATAAAGTTATAATATAATGCTTGAGGTTTATAAAGTCAACAATATACAGACATACACATTTGCTAAGGTAAAATCAAATTGTATAAAGGGTGAAATTATATCAGTTATATTTAATTTTTATAATAATTATGAAATAATAATTATACTGCTATATGAAATTTACATAATTATTATTATGTATGTTGTATTTTCAAGAGGATAACATTTCTTTATTATTGGTATTTTATTACAAGACCAGAATATAATTATTTTATCTTCTTTGTCCTTAACTATAATTACTGACAATGCCTTGAAGACAATTGATATGTTTGCAAAATTAGGTCATCAACTTCATTTTAATTCACAAACACATGAAGTTTGATGATAATTACTTACGTTAAGTTTATGGTCTTTATTGTAACCAAGACACATTTATTGTTTTTGACACCAGCCCAATAAAAAGACTATTGTTTGCAATTATGCGTCTTAATGATGTATTCTCCCCTAGGCTTAATGCTCAGACAGCTATATATCACGTTTTATACAAAATGACATCTGCAGATAAGGCATGCAATGTACCGCAAGATAGCAAGCTCATCCATATTTTTGTATTTTACCCTATATTCATAGATTTATTACATTCCGGTAATAGTGCAGTTGGTGAATTAAAATACCAGTTGTTAACTATAAATAGAGGACTATTTCACAGATTTTCAACTTTTTGAAAAATGTCTTAATACCTGTAATACAATGTCTTATACATAAATGACACATTATTGAAAATATTTCTGTGTTAAGAGAGTTATTTTGTTATTGGTTTTTATTGAAAGTGTACTGTTCTTTTTGGAACCTGCCACAAAATGTTAGGAAATTGTTAATTTTCCAATCTGTGAATAGGTCCAATGAAGAACGAGAATATTTACAGGGCACTATTAATGACAGAAACAACACATTATTTTAATTTACTTAATTTAAACAGGAAGATAGTAAATGCAGGGCTCGAATTTAAATATTTTTGCAACCAGTAAATCTTTGCGAGTGGCATACATTTCAACTCCTTCTCCGTTTCCATTAAGTAATAGTAAATTTAATTAAATGCCTTTTGTTAAAAATATGCAAAGTCAGATTACTGTGTACTGTAAAGACAATTGTTGTTATGCACATAAGTCAAATTCTTCATTTGCGTCGACATACGTAAGTCATATTCTTCACTCGCAATTTTTTGCGAGCTGTAGAACAATGATCTTGCAAAACTACGAGTTTACTTTCATTTTGCAAGTTTGTGAGAGTTAAATTTGAGCCCTGTAAATGCATTTAACATACCGAAAATGATTCACTGTGTATGCGCTTGATATCCATCTGAAAACCTTTCCTTGAGGCCAAAGCTCACCTAAAAAATGATTGACAAAAATCAACAAAAATTTGAACTTTTATTGATAAGTCATTGCCCATACGGGCATATGACAACAATACAACAGCACAAATTACAACATGACTATTACTATTTGCACAAGTATTTTATATTTAAGAAGTTATAGACAGAGCTGAAAAGGGAATAAAAACAGAGAAGGAAAAACCTTAATACATTTAAAATACTGGTTATATGGGAAAGAATTTAATGTTTCCCGTGATCATACAGATACAAATCAAGAAGTCAACAAATACAGCAGTAGAAAACAGACATGTGGTCAACAACAACTGTACAGAGTGTTTGCTGTAGTTTTTAGTCATAAAATTGTCTTTATACATTTAATCAATTTTATCTGCTTTAGTTACAAGATGACCAGACCAATTTAAAACAAGAGAGCCATGATGGCCCAAAGCGCTCACCTGAGAACTGGTACAGATGAAGACCATACTGTTGTGACAGGTTTGAAAATTAAGGTATCTGAACAATACGCAGAGGGGGATAGGATCAATTTTGATTTAAAACATCGGTTAGTGCAATGGGCTAACTAAAGTACGAGTTGGGTAGTGGATGTGCGTTCTTTTGCTTATGGTTCTCAAGTCATTTTTCTCGATATTCTTACCTGACCCTTTTTCATTAAGTCATTGACAATTCTGGAAAATGCAGAAACAGTAGATTTTGATGTCTTTTTCGCAAACAGTTTTGGAGAACTAGTTGCAATGCGATAGTTGCGATGGCTGTACTATAAGGTAATGTTTTGCTTTTTCTTTGATAATTTTCTGTCCAATGATGATAAATGATGTTAATGCAGGCTCTGAAGACATCAATGTTGCATGTACAAATAACTGCATGCAAGTCTTGCAACTGTTGGAAATCAAATTTTATCAATCAATTTTTATGGTCTAGCGCAAACTGTGTAAGTTTGGTCAAAAATGAATCAAAAATCGTGTGTGCAAGCCAATAATTGATAACTTGTTGATGTTTTTTTCCAAACACCAGGGGCAATAACTCTGGTGTTTCCGGCCCAATCATGCTTTTATTCGACTTTACCTGTAGTCTTACGTTCATAGACAAACTGTACACGATTGGTGAAGATTGGATGAAAAATGAAGTCTCTATCCTGAATAATGTCCATTTTTGCATATTTTTTTCACAAACAAAGGGCAATAACTCTGGTGTTTCTGGTCCGCTCTTGCTTATATTCGACTTCACCTTTAATCTTATGGTCATAGACAAATGTGCAAGAATGGTGAATATTGGATGAAAAATGAAGTCTCCATCATGAATAATGTCCATTTTTGCATATTTTTTTTCACAAACAAAGGGCAATATCTCTGGTGTTTTTGGTCCGATCTTGCTTATATTCGACTTCAACTATAATCTGCTGGTAATATACAAACTATGCAAGATTGGTGAAGATTGGATGAAAAATCAAGTCTCTATCCTGAATCATGTCCATTTTTGTATATTTCTTAATAAACAAAGGGCAATAACTCTGGTGTTTGAAACACGATCTGGCCCATTTTTGGCGTCTGCTGAGATCTGGTGGTCATACACAAACTATGACAGTTTGGTTAAGATTGGATGGAAAATGAAGTCTATACGTCGGAAAAGGGCATTTTTGCACTGTTTTTGCATTAAAAAGGGGCAATAACTCTGGTGTTGCTGGTGTGATCTGACCCAATAACAATCCTATCCGAGATGTTATGGTCATAAGCAAACTGTGCAAGTTAGGTCAAGATTAAATAAACAAGATGGCCATGACGGCCCTAGGTCGCTCACCTGAGTTTAAGGCATAATGGCTAATTATAAGAGGGAAAATGGCACTAAACACCTTACTTGAGTATAAAGATCTGGGCCTTGCAATTTCAGATATTTATTTAGTCTATATAAACCATGTGACCCACAGGGCATGGCCACCATGTACCCCAGGGGCATAATTTGAACAATCTTTGTAGATGACCACTCCACAATGTTTTACGCAAAATATAAAACCTCTGGACCTTACAGTTTCAACAAGGAAGATTTTTAAGGCCCACTTGCCTTATAAGTCTATATAAATCATGTCACGCCCCAGGTCATGGCCACTTTTTACCCCAGGGGCATAATTTGCAAAAATCTTTGTAGAGGACCACTATACAATGTTACATATCACATACGAAAAAGCTGCGATTTCAGGAGATTTTAAAGTCATTTGGCTATTTAAGTCTATATAAACAATGTGACCCCCAGGGCAGGGCCAGTTTTGACCAATGGGACATCATTTGAACAATCTTTGCAGAGGACCACTATAAAATGTCACATACCACATATGAAACCTCTAGGCCTTGCAGTTTCAGAGGAGAAGATTATTAAAGTCATCTTGCTATTTAAGTCCATATCAACCATGTGAGCCCTGGGGTGTGGCCAGTTTTGACCCCAGGGGCATCATTTGAGCAGTCTTTGAAGGGGATCACTATACAATGTTACATACCAAATATGAAACCTCTGGGCCTTGCAGTTTCAGAGAAGACGATGTTTAAAGCCATTTTGCTATTTAAGTCTATATAAACCTGGTGACCCCTAGGGTGTGCCCAGTTTTGACCCCAGGGGCATTATTTGAACAATCTTTATATAATGTTTCAAACCAAATATGAAACCTCTGGGCCTTGTGGTTACAGAGGAGATGTTTTTTAAAGTCGTTTTGCTATTTACATTTATATTAACCATGTGAACCCTGGGGTGTGAACAGTTTTGACCCCAGGGGCATCAATTGAACAATCTTTGTAAAGGACCACTATACAATGTTATATACCAAATATGAAACCTCTGGGCCTTGCGGTTTCAGAGGAGACGATTTTTAAAGTCATTTTGCTATATAAGTCTATATAAACCATGTGACCCCTGGGGCGTGGCCAGTTTTGACCTCAAGGGTATCATTTGAACAATCTTAGTAGAGGACCACTACAAGATGTCACATATCAAATATGAAAGCCCTGTACAATATCTGGTACTAAACAGTTGTTCTTCTGAAAAGAGGTCCTTGGGTGGAGGCTGCCAACAAAGCATTAAGAACTTTGTTGGAGAGACATGATCTGTGTGTAGTTTTTGTGTGTGCTGCACACATTTAATTAAACTGTACAAATTAAAGGTTTAAAGTAGATGACTAGACTTTAGGCTCTATGCTACATGTTTCTGTACATGCTGGTGAAACAGACTGCAGTGTCAGAGCCACAGACTCGACTGCTGATTCATTTTGTCTTACAAAAAATTGTGCAGTTCCACCTAAGTTAGACTACTTATAGATCTAATGCTATCATTTCATATTTGGCATTTCATTATTAAATTAGAAATTTACACTTCGCTTGTAAACAAATTCAATGTAGTAGATCTAAAGTGAAAATATATGATATAAGACGGTCTTATATACTAAGACTGATTGACTACATTTCTTACACATTGCCTAAACATTACATCCAGCTAATTTACTTACACAACAACATGATTGACCATGCTGGTGGGTAACATTTTCTATGCATTTCAATGGTCATCTCCAACCGCTTCTCTAAAGCACCCTCACAACAATGTGTAACTTGCTAGCTGGTTTTATAAGATCTAAAAATAGCACACTGTATAGACCTGGCTGGAATAATGTCTGCTGTGTTGATTTATGAGTGTTGGAGGCTTTTTGAAATTATAGTGCTGCAGTATAAACAATGTGACCCCCGGGGTGTAGTCAGTTTTGACCTCAGGAGCATAAATGAACAATCTTTGTAGAGGACCACTACACAATGTTACTTACCAAATATAAAACCTATGGGCCTTGCGGATTCAGAGGAGAAGATTTTACAAGTCATTTTGCTATTTAAGTCTATATAAACCATGTCATTCCCGGGGTGTGGCCAATTTTGACCCCAGGGGCATCCTTTGAACAATCTTTGTAGAGGACCATTATGCAATGTTACCAATCGAATATGAAACCTCTAGGCCTTGCAGTTTCAAAGGAGAAGATTTTTAAAGTCATTTGGCTATTTAAATCTGTATAAACCATGTGACCCCTGGATTGTGGCCAGTTTTGACCCCAGGGGCATCATTTCAACATTCTTTGTAGAGGACCACTATGCAATGCTACATACCAAATATGAAACCTCTGGGCCCTGCGCTTTCAGAGGAGAAGATTTTTAAAGTCATTTTGCTATTTAAGTCTATATAAACCATGTAACCCCTGGGGTTTGGCCAGTTTTGACCCCAGGGGCATCATTTGAACAATCTTTGTAGAGGACCACTAAACAATGTTACATACCAAATATGAAACCTCTAGGCCTTGCAGTTTCAGAGGAAAAGATTTTTAAAGTCATTTTGCTATATAAGTCTATATAAACCATGTGACCCCTGGGGCGTGGCCACTTTTGACCCCAAGGGCATCATTTGAACAATCTTAGTAGAGGATCACTAGAGAATGTCACACATCAAATATGAAAGCCCTGAGCCTTGCGGTTTCATAGGAGAAGATTTTTAAAGTTTTCACTTTTTAAATCTATTTTTAGCTCTGGTGACCTACATATGCAGCGGACCGGAAAGATTTGAACAACTTTAAAAGCACATGCAATAATCAACACCACAAACCTACAGCAATTATATATTCCTTGAACAGCATTAATATTTTTTTTACTAAAACAAGAGTTATTGCACATATTTCTGATTGTCACCTGAAATTCCTCTAACATGATATGCTCTGTAATTTTAAAAACTTTCATACATTTAACATTATACTAGATGCACAAACATAAGGTAAACAAAGGGCAATAAGCCAATTACTCTAAACAGTAGTTATGGTTCACTATATATACATGATATATATATATATATATAATAATAATCACTGAAGAATTATCAGAATCGTGCAAATCTTCAAAACAGATCGAACCAAATTAAGAGAAAGTAACAGCTATATCCCTTATACTTCAGATACCGTTCTATCTTAGATACTGTTTCTTCAGAAGATACCCTAGAATATCAGCGTGTTTGGTATCCTGACAATCCGGAAATATATGCTTTTATGCAGACATCATCCTTCAGTAAATACAAAACACAAACTCATTTTAAATCGGCAAAAATCTGGTCGTGTGTTTAGCAGCAGTGCTAGTACCTATTTTCCATTGATATTCACTTGATTTTTCGAACTTAAACTGAAAAGTATTTCACTAAAATTGAGATTAATATAGATTGCTCTATAAAGTTTGTAAAAAACAATAGCACGTGCACCAGCCTTAGATGACATCATAACCCAAACAAAGAAAAGAAACGGTATCAAAATATGCTTGTTTATTTTTATGGGAGATCATTATGGTTGACCTGTTCTAAGTGCTGTCATTTGTTTACAAAGAGAAATTTTACAGATTTTGTATTTTGAAATTAAAGATAGATATTTTGTTCATATTTAATATGTTTTAAAAACAAGTATGGTCAAACCTATTTTAAAGACGATTTCATAATGTCATTAAGAGGAACGGTATCTAAAGAACAGAGCATACAGGTATCCCGCTTCGTTGATTGGCTGTCATTTTTTTACCAATATTGATTACATTCTAGACAAACATGATTCAATTGTACTGATCGATAACTGCTGAATAGATTATAACTTGTTGATAATTGAAAGGACACTTACTGATATTTTACTAGTTGCCAGTATCTAAAATTGGGCTTGCATTCGCTTGTATTTTTATTACCTAGCTTTTCCTAAAATTTGCACTGAATTCTTATTGTTTTATGCAACAAAATTCATGCATCCCTATTGCATGCTTAGGATGAATTTTTCCTATCTTCTTTAACTTATAATTAACTATGTTTAAAACACAAAATGGTGGACCACTTTTTGGTGTCTAAATAAAGAAAAAGTTGTGAGCATACATTAAATGATTTAGCAAAATACTTAAACATTTCTATGTAGATTAGTGGTTTTGTACTAATTGAATGAAATTGTAGTGAGAAATTTCAAACAAAGCAAGAGTTATTATGATTAATTCATGTCTAGAAAGCCATTGAGCCATTATTCAAACTGTAATACATACTTTATAAACTGACACAATATTGATTTATGATTATCATTGAATTTGGTTTTAGTCAGTATTTGTTTCAATAAAAATAAAATACAATATACTGTTTGAAAAATGAGATTAACTGCAAATATAATAGTAAACTAAAACATAGCTATAAGAGTTACCTCGACAGAACAATAAATCCTTTACTAAACTGCAAGTGATAATTTAATTGATAGATGTTTTTATTTTTGGTTTAATTAGTGTTTTTTAACCTGTCTCCTTCCGTCCGGAATTATGCACCCGTTAACTTTAGTGTTTTTTAACCTGTCTCCTTCCGTCCGGAATTATGAACCCGTTCACTTTAATTTGAAACTACAGCTGCGATTTAATAGACAACAAAATAAATGAATACATACGGTTTGTGTGAAGTCGAGTGTCAAATTATTTGAGCGATCATAGTGTTTTCTAAGTCCATATTGGACAAAGTCTCAAGTAAAAGTTTCCTTCAACTGCTCTTCATTTCCGTCTCTATTTAACCCAAGGAGAAAATCTAGAGAAAAGAAATAGAGTAATAATGGTAATCATCGTCCACTTGACGTTTGATTTACATAAACCGATACTTAATTTCAATAAAATCGCAGTCGTTTAAACTTAGGTGACTGTACTTCGAAACGTCAAAATTACTTTATGATTTTCATACAGTTTTAAGTGCTGGATGCAATAATGCACTAACAATATAACAATTTATATGTTGGTAGATATCGGCCACATGCGGTAGTTATCGTCCACTTGACAGGTTTTTAAAAAATATTCAATATCTTTTACTGAAATTATGTTTTATTATTTTAATATCAAGTGATTTTTCAAATAACCGTTTACTGAATACATTTTGATGAAATCAAAGTCAAATCAGATCTATTCTCGGGTGTCCGGCCAGGAATTTTATCCATAAGGGCGGATTTTGGTATGCCATATATTTATGTTGCCTTTCGTTTTGCAACAGTGCCGCTTTTTGCCATACTAAGAGTCATCTGCAAACTTGCCTCCGAATAAGTTTGCCGCTTCTTGGGAAATTGTAAATGTCTTGCCATAATTCTGTAAGAAAAATAGACTAGATAGTTTGAGCAGACTCCCTATATTATATGGACTATAATTCCCACAATTGTCAATTGCGAGTGGTAGTTTTCGTAAACTTTAAAAACGACCAATGTTGGTTTTTAAACATGAACAACCATCAAATTTAGGATATATACCATCATTTGTCACTTTTCCAACATTTTAACAAATGGTAGACGTACAAACAATGATTAGTCACCTACCTTACGGTCGTAGTTAAAGCCTCGGTCACAACCGGGTTGCGTCGACCTTACGTCGAGCTTGCGTCGAGGTTTTTGGCAAAAACGTGCGTCGGACCTCTACATTTTTTGCTTCGAAATTGCCTGTCGCAAGCACGCAATGTGCACTTGCGGACGTCGCACGACTTCCTTGCGTAGTACTTACGTGTTCCTTGCGATAAACGAACCGGCTACGCAAAAAAAACAGACAACTCACGCTCGCCGCAAGACACGTGCGATTATCGCACGGTGACCGCAAGGAGCTATATGCATCGTATAAATAACCGCGAGTATTTGCATGCTTTTAACAAATGGTAGACGTACAAACAATGATTAGTCACCTACCTTACGGTCGTAGATAAAGCCTCGGTCACGACCGGGTTGCGTCGACCTTACGTCGAGCTTGCGTCGAGGTTTTTGGCAAAAACGTGCGTCGGACCTACGGCGCCCGTGTGTGTTTTCCTCGATCGCAAGGTCGCGGCAACAACCGCAACAGACATTAGCGCATGCGCTTAAGTTGATGCGTCAGCTTTGCGTTGATCACCCATCGTGCGGGCACTATAAGGGCACCGTGCGAACATCGTGCGATCAACCTACGGGCACTCTACATTTTTTGCTTCGAAATTGCCTGTCGCAAGCACGCAATGTGCACTTGCGGACGTCGCACGACTTCCTTGCGTAGTACTTACGTGTTCCTTGCGATAAACGAACCGGCTACGCAAAAAAACAGACAACTCACGCTCGCCGCAAGACACGTGCGATTATCGCACGGTGACCGCAAGGAGCTATATGCATCGTATAAATAACCGCGATTATTTGCATGCTTTTAACACATTTTCCATATTATCTCTTTGTTTCATTCGTGCTGCAATCATTGTGTACTTGAAAAAAAATTTTTTTAACAAATTTTAAAATGTAACATTAACATCATATGTCAAATTAAAATTCATAAATGGCTCCAATTCATGCAGGCTATTAATGGAAAAAATATGAATATTCGTGTTTTTTGCCACAATACCATTGCTGTCTTGCGGCGGCCGTGCGTTCAACTTGGGGTGATCGTGCGATTACTATGCGCTGGTCGTGCGTCGTCCTAAAAAGTCGCACGGCGACCGTAAGGTCGCCGTAGGACAGACGCTCGTCAATCGCACGATTCGCAAACACAGCTGCGGTCTGCTAAACGTGAAAACGCGCGACAGACGTGCGGCGAACGCACGTCGCCCGTAAGTTGGCCGCACGATGCCCGTACGAAATCAATAAGTTCTTACAAAACGCATGCGTTTGCCTTGCAATCTCAAAATCGTGCGTTTGGTCTGCGGTCTGAGGCCACCGCAGTGGGTTGTGACCGAGGCTTACAACGCCCGTTTTCGGTAAAATAGCTGACGGTACGTTTTTTTCAGCGATTAAAAATGACCTCAATTGGCAGGATTATAATCAGTATTTCTTAGAAAATAAAAATAACAATATGATCTGTCATGAGTTACGTTACCGTATTTTTAATAAATACGTAGAAGTAACAATAATAATTCAATTGTGTCCGATAAATACCATCGGGCGATATGACCCAACGTTACTCTACATGAAATTTGCCACAGTTATTCTTCTGAAATTGTCTTTAAGTCACTCTCTCGTATTCAAATGTAAACGTCACGATTACAACATTTACGCAATATAGATGTAAACAAGGGATGTTTGTAAAACATGTATGCCCCCCGACTTGCAGCCAAGTTGTCAATATGTGCAATTGTTAAGAGTTTTTTTAATATTGTATGTGCACATTAACACATGGGGAGGAAATTAAAGTTAATGCTTTAGAAAGTAAATATAAAGCTGAAAGAAAGATAGAGTATAATTATGGATATATTTTTACAGTCTATTATATAAGGATACCTGTTTCCTGTTTGATTTAAACATCAAATAGGCCAAAACATCTCTAGATATCCTGCGGAAACAAAATGGTCTACGGAGAAAACAGTTTTCATGTTACAAGCCCTGTGACCTTGACCTTTGACCTGTTGACCTCAAAATTGATAGGCATCTTCCTTTTCGCCCGAGTAACCAGCATACCAACTGGGATGATCGTAGGTCAAAGCGTATTCTACATATCATGCGGAAACGAAATGGTCTACATAGGAAACAGTTTTCATGTTACAAGCCTCTGTCACCTTGACCCCTTTGACCTGTTGACCTCAAAATTGATAGGCATCTTCCTTTCCTCCCAAGTAACCAGCATACCAACTTCAATGATCATAGGTCAAAGCGTTCTCTAGATATTGCGAGGAAACAAATTTCATGTTACAAGCCCCTGTGACCTTGACCTTTGACCTGTTGACCTCAAAATCTACAAGCGTCTTCCTTTCCTCGCAAGTAACCAGCACACCAACTTAAATGATTGTAGGTCAAAGCGTTCTCTAGATATCGTGCGGAAACGAAATGGTCTACGGACAGACCGACCGACCGACGGACAGGTGCAAATCAATATACCCCCACTTCTTCGAAGGGGGCATAATAATGAGGAATAATCACAAAATAATAGATGATGATCTAGATATGACATTTTAAAGAGGCTTGTGCATAGGTGATCATTTGTAGTATGTATGCAAACTTCTATAACTATTTTATTTGTAGGTGACCGTGAAACAACCTTTAGAAACACAGACATTAAGATATATTTAATGATGAATAAGCATACCAAGTGAAGCTGCTAGAGTGTAAATGCAACTGCAAATTCAGTTAACAGGCCACTACATTGTCATTTGACCTAGTGACCTAGTTTTTTACTGCATGAACCATATTTTTCATAACAGACATTTCATGGATGACAACAATTTGACAAACTTTCAATCTGTTACAAAATGACTTTACAATATTTGACCTAGTGACCTAGTTTTTGACCACTTGACCTTTTTTGTATAACCTAGAATTCATATGGAGAACAACAATCTGACAGAGTTACAATCTTATCTTTAAGAAATGAAGGAGCTTAAGTGTAAACACTTTAAAAAGGTGGTAAACACTTTACAGGCTATGTCATTTGACCTAGTGACCTAGTTTTTGAACACATGACCCTTATTTTACCAGTACCTAGATTTAGTAAAGGAATACTCTTTAATTTTAACATCAGACCTAAAAAGAATAACCTTGGCTGTAGTATATTTAATCTTAGTAAGGGACCTAGTTTTTTTTAAAGTTTCTCAAATAAAAGATCATATGATGATAAGAGGAATTTCAGGTGAAAATCAGAAACAAGTGCAATAACTCTTGTTTCAGTAATAACGGCAATACATGTATATGTTTATGTTGTTCACTTTCATTGTTTTCATTGAGTTGAATTAGAAATTTAGCTAAAACTGGAAAAACATGTAATTGTAGGAAAACTGTAGGAGTACTTTGGTTGTATTTTAAGATTCATGATATACTTACTTGGTTTCTTAGTAATGGTTTGATGACCAGCCCTAATTCTTCATTCCTCTCCTTAAACCTAATTGAATAATTTCAACTTAAGAAAGAAATTCACTGTGTGGTTTAAGATCCCGGTGCTGCTGTTTGAACAATATTAACAGATGTTTTGTAACAACACACTTGGTTTGATTCTCAACATGGAACATTAACCATATAGGTATTTTTCTAAGCATCTTTGAGAAATACACGTAACGATGTTTCCAAGTGCCCAGAACCAACTGTAAATCAATTTTTGTTAATTTAAACTAAAATGCCGTAGATTTTAGCTTGTCAATGGCATTTTTTTATTATTATAGACTTGTTCAGTAAGTCTAGATGGTTAAGTATTGCAGTTAGGCCATTTAAAAAAAATGCAAATGTCATTATCTGTGAATAAGTCCCTTTATGAAGTATGTAATACAAGGGTTTTGATATTTTTATTTGCAACTAATTAAGTTACCTGGCCTTACACATGATCAGTTGCTGACAGTGCAGAATAATGAAACAGATTTTGAAATTGAAATCGAGGGTATCAACAAACTGACAAAATACAGTGTATTCGGTTATTACAATTTATTGTCTTTTTAATTCAACATGTAACATTGTATCACAAAGGATATGAATAATCTTTGATTATGTATGTGGTAACAAAATTAACATTTCACAATTTAAGTAAAATCATTCTGAATGAAACACTTAGAATCAAATAACTACAATATACATGTATAATGAAAAAAACAACAACAAGATGCTGAAACATTTAGTTAGCAAATACACAGCTGAACGCAGTTACCACAAACTTGCTTATTTCTAAGATCCAGGACCCACGACTACGAACATTCTAGATTTAAAACTTGGTCTCAACTTACAAATATTGACCAATGAGAATGCTTGTTACATTTGGGCTTTAATTCCCATTGGTTGAATGTTTAAGATTAAGACTAAGATGGAGCTTAAGAATGTTCGTAGCCATGGAGCCTGGTATGGCAAAGTAGAATGTAATTCTCAACTGTCCCCCTTCTTATTTCATATAAAATATTCATCTTTTTCAACTCAAAGTTTCAGTTTTAAAGAAGCGGTTTGTAAGATATTCTTACTATAATGTTGTGCTATAACTTCCAATGTATCTGTGCTTGTTTTAAGGGACTATGTCAACAAAATAATGGTTTCCTTTTTCACTATAAATAATATTAGATGATAGAAATGCACTATACTATGACATGTACATTAAATCAAAAATAAATAATATAATAATCAGATATTTGATAAAACTAATCAGCAAAAAGCTTGTAATAGTGAAAACCTCAAGTGGGTATCAAACTCACGCCATACAAAGAAATGAAGTATACAGTGCTTTAACCAACTGCCCTATTCTGCTTTTAAAGGAAATGTGTGTAAACTATGGTTATACAAAAATACTCACAATTCTGATGTCAAAATGTAAACATACAAAGGGCCAAACAAACACGACCCCTTTTATAAATTGTTTTATTATCTTAGAATGCAAAAGCTTTTCCCCCATTATATATACTGGTACCTTATTTTAACCGTTATTATATGCCATTATTAATATCTTAATTTGAGATGTTTTACAGAAATTCCCCCCTTGAGGCCCTTTTCATTGACAAAGTCACTTTATTTCCCACCTTGAGGCCCCTTTCATTGACATAGTCCCTTTATTTCCCCCTCGAGCCCTTTTCATTGACATAGTCCCTTTATTCCCCCCCCCCTTGAGGCCCTTTTCACTGACAAAGTCCCTTTATTCCCCCCCCACTTGAGGCCCTTTTCATCGAAATAGTCCCTTTATTTCCCCCTTGAGGCCCTTTTCCTTGACAAAATCCCTTTATTTCCCCCCTTGAGGCTTTTTTCATTGAAATAGTTCCTTTATTTTCCCCCTTGAGGCCCTTTCATTGACATAGTCCCTTTATTTCCCCCTTGAGGCCCTTTTCATTGACACAGTCCCTTTATTTCCTCCCTTGAGGCCCTTTTCATTGACATAGTCCCTTTATTTCCTCCCTTGAGGCCCTTTTCACTGACAAAGTCCCTTTATTTCCCCCTTAAGGCCCTTTTTATTGACACAGTCTCTTTATTCCCCCCCTTGAGGCCCTTTTCATTGACATAGTCCCTTTATTCCCCCCCTTGAGGCCCTTTTCATTGACATAGTCCCTTTATTTCCTCCCTTGAGGCCATTTTCACTGATAAAGTCCCTTTATTTCCCCCCTTAAGGCCCTTTTTATTGACACAGTCTCTTTATTCCCCCCTTGAGGCCCTTTTCATTGACATAGTCCCTTTATTTCCCCCCTTGAGGCCCTTTTCATTGACATAGTCCCTTTATTTCCCCCCTTGAGGCCCTTTTCGCTGACGAAGTCCCTTTATTTCCCCACTTAAGGCCCTTTTTATTGACACAGTCTCTTTATTCCCCCCCCCCCCCCTTGAGGCACTTTTCATTGACAAAGTCCCTTTATTTCCCCCCTTGAGGCCCTTTTCATTGACATAGTCCCTTTATTTCCCCCCTTGAGACCCTTTTCATTGACAAAGTCCCTTTATTTCCTCCCTTGAGGCCCTTTTCATTGACAAAGTCCCTTTATTCCCCCCCTTGAGGCCCTTTTCATTGACAAAGACCCTTTATTTCCCCCCTTGAGACCATTTTCATTGACATAGTCCCTTTATTTCCCCCTTGAGGCCCTTTTAATTGACATAGTCCCTTTATTCCCCCCCCTTGAGGCCCTTTTAATTGACATAGTCCCTTTATTTCCCCCCTTGAGGCCCTTTTCATTGACAAAGTCCCTTTAAACAGCACACATTTATATCAAGTCGTCAGTTTTAATTCCCAGCGACATTTAAAAATAATCCAGTTCAGCTGTATACAGATTCTAGAAAATTTAACAGTTCATTATAAAGAATACAAATCAATGGACGAAATGTTCATTTAACACCAGAATTTCACACTGGATCATATTCAATTAAATAAAAATAAATATTTAGGCATAAAAGGTAAAAGACAAAAGAAGTAAATAAAACTTTAAATTTTAAAATTCAATTTAAAAGAACAGATTTAAAACATCCTTTTATTTTCATTGAAGTTTAAAATCCAAAGTAAATGCATAAAATAAAATTTCAAGAACACAATGACAAGGTCATGGTACTATCACAAACAATGCATTTAAAAACACAGACACTTCACACCTGTTCAGCTTAACTTCTCTACTTTGTTAGCAGCTAGACATTTCAAGAAATAACAATGCTTGGGAATGGAAAAAATAAACTAGATTGTCACATGAGTGAGGGATATAGCCCCACAATATGGCCTTGTCACAAAACTAAGGCATCCATTCGAAAGAAATGGACAGAGAGAATGCTTTAATTCGTGAATGGTCAACAGTGTATTTGGAAAAATTTAATTTCAATAGGAGCCATTACTCTGTCAACATTTAGTGGTTTGTAACCAAAGTTGAACTCGATTTGTATTATATGATGTTTCACCTATGTACCAAAATAATTTAAATATGTGAAGCCATTCATGAGTTATTGTCCATGTTTTTCTGGAATTTAAGTAAAAATGGGGCCACAATTGTGTCAAAATTTAGTGGTTTGTAACCAAAGTCGAACTTGACCTGTATTTTATGATGCTACACATGTGTACCAATCATTATTTAAATAAGTCAAGCCATTGTTGAGTTATCATCAGGACAGCATGTTTTTCGGGAATTTAAGTCAAATAAGGGCCATAACTCTGCCAAAATTTAGTGGTTTGTAACCAAAGTGGAACTTGACCCATATTTTATGATGCTACACATGTATACCAAGAATTATTTGAACAGGTGAAGCCATTCTTGAAATATCGTCAGTTTTGGGGGGAATTTTAAGTCGGAGAGAGGCCATAACTCTGTCAAAATTTAGTGGTTTGTAGTCAACATCAAACTTGACCTGTATTATGTGATGTTACACATGTGTACCAATAATTATTTGAATATGTCAAGCCTTTCTTGAGTTATCATCTGGAAACTAACAGACCAACGGACCGAAAAGCTCACTCCTATATACCCACCCCCTAAACTTCGTTTGTGGGGGAATAATAAATCCGATATATTTGATACTATATTAAGTGGTAGAAATGAGCACAAGCCCACATGCCCTGCACTGGTAAATGCTGAATTCGGCTTGCTCAGATTTCTCAGAAATATATAGGGCTTGCAGCCCAATTTATATAACAATTTTGGCTTGCCTGGCTAATCTGCTAATGTCAATGACCACATTAAGGGCAACTGCATTAAGTTATCTCTAGAATACCCAAGAAATAAATTAAAAAAACACATTTCTAGCACATATTTTGATTTTCTAACAGTACCAATAATCACTGACTTTCTAAAAGCATGCCAACTTATGGATATCAGGCGCCATGTTCATAATGGTTTGACCTGGGTATCTAGATTAGCTTTTGCTGAGCTTGAACATTTTAAACAATCAAGCTGAATATCTGCAATATTTTTAATTTGAAACAAATGCTAAAATGTACACTTTGAATATTGGTAGGTGTAAAATACATGTAGATGTAAAATAAATATTGGTAGGTGTAAAATACATGTAGATGTAAAATAGACGTAAAATCAAATAAATATAACTTCAGTACAGTTTGAATGACTCATACAATCTTGATTGAGCCCAATATAACTTTATCCAGAACCACACCTTAAAAATTGTTGAGTTAGAACCTGAATGGTCAGGCTTAAGTTCATCTTTACTCTGCTTAAAATAAAGTTCAACCTGTTTCGTGAACACAGCGCCAGAATAATTAACAATGCAAACCTGTATTAATGATGCATCTAACGTGGCAAAATATCACCACCCTGATTTCTGTTTGAAACTAGCAACTACCAAACATGTTCATAGCCAGGTAAACCTGTGTATTAATGTACACATACTCAATCAAAAGGGTTTTTTCACGAAACAGGACGCTCCATGCTGAATTGTTGCCCAGTGTGTACAACATGCAAAACATACATACATATAATCAGGTAAAACTTAAAGGGACGAGTATAATTGTGGCGCGTCGTGGGAAAACCGGGCTTAATGCATGTGCGTAGTGTCGTCCCGGATCAGCCTGTGCAGTCCGCACAGGCTGATCCAGGACAGCACTTGCCGCCTAAAGTGGATTTATAGTTAGAAGAGACTTCCTTGAAACAGAAAATACAATAAAAGTGAACAGTGACGTCATGGATTAGCCTGTGCAGACTGCACAGGCTAATCCGGGACGACACTTTACGCACATGCATTAAGTCTGTTTTTCCCATGACGCGCCTCAATTATATTATCAAAGGTGTTATTTCAGAAACTATCCTACCCCCTTGATTGATTCACAAAAACTCATCATTTCCAAACAGGACCCACGACTACGAAGTTTTCATTCTCAAACATAGTCTCAACTTAACGTATTGACCAATGAGAATGCTTATGTGAGATTTGATTATCATTGGTTGAATGATTTTATATTTTATATTACCATTCAAAGCTACAAAATTTTCCCACAACGAAGAATTATGTATGATTTTTAAAACAACAAACAAGAATTCATTTCTATACTACACAAAAAGCCTTTTATTTATGCAATATTCCCTATTTAAAGACTATTTCTACAGTTTTTTCCCTTCCGTGAATTTTTTTCATTTTTACATATTTTGCAGATCGTTCAAAGCCTAATACAATGAAACCATAAAAAATGGGGGTCACCGCATTAGATTTGTTGGAAAATGCATGTAAATGACCTACCCGTGAATGCATTTTAAGAAATTTCGATGCTGTTTTTGTTTTAGCAAAAAATAGTATTGACCATTGATTGGTAAAAAATAACGACATCCTATTGGTTGAAATGGGTTATTGTAAGACAGCAATCCATTACATAGTGAACAAATAATATTATATTTGTAAAAAAATGCTTTTTCATCCTTATTTGACGAAAAAAATATACATTTTGTAATCATATAAAAGTCTGGTTTTTACTATAGAAACAAATCTGTTCTGTGAAAATTCCTGAATTTTCAATATTTCATACATAATTATATTCTTACTAAACTGCAAAAAAAGAAAACTGGGGGTCACCGTGCTTGTTTTCGAGAAAAATTATGTAGTTTACATGTGCGTATTGAACATTTTTCTGTAAAAAACAGGATGGAATGACAGTCATAATTTATAACAGTACACTTATAAAAGTAAATAGATATATATTATATGTAATTATTTTAGTAACAGCAGTTGATTATGACTATGTACAAAACGTTATTTCAGCCAAAATACTCACAATAATCGCAAGCATGTGCACAGCTATATGCGAGTACAATATTCAGTCACCTTGTTCCTACTTTTGTTTTGAGTGTATATTTTGAAACTTGCAAGTAAAATCGAGTCAAAGATATTCCTACTATGGTCATGGCAATTATTCTGAATATATTTTGTTCTAGTTGGTAATTACAGTGTACACAAGATTTAATAAATATTATTATCTGTCAAAACACTTCCCATTATGAAGATTTAAATCAACTCCACTGATGCGCGAAAAAGATGCGCAGAAAAAACTACCGAAATCGTCTTTAACACAAACACATTTTCACTCCAACCAAGTTTACCTGACCATAAGAACATGTGCTTATATACATGATGTCTTTCTACTATACAAAACAAGTCACACTTCAAAAGGCTAAAGGGGACTATTCACAGATTTCTACAGTATATTCGGACAAATTTATCAAAATTAAATGGGCTGAAAACTGAAAAAATTTTATGTGGCCACACCATTTTTTGAACTAGAGGCTTCCACGTACTATTATACCAAGCAGATGAATGATTTCAAAGGTTTTCTTGTATCAAGGGATGTTGTAAAGAAATAAAAATCACTTACAGTAATTTGTTAAATGGTATTTGTGAACCAGGCCCCACAACGACAACAGTTCTCAATCCCAAACGTAGCCTTTACTTTAAATATTAACGAATGAAATTCAAAGCCGATATGTAACAACTGATTTCATTGGTCGATATGTCAAGTTTAGACTAAGTTTGAAATTGAGAACTTTCGTAGTTATGGGGAGTATATTTGTGTGTAATTTAAACTGTTTTGCTAGTACTTTTTAACACATTTGTGTAAATTAAAAATCTGAATAAAGCGTTCTTATGTGAATAGGCCCCTTTAATTTCTACATTTTCTGTTTAATTGACAATACTGCGTTAATTCATCACAATAATTCAACAGTCAACATGAAGAATGCTAACGAACGAACAATATATTTAATCTAAAACATGAAAACATGGAATAATGTTTGATTTTAAAAGTTCTTAAAGCTTTATGAATCATTTTAAATGTACACAAATTCATATACACATAATAAATAATAATTTTCAGATGCACATATGCTCATATAAATTAACATATGAAACCTATGTTCTTACATGAATTCACATTGTCACAATCTTGAATCTTGTTTAGCTCGAAGCTTTTATAAATTGAAGTTTCTTGCCAGTTTCTGCGACTTTGAGCCATAGGGAGTAGACTGTACTTATATATTTTACATCATACCTGATAAATTTAATAAATAAAGTTCTCAAACAAGTATAAATTGTTATTGTATAATGCTCATAACGCATGCATCCACTATGCATATGCACTATTCTTTTGCATGTATAATTATGTGCTTTCTGAAATTCAAATATGTACACATACTAATTAAAATTCACATACATTCAAGTAGTTGTTCAAATTCACTTACACTCACTTGTTCAAATTCACATACATGTACATACATGAACTTGTTAAAATTCATATACCTTCATGTCCTTATCAAATTCACATACCTTCACATACTTGCTCGAATTCACATACATTCACATACTTGTTAAAATTCATATACCTTCATGTCCTTATCAAGTTACATACATTAACATACTTGTTCAAATTCACATACATTCACATACTTGTACAAATTTATATACATTTATGTCCTTATCAAATTCACATACATGAGCAAACTGTTATGTACTTATATAAATTAACATACATACATATGTGGCGTGTCGTGGAAAAACAGGGCTTAATGCATGTGCGTAAAGTGTTGTCCTGGATTAGCCTGTGCAGTCCGCACAGGCTAATCCAGGATGGCACTTTCCGCCTACAGTGGATTTATGTTTAGAAGAGACTTCCTTGAAACAGAAAAAAACATAAAAGCGGACAGAGTCGTCCCGGATCAGCCTGTGCAGACTGTACAGGCTAATACGGGACAACACTTTACGCACATGCATTAAGGCCAGTTTTCCCACGACACGCCTCATATGTACATGCACTTGCTCTTATTCTCATATACAAATGCACATGTATACTGATTCACATGTGATGATCACGAAGCTGGCAGAAAACATCATACAACCAACTAGAAACTATGCAATTAACATTAAAACTTGACAAAAGTAACTTGCAAACTTTCTTCGATAACAATTAACACAATTATTTAACATACATAATCAAAGAATAGTGCAATGGCTTGGCTGCTGTCTGTCTGACTTAGCTCGGTCTTGTAATATCACAGATAACATTGGAGAGAATTCGAGGATGTGAATAACAGTATTTACAATATACCTGAAGCACATGCATCGACATATAAATTTACAATAAAATTTTATTAAAAATAAAAATATATTCAAATAAATAGAACATAAAATTAGTCAATAAATTAAATGTGAACATTATGTACAGAGATATGTATGAGTTAGCTTGGAGACAGAAAGCAGAATAACTTAGAATGTAAAAATTATTTTCTTAAAAATAAAAATTATTTGAACATTAAACAAAATCAATGTAAAAAGTTATGATAACATGGGCATTGAAATACCAGTACTTATGCATAGTACCGGTAACAGTTAACCTTTAGTATTCCTGTACATCAACAGTTTCAAGTAGAAATGTTTTTAGGAACATCGTGCGTTACAAAAATGGTGTCTCTTTTACTCTGAACTATTCACAGGGTTGTCTCCCTTTTTCCAGGTGAAGTGCTCTCCCATGTTTCAGGTTGGAACTTCATCAGCAGGTGGCGCTACTACCATCCTAAAAATATCGAATAACATGTTGATAAGTCCACAATGCATTTGCAAAATAACTGAAAATGATTTCAGAAATCATGCAGTAGTAAAGTAATAAGAACTGCTGAAAATACTCCTGGACCATCTTTAGTTCCTTAAAACAAAACACTGAATTTTCAATCCCCATACTTGTGTTTATATCCATACTGCAAAAATACCCCTGGGAAAATAATATTGGTATATGAATTTGACCTATATATGACCCTAAAAACTGTACAAAGTGTTCAATATTAAACTAGTCCCATAGGTGTTTTTGTGAGATTGTATGAAAACAGCAGGAACAGCTTTCATGTTATTCATGTACCTCATTCAAGAGCTCTGTGTAACATACATGTTATTAACATGTACATGTAACTAAAAACTTAAAGGGAGTTTACGTTAATATTGCTCGAGTTATGTTTCTTTAGCACAGCACTTTCACTTATTGCCATCAACTGAAACCAGTCCCTTTAATGATACCAAAACATTTTCTTCAGCATTACAATGGTCTGAAGATCGCGACTGACCCAAAATGATTGACAGGAATGCCCCAATTTACTCACTGCAAAACTGTTATTCTTAATACAAAACTCAGTTGTATATAACCACACAAAAACACAAACATATGCACAAATGTGTTAGTATAATTATTTAAAAAAATGTTGTTATAATACATGTAACATTGTGGTGCAAAACATATAGACATTGCAAAAATTACAAAATTACTGTTAATGTGTGTCATTTAGTGATTGTGTAGCAGCAACAGCAGCATTATAACAACACATATTATTTAAGGTAAGTGAATAGCCAAAAACCATGAAACACTGTAACATTCACAACAAACAAATACATTCGACACAAATAAAACTGGTCTGTTATAAACAGCTTATGTGTAAAATAACATTCAATATATTACTCAAGTGTTGTGTTAACATTTGAAACAACAACAAAACAACATGTTATTGAACAAAAACAGTCTTATAATATGGATGGTAGGTGAAAGATATTAGGAATGCAGATATTCTTGTTTAAACACTTGGTTGCCACAATACAATGTGCATACATAAATTAAAGTTGCTAAATAGGCAAGCAAAGACCTTATTTCTAGCATTTTGCTGTACTCTTTATTTCTTGTCATTTTTGCGAATCTTAGCTTTCATCAGACATAAGGAAGGTCAGAAAATACTAAATTGATTTTAAACATAGACATAATCTAGCAACTACATTTGCAGGGATTCTATACCAAGCAAATACTATTACATAGTAAAGAATGTGAACAAAATCTCCAAGACCCCAAAAGTAATGTGACCACAATAAAAATTAAGAAAGTTTGGGCCAAACAAGCACAGAATGTGTGATGGAGGAAAAACGTATTATATTCTGTGCATATGTGATAATGTGGAAGTGAAAAGTTATCATTAAATTAAGGATAACATTGCAGTGTTTTACTTCTATAGTAAGTGCAACCATGTGAAGGTCAATTACATGGAAAAAACTACAGTTCAATTAAAATCACAGTTAAAACTGGATATAAAATTGCTGGTAAATTTCTCTACACATACAGTTAACTTGCCAAGGGTCTTTTAATATTATAGTCTCTTCACCAAGCATGACTACTGCTGCCAGGCAACCATTTCACATAGGAATCCAACACATTTTCTCTACGTCAACAGGTTTATATATTGCTAAAGACTTAACATACTCTGTGCCTTCTCCAGTATGAGGCTTCAAATAGAATGTATTACAAATGAGGCTTGTTATGGGAAAGCCGGGATTAATCCATGTGCGTAAAGTGTGTCCCGGATCAGCCTGTGCAGTTTCCGCTTTTATGGTATTTTCTGTTTCATGGAAGTCTCTTCTAAACATAAATCCACTGTAGGTGGAAAGTGTTGTTCCAGATTAGCCTGCGTGGACTGCACAGGCTAATCCAGTACGAAACTTTATGCACATGCATTAAGCCCCGTGTTCCCAAGACACGCCTCTTTCAGATGGTCTTGGGAGACATTAATGTGTTTTAAAATGTTAAAAGAACAATTTACACTAGTGTTTGTAAATAAACACAATTACAATATGATTCCCTGAATTACCTCCAAACCAATCTTGACCATGCCAGACTACCCCAAGCCTTAACTGTACACACATGTTCAACACTGCCAAACACCTTGAATCTTTGTGAAAATCATGGATTATAAATTTAACTATGATAATCTTGTAACAAAGAACTTTAACACGTAATGGGTATGCAACTAATGTTAAAACATTCGTTCCTAATTATCATCATCATAGTTAGGCAGCAACCATAGCAGCCGCAACAAACGTTTTTGCGGCAATAACAGCTCCTATCTTAACTGTGAAACAGCGAAAAAGAACTTTTCCAGAAACATGACTTTGTAATCTACGATTTCTGAATATACGCAAGTTTGAATAAATCTAAACTCTTTATATGCCATCTAAATAAAATATTCTGTCATTATTGGTTTTCTTTATGTTGAGAAAGGCATTACATGCCTGGTGCGGTTTTAGTTTTGGGGGTAATTTTGGGTAGGTTTTGGTATAATGACAAGATGAGGGTTTGGGGTACTTCGCTGAACCTTCACAAAATATTTACACAATTTACAAACAGCTACCGTATACGCATACATATGACACAGGATCACAGGCCAATATACATGTACACCATCACACTATAGACTCACGTCTAGGCTAGCAACTTTGAAACAATTAGCACATATAATTGATAAACAGGAAAGGAAAAAGACTCCAGACACGAAACAAATATCTAACCTTATCGGCTTTCTAAACGAATAGAAACACTGAATAGTTTGACATCATATTGACAACAACTTCAAACTATCGTTCACGATAATGCAAGGAGAATAGAATACATGTAAACTGCAGACTGTATTTAACATGACCTAATTCCTTATATCAAGTAAAATAGTAATGGATGATTTTAGTGAAGGCAGATCGGAAGCTGTAAAAACATTTTTACCATTATTTTGGTCATGAATTAAATAGAACGAATGACTGTATTTAAGACGACCACAATCCCTACATCAAAGTAAAGTTCTCTCAAGGCTGCACACAAACAATCAGTTTTGTTAACTAGGAATTTATTGTCAACAAAAGATATGATGAGCATCCCGATGAAAATATGTTTATGAAGACTTTTACCACATTTCTCTGTTTACACTAGAGAAACTTTTTAACTCACCTCCATTCATTGCTGGTTTGTTGCTGGAATAGAACTGGAAGTTCAAACTTGTCTCCTCTGGAACATTTCGCCTGAAGCAGAAACAGAATGAAACATTCTGTAGAAAAAACCTATGCAAACATGTGTCCAAATTAAAAGTTGAATTGACTTTCATACGCCTTAAAACAGCTGGTTGTAAGGTTTAGATTTTTTTCTATTTCACCATTATCCTGTCATACACATGTAGCATTATTCTCAAGTAAAAAATGGCTCTCTCAACCATTTACCTCAAAAATACATGTAGACGAGTTTATATGCAGTTCATCTGTACAATTTCAGACCATGAGAACTAGATAGCATAGACTGGATGAAAAAGTTCGAAAATTAAAATTTATTTATCATACTGGTATTACCTGATAATGGACAATGTATATAAGAATCACACCAACACACTAGCATAGTTTGAACAAATTGACCCAAGCCTCATGAAAAATGTGAGCATTATGTGACACATGAATTATTTCTTATTATTATCATCAGTTTTGATAGTAGAGTTATCACAAAATTTCAAAAGTTTATTGGTTTATAAAATCATTACTGTATTTTGAGCAAATATACCAAATTAAGATAATTTCAGTATGGAATGCATGCACCTTAATTGGTTTGTAATATATACATGCATACAGACCAATTTAGGTGAATTTTTCTGAGTCAATATAAATCATTTTTTTCTGGTCAATATCAGGTTAATTTTCCTTGTCAATATTAGAATAATGTTTCCTGGCCAATTTCAGGTTAAGTTTTCAAGGTCAATTCCAGGTTAACTTTACCAGGTCAATGCCAGGTTATTTTTTCCTGGTCAATTAGCCCTGGCCAATGTCAGGTTTTTCCTCACTATCGCTGCAAGCATACCTGGCCATGCGGTGATGACCGCTGGTGGCTTTCCGCGAGCCAGGTTTGATCGGTGGCTTCGGAGCATACATCTGCACCATGGTGTTCTCTGACTCGGGTCTGATCAGGGATTTCTGAACAGCGTGTGCCTGGGCTATCATGGCCTGTAGGTGGGAAGACATATCATAGCAGGCTTCAATGGGTGCCTCGGTAGGCTTGGTTTAGGGGTTTCAAATGAAAATAACTAGTATTAAAATAAGGTTCAAAGTTTTCCCATAACTTAGTTTTGAACTGAGCATTTATAAATATGAGGTCTTGAACATGAATTTTTTATCAACATTTTAAGTCCATTTGTTTTTCAGTTACGGAAAAGACCTAACATTTTATTTGGAACGTATTTTGACTAAAGGAAACATTTTGGCCTTCAGCATATTCTTATGTTAAGATTTGTGCATTTACTACAACATGTATCAAACATGTAAATGGCACTTAACTGAATACAGAAAATCAACAGTTCTAAATATGTGCACATTTTGTCATAAACAACTTAGCAAACTACATTATATTATTCAAACTATGAAAACATTGTCCTACAGTTCAATACCTGATGTTTGGCTTTGCTCTGTTCCAATAACACCTTACTCTGTTGCTTCAACGTCTGCTGCTGCAGAATCTGGTACTGCTTGCTCGAATGCGATGGCGTGTGGTAGTTCTGAGGAGTCACGCCAGTCACCTGACTGTAAGCCATCGCCAGGTCATTCTGCCAGTTCTGACCAGGATCGTCGATAAAACTATTAAACGTTGCGTTGGCACTTTGTAGATTCACGTTGGTCTGTTTCTTTCGTTGCGATTCAAGAGATTTTAGGTCAATCGCAGACTGGACCCGTTTATCTCGCGTCGCCGACGGTGGGCGGTTTTTGGTTACGTGTTCCTCCATTGAGATGTATTTTGTAGAGGTCACCACTCCAACATCCCCGGCAGCACCATGGTCACGTGAAACCTGATTCAGGGACAGAAATTATCCCAGGGCTCTCATATTTATCATTATATTGCGCTGAATACAGGCCAGATTTAACTTGCTGAGTATGGTTTTCCCCCCCTATTTTCATGAAAATTTCTCCCAAATCTAATGTACAGGTAGCTGCAAGTTTCTTTGATGTCAAAAAGCACTATGCTGGTTTTAAACTCAATTCAGGACCGTTAATCTAATTATTTATTATAATAAAACTGAAACGCATGGAAATAGTCAGTAAATTTTATTTTCAGAGAGCTTTGTAACTAAAAAGCACATTTTATATTCTACTGACTTTTGAGTTTTCACACAAAAACATCGTATTTAAAATTCGGGGAACAAAAAACCTTTATTTACATAATTGTTAAGCATTCAAAATTTTAAGTATTTTTTTCAGTTTTAAATCAAAATAATATGATCCAATAACATTTTCAATCACAAAATTTGGCAGGCTATGACAAAAATCAGTCACATTTTATATTTTCAACTTGCATTTTTTTTACTTGCACTTTGCAAGTCCTAAACTTCTAACCCTGACCTGATTGGAGGTATGCATGACTGAGTTGGTGTCGTAGGCTGACCATGGTCGTTTGTTTTCAGCCTCCACTCGCCCCCCAGCGGCAGACGCAGGTCTGCTGGTGTCAGACGGCACGAGACTCGTGCTATTTATAGCGGAGTACTGGCGGGCCTGTTGCCGCATGGTCAGTCGTTGTAATGCTTCGGATATCACCTTCTCATTGTAGGGATCTGAAGAAGCAATATATAGTGTTGTAATGACGATCAAAACGAACCACGGCCCATATTTATAAAGATTTTTACGCAATTCTTAAGATGAAAAAAGTCAAAATTAGAATTTGTGTTTGTAACACTATGCTTTGAACATGTACATGAAAAATACTTAACATTAGTACACTAAGAATTATATTGCATTGCAAGTTGCATTTCAGAATCGTCAAACAATGCATGTCTTAGTCAGAGAATCTGATGATTAATTTCAGAAATTTCAGATTTTTCTCAAGTTTCGACTACGATTCTTTATAAGTAGACGGCAAATAGAGGGACGGCGAAATTACCGGTAATTGTCAATATTGCCCAGCTTGTCCCCATTTGTATGGTCAAGCGAAATATTAAACAAATCTACTGTATAATTTACTAAATGGACAAGCATCATACATCATTTGTCAAAGACAGATAAGTAAGGCAAAATAAGATTTCGCCACCCCTGAAAAGTAATGAAATTTTTTTATTTTCTGAGCATAATGTTATCAATGATCATTAATATTTAAAACTTGCATTACAATAGTTATATTATTATATCCTGGTGCGACACAAATTTGTCTTGACCTAAATTTGATTATGTTTTGGTGTTACTGTGTATTGTGAACTTGTGCACCATTTTCTGAAATTACTTTAGAACACTACATTAATTGTAAATGTTGAAAAATCAAATTATAATAATACTGTTATGCTATACAACTCACCAGTCATCAAATTTGGGTTGCACCAGTATAACAAATGGAATTAAGTAGTGACAAATACTAGTTTATATTCAGAAGAACTTGTTTTTTAAAATAGTTTTTAAACACAACAATATAGAAGATGTGGATGTAAGTTAAGAAAGGATCAAAAGAAATATTTTGACCTAGAAAGTGTGACCTATTGCTAACAAATAACTCTTGAATAAATAACAAATATCAAATTATTGAATTACATGTTTTAAACAAGGTTTGTCACAGGATGTGACGTATGCCCCCGAAGTATATGTTTGTCAGAGGAAGGCAACACAATGTCTGTTACATGTTGGCAAAAATTATGCTTCGTACAAAAAAAGTTATGGTCCTTGTACTCTGCACTTCCTCTCAACACCCTCTATCTGATATACGTTGTTTGATTTTAAATCACTTCAATACTAATGAAGTTATGCACTGCACAAGACAATTAACTGAAGGGCCATAACTCCATAAATATTGAAGAAAGAGTTATGGTCCTTGTGCTCTGCACTTCCTCTCACTGTCCTCTATCAATATATGAAGTTTCATTTGAATCCCTTCAATACTAATGGAGTTATGCTCCACACAAGAAAATTAATGCTTCACATAAGGAAATAAAACAAAGGGCAATAACCCCGTAAATATTGCAGAATGAGTTGTGGTCCTTGTGCTTAGCACTTTTTTTCATTGTCCTCTATCATTATATGAAGTTTTATTTGAATCCCTTCAACACTAATGGAGTTATGCTCCGCACAAGAAAATTAAACAAAGGGCAATAACTCCGTAAATATTGGAGAAAGAGTTATGGTCCTTGTGCTCTGCACTTGCTCTTATTGTCCTATATCATAATATGAAGTTTTATTTGAATCCCTTCAATACTAATAGAGTTAATCTCCGCACAAGAAAATTAACCAAAGGGCAAAAACTCTGTAAATATTGAAGAGTTATGGTCCTTGTGCTCTGCACTTCCTCTCATTGTCCTCTATCAATTTATGGAGTTTCATTTGAATCCCTTCAATACTAATGGAGATATGCTCCGCACAAGAAGCGTGACGGACGGACGGACAGACGATGCGATTACTATATGCCCCCATTTGGGGGCATAAAAAATCAGTCAACAGTAAACATTGCAATTAAAGCCTCAATCACACATTCCCGATTATGGCTCCCGACAGCGTCCTGACAGCGCTACGTTACAAAATAATAAAGTCGGGAATATCAGGACGCCGTCGGGATATGTCTGGACGCTTTTGGGACGCTGTCCTGAGAGTCGGCGTTATCGGCCAAGCACTCCCGACTGTTAAGGTTGTCCCTTAACATTTGGGAGATTCAGCCGAATTTGTTTAGTCGGGACTCTGTCGGGATAGATTCGGCTGTATCGGATCAGATTTGGGACAGTATCAGGACGCTGTCGGGACAATATTCGGTGGAACTGGAATGATATAGCATAAACATTATATATACATATATCACGTATGGTGTATAGCGTGTGTGTTGTTCGTGTTTGACATTCATGGACAGGACTTTGACCGGTCCACCATGAATGCTTCCCGATTATGGCTCCTGACCTCGTCCCAACAGCGATACAATACAAATAATAAAAAAGTCAAGAATGTCATGATGCAGTCGGGACGCTGTTGGGATACTGTCGGATCGCATTTGAGAGAATCGGGACACTGTCGGGACTCTGTTGGGACTTTGTTGAAAGGCTGTCTGAACGATGTCGGCACATATTCGATCTTTTGATCAAAAATTGATTTTTGAGCCCCGAATCTCAGAATATTGTCCAGACTTTTGACAGATTTGATTCGGGATGCTGTCACCTCGAAAACGGCAGTAAAATTTGGGAATGTGTGACAGAGGCTTAAGAAAGAGTTCAACAATGTCATACTTATAAACATTTTCTTCAATACATTAAGTTCATTAAGTTTTTTTTTTCATTTTTCCAAATACTAAGTCTTACAAACTCTTACAAAAGAACAGTAAATTAAGGTCAATATACACATTGTGCAGTGTTGGGATGCTGTGGTATATTCATTAGTCTAGCAAATAATGATGAAAAAAACACAAAACCTGACGATGATAAGTTTCAGAGTTGCCAGCACCTGGGAAAAAAAAATTCCCCGACTTCACTGATTCTTCCCTGACTAAATCCAGTTTTTTTACTAAACAAACGAACCCAGTTTCAACTGCCTCCTCTTCCTCTTTTAGCAGTCCATACCCCCCATAACATTTATATTTGTTTACACAACAAGCATAAGTAATTTTAAAAACTGATAACAATTATTATTTATTATTATTATAATTTATATTTATATATATTTCTGACTAAAATAAGCATATGATGTATTTATACATACATTTTAGTAATTAAAAACACATGAAGACTACAACAGCCATAACCATCAAATTTGTATAAGCTATTTTTTTTACCTCCAGGAATATTTTCCCTGACTTTTCAGACTTTTTTTCAAAATTCCCTGACAAATCACTGACTTTGAAAAAAATATCAAATTTGCCTGACTTTTCAAGTCTGCTGGCAACCCTGAGTTTCAAGTTTATAGTTAGCACAATGAGACTAAACATAAAAACATCAGCGATTTTTTTTTCATATGCATCTTTTCTTTGAAACATCTGAGCTAATTTTAAATTTCTGTTGTTTATAGAATTTAATACACATCTAATAAAATAAATTATTGAAAATAAGTTTAATATATCTCTGAATACATTTCATGATAGAAATATGGAGACAAACAACTTGATGTAAAACTTAAGTTCCTCATATTTTAGATAGACTGTTGGTAGTGTGTCAAATTCTGCATTTTCATAAAGCTTGAGTTTATAAACAATTTACTTGGAGGATCCCTATTTTTGTAATAAAAAGCATACAGCAAACCAAATGTTCCTGGCGTCATTTATATACCAATGTAAACTTGCACAAAGGCGGACAATAAGAACACCATTTTAAGAGTTTAGTCTGAATTTGGTCACTCTCACCTTTTGTGTGGTTTTTAATTAAAAACAAGAGCTGTCTCAGGACAGTGCGCTTGACTATTCATACCACTTTGTAACAGTTATAGGCCTTGGTCAATAACCTTATATAACGACCATGAAGATACATGGGAAGTTTTAATTAAATATCTGTAGTAGATATCGAGATATGAAGTTGTTGCACACAAACTTTCACCTGAATTTCTAAGTACAAAAAGGAGCATAATTCTGCTAAATTGCAGGTCAGAGTTATGGGCCTTGGTCCGTGAACTCACATAATGACCCAGAAGACATGTAAGAAGTTTCAATAGAATATCTTCAGTAGTTACAGAGATATGTACTTGTTGAACGCAAACCTTAACCAGAGCTTTATGGCGACGCCGACGAATGGGTGAGTAGAATGGTTCAGACTGTTCAGTCGAGCTAACAATCAAGAATGTGCCACAACCTGCCAGTGCAAAAGAAACATTAACTCCACAGAAACAAAATTCTTGCCAAAGAGGCAGCTATAGTCGACTACACCAGATTCAAATGCATGTAAAAACGACACCCACTTGCTGGTCTACCTTTACGCGCAAAGTGTTTGCTGAATTGAATTGAGCTCCGTTTTGGGGAGGAGCAATTATCGTCAGGGTCTTTAATGCCTGCAAGTAATTTGCATACACAAATATTACAATTTGCTAATGTTCTGACATTGGTGATCCCCACAGTATGCAACAAGAGCAAATGAGAACATATCATATATATCATTCAGTCTTTTTAAACTACATGGTGTTCATCAAACATGCCAAATCGTGCATGATGCTGGCTGTGCATTAATTCTGTCAAACTCTGTTACCAGTATTTCAAAGTTTTAATTCATAAGGAATACATATCCACCTAAATCGTTTGTCCTGTAATAGTATAATCTAGCCCACTACATGTTTGAACAAAGTATCAAGGATTGTATTACAATATTCAAACAGTCAAACATTTCACATTAAGACAGTTTCAACACAAGAGGGCCATGATGGCCCGAAGCGCTCACCTGAGAACTGGTACAAATGAAGACCATACTGTTGTGACAGATTTGAAAATTAAGGTATATGAACAATACGCAAAGGTGGATAGGATCAATTTGATATAAAACATCAGTTAGTGCAATGGGCTAACTAAAGTACACGTTGGGTAGTGGATGCACTGTGTTTTTATTATAATGGTTCTCAAATCATATTTCTCATTATTCTTACATGACCCTTTTTCATTAAGCAGTGAAAATTCTGGAAAATGCAAAAACAGTAGATTTTTATGTCTTTTTCGCAGACAGTTTTGGAGAACTAGTTGCAATGCGATAATTGCGATAGCTGTGCTATAAGGTCAAGTTTTGCTTTTTCTTTGATTATTTTCTGTCCAATGATGATAAATGATGTTAATGCAGGCTCTGAAGACATCAATGTTGCAAGTACAAATAACTGCATGCAAGGTTTGCAACTGTTGGAAATCAAATTTTTATGGTCATATGCAAACTGTGTAAGTTTGGTCAACATTGAATAAAAAATGGTGTGTGCAAACCAATCATTGATAACTTGTTGATGTTTTTTTCCAAATACAAGGGGCAATAAACCCAATGTTTCTGGCCTGATCATGCTTATATTCGACTTCACCTGCAGTCTTACGTTCATAGACAAACTGTGCACGACTGGTGAAGATTGGATGAAAAATGAAGTCTCTATACTGAATAATGTCCATTTTTTTCACAAACAAAGGGCAATAAATCTGGTGTTTCTGGCCCGATTTTGCTTATATTCGACTTCACTTTTAATCTTATGGTCATAGACAAACTGTGCAAGATTGGTGAAGATTGGATGAAAAATGAAGTCTCTATCCTGAATAATGTCAATTGTTGCATATTTTTTTCACAAACAAAGGGCAATAACTCCAGTGTTTCTGGTCCGATCTTATTTATATTCGACTTTAACTGTAATCTCATGGTCATAGACAACTTGTGCAAGATTGGTGAAGATTGGATGAACAAGAGCCGTCAGAGGACAGCGGGTTCGACTACTCGAAGTATTTCAGTTGGTACATATTTTGGATAGTGGAAGGGGCATAAATTTGTTAAAATACAAAACTTTTAAGTGAAGCCTTGTATAGTTAATACATTTTTGGAACAAAAACTTTAACCACAAAATCTATGTAAAAAGTGTCCATAACTCTGTCAAAATACAAAACAGAGTTATGGGTAATGTTGCCCCTGATACTAGAGTTGATGACAACTCTTAGTTTCAAGTGAATAACTTATGTAGTTTCGAAGTTACAAAACTTTTGAATATAAACTTTAACCAGAAAATCTATGTGAAAAAGGGGCATAACTCTGTCAAAATACAAAACAGTTATGGGGAATGTTGCCCCTGATACTGAAGTTGATGACAAAGGTTAGTTCCAAGTTTCAAGTGAATAACTTATGTAGTTTTGAAGTTACAAAACTTTTGAACATAAACTTTAACCAGAAAATCTAAGTAAAAAAGGGACATAACTCTGTCAAAGCACAAAACAGAGTTATGGGTAATGTTGCCCTTGATACTAGAGTTGATGACAAAGGTACGTTCCAAGTTTCAGGTGAATAACTTACGTAGTTTTGAAGTTACAAAACTTTTGAATATAACTTTAACCAGAAAATCTAAGTGAAAAAGGGGCACAACTCTGTCAAAATACAAAAAGAGTTATGGGGAATGTTGCCCCTGATACTAGATTTGATGACAAAGGTATTTCCACATTTCAAGTGAATAACTTATGTAGTTTTGAAGTTACAAAACTTGTGAATATAAACTTTAACCAGAAAATCTAAATGAACAACGGGCATAACTCTGTCAAAATACAAATCAGTGTTATGAGGAATGTTGCCCCTGATACTGGAGTTGATGACAAAGGTACATTCCAAGTTTCAAGTGAATAACTTGTGCAATTTGAAGTTAGAAGACTTCTGAATAAAAACTTTAACCAATTCAGACACGGACGCCGGGGGTAGTAGGATAGCTAGCTCGAGCAAAAATTGAAGTATCTATCTTGAATAAAATGTTCATTTTTGTAATTTTTTTTAATAAACAAAGGGCAATAACTCTGGTGTTTGAAACACGATCTGGGGCAAGTTGCTCAAAACTTTAACGGTGAGTTAAGCTAACAGTCTTTAAATTTTGGATTTATTTACTTATGTTAATGAAACGTAACATTTGTAAACTGTGAGTTTATTCTGCATAACTTGTTATGCTGTAATACTTTAAAAATGTTTGATAAACAAGTTGCTGCTAATATTAATGTTATTTACATCTAAAGTTAACAGGCCCATTTTTCGCATCTGCTGAGATCTGATGGTCATTCACAAACTGTGGAAGTTTGGTTAAGATTGGATGGGAAATAGTCTATATATTGGAAAAAGGAATTTTTGCAATTTTTTGCATGAAGTGGGGGCAATAACTCTAGTGTTACTGGTGTGATCTGACTCAATAACAATCCCACCCGAGATGTTATGGTCATACACAAATTGTGCAAGTTTGGTTAAGATTGGATAAAAAGTGAAGACTCCAGCATAAATACGAAACCCAATTGTTGATGGCACACGGACAACAGACGATGAAGGAGCGGTCCCCTATACCAATATACTTTGTGCTCAGCTAAGCTAACAAGCAAATATGATTGAAAATACATGCGAGGAAAGAAGACCACTTTCAAAATATTTCTAAATGTATTTGATGTTTTTACCAATTACATTTGAAAAACATGCTCATTTGTATAGAATTATATCAAAGCATTGTTAAGTACAATGGTTTTTGTGCTTAACAATTCTTTGATATTAATTTACAAACATACATTACTGTATTATCATATATTTACCAGTTTACTATGCAAGCAACAGTCTGTTAGTTATAAATTTCAAATTTGCCTTTTCCCAGATTAATTATGAAAGAATAATGTTTGTAATTTATTTAGGATTTACTCTGCAATATACAGAAGTTAAAAAAAATATTTCACCCACAATCTACATGTGAGGCGTGTTGTGTGAAACTGTGGCTGAATGCATGTGAGAAAATTGTCGTCCCCCATTAGCCTGTGCAGTCCGTGAATTTATTTATAGAAGAGACTTCCTTGAAACAGTAAATACCATAAAAGTGGAAAGTGCCGTCCCGGATGACACTTTACGCACATCAGGCACGTAGCGCCGCATACTTGTTTACTCGTTCCAGTAAACATTGAAAATAAAATCTCAAAAAAAAATGATTACGTTTGAAAAATGGAATAAACATCAGTACCAAAGGGGGGGTTAGGGGTAAACGATATTCTCGTAAATCCAGACACTGGTGTTTTATTTTATTTTTCGCTGACCCGTGTTCGTTTAGTATAACAACAAAATTGCGCCTCTTATTTTGTGCAAACAGTTTTATCTTTTCTGTGCCTAATGTATTATTTCCCTTGTAGTGTACACAAATCAAGGATGACAGCTTCAAGATGAAAATCATCACAAGTAGGATATGACACATGATTAAGCCTTCCCCAAATGCATAACGAAACCATGTACCTAATTAACCCCTCAGAATATTGTTTATTTGAAGTCAAATGTAAAATGTATTGTAACCTTGATTATTTAGTTATAATGCTATTACACATTTAATTAAATACCCCAATATACTTCTCAAAAAGAGGAGAAAACCAAAACATCTTACATTCCTTAAATATGTATACTTGTTTTTCCGAATGGATCGGTCCAAAATAAAATTCAGTTTTGAAATGGTGATTTTTAATTATTTGCTGCCTAATTAATTACGCTAATGTTTTATTAGTTAAGTTTAATTTTGTTATAATTCGACAGCATATCAGTGGGTGTAACCCATCCCATTACGTACTGAATACTGCCAAATTTTAGGGCCTGCGAACTGAATACTGCGTTAAATTGGATACACATATTTTAACAGCAAACCCTTGATCAAAACCGTCTGAATATTAATGTGACAGTCCAAACTTGACAGAAAATATAAGGGTCTAAGTGACAGAAATTGCAATTCAGTGGGTTATAAAATGTCAACTTTCAGGAGATTCCAGGGGTTGGAGGCCCCCTGGACACCTAGAGCCCGGGCTTTGCTCTATACCCACTGGGTACCTAGTGGTCCCCTGGACCCCCGGCTTACTTTGTATTACTTTTATATTGCAAGTATATTTGGCCGCGCTACACCCCTGCACATGCATTCAGCCCCGGTTTCCCACGACAGACCTCGTGTTTTTTTTCTCATAAATATAAGATTTACTAACATGCAGTGATGCTTTATATACTAAAGATACACTTTTAAGCATCAGGAGTTGTTGAAGTATACACATGTATGCTAGAAACAGAAGTTATTAATGAATTTGATGTAATACACAGGCAACAGCACCTTGGCACGCAAGTTACCTTGTAGATCTGGAGTGCTTCCATAGGCCGTCTGGGCGACAGACATCGGACGGGCCATGTGAGCGGAGGACGGTCTCGATCGCAGCTTTTCTGTAACGTGAAAATGAAGGCAAAATTTTAACAGCATTCCTTCATTACTTTGGGACTGGTATTCATTAAGCCTCAAAGATTTCTTTTTTATTAAAAACCCACATTAGTTATCTGTTTTAGTGTACAAAATGTTGTTTTTTCAATGAGTTTTGCCATCGTACAAGCATCAATAATTTTCTAGGAAGTTTAATAAATACTAAGCCCAAGATTTTATATCATCAAAGCCGATATAGTACCATAGTTATTTAAATTAATAACGGATACGAGGAGCTCACACAGAATATAGTAAGGACCTACCACACAGACTGCGATGGAACTTAAAAAATGTACGATGAGGAAACACACATTATAAAGGATACAAGTTTCCTGTCAGATATTTCATTTCTAACTCAGATTAAAGCGTATTAATTGAGATATTTATGTATTCTTGAATCATGTTATATTATTCTTGACACAGAGGCATAGAGTATTTAAAGAGATGGATTATGGTATATTGGAAAACCGAAAAGCTATTTAAGGCAATTATATTATTACAGAAATATGCATAACAAATACAGGTTACAGATGAATAAGGTTTAATGCACTGAAATATTAAAAGAAGAAGTACTTATACGATCATTAAGAATAACTGATCAGTTTAAAGTCTTGTGATTTAATGAAACTACAAAAATAACTAAAACATCTATCTAGAAAGCAAGGTGCAAAGAATGGCAGCTAACTTGAGAAAAAATATCTGAGTCTAAACAAACTTTCATAGACGTATCATGTTTTACTGTTTAAAATGCCAATTCTACATTGAAATCAAGCAATGACAATGAAAAATGCCTTAATCTTGACAAATTTCTAATAAATTAATGTTTACAATCTTACAGCCCCTTGCATTATCACACATCTTCAAAATGTTAATGGAGCATTTTCACATTTAGTAGGATTAACTATTGTAATAAAATATCTGCAGATTTTCATTGATGCCTGCTGGTTTATAATTGTCTGGATCACGGACACATCCCAGACAAGCTGGCAAGATGTTCGCAAAGAAATAAAACCTGATCTGGACAAAATATTTGGAGGGTACTGCAGCCAATAGTACACACTATCTGATGTAAAAACACTTTGACAACATCATAATAAAGCATTTGAAAAAGATTAACATTGTTTGAACTGTAAGTACTAATTAAGTAGCATGTTAAAAAGAGAGTATCTAAGGTATTACAAGAAAAGTAGAAGGTTCATATACAAAAACTCTATACAGCTTATCATCATACATGTGTTCATGTATGTATATTTTAGCTACAAAGAAAACAAGTTTTGATGAAAAATATATCCTACGTGAGTTATTTAATGTGGCCAAAATTATATTAGATAATTACAAATCAGATACAGTAAGCCGAGTTGAAAGTCTCAGTCAAGGTGAAACTATGTTGTTTTATCACTTTAGAATGCTTGGGTAATACTGGGGTAAGTAGTTGATATGAAAATTGTAATTCATGGGATGAGCATGAAACTGTTGTATCTGCTTAACATTTCTGTATCAGTTACAATAGTTTTACGCTCAACCGTCGTAATAAAATTTTAATTGTTACTGCCCTCTGTTACTGTCTGTATATACAGATTTTAGAAGTATGCACATAAAAAAGCTCATTTGAAAGCATAAGTGCCTATAAGCATATAGAACAAAGGGCCACGAAAGCAGCCTAAAAGCTGGGTGGGTGTCTGGATTTCTCCTGGGGAATCTGCCTGCTAGATAAAGCCCGTAACGTCTGGGTACATTTCAAGTCTACAAAACTAGTGTCAACATTTCCAACCATCTAACTCATGAAGGAAAGTCGTCCCTTGCACTGTCACTTGTTCGACTGTAAATTGAAAATTTGTTCAAAAAAAATAATTCAAGTTTCAAAAAGTTTCTCTTTGTCGATAGTGATTGTATTCTATTTTTTCTCTTCGTTTCTGTGAGAAAACACACTAACAATTACACTAGACTACCTACCCTGCATTCAATTTTTATAAATATTGTTAGTGACAATATTACTGTACATCAGACAGACATTCCCCATAATTATCCAAACATATCATTTAAACATATTTTTCTAATATTTTTTCCATGTTAGTCAAGATAAGCTCAGTACAATGTTTCAATAATTTGCTTACATAACATGGCACGCATTCAGCAAACATCAGTTACACAATACTTGACCATTAAACATTTTGTACTATAATGACGAACTCTGAACGAAAAATTCCCTTATTAACAAACTAAGAAATGTGGTAATTCTAAAGAAAAAACATGCTACTTGCACGATACTTTTGTGTTATTAAGAGAAGGTTATACCTGGACTGGCCATTCTTCCCTCCCATGTTGCAGATATGATTTCTAAGAAATCCATAAAGTCCTTTCAGTAATTTTAATAATTTATTTTGGACAAATACAAGACTAAAACGCAAAATATGTTCATATGAACAGTTTCAGTTATTCCATGTATTCAAATTTTTACTTAAAAGTCAACTGTTTTAAATTTTACGCTTTAAACGCATTGACACAAATTGTGAAGTATTGAAATGCATGCTTGATTTCTTCTTAACTTATCATTAACAATAATTCCTTTACCATCCACCATAACTTGCAGAAGATTAATCAATCTTTTAAACGCATTGACACAAATTGTGAAGTATTGAAATGCATGCTTGATTTCTTCTTAACTTATCATTAACAATAATTCCTTTACCATCCACCATAACTTGCAGAAGATTAATCAATCTTTTAAACGCATTGACACAAATTGTGAAGTATTGAAATGCATGCTTGATTTCTTCTTAACTTATCATTACCAATAATTCCTTTACCATCCACCATAACTTGCAGAAGATTAATCAATCTTTTAAACGCATTGACACAAATTGTGAAGTATTGAAATGCATGCTTGATTTCTTCTTAACTTATCATTAACAATAATTCCTTTACCATCCACCATAACTTGCAGAAGATTAATCAATCTTTTAAACGCATTGACACAAATTGTGAAGTATTGAAATGCATGCTTGATTTCTTCTTAACTTATCATTACCAATAATTCCTTTACCATCCACCATAACTTGCAGCAGATTAATCAATCTTTTAAACGCATTGACACCAAATTGTGAAGTATTGAAATGCATGCTTGATTTCTTCTTAACTTATCATTAACAATAATTCCTTTACCATCCACCATAACTTGCAGAAGATTAATCGAGACAAACTTGACTTACATTTACCAATCTGTTGAAATATTTTAGTTTTGTAAATAAACACACAGTGGAATATTCCACCATGTGTCTCTGACATTTTAATCCCACAGGTAATAGCCAAACTAAATCTGACTCAAATTTTGCCCCAGAATGGGGGTAAAAATCTAACATGCAGTAGATATATGAAATACAACATGATGGTAAAATATCATATCGCTGATAATCAAAAATCAGAATGATCTGCCATGGTGTTCTTACATTTCAATCCAACTAAACATTGAAAATACATATAATCAGACTTTAAGTACATTAATGCTCATTTGAGATCATAAGCCTATGAACATATACACACAGAAACAAGACCGCAAACAGCAATAACACCTTGGCTCGTATTTATTAAGACTCTTAGTAAAAAAACTATGAAAAAATTCTGAAATTTTATAATCGGATTTTCTGACAGAGAAACACACTGTTGGAAGATTTCAACAAAGAAGTTGCAAAATAATCCAGAGTGTAGTTAATTTAGTATTTCAGATGCATGTGTTCCAAAATATAGTGTTTCATATACAAATTTCAACTCGACTTATGTTCAATAAGAATAACATAAGCATCTTTATACATTTGAGCCCAGACTTACCTGTCTTGGGTCCAGTGCTAGTTGCTGACCGTGGCCGCAGCGTGGACAGTTTCTGCGTGTAGACCTGCACTGCGGTGGCGTAGGAGGCGGCAGAGGTCGTGCCATATGAGGCGGAGCGAGATGCCTGCGTGAAAAATACGCATCTGACAGCCAGAAATAAATCACCATGGCAAATTCACCAAATATTTATATGTTAGTTTTATAGCATACAACAATAATTTACAGCACCTATCATTATAGACTCACTATTTTAAAAAAAAACATTAATGATTTTCTCACCTTAAATCCGTGTTTTCAGGTACATATGAAAACTTCTTAAAGAGGAAAAAAATATGGGGAAAATGGCAGCTTTTGGACTAGTAGCCCAATTTCAACACAAAACATTAAAAAATTTAGGGGCAAAAATATCACTTATTAATGGGTTTAAGATTTATTATTATGAGAAAAAAGCTTTTTTGGCTGGGAGAAATAGTCCAATTTGGGCACATAACATAAATAGGTCAGTAACCTGGTGAAGGCTGCTCTGGCTGCCTGTGTGACTCAAGGTCCCTGTTTGCGGAGGTCGTAGGTCAGAGCTGGAGGTCGGAACACTGTGAATAGCTGCGAACAGAAAATAAGAACACTTTTACTAAAGATGACATTGTTTTTAATATTGTGGAGATTCTTATCAAACAGAGTACCTGAATTATTCATTTTATTTCCAGTGCCAATAAAAAAAGAGCACCGACTAAGGGCGCTGGACGCTCGACTTTCTGGTAGTTGATAGTAGTCTGGCACTTTGTTAATAGACTGTGTTCATCACTGTAATGAAGTGTCTTAAATTTCAAGTAAATACCTCTCATAGATATTGAGAAATTTAACCTAAAGCTAAAATTCAAAGTTGAAACGAGGCTCGCCACAGGATGTGACATATGCCCCCGAAGCATATGCTCCTCAGAAGAAGGCAAACCAATGTCAGAGTACAATATTATGCCCTGAACAAATATCTTGAGATTTCAGCAGCACAACTGTTTGTTGTTGTGAAACACTGACCCATAATGATCTTCATTCCCACCAAATTATTACATTCCTTACATGTTGGCAAAAATGTTGCTTCCTACAAAAAGTTCATTCTAATATTTGACCTTTTAAGTGTAACCTTGGACCCAAAACCTTGACCGAAGAGCATGTAAGTAGTATGCGACACATCATCTGGTCATGGGAAAAAATAATCTGAAGTAATATTATCAAGGCTTTTGGAAGATACAGAGCAGAAAGAAAATTCCTTGAGATCTGACCTTGAATTGTGACCTTGAGCTTTGACCGAGGACCATGGGGTTGTACACGACACATCGCCTGGTCATGGGAAATAATACTCTGAAGTAATATTAAACTCCTTCCAGACGTTTAGAAGTTATAGTGGATAAACAGAAAACTTTGACCTTTGACCTTGAATTGTGACCTTGACCTTTGACAGACGAGCATGGGAGTTGTACGCGACACATTGTCTGGTCGTAGAGAATTATAATCTGAAGTAACATTTAAATCCCTCCAGACATTTAGAAGTTATGAAGTGGAAACAAAAATTCATGACCTTTGACTTTGAATTGTGACCTTTGACCGACGATCATGGGAGTTGTACAAGACACATTGTCTAGTCATGGGGAATAATAATCTGAAGTTATATTAAAATCTTTCAAGGCATTAAGAAGTAACTGAGCAGAAACAAACATTAATGAGCTTTGACCTTAAATTGTGACCTTGACCTTTGACCGACTAGCATGGGAGTTGTAGGCGACACATCGTCTGGTCATGGGCAATAATAATCTGAAGTTATATTAAAATCCATCGAGGCATTTAGAAGTTTTGGAGCGGAAACGAAAATTCATGACCTTTGACCTTAAATTGTGACCTTGACCTTTGACTGACGAGAATGGGGGTTGTATATGACACATCGTCTGGTCATGTGGAACAATAATCTGAAGTTATATTAAAATCCATCCAGGCGTTTAGAAGTTATGGAACGGAAAAGAAAATTCATTACCTTTGACCTTTAATTGTGACCTTGACCTTTGACCGACGAGCATGGGAGTTGTACGCGACACATCGTCTAGTCATGGGAATAATAATCTGAAGTTATATTATATCCATCCAGGCATTAAAGTTACAGAGCGGAAACGAAGTCTTGACTGATGGACCCACCCAACGCACACACGCACCCACCCACAGACGGACAGTGCGACTACTATATGCCCTCCTTCGGGGGCATAAAAAGGGTAATAACTCCACCAAAATCCTTGATATAGTTACCTCATCGTGTCTACAGATTATGTTTATAACTGTGATCAAGTATTTTGAGTTTCAAGTCAATACCTCTTATAATTATTGTGAAATCTGACCTAAAGCAAAATTCTAAGTTTAAAAAAGGGCAATTACTCAAACGAAATCCTTCATAGAGTAACCTCCTCTTGCCTACAGAATAAATTCATCACTCTGATTAAGTACTTTTAGTTTTAAGTCAATACCTCATACAGCTATTGAGCAATTTGACCTAAAGCGAAAATTGTGTTGAAAAACAGGGTAATAACTCCAGCAAAATCCTTGAAAGAGTATACCTCCTCATGTCTGCAGAATGCGGTCAGCACCATAAACAAGTATCTTGAGTTTCAATTTAATGTCTTTAACTAATGCAGACGCTGACGCAGACAACAGAGCAACAACAATAATGCTACTTTTTTTCTTGGAAAAGTCGAGCTAAACATCAGCCGTGTCGAAAAACTCTAAGTAGGCATGATTGTAAGACTGTATGCAATTAGTTAGGTATAGTTAAAATCTCATTAGTTCTATACACTGCAGATCCGTTATATCGTGATGTATATACTAGCCTGTGTAAAATATTCTATTTGTATTACTAAATATAATATTATTCCTTGTAATTAATTTCAAATTTCGTATAATAAATTCCAAAATCCGAAACGCCTATCCTAAGTTTACTGTTCACATGATGTAAACACGAATATCATTTACAATTAAACTGCACATGTATTTTGTGTAAATCCTTTGTTCTGCTAGGAAAGTGCGTGAAAATTATGCTGACATGTACAACGTCATGTGGGAAACCGTGGGTGTATTGATTGTCGTATATAAACTTTGTAGCGCAGAAAACATTGAGATCTTTACTTTTGTATAAAATTTTAGTAGCACATAACAACATAATTGGTTATCTTTATCGTGAACGATGTGCTGTTAGCATTTCCTTTTAAACAAAAAAGAAACAGAAAAATGATACGCCGTATCGATAACGTTATTGTCGTTCAGATAGGGCAGTATTGATCTATGATGTACGTTTACTGTATAAACCCTCCACGTGGACGGTGTGTAATTTGGGTGCTAATTAAAGTGACAGCAGTAAAAGGACGTTGTCATGGGTGGCACACACGCTGTAAGTTGAAGACGTCAAACTGTTACACTTTGATGTTGAGCGGGTCGAATTATTGTTTGTCTCACTACAAGAGCGTGAATGAAAGAGCAGCGATGTAGGTGCAAAAATTGGGACCAAACTGGATTTATTTATGAAAATATTGAAGTACATGAAAAAAATCGGGATCCACGGCCGATTCGTGATATATTGGATATCGCTAAATAACGGATTGTGATATAACGGTTCTGCAGTGTATCTTAATTTTGGTTTAAATCACGCTTTGTAATAAATTTCATTATAGTCGTTACAGACAGCAGGCACAAATGTCATAATGCAACACTGTGAGATACAGTGAATGTTCGAGTGAGTAAGGCGAGCTCTATACAAAATAAGACTGGTTTACTATTGTTATTTTATGTGATATTTATTACACAATTTACAATTAAACTATCACAGTCCCTAAAAAAGAACACTTAAGCAATCTGTTACATGCTTTTACAGACAAAACAAAAATCTTTATTAGTAGCAAGCATGCAACTGCAATTTAATGGAAGTATTGAAGGTCAAGGCAATGACAGAGGTAAAGGACAGAGGTCAAGGCCAAGGTTCAAGGAAAGGTCATACCTTTAGGGACATCCTCCCAGCCTGTGACAGTTTTGGGAGGGACCGGCGTTTGCGATTTATCCGATAAATTGGAATATTCCTTCCTCTTGCTGAGGCTTGCTTGGGATTCCGTCCTCATGGCGGAGGATGTGGCCCCTATGTGCTGCATGGAGTTGCCTAGAAATGCCGCGTTCAGATGCAAGTATTTGACTTTAACCAAAGACATGCATTGTGGGTTTACCAACCATTTAATTGACAATATAAACTGAAAAAATTATCATAGAAATGCCGCGTTCAGATGCATTCGGTGAGAACATTTCACTTTTACTGAAGACCTACATTGTGGCTTCACCGTAATTTACAATTAGCACAACACAAATGTTATCAATGTTTTTCTGCTATCAACATCATAAATATTTTAGTTTGTTACAGGATGAGTGTGAAATGTTATCGGAAGTAACATTTAGTGAGAAAGCTGACAGAAAAACTACCTAAAATGAACAGAAACATACAAGTTAGTCGTACATGCAAGGCATTGATATTAGTTTGATAGAAATACAGTTAAATTTCAAGGTACTAATGCCTTCACATCTTTATCCGATCAAGTTTTATTCAACTATTTGATTTGTTCTGCTTGTTATTTCAATGTTATATTGGTTTCTTTACTGCTGTAAATAAGTGTTTTGAAAGTGTTGATTTTTTAATTTGCTTGCTACCATTCAATAATAGAACATAAGTATACACTTCACAGAAACATCTTAATAGAGTAATTAGTAACCCTAGATAACTCAAACAAAAGATACATGCCTAATTATTTTGGATATGTGATATTTTAACTGTACTTCCAAATATGAGATGAGCTAATGAAATAATAGTAGAAGTTGTTTAGAGTGAAAGGTCCTCTGTGTCAAAACAAGTCTATAATGGATGGAAAATGTATGCTACAGTGCACAAGGCAAAAAAAACAGCATCTCACCAAGTTTCGTTGTACCTGTGGTCGGAATGTGACTGTTAACCTCGGCAGGTGATTTTCCACCAAGAAAGATGCTTGCAGACTTGTTGATCTTTGTGTACGTAGTTAGCACTTCTTCGAGTTCTCCTTCACTGCAGAAGAAACATTCCGATTTTTCAGTATTTAAACACCAACAATATTTGCCAATTTTTCCACTGCAAAAAACAACAGAAAAAAACAGTTCCCCAATTATCATGATTTATCCAGTTGATTTTTTTAATAAACAAAGAAAACTATTTGATACTGTATATTCTGCAATAAACCACAGACAAATTGTCCTGAAATTGATACCATTTATTCCGATTAACCTGATGAAATACTGAATGTATATTACTGAACGAGATCACTGCAACAGTCGTCCCGCATGTGAATGTATGGCACTGGAGGTGAGCACATTATAGATTTCTCATTGTAATTGACGATATGGGATTTATAATCACGCCTACTTAGGTAAAACCCCGACAAACACCATTAAAACTTTACAAATTTTTTACAAGACAATCTCTATCAAACAATTCAATCCTAGCTTTGTGCATACTGTCAATCAAATCTGGTCGTAAGGTGAATTGCCTTCATTGTTTGATTCCCATACATCAGCTTGTACCTCACCTGGCAGTGTGAACAAATCTGTCGAACTTGGTGTCGTCGAGGTACTCCGCGCTCTCTGCTCGTCTCACGTGGGAGTGCTTCTTCTCCTGCTGTTGACGGGAATGTAATTGCTCCGTCTCCTGGAACACAGATAGGAAATCCATGATGAAAGTAAATTCCACTACTTCACTAATATTATGTGATTTAAACGCACTTTTATGTAATGAATAATTAAAATCTTGTTTGCAGTTTAAAAAAATAAGTTTAAATAATTTGTATCTAATCTGAGATATTCTGTAGTTTGTCAACAAAAATCTCAAACACACTACGACAACATCTAGGGGGATCTCTTTATTTATGTCTTCACAGGATCTTGATTTGTATAGGTTTGAAAAAAAAAAAATCAAACTAATGCCTGCCAATGGTAGAAAAAAAATCTTATATAAATTGATGAACCATAATGTAATGTACCTAGCAATATTTACCCACAAGGGTAGCGGCGGGCTTACCAAGGGGAATTTTGCTAATTTTATTTTTTTGGGGGGTCTAGTTCCCCACCGTTGACTATGCATTTGTGTCTAAATCCCCTCATTGGGAGATGCTATTGGTGTATCAAATGGCCCAGTACCAATATTACCGGGATCTAAAATCCGACCAGTCTATTTCCCCTGTACCTGGAATCATTCAGCGTGTCAAATTCCCACCTGTTGGGAATCACTTTTAGTCTAAAGTCCCATATATGCCAGATGCTCCCTCACCCCCCCTGGGGGGGGGGGAAATATTGATAGGTGGGATGATTTTGCAGAACATTATTGTATTTTATTTTTACCAATCATTTATCCAATACACATTATTATTACAGAACTTGTAAAAACATTGAATACCCGTTAATATTATAACATTTTATTGCTAAAATAACAGTCTATATTTCAAATGTGTGCTTAGGCCAAAAAAATTAATTGTGTATTTCGGGCAACGGTCTCCAAAAAGTTAGGAAGGGTCAGCATTGAGGTTGTTGTTTTTTTAACTGTTTTTCCCAAATAACATTGAAAATTATCTAAAATCTGACAAATATGGATTTCTCGGAAAATAATCAGCTCTAAAAACAGACAATGTAAGAATTTCTTTTGTTTGACACATCATCACTTAAAATATAACAAATGTATGTCTTTCCTGAAACATATTATGCTGTTATCGAAACAATTACGTACCATACTTTATGCAGGAAAAAACTGTACTACCAATAGAGATAGAAAATAAAACTAAGAGTCACAATACCACATGAGTAAAAATATTCCTTCACTTTTGTAACACTTAAGATTAAAAGAAACAAGAGCTGTTTGTAAAACAGTTATGCCCCCTTTAGGTTAAAATAGCTAAAGAGGCTTAGATAATCAAGGGCCCTTACCCTGCAGTTAGTGGGACGATTTGGTTGATTATTAAACTTAATCGAGACAATACGCCCACAAAGATTTTCACCAAGTTTGGTGATACGAACTGTTGGATTTAGAGAACAGAAACAGCTAAGGCCAATTTTAGATAATTCAAGGGCCATAACTCCACAATTCCTGGGAAGATCTGGCTGATTATTAAACTTGGCCAAGATATTATGCCCACAAACATGTTTATGAAGTTTGGTGAAGATTGGATGAACATTTTTCGACTTAAGAGAGCAGAAACTGCTGAAAAGGCCAATTTAAGATAATCCAATGGCAATAACTCCACAATTGCTTGGCTGAATTGACTGGTTATCAAACTTGGCCGAGATATTATTATAACAAACATTTTAATGAAGTTTCGTGAAGATTGGATCAAAACTGTTGGACTTAAAGAGCGGAAACACCTAAAAAGGCCAATTTTAGATAATTCAAGGCAACTCCACAACTCCCAGGGCAATTTGGCTGACTATCGAACTTGAAATAGATATTATGCCCACTAACATTTTGTTTAAGACAGACAAGTTTATTGGCGAATACAAATCAGTAAATAGCCATTTAAGTTTGGTGAAGATCAGATGAAAACCGACCGACCAACATTAGCAAACCAATATGCCCCGCCATCTTCAATGGGGGGCATAAAAAGGCATCAACTAAATGACATAAAAAGGCATCAACTAAATGACACAAAAACCTTCTAAATGAACCGACAGCCACTGTCTGTACACGCACTATGTAACGTAAGCATGTGAGTTCAAACCAACCAGACTGCAGACAATACCTTACCCCGTGCCACCTCTACCCCTTGTAAGCCCCAAATGGAAACAAGGTGCCATGTGCCAACTCATACAAAAGTTGTAAAATAATATTTAAATTGTGCAAATTTACTGCTAAACAATAATTAAAATTAAAAAAATTATCATTACTTTGACTCACATTGATTTTTTTTGCACAAAATTTGTAAATTATAATTAAATTTTACAAATCTACCACTACTTTGACTTACATTGCAACTTCGATATGCTAACAAGACATGTGTAAAATGATAATCAAAATTGCTCAAATTTACTCGAGTTCAAGCAAGACATTTGGAGTTGTATGAGGGCTATTTTCCATGTAAAACATTATGGTTTAATGCTACTTGAAAAATGTCTGCTACAATACTAGTAAAAATTTGGAAGTAAGAAATATATTGTACATATATGCTGATATCCCAAACTGTTCAGAGGACATTTGCTCGACACTCATTAGGTTTCTACTTTAGGCAAATTGTAAAAATCAAGTGCTCCAAGTAAGTTTTACTGTATATTTACTCTTATGGATAACCAGTAGTAATGTAACAATTTAACTAAACACGAAAATGCTTATGATGAAATTTGAATTTATTCTCCCAATGTTTTGTGACTACTTTTAATGAGTACAATGTCGAACAAACAGATAATGAAAACAATGCACGAAAACAATTTTGCAGACACAATATATCTGAACTTACAGCCTGATGCTTCATCCGAATAAAATCCTAAAATAATTATTCATGTTCACAAACCTTAAAGTCAAACAATACCAAAATCTTGTATTTGTAGAACCTAGACAAATTCTGAGCCTAAACAAAAATAAACATACCGTCTAAAGAAATGAAAAATTAAACCCAATCATTTACATTGATTTTTACCTTACCCCCCCAAAAAACATAGATGGAACGAAAACAAATACATAACATAGATGGAAAAAGTATCAAAATTGTGTAGTAAAATAAGTAGGCTCCGGCTTCATCTAAGGTTCTTCTCATACACATCATTATTGTACACCACAAGAATGTCCAAACAGTTTGCTACAAAAAACTATTTATTTGCTGAAATAATGGATTCCAAGCCTCGCACCTTCAATAATAACACTGGTGAGAATGTTTATAATTCAGAAAAATTCACTTTAATTTTAGTGAAATTTACATGAAAAGTGCATCATAGACACAAATATAATTTTAGTTAAGACATGTAAAATTTTCATGAATACCAATTTTTTTCACAACAAAATATTGTTAAAAATGTAACTTTTATGAGAAAACCTAAATTTTGAAAACATACAGTTAAAGAACATTGTTGAATTTGTGTAAGCCTGCAAGTGGTTGGTTGGTTGCAAAATTTCGTTGGTGCTACATTTATAATTAAGTCAAAAGTACTTTCTATATCAGCCAATACACTTGTATGCAAAGGATGTGCTACATTTGAGAGTAGTGAGGCTTGGAACCAGTAAGCTGAATGCGAACTGCAACTGGTTACCAGCTGATCCAATATTCCAGCCATACAATGCTGAAACAGGCAAAATGGGCTAGCAGTTGATGCTTAATACAAGCACATTCACAGAATTCATGTTCATGTCTCATATATCAGGGCTCACACTGCCAATCTCCGAAATTGGCTAATGGCTACAGATAGAAGTATGTGGCTTAAGAAAATTTGTTTGGCTACATTTGCATTATAAAAACATGTAAATTAGTTATAATTTGCCTGTTTTAACTCAAATAAGGTTAATTTGACTCAAACAAATTTTCAGCCAGCGAGAGCCCTGCATATAACCGACTCACAACTGTCATTGATATGGCTTTTTTACCTTAAGCGTAAGGAGTTCCAACTAACTGACAAATGGCCGCAAATCAAATTAACCATTATGTAAAAGACTGGTTATATAAAAAAAGCTATGTGCGCATTACCGACAGCAAAAAATGCAAAACACGAACATAGCCAATTGAAAACCATAATAAACAAGAGGCAAAAGAGTGCCTATATTGCTCCACTGGCTTATTAAGTGGTGAGTGTCAGATGGGAAAGGATACTGATGAACCATATAATAAAAAAGGCCCTGCCCAATGGTGGCATTGGTTTTAACAAATCAAAATAATTTACGATCTTTTATTAGAAAACCACCCAAGGAACATTTCTTCGAAATTATTTCAAAATCCAACCACTGGTTTCTGACAAGAAGATTTTCCAAGTTTTCAATATAGCCATATTAGGAAAATTGGCACCACCCGCTGGCTGCCATGTTTTTCAACAGAGTGGAACCATTTGAGCAACTTTGGCAGAGGACCATTTTTATTCTTATTTGAAAATCTACCAAGGAGAAGATGTCTGTGAAAGTTTTTTCTATTGCTAGCTCTGGTGGCAAAATTGTGCAGCGGACTGGAACCATTTGAACAACTTTGGCAGAGGACCACCCAAGGAAGATTTCTGTGAAGTTTCATCAAAGTCGGTGAAAAAGTGTTGTTTAAGGAAAAAGTGAAACGGCCGCATGCACAACGGATGAAGCACCATGGCATAAGCTCACTGGCATTTTGCCAGTAGAGCTAAAAAGTTGCACAACAATGCTCACTTCAACAACATTGGAAGGGGCATACATAAAGCCTGGATACTAGCATACAACTAAAGCCATGATTAGTAAAACACCCTTACAAATCATCGTCTTGGAATACATACATTTATTCCTAAATGATATCTCTGCACAGAAAGAAAAACAGCTTCATTGAGCAAGGCACGTGGTCAACTTAATTACAATACTTTGCTTGTTTGTTCTTTACAAAATTCTTAACATAAAAAACATAGCAAAATTGTATAATTTTCATTCCGAAACTATAGACCCCCCCTCTTTAGTATCTGTGACACAGACAAGAAATGAATTCTGCAAACAAAATATTCCAAGTAACAGACATGATAATCGAGTGGACTAAACAGTTCAATTTAACATATGTGTACACAATAACAACAAAGTGATGCTAATTCTTATCATATAAACAGTCAAAATATGCATCTTGCAGTATAAGAAATAAATTAAAATTATACAGAACTACTAATATATCATGAAAAGACTGGCAACTCATTACCTCTTTGCCTCGACCAATAAGCTGAAAATTGGTAGTGTAGGAAATACAGAGAAAGGTAGAGTAGGCTTTATGTTAATACATTATTGAGCTAACACTATTTGCATACTGTAAAACCATTAATAATTGTGGGGCACTAATTTTCGTGGATTTCGAGGATGAAACGAACCACGAATTTAAGTTTCCAAGGAATAATTATTCCTCTAGCTTTTTTTTTCGGCCGAATTTCCGCTCTAAGATGTAGTTTTCTAGTATGTATACCTACATGAAGTCAATGTAAATATAATGTTTAAAGAAGATAAATGAAGTAAAAGAGTTTGTTTATGATAAATACATTACCTTAAACATGATGTGCAATTTTGTCACAAATGAATCAGTTCAATATCCAGTTTATTTTGTGTGTGACAAATAGCCCCTAACTTATTAACACTTGTAATATCCGATTTATCTGCCTATGCAGTAACGCTGTATATACATTGCTATCTTCTTGCAGATAGACTAGTAAAGATCTATGTGCATAGTAAACACTCTCCATGCAGAAAGCGTGGACCACGTTTTACGACTTCGGTTTTTGACAGAAGACGGTCGGCTGAAGATCAAAGTTGACAAGTGCAGCATAACATAAAAGTGAAGATTCTGTGCTGCACTGCTTACGAAATTAACTAATATTCCCACCTCCGTTAATTGGCACTTAGTAAAGCTTAATTGACTACAGTTTGCTCATAATTGCTATTGATTGCAACTAATTGGTAACTGGCTCGTTAAGGGTCAAACATGTTAACCTGTTTATTTAGGCCCATTGTTTAATTGACACATTTGTAGTCGGACCCTACCCCTCCCACAGTGCCGTGCCGTGTTTATTTCATAACAAGGGTCTATGGTTTAATTGACAGGTCGATAATAGGGCCCACTTACCGCGGGGACGCTCCATTTATGACCGTAAGGTGTTACAAACAGCAATACAATAGACGCATTTCTTGATGGGCTTTTTTATTAATACAATTAATAATCCACGAATTTAAGTGCCCACGAAATTGTCATTTAAAAAAAACAACACGAAATTTCATGCCGACGAATATAAATGGTTTTGCAGTACATGTAAATACCTGCATACATAGGAAATTAAACTGATTTCATTTCTTTTTTACAAAAATGCTTATTGTTGGCAGACTTATTGGTTTTAAGTGTAAATCCAAACATAACGAAAACATAACACACATATCAAGGTAATTAATTTCTGTATGGCAAAAACTATAGTAGAGAAGTATCTAGCAAAGTAAGAAAAGACTTCGCAATTCTAAAGGTAATATTGAGGCATATAAATGTACCATAAAAGTCTATAAATATGGGGTACAACTAAATTTTGTGTGTAAAAATGAATTATTTAAAGAACACGGAAAGTTGTCGAGATGACTGTATACAGCAACTCTCCTTAGCTTAAGTTTATGCTGGAGAACAGTTGTAGAATGACATACATACATAAGTGAGTTATAAGGAACTTAGCTTAACCTGGAGTCCAGAATTATGCTGGAGAACAGTTGTAGAATGACATACATACATAAGTGAGTTATAAGGAACTTAGCTTAACCTGGAGTCCAGAATTATGCCGGAGAACAGTTGTAGAATGACATACATACATAAGTGACTAATAACGAACTTAGCTTAACCTGGAGTCCAGAATTATGCCGGAGAACAGTTGTAGAATGACATACATACATAAGTGAGTTATAAGGAACTTAGCTTAACCTGGAGTCCAGAATTATGCCGGAGAACAGTTGTAGAATGACATACATACATAAGTGACTAATAACGAACTTAGCTTAACCTGGAGTCCAGAATTATGCCGGAGAACAGTTGTAGAATGACATACATACATAAGTGACTAATAAGGAACTTAGCTTAACCTGGAGTCCAGAATTATGCTGGAGAACAGTTGTAGAATAACATACATACATAAACCTGGAGTCCAGAATTATGCCGGAGAACAGTTATAGAATGACATCCATACATAAACCTGGAGTCCAGAATTATGCCGGAGAACAGTTGTAGAATGACATACATACATAAGTGACTAATAAGGAACTTAGCTTAACCTGGAGTCCAGAATTATGCTGGAGAACAGTTGTAGAATAACATACATACATAAACCTGGAGTCCAGAATTATGCCCGAGAACAGTTGTAGAATGACATACATACATAAACCTGGAGTCCAGAATTATGCCGGAGAACAGTTGTAGAATGACATACATACATAAGTGAGTAATAAGGAACTTAGCTTAACCTGGAGTCCAGAATTATGCTGGAGAACAGTTGTAGAATGACATACATACATAAGTGACTAATAAGGAACTTAGCTTAACCTGGAGTCCAGAATTATGCTGGAGAACAGTTGTAGAATGACATACATACATAAGTGAGTAATAAGGAACTTAGCTTAACCTGGAGTCCAGAATTTTAACAGCCTAGTTGACTTTTTTATTGCATACCTTGTTATAAATGTGAACGAAGTCGCCAAGCTGCTTAGCTAGTATCCTCCGCCGATCGTTCAGCGGCAGTTTCCGACTTGGTACAACAACTTTAAAAGGTTGCTGCAAGTTGACAGCTGCTCGCTTCAAAAACCTTAGCACTAAGTCCTGTAAGAAACAAAAATATGGAAAAGTAGCATGCAGAGACTCAGTCCGCACAGGCTAATCCGGGACAGCACTTTCCGCCTATGGTGGATTCATGTTAAGAAGAGACTTCCTTAAAAAGGAAAATGCCATAAAAGCAGAAAATGTTGTCCCCGATCAGCCTGTCTGGATTGCACAGGCTGATCTGAGACGACACTTTACGCGCATGTGCATTAAGCCGGGGTTTCCCACAACAAGCCTAATGACTGTATAAATTTCAGACAAATGTCGCGGCAAATGTAGGTACTGAAGCCAGTTTCGTGTTTTACAGTGGCACCAGGCTTTAAGATTATGCTAACAATTTTGATAATGTTGAAACATAAATCCATAATACAATTATGATATTTGTCCTGATCATTTCAACAGTCATAACATAATAGCCTACAATGGCATACCTAACTCATCATGGCTTAGACTAAGTATGAAAATGCCTGTATACAAGAAACCTTAGTCTGTCTTCAGTTAGTAATCCCTAAAAGGGACCTGTTCACAGATTGGCAATTGACAATTTTCAAAATTTTCGTTATAGATTCCAAAAAGAAATTAAACATTATATACAAACAAGCGAACAAACACTCATGACTGAGAAATATATTGGAAATATCCTTCGTTTATGGATAATCATAAATCGAAACGGATAAAATAAAAAAGCGTATGTAATGCTTTTCATCTGTATTTTGGAAACACGTGTATCACTTACATAGCGTTAAAAATACACAACCAAATGTATAAGTCTGAATGGCCGATTTAATATTTTTCAAAAATACGAAAAATCGGTGAACAAGTCCCTTTAACACTCACTAAACACTAGTCACTCACCATTTGTTCATTAAGTCCATCTACATCATCCTGTGTCAGGGAATTACTGTCTGCCATAAGACGCTGTTGAACACGTACCAGGTACATAGCGAATGCTGTGCGAGCCTGTACTTTACTGGAAATGGTATGAAAACAAATCTATTTCTGAGGAATATGGCTTGCTATAAAAGAGCAAAGTAAACACTAGCAGAAATAATTGTCTCATTTTATTTTAGAGGCGTCTGTTCACGTTGTCAGTAATTTACATTCATTAAGATCAGCGAATGAAGTACAATCTTGTAACCAAATGATCCACATCTAAAGCTAAATGACTGCTACCTATTTTCTACTGATTTAAGCAAATAACATTAAACACTGGTAGATAACAGAAATTTTCATTGGTGATAAGCAGCGCTCTTGATAAAAACTTAGAGTACTGGTACTCCCTAAATTCAGCAAAAAAAGGGGGATTTACCCACCATAGGCAACTATGAATATTGGTATTTATTTTCATGCTTTAAAGATGTATACATATAAAATCAACAATTGCTATTCAATACTATATGCACTATATGAACTATATTTCCATCAACATATAGTGAGAAAGTCATTTTCAAATTAAACAGCTGCAGTTTCAAAATCAATCACAATTTAAATTTTTAATGAGTATTTTCACAACTTTAAATGAGCATTAACTCCAAAAATCCTGTTATCTAGAGCTCTGGAAAAGCATAAGAATAAGTTCAAGACTAAGAACGTTTGTAGCCATGGGGCCAGGTCTCATTTTGTCTTTGACACATCTGGATAGATTTTTGCCACTTTTAAGAGACTTACACAAAATACTGAGTAAGAAACTTTGATAAAACCTGATTTTAAAGCAACACCAACCTCAAAGTGTAGCCCTGTGTAAGAAGCTCCACAACATTGTACATGGGTTCGGGTGGATGTGCAGGCAACTGGGCCATTGCGGGCGACATCTCTGTCACAGACTCTACCCGCTGTTCTTCTTCAGTGGCCCCTAGGTCAGGCTCCTTTTTTCGAGCTAGCGAGGCAAGCCCCGTGACTTTTTTAGGGCCCGCACTGTCCCCTCTGTCTTTCTCCATGACTATCTGAATCACCTCTTCACTCTGGGTTCTTGATGGTGGGCTTTCTATCTTCTTAGACATCTGGAAGACATTCACAATACAAATTACCACTTAAGATTTAATGCTATAATATCTGCACTTGCTCTGTTGACAGTTCACAACTGAACTGTATCCAGAATAAAATTACAAAATTTAACTTTAATCACCAAAGAGTGAAAAATATTGGGATATGTACAGTAACTAATTTTAAATATATAGAAATCTATTGTTCTTTTCATGTACACTGTATATGGAGAAAATAAAATATATATACATCATTAATTCACATACACAATATAGTGATTATAATCAATTAGCACTTCATGTGTAAAAACTTGTAACCTATATTCTTAATTTGGAAAACATAATATTCCTTCTGTCACTTGAAACTCGTACTGGAATATGTACCTAAATACAGATGTAAATTAACTGGAACTGGACATATAAATATCTGATACTAAAGACAAAATTCTCTGTACAACAAGACATGCCTACCTGATTGTTCTTCTCGGAGATGTTTCGCTCCGTGATTGGCTGCTCGTCATCCTCTGGCTCCTCCTGCTCCTCCCCTCCTTGCTCCTCCCCCGACTCCTCCTGCACGCCCTGCACCAGCTTGCGGCGCTCACGACCTGAATGTGACATATGTCTGTTAGAAGAACTATCCATACAGCAATAGCTGACTGCTGACGTTGATCACAACCTGAATATATGAACTCGTAACAACTATCAACACAGCAATACTGGCTACCTGTTTATGTTGCACACAACCTGAATATATGAACTCGTAACAACTATCAACACAGCAATACTGGCTACCTGCTTATGTTGCACACAACCTGAATGTATGAACTCGTAACAACTATCCACACAGCAATACTGGCTACCTGCTGACGTTGATCACAACCTGAATATATGAACTCGTAACAACTATCCACACAGCAATACTGGCTACCTGTTTATGTAGATCACAACCTGAATATATGAACCAATGATAGTAACAACTATCAACACAGCAATACTGGCTACCTGCTAATGTAGATCACAACCTGAATATATGAACCAGTGATTGTAACAACTATCAACACAGCAATACTGGCTACCTGCTTATGTAGATCACAACCTGAATATATGAACCAGTGATTTTTTTACCTCTGCGTCCTGCGTCCAGGACGCAGTAATATTGCCGTAGATGCAAAGTTTCACTTTATGTGCGTTCACAGGATGCATGCATTCTGTAAATGGCGAGTCCTGTACGGCAGTTTCTACGCATTTTGTGTACGAGTACGGTCATAATAGAGGGTAAAACTTACCATCGCACCGTTCCGTCTATTTTTATTACGACCATTCTCATTGGATAATCGATTTGCGAATAACCAATGGCAATAGTCGTCACGTTTCTAAACATAACATAATGGTGTGAAGGTAAAATAATATTTAATTTTCTGGTTTTTTTTAAAGTTCGTCTGCAACATCGATCCGAAAAGAAAAATGACACATGACTAAACGCAATACTCCTGAAGTTAATTCTGGTCAGGTTCTACCAAAAATCGCCCGAAAAAAATATGTTCATAGAATAAAGATTGGGAGAAGTTGTTAAGGTTGTGAGCATATACAATGGAACTACACAATTTAATAATATGAACTGCACTTTGTGTACGGTCGCTAAAGGTAAACAACGCACACTGCACACAATTGTCAACATGCTACTTACTCTAGCTAGACATGCTTCTAAAAAAACACAAACTTAAAATTACTTGTGTTATGATATATAATAAAGAGTTAATTGCATTATTGCCTTACTCATCTTATTAACTGACTGCTTATATTCCCATTTGAATAAATGAAAATTTTTGAACTCACACATTTAACTTTGGGACTCATAGACTTTTATTCCAGCGAGTCCTAGGATTCATGGCTGTGAAATTGTAAAAAAATCACTGATGAACTCGCAATTGTAACAACTATCAACTCTAGTACTAGCTATACCTGCTTACGTTCTTCATCCCTGAAGACAAGTTGCTGTTAGAACAACTATCATCACAGAAAAACAACTATCAACATAGCAATACTAACCCCCAAATTATGATGTTCATGACCGAGATTTGAGAACGATCTATTAGAACAACCATACATCATTACAACTAGCAACACAGCAATATTAGCTACCTGCTTATGTTGGTCACTGCCTGAATATTGCAACTCTCGGTAATACACTGCAGATCCGTTATATCGCGTTTCACGGGGTCCATGGATCGCAATTGCGGTATAGCCAGATCGCGATATAACTTGTCAGGTCATTCATGTACATATAGATATACATGTATACACTGGCATATTTTCACGATCTCAAAACATAAACTTAATTACCGTAAATCCCCAGTCATAAGTCTAGTGACGTCATAAGTCGAGAGGTTAAAATTCATTCCAAAAAACGTATTTCTAATAATAACCATCCAGAGTTACAATTATCATAAAACCCCATCTGAAAATTGGCCAGTGGATGCCCTAACAAGTGGGTATTTACGGTACTGTATGCAGTAAATGCGTTGAAGCGTGAAATCACTGCCTCAGGCTAATCCAATTTGACAGGTCTTGCAGTATAAAATCGGTTCCATCCAGTTTAATTAGCACTATGATTTAGAGAAAATTCATGGGGTTTGTCTGCAGGAGTATTGATTTTTATTGGTGGCTGATGGTCTAGCTTGGGCCTCCAGTGGGGAAATTAAGTCAATTAAAATAACATGTCTTTGTCCTCGGACTTTTTCCCTACTCTGTACCCCCAGAGTGGATAGTTTCATTCACAGTAGGCATCCTATTCAACAATTAAACAATTATGCAACTTGTCTTAATTGTCGGTAATTATTAGAAAGGGCCAACTGTGATAATTATGAATAGATTATGTGTGTGGATTAGCAAATATGCAGGTAAGAATGAAAATGCTGTTGACAGATATTTCAATGCAATATGCTACGATTTTTTGTGAACTGCCTCATAAGACGAATGAACTTTATCAACACGATTTTAGAGGCTTAAAATCTCAACTTATGACTGGGTATTTACGGTAACGCACCTTTTTCATTCTAGTTTAACATCCACAATGTGTTATATCCATATGTAAAATATTCCATTTGTATATAAAAATATAATATTATTCCTTATGATTAAGTTCAAATTGCGTATAATAAATTCCAAATCCCAATCGCCTATCTGAATTTCACTGTTCACATGACGTAAACACAATTTCTATTTACAATTAAACTGCACATGTATTTTGTGTAAATCCTTTGTTCTGCTAGAAAAGCGCGCCAAAATTATGCTGACATGTACAACGTCACGTCATTCGCATAGAAAGCATGAGTGTATTGATTGTCGTATAAAAACTTTGTAGCGCAGAGAACATTGAGATCTTTACTTTTGTATAAAAGTTTCGTAGCATAACAACAAAATCAGGTATCTATGTTGTGAACGATGTGCAGTTAGCACTTCCTCTTAAACAAAAAAGAAACTGTTACCCCGTATTGATAATGTTTTTGTCGTTCAGATAACTCAGTATTGATCTATGACATACAGTTACTGTATACGCCCTCCACGTGGACGGTGGATAATTTGCCTGCTAATTAAAGCGACAGCAGTGAAAAGACGTGTGAATGGGTGGCACGCGCGATGTAAGCTGATAACGTCAAACTGTTACACTATGATGGTGAGTGGATCGGGTTATTGTTTGTCACACAACAAGAGTGTGAATGAAAGAGTAGCGATGTAGGCGCAAAAAACCAGATGAAACTGAATATATTTATGAACGTCGTGTAATAGTAAAATATTGAAGTACATGAAAAAAATCGGGATCCATGGCCGAATCGCGATATATTGGATATCGCGAAATAACGGATCGCGATATAACGGATCTGCAGTGTATCAACTATCATCACAGCAATAATAGCTATCTGCTTACATTTGTCACGACTTTGACATCAGTCTGTGAACAGCTATCATCTAAGCACTAGTACCTACCACCTGAATACAACCAAAGCTACTATTAAAACAGTAATACTAGCTGTGAACTTACATCGGTCCTGACCTGAATTTGTCAAGTCCATGATAGAACAACTTTACAGCAATACTATGCATTGGTCCCAAGCTGAATACGACGAATATGACAATATACAGACATAGCTAAATGTATAGACCCAGCTTGTGAACACCCAAAGTTGAACACAACAACCTGCGGTAACTCCCATTATCTACCATTATCTACTAGGCAATAGAACAACAGTCCTTCATACTTGCGTCAATAACAAAGATTTGAAAGTTTTCACAACAGTATAAGCTGCTTAAAATACACAGTGTAAAGCGAATGCAGACTGACTAAGGAAGAGCTACTTACGTTCTGTTCTTTTTCTTCGCCTCGTTCGGAAGCGTCTGGTTCCTAACTTTCTCTCGTACCTTCGTGTTCTCAACATCGCCTGCGCATAGGCTGTGGCCAACTAAAACAAAATTAAAACACTCTAATTTTAAAATGAAAACTGAAATCGTAAAGGATGCTTAAGTCTTATAACAGCCTGAATACCAGAACTCTATATTATAACAGCTCTAAACTTAGTCTAGTTTCAACCTCCAATTTTGCATTATTAAACTGTTCCAAGGCGGAGACCATGTGTTTTGTGTGTGTTAATATTTTTCATATTTTTGTGTTGTAAGAGCACATCCTTAAATTTATCTTAAAGTATTTTCACATCAGTGCCAAATTTAGAACTGAAATATTTCTAAAACTACATACCGTATAAATGTATGAATCCCTTATGTATACGGCTGGAAGACGGCCCAAGCGGAACTAAATGTTTAAGTTATTAATAAGAGTTACGATATTTACTCTGGTGCAGCTGGAGTTCAATTATCGGTCATATTCTATGACAATGAAATATTCTCCACTGCCGTTGAGTCCAACATTCTCTTACCTCAGCAGTTGGCTTCACAGAGCTGGTGCTATTGGCCAACTGTATGTACGCACTCCTAAAAAACAACAACAACAGTGGTCAAGTTTTATTGCACCAATAACGAACAACAAACAACACATTACCTACCAATTTACATGCAAGTTCATTTAATAACAAGCATTGTCACTGTAGGTGACGAATGTACCCAAAGACGTGTTTTGACAGAAGAAAGAGTTATGGTCCTTGTACTCTGCACTTCCTCTCAATGGCCTCTATCATTATATGAAGCATCATTTGAATCCCTTCAATACCTTTAGAGTTATGCTCCACACAAGAAAATTACACTATGTACTCATGCTCTGCACAAGAAAAATGAGCTCTGTAAGTTATTGAAAAATGAGTTATGATCCTTGTACTCTGCACTTCCTCTCAATGTCCTCTATCATTATATGAAGTATAATTTGAATCTCTTCGAGTTATACTCCACACAGAAGTGGGACGAACAGATAGACGGACAAGCTGACGATGCAATCACCATATGAAAAAAAAATCTATAGATTTTTTAGTACAAATATTTAAAAAATATTTACATCTCATATGTTAATAGATCTATATTCAAATTTTATTTCCAACTACATAAGTTTATTAATAGCCAATTACCATTTAAATGTTTATCAGCTATATCCTTTTACAATTAAGCAAATAATGGTGCTTTTATATAAAATCTGGTATAACACATATATAACGGCATAGACATGCTGGAAGTTCAACTAGAATTGTCACACGAGTGACGGATATACCCCCACAATATGGCCTTGTCACAAAACTATGGCATCCATTCGAAAGAAATGGACGCAAAGAGAATGCTTTAATTTGTGAATGTTTAACAGTGTATTTGCAAAAAAAATAAAAAATTAATAGGAGCCATAACTCTATCAACATTTAGTAATTTGTAACCAAAGTTGAACTTAATTTGTATTTTATGACGTTACACATGTGTACCAAACATAATTTAACAAGAAATGTGGAAATTCCACGAAAACCAAATTTTTCGAACGAAATGCACAATAATGAAAGAAAGTTCTGGGTGCAAGGTGAATGTCATATGCCTATGGCTAGGAAATGGTGATCTTGACCTTGCAATCCAAAGCGAGGTCTCAATATAAGGTATCTACATATAAAGTTTCATAAAAATATCTAAATAAGTTCTAAAGTTATTCAGTGGAAACCTTTTTTTTTATTTTTCGAAAAGGACTCCATATGCAATCACAAGAGAGGTCTAGATATAAGGTATCTACATATTAAATAAAATATCTTAAAATATCATTTCATTAAATTTTATTAAAATATCTCAATTCGTTCTCTAGGTATTTAGCGGAAACTGTTTGTCTATTTTTTTGTAATGGTGACCTTGACCACACCCACCCCATATGCAATGCCAAGCAAGGTCTCAATATGAGATATCTATGTATGAAGTTTCGTTAAAATATCTCAATGCATTCTGAATTTATAGAGCGGAACCTGTTTTTCAATTTTTAGTAAAGGTGACCTTGACCCCACCCACCCCATATGCAATCCCAAGCGAGGTCTCGATATAAGGTATCTTTGTAAAACTATGAAGTTTCATTAAAATATCTCAATGCATTCTCAAGTTATATAGCTATAGCAGAAACCGTTTTTCTTTTTTAGTAACGAAGACTTTGACCTTGACCGTACCCACCCCATATGCAATCCCAGGGGAGGTCTCAATATAATGTCTCTATGTATGAAGTTTCGTTCAAATATCTCAATGCGCTCTCAAATTATTGAGTGGAAACCGTTTTTCTATTTTTATAAATGGTGACCTTGACCTTGACCCCACCCACCCCATATGCAATCCCAAGCGAGGTCTCAATATAAGGTATCTTTGTATGAAATTTCATTAAAATATCTTGATGCGTTCTCATTTCATTACAATAACTTGCGTTCTCAAGTTATTGAGCGGAAACCATTTTTCTATTTTTAGTAATTGTGACCTTGACCCCCACCCACTCCATATGCAATCCTAAGCGAGGTCTCGATATAACTTATCTATGTATGAAGTTTCATTACAATAGCTCAATTTGTTCTAGAGTTAGAGAGTGGAAACGAAAAGTTGATGCCACCAAAAAAAATTATTGGTTTGTAACCATAGTTGAACTTGACCTGTATTTTATGATGCTACACATGTGTACCAATAATTATTGAAATATGTCAAGCTGTTGTTGAGTTATCATCAGGAAACCATGTTTTTAGGGAATTTCAGTCAAAAAGTGGGCATCACTCTGTCAAAATTGAGTGGTTTGTAACCAAAGTCGACCCGTATTTTATGATGCTACATATGTATACCAAGAATTATTTGAATATGTCAATTTCAAAAGGGGCCATAACTCTGACAAAATTTAGTGGTTTGTAACCAAAGTTTTACTTGACTTGTATTTTATGATGCTACACATGTATACCAAGAATTATTTGAATATGTCAAGCTATTATTGAGTTATCGTCCGAAAACCATGTTTTTAGGGAAGTTTAAGTCAAAAAAGGGGCCATAAATCTGTCAAAATTTAGTAGTTTGTAACCTAAATCGAACTTGACCTGTATTTTATGATGTTACACATGTGTACCAAAAATTATTTGAATATGTTAAGCCCTTCTTGATTTATCATCTGGAAACCAAAAAACCGATAGACTGACGGACCCACAGACCGACAAGCTCACTCATATATACCCCCCTAAATTTCGTTTCTCGGGGTATAACAATTTGTAGTAATTGTAATATAAGCATGGATGAATGTCACTCCACGAGTTATCAATGCATGTATGCTGTTGAAGAAGTCAATCTACAAGAGCAGTATGGGTCAATGATGAAGTTTAAAATACAGACAAACCATGCAGCAAAATAGTTTGTCTTGTTTTAGCTAGATATTCTTGTTTTATCAGTCAATAGTCTATACTAGCCTATCACATTACCTTAATAAATAAGAAATGGACACATGAAAGATGTTTTTTTACTTGTAGTTTTTGTTAAAAAAAAATAATAATGAAGTCTGACCACATACAACTGAGACAAAAATACAACAATATATGTGCATTAGCACTGTCCATACATTTACTGGCATATATTCTATTTATATTTTATGAAGTACATTAGAGTCCTAGTCTAAAATCTGAATTATTAAAGAGAGACATTCAGTGTGAGGAAAGTACCTAGCGACATTGTGCAAGTCTGGACACATATAGGTGTGTTCATGTATGATCAATTGTTAATATAATTGAGGCATGTTGTGGTAAACCCGGGCTTACTGAAGGTGCATACAGTCTCGTCCCGGATCAGCCTCTGCAGTTCACAGGCTAATCTGGGACAACACTTTCCACCTATAGTGGATTTATGTTTAGAAGAGACTTCCTCAAAACAGAAAATACCATCAAAGCGGCAAGTATCGCCCTGAATCAGCCTGTGCGGACAGCACAGGCTTGACCCAGGACAACACTTTACGCAGATGCATTAAGCCTGGGTTTCCCACGACATGCCTCAAATATATCAAATTAGGCTTGGAATCAAAAAGACAAGCTTTGATAATAGTATGGTAAGATAGAAACATTGTTATTACCAGATTCATAACAAGTACTGAAAACCACGAGACAAATAACAATTCTCAGAAGGCTAAAAGATACAACTTCTAAAACAAGTGGCAAATCTGATTGTGTCAACTTTATATACGTAAATAGCTGTTTGCTGCTTCACTGTACATTTAATATATGTGGCGCATCGTGATAAAACTGGTCTTAATGCATGTGTGCAAAGCGTCGTCCCGGATTAGCCTGTGCAGTCCGCACAGGCTAATCCAGAACGGCACTTTCCGCCTACAGTGGATTTATGGTTAGAAGAGACTTCCTTGAAACAGAAAATACAATACCAGCGGAAAGAGCCATTCCGGATAACCTGTGCGGACTGCACAGGCTAATCCGGGACGACACTGTACGCACATGCATTAAGACCGGTTTTCTCACGACGTGCCAAATATAGTAAAATTCTGGTAACTTGAACTAGTCTGTATATACCATAATTTTCCCTAAGTATTGGCACACTTAAAAATAATTATATTTTTGCTTGTCCCAATATTAAGGGACATAAAAAATAATTCTCGAAATTGTGTCCCAACATTTAGGGCAATATATGTATGTCTTGAACCAGTTTATTAATTGTATTTTTGGGGGATAATAATCACTTACTTAAATGTATTTATATATTTAATTATAAATAATTAGAAGAATTGTTTTCAGTAGACTGATGTTTATAATATCAATTATTTCTTGCTGGGGACTTAATGGAAATTACTTGAGAAACTTACTTGAGAAGACCATGCTCCAGTAGAGTACTGGTCTACAGTTTGCCCCTGATGGGTGTACATTATGTACATTACCCAAGCGCAACATACCGTGTCACAAGTCGCTATGGGGACAGCTTAGTGTGCTGGGTATGGAATGTTTATACAGTAATTACATAATGTGTTATTTTGGTGTCCCAACATTTGCGACACAAAATAATTTAACTTTCAAATGTGTCTCAATATTAATGGTCGCGAAAAATAATTATTTTTCCAAAAATTAGGGGTGTCCCAATATTTAGGGTGTCCCAATCCTTAGGGTAATTACGGTTTTATGGGACAAGCTGGACAAAAGGGACACTTAAGTTTGCCTTCCTTGAAAACTTTGGAAGAAAGAAAATAACTCAATAAGAGTATGTTTCCCTGAAAACATATTAAAGAATGAAAATAACTCACTTGAGAGTGTGTTTGAAATGTTTTGATAAAGACCACTGCTGTATTACAGAAAACTAGTTCAGTTAATTTTGTCAATGTCCAAAGAGAAAGCAAAGCACAAATTGGTCATGTTTTTGTTATACTACTGCTTCACCGATTTTATTGATGAAGTTGAAATAAATGTCACTTTTGCAGAATATTTGCTAATTTTCAGTGAAATAAACACAATATGTCCTTGAAGCACTCAAGAGAGTGAATAACACATAGGAGGAATACTAACAGCACTCGCCGAACTTCTTAGATGATCACATTATTTTTGCTACAGCGAAATTCTGTGATTTGATTCTGAAAATGAATTTTTGTGCAGTGCAGAGCAACAGGCCATGACATGACAAACTTCATTTGATTTTAAGTCACTAAATGCTTTAAATAAGAAAATGCATTACATATATATATATATATTTTTTGGCTTTGAATCAATATATTCACTGGAAATTCAAATATTAGAAAGCGCCAATGCATGATACATAATTGATTATGGGGAATCATTGACTACCAAACACTGGCTCACTCTTGGGCGTTAAATGCTCACAGTACCTAACAATGCAATTACTTCTTCTTTTGTTTGTTTTCTGTTTGTTTGTTTGGATTTGTTGCCGTTTTTAACAGTATTTCAGTCACATCAGGGCAGTCTGTGTTATGTGGCCGAGCCGGGGAGTGAACTCACGAACCTCAGATTGACAGTCCAGCGATCTACCATCTGAACTAGCTGGGCCATACTATGATAATAGTCTATCTAGAATACAGGAGTACAACCAACTCAGCAGTCGAGACAGCTGATCAGATACTGTAAAATGATTCTATTTCACGGTGGTCTAATTTTTGCATATTAATTTTTGCGGTTCAAACATAGCGAGAATTTAAGACCTTGCATACATTTTCTTTTTGCATAATTATTTAAAAAATACAGAAAAAAAAGAAATTTGCGCGAATTTAAGATCGCACAAATTTAATAGCAGTTTTTCGAAAATGCGTGAAAATTAGTCACCGTAAAATACAAAGACTTTACAATAGTCTCACTGTGTGTTGAGCACACACTCTACAGGCAGCATGCTAGGAGCTAACATACTTACAAAGTGACTTTGGGATGCTGTTCAACACTAGAATAGTGTGTTACAATACTGTTACAACCTTTAATAATAACCACAAAATACTTGGCTAATAAATTACCCATATAGAGAGGAAACTTATAAGATCTACACATATTATTCACTAGTTAAATTTCAAACATTCTCATCATAACCATCCCACCTACTAAATTCACTGACATAATTTAAATGCGGGATGTAAATTAGAATAACCAACTATCTCAGAAAAATAAAAATCCTGTACAACTACCCAGCAATTTTAGTAAATGTCCAGAGAATAGAGTCAAATGGATCAGGATATATCTACAATATACATGCAATATACATGCATCTAATGCTGCCAATTCTGTTACTTCATGTCAGATCAGTGTACACTATAAGTTGTTAATTGAAATCTGTTCCTCTCAAAATCATAAAAGAAGACAAAATAAAAACAAACTAGAATTGTCACATGAGTGATGGATATACCCCCACAATGTGGCCTTGTCACCAAACTATGGCATCCATTCGTCAGAAATGGACAGAGAAAGAATGCTTTAATTTGTGAATGGTCATCGGTGTATTTGGAAAAATTTAATTTCAATAGAAGCAATAACTCTATCAACATTTAGTGGTTTGTAAGCAAAGTTGAACTTGATCTGTATTGTATGGTGATACACCTATGTACCAAAAATAATTTAAATATGTGAAGCCTTTCATGGGTTATTGTCCATGTTTATCGGGAATTTAAGTCAAAAAGGGGACATAACTGTGTCAAAATTTAGTGGTTTGTAACCAAAGTCGAACTTGACCTGTATTTTATGATGCTACACATGTGTACCAAGAATTATTTGAATATGTCAAGCCATTCTTGAGTTATCGTCTGGAAATCATGTTTTTAGGGAATTTTCAGTCGAAAAGGGGCCATAACTCTGTCAAAATTTAGTGGTTTGTAACCAACATCAAACTTGACCTGTATTCTATGATGTTACACATGTGTACCAAAAATTATTTGAATATGTCAAGCCTTTGTTGAGTTATCATCCGGAAACGAAAAACCAACAGACCGACGGACCGACAGACCGACAAATCGACAAGCTCACTCCTATATACCCCCCCTAAACTTCGTTTGCGGGGGTATAACAACTATTGGTGGCACTACTCACTTTGCCCTGGAACCTGCTGAAGTGGACCCTCTCGCGACCACAGCTGTGGACGAACTCTTGTGCCTTCAAACAATATAATCATATCTTATTATAACGAATAACAATTCGTGTCAGAAATGAATAGGAAATAGTAGATTTCTTCAGAAATTTGACCAGCTTTTGGCTACCCGGGCTTGAATTTATTTTACATACCCTTTGTTAGTAGACAAAATAGCCATTGGCTACTACAATTGCTTAAATTTCTGAAAATATTTGAAAACGAAGTATATTTTCACACTTTCTGAGGAAAATATTTTTAATTAACAGGTATTTTTGTAAACTAAAAATTGGATACTCTTATTTCTTCTAGATATCCCTTGTGCACCCACCTACCATGTTCTATAAATATCCCCAGGTATTGTTACTTATCCATGACCTATCTTACCAAAGAAATTCCGTTAATATACAGTCTGGAAAAAAATGCCCTCATGTACATATAGCATGCAATTACCAAAAGCAATGTATTTTACCTTTCAGGGAACAGTTTCTGGTGGAACAAATTAGTTATGTAATATTTGTATACCTTTCAAGAGACACTTTCTGGTGCAACACATTGGTTATGGAATGTATTTTACCTTTAAGGGAACAGTTTCTGGTGCAACACATTGGTTATGTAACGTATTTTACCTTTGAGGAAACAGTTTCTGGTGCAGCAGATTAGTTATGTAATGTATTTTACCTTTGAGGAAACAGTTTCTGGTGCAGCAGATTAGTTATGTAATGTATTTTACCTTTCAGGGAACAGTTTCTGGTGCAGCAGATTAGGGGTTATGTAACGTATTTTACCTTTCAGGGAACAGTTTCTGGTGAAGCAAATTAGTTATGCAATGTATTTTACCTTTCAGGAAACAGTTTCTGGTGCAACAAATTGCTTATGTAATGTATTTTACCTTTCAGGAAACAGTTTCTGGTGCAATACATTAGTAATGTAATGTATTTTACCTTTCAGGGAACAGTTTCTGTTGCAACACTTTAGTTATGTAATGTATTTTACCTTTCAAGGAACAGTTTCTGGTGCAACACTTTAGTTATGTAATGTATTTTACCTTTCAGGGAACAGTTTCTTGTGCAACAAATCGCTTATGTAATGTATTTTACCTTTCAGGGAACAGTCTCTGGTGCAACACATTAGTTATGTAATGTATTTTACCTTTTAGGGAACAATTTCTGGTGCAAAACATTGCTTATGTAATGTTTTTACCTTTCAGGGAACAATTTCTGGTGTAACAAATTGGTTATTTCAGGTATTTTACATTTCAGGGAACAGTTTCTGGTGCAACACATTGGTTATGTAATGTATTTTTCCTTTTAGGTAGGGATGGGACCGAATACTGAAATCAATATTCGAATATTCGTTTTAGGTATTCAAATATATTCGAATATTCGTTTTGTAAATCCTACTATATACTACTATATACGGCACCCTGTCCGAATATTTACCTATCCGAAATATGTATACTACGTGTACGTAGTTGTTTTACCTTGTTTCAATAGTAAATGAGCGATATAACTTTGTGAGTGTTAGGCAAATATAAAGAAATTTAAGATATTGTTAAATGTATTGTTAATTAATTTGTTAATCGTTCCGTTTTTTTTCAGAACCATGAAGCTTGTATCTGCTGTGCAGATTACACGTTGCCTGGGTTTTGTCTAATGACCGCATAAAGTACTTCCAAGCACGTGATGGTGGCATTGTTTAAAAATAAAGACTCTTGTATAATATACGGTGTTGATATAATGGAGAATAATTTACAAGTGACGTATAGTAAGATTGACCAGATCATGCTAAGTTTGTTAAAGAAATTGATTGGCTGATAATGGATTTATTTTGATTGGTTTACTTAGACAATAATTGTAATTTGTTGTAAACAAGTTAACCGTATAGATGTCCCTTAAGGATAATAAACAACAATGTACGCCTTGTGCAAACTGTGAAACCGTTATCACAAAATGACCCAGTTTTGTTATTTGTGTATACAATGCGTTAACTCGCGGCCCTTGTACAGACGTGGTCCCCCTGCCAATTAGCAATTGTCGTTAATTGGACATGTTTAGCATGTGTTGTAAAAACATTACACTGCCCCCGCACACCTGCTAGGCAGGAAATACGACTGGAATTCATGTTAACTTTGCAATCAAACTGGAAAAAAACATGATTTTTAAAGAATTTTTTTTCTTTAAATAAATGAGAAAATCGAATATTCGTATTCGTTTTTTTATATTTGAATATTATCCAATATTCGAATATTCGGTCCCATCCCTACATTTAGGGAATAATTTCTGGTGCAACACATTGGTTATGTAATGTATTTTACCTTTCAGGGAACAGTTTCTGGTGCAACAAATTGCTTATGTAATGTATTTTACCTTTCAGGAAACAGTTTCTGGTGCAACACATTGGTTATGTAATGTATTTTACCTTTCAGGGAACAGTTTCTGGTGCAACACATTGGTTATGTAATGTATTTTACCTTTTAGGGAACAGTTTCTGGTGCAACACATTAGTTATGTAACGTATTTTACCTTTCAGGGAACAGTTTCTGGTGCAACACATTGGTTATGTAATGTATTTTACCTTTCAGGGAACAGTTTCTGGTGCAGCATAAGGTTATGTGTTGTAGTGAGCTGGAGAAAGCTCCTGAAAACAAAAAGATGTAAAGCTTAAATTAATCTTCCGTGATACTTTTATAAAACCACAACTACTAAAAATGCTTCTGTATGTAGGATTATCTCAGAAATATAGGTATGTGTAATTGCACATCATAGATTTTATTAACTGTCTTTTACATGCATATCATCGATTTTATTACCTTTCTTTCACAAAGATCCATGATGCAAATGAGGCATATTTTGTAAACAAAAATGCACTTAATCTATTGACTGATATTAACTCTGGGTATCTGCTTTCTACTACAAAAATACAGTGACATTAACACTATGCCTGAACCTCTGCCAAGAAGCTACCCAATTTACAACTCCCATAAATAAGCTAAGAATGGCTTCTAACAGATTCTTAGAGCACCAGTGGTGTAATGGATATGAGGTCCACCTTGCGATCAGGAGATCAGAAGTTTGATCCCTACTCAGGCAGCATTCGAATGAAAGACACCAAGAATTGGTTCTACCAGTAAAACAGACTCGAAAGTGTCCAAATAAGCCTCTATCCTTTGACAAAAACAAGCTTAAATAAATAGATTGAAACTATAGACTTCCATTAGTTTCTTACGAGTATAAGTCCCAGGAGTCCGCGATGGGGAATATCCGCACCCATCCGCCCTTTCGTGCATCCTCCTCTTTGATTCTTCGAAGAATTCGTATCTCATCGCTGTTTAGTCCAGCAAGATTCTTATTGGTGCTCGCTTCCGAGTCATGGTTTGAGGTGTTACCCTTCTTCATGCTCCCGGCCGACGATGGCCGCTGTTTCTGATAAAGAGAAAAAATTTCATTAGAGATGACGTTTTGTGTATACTTGGACATCATTTCCAAAGGAAATAAATACCTGTCTAAATGCTTTCCACACAAGAAGTCAATATAATGCAAAGTGTTGTATGTGAATATTATGATAATTAATTTTTTAATGAACATCAAACAAAGACAAACATCAACCATAAGGCAATTATGAAAATATTTAAGGCAATCCACCATAACTGGTCACTTGGCTGGACATTCAACACTTATTTTATTAGCAAATTATGAATTAAATCCATCTAACTTGCTGAAAACAACAACAACACCACCAACAACAACAACAACAGCACCAACAATTCTGGATATTATTTCAAGACATTCAATCTCTGCAAAAATGTTCTATCAAAAGCTGAATTGGTATATAGTCATATATAATTATTATGCCTTGTTAGTGTATGTTTGACACTTCACTCAGCTTGGCTTAGTTTCACAACGGGAGCACAATACATGCATCAAAATGAAGGGTCAAACCCAAAAGGTACCATCAACACGGACATTTTTACTGTTAAAAACTGCCATACTCAAATATACGAAGCGAACTAAACCAGTAATTAACTTATTAGAAAATGTATGCTTCGCCTCAATGTATTATTTGTTCAACAATTATAAAGAAATACAACACACCCAACTGTCCATGAGTTTACAACAAACGTTCAAATAAAGTGGTATTTCCATGCTTAGGCAACTCAAAACTCCTAAATCAAATTAACAAATACAACTAAACAAACTGTTTGTTAGGAAAACAACTAGGAACTTGCGATAACAGGAACACTAACTCCTACACTGGTTTAATGAGAGGCTTTAACTTACCACACTTGCAGGCATCGTGCGGACACGTGCAGACTAAAATAATGCAGTGAGTATGAATGCTCAATTTATTTTTTTCATGGATATATAGGATCTGACACAAGTTGTCATTTCAAACCATATTTTATAAACGAGTTCAGGAATTTTGTTAGTTAGCGAGCCTTTGGCGAGTTAATTAACTAATTTCCTGGACGAGTTTAATAAGATATGGTATGAAATTACGAGTGTCAGATCTTTTTAATCACAAGTTTTTAAATGGAAAAAAACGTATAATTTAACCAAAACATGTTCATAAATCCTAAAAGTTGTGTACTGACTTGACATTTCATGTTGACGACATCTTTTCACCAATATAATGTCATGCTATTGGCTAGAAAAAGAATACGTAGCCAATGAAAATGCTCAAAATATTATCTTACACGTGTTAGATAAAAATATTCATAATGGTTGTATTAAACGGAAAACAAGGTAAAGCATGTGATAAAATGTTATATGATCACTAAATTCAAACAGAAAATACTGGTATACTGGTAATGGAAACTGTATGCATAGACCGTAACGGAGACTCAATGAACTATATGTACAGGCCCTTTGTTCACAAAACAGGTAAAGCCTGATTTTTGGGTTTATGATGAACTGGAGCTAGATATTTCAGGATCAGGCTAAAAAAAAATGGTGTTTGCCAAAAATCTGGATCAGTTTTAAATGTTTGTCAAATATATATTATACATAATCCTGAATGCTGCTCAGCGTACATTTGCAATCTGATATGAAAATTTTAATTTTAATAAAACCTCACAAGATTTTATGTTATTGTATCTAGAGAATCTTTTGAGAATCTGAGCAGCTGAGCTAGAAGATCAAGATCAGCTAAGACAAATCTTGATCTAGTTGTTAATTATTTGTGAAGATAGGACCTGAGCTCTCGAGACGGACTGCTACCAGATCTTAGATACTTATGCAAATGACGATGGCAGTTCGTTATAATCATAAACATTTTTTTCTCCTTCAAGATATACAAGCATTTTACTAAAGTTTTTTTTCTATAAATAAAAGTGAAAGTAAGGTGTAATGATCCCATTGATATGCAACATACATGAAAAGATAAATATATGGAAACATATATGATATGTGATGTGGGGCACCCTTGCTTAATGCATGTACGTAAAGTGTTGTCCCCGACCAGTCTGCGCAGGCTAATCCGGGACAGCACTTTCTGCTTACAGTGGATTTATGTTTAGAAGAAACTTCCTTGAAACAGAAAATACCATAAAAGCGTAAAGTGTCGTCGCGGATTAGCAGGTGCAGACGGCGCAGGCTGATCTGGGACGACACTTTACGCACATGCATTAAGCGCGGTTTCCCGTGCCACGCCTCATATATAATATAAATAGATGTATACAAAATGTACCACATGCAATGATGTTTATTGACAATATGTTTGCCATCTTTAAGTTTTAAAACTTCTATGTTATTTCATTTCATCAAACCTAACATTTGGTAACCATTAAATTTTGCAAGTAAAATGCGAGACTACTGTTTTTCCCTTTTCTTTTTATAGTCTTATCATTGTGCAAGTATTTTCTTTTAATATAAGCTTATTATTTATCTAAATTTTATGTTTTATACAAATAAATAGTAGTTTTAATAAATATAAAAAGTAGTTTGCATCTGGTTATGAATTCTGGTCATAATAACATAATAAAACATTCTGATCCATTTCAGAAAGCAGAAAACACTCGGTAAGCACTTCCAAAAACTACCCAGTATAAATATAGCCATAACATTTACATATGATAAATTATTCTAAAACAATGTTAAACAAAATGCAAAACTCCGGGGAAAAAAAATACTTTAAAGTATACAAACTGAGTTCTATACAGAAAATGTATAGGTAGGTATATAAAATATAGTGAGAGAGATGGGAATTAACCAAGTAGTAATTGTTTTCAAATTTTTATATAATTTCACACAGCATATTGAAGAAAGGAATAAAATGCAATCAAAGGTATATCAGAAGACAAGAGTGCCACGATGGCCCTAGGTCGCTCACCTGAGTTTTTAAGGCATCATAATGGCTTATAACATGAGCTTAGAGGGCCAAAAAGCATCACATATCTCATATTAAATATATGACTTTCTACTTGTAACTTTTTAGTTAAGATAATGATCATGCAAACAGTTTGCAAACTACTCTCTTGCACATAGCATGTGTGATTTTTGTACATGTTTTCTCAATTAAAAAAAATGATTGTATTTGTATATATCAAGTTATCTGCTCATGCAAATGAGTACGTCAATGGCTAGACGTAAATGTCCACGAAAACACTACCAATTTGATTACAACATTAGTTTTATATTATTATCATTTAAGATATATACCGTAACATCTCCGTCATAAGTCGAGATTTTAAGCCTCTAAAATCATGTTCATAACTTGTGAGGCAGTTCACCAAAACAAAAATCGTAGCACATTACATTGAAATATTTGTCAAAAGCATTTGAATTCGTGCCTGCATATTGGCTAATGCACGCATTATAATCCATCTATAATTATCACAGTTGGTTCTTTCGACTAATTGCCGACAATCAAGACAAATTGCAAAACTGTTTCATTATTTAATAAGATGCTAACTGTGAATTAAACTGTTTACTCTAAGGGTGCACTAAAAATCAATACACCTTCAGCCAAAACCCATGATTTTCCTGTACAGCATATTGCTAATTAAACTGGCTGGAACCAGTTTTTGTACACATCAACACCTGTCAGGGAGTGATTTCACACTTCAACGCATTTACAGCAGACAGTACCGTATATACCCACTTATTACAAAATACGCTGACCAATTTTCCGATGGTATTTAATGACAATTCTAACTTAAGGGATGGTTGTAATAAGAAGTACGTTTGTAGAATGATGACATGTATAGACCCCCTACCCCTCTCTTCAAAAGCTACACGGATTTGCATAATTTTGAAAAATTACCCTTGGAAACTTGAAAAAACGGAATTTCGGGCATATGCCGGAAAACTTTTACCAAAGCAAATAAGAAACCTCTGGGCCTTGCGGTTTCAGAGGAGATTTTTAAAGTCATTTTTCTATTTAAGTCTACATAAACCATGTGACCCCTGGGGTGTGGCCAGTTTTGACCCCAGGGGCATCATTTGAACAATCTTTGTAGAGGCCCACTATACAATGTTACATACCAAATATGAATCCTCTAGGCCTTGCGGTCTCAGAGAAAATGATTTATAAAGTCATTTTGCTATTTAAGTCTATATAAACCATGTGAGCCCCGGGTTGTGGCCAGTTTTGACCCCAGGGGCATCATTTCAACAATCTTAGTAGAGGACCACTATACAATGTTACATACCAAATATGAAACCTCTGAGCCTTGCAGTTTCAGAGAAGATTTTTAAAGTCATTTTGCGATAAAAGTCTATATCAACCATGTGACCCCCAGGGCTTGGCCAGTTTAGACCCCAGGGGCATCGTTTGCATAATCTTTGTTGAGGACCACTATACAATGTTACATACCAAATATGAAACCTCTAGGCCTTACAGTTTCAGAGGAGAAGATTTTTAAAGTCATTTTGCTATTCAAGTCTATATAAACCATGTGAGCCCCGGGGTGTGGCCAGTTTTGACCCCAGGGGCATCATTTCAACAATCTTTGTAGAGGACCACTATACAATGTTACATACCATATATGAATCCTCTGGGCCTTGCAGTTTCAGAGAAGAAGATTTTTACAGTCATTTTGCTATACAAGTCTATTTAAACCATGTGACCCCCGGGGCATGCCAGTTATGACCCCAGGGGCATCATTTGAACAATCTTTGTAGACGACCACTATACAATGTTACATACAAAATATGAAACCTCTAGGCCTTGCAGTTTCAGACAAGAAGATTTTTAAAGTCATTTTGCTATACAAATCTATATAAACCATGTGACCCCCGGGTCGTGGCCAATTTTGACCCCAGGGGCATCATTTGAACAATCTTTGTAGAGGACCACTAGAGGATGCCACATCAATTATGAAAGCTCCAATCCTTGTGGTTTCAGAGAAGAAGATTTGTAAAGTTTTCAGTTTTGAAACCTATTTTTAGCTCTGGTGACCTATATATGCAGCCGACCAAGACGATTTGAACAACTTCGAAAGAGGGTCACCCAAGGATCATTCCTGTGAAGTTTCGTGAAAATCTGCCAAGCAGTTTAGGAGGAGATATCGATTATATGAAATGTTGATGTATGACGCATGATGCACGACGGACAAACGGCGATAACAAAAGCTCACCATGAGCACGTTGTGCTCAGGTGAGCTAAAAAACAAATGGACAGACTGACACAACACTCCAGATTACAAAATGATACACAGTCAGATTGACAGTAAAATCAGATTCAATCAAACATCTAAAATGGTTTCTCTTTTGTTTTTCTCTCACCAGTATTTCATTCCATATTTTGTTCTTCTGAATGAGTAAAAATGCAACATTTTCAAAATACTTCATGACAATATCAGACACTATCTTATTGTACTATAATATCACTACAGAAGCCCTAATTTAAGTATAGTGACATGTGCTAGCAACCTATTGCTTCATCCACAAATAGTGTTTCACCATCGACTAAAGGTCCGTTTCTTGTAAAATAGAAAAAAAAACATGCTAGTGGTGTTTAAAACTCGATGTGTCACATACATGGATGCCCCCAGGAAACATGTTTCGACATGGACAAAGGGATAACATTGCTAAGAGCCAGAATTCTTTTTTTTAGGATCACCAATATACTTTAAGGTTCTTCAGCTGTGAAAGTTTAAACAAAATCTGCCCAGCAGTTAAAGAGGAGTTGAGCCCACACAATTTTTTAAAGAATATATTCTTTTGTGGAAAAAATGACAAAGGGCCATGATTCTGCCAAAATTGGTCGCAGCCAAAAATCTTTCCTTTATGATCACCTACACGTTGTGAAAGTTTTAGCAAAATCCGCCCAACAGCTATAGAGGTGTTAAGTCCACAAAATTTTGGAACGTACAGACTGACGGACGGACAAGTGCAATGCTTAATGCCTCCCAAGTTGTGGGGGCATAAAAATCATTAATATATTATATTCACATCCTTATTGAACAATGTTTAGTTTCAAGATCATCAGTCATGTATCCACTAAACACAGAAACACGTTACTAAAATGTCTAAGAAGACATTATAAATTAAGACATATTCTCCATTTCCTGCCATTTTCTAGATGAACTAGTAACAGATGTGTTTCATCCAGTTTCTGATTACATAAATCAATTAAAATTTGCTTATTATATTGAATTTCATGTTATAAAAATGGCAAATTCAAATTTCAAATAATATTTTATAAAATTAGTAGATATAACAATAACATAAAAGGACTTATTACAGACCTTTCCAGCGTCTGACACTGGTAATGTAAGCTCCTCCAAAAGCAAATGTAAAGTGAAAATGTAATTTACATTGCTTTTAAAGTTTAGCAAATCCATCGAACAAACTTTTGTGGACATGCCGACTACACATGCACATGCAAGTCTGTAGACTCAATGGGGACACAATGGGACATAATATCAACTGTGTCATTATAGTTTGTGGAAGACAAAAAAAGTTTGGTAAGTCTTTGACAAAAAGTACCTTTACCTTTGCTCGAGCAGCCATCTTTGATGCAACATCCTGGTTACGTCGGCTCTGTTGTAACGTCCTCATCATTGGGTCATGGCAAATAATTCCTGTAAGATTTAAATAACAGTGCTGTAGAAAAAGTGGAGTATTGGAGTAAATAATTCTTAAAAATTTGGACAATACCCATTAAACAAGAGATCTGTAAGGCCCTGGGTCAATCACCTAAAGAGCAAGTTTCATGTTGATTTGGCAACAAATGTGGCCTCTAGTGTTTACAAGCTTTTTCTTTAATTTGCCCTGGTGACCTAGTTTTTTAGCCCACATGACCCAGTTTTGAACTCGACCAAGATATCATAAGAACAAAAGTTCTGGGCAAGTTTCATGAAGATTGGGCAATAAATGTGAGCTAATGAGTGTTCACAAGGTAAATGTTGACGACGGATGCCGAACGAAGGACAAAAAGCGACCACATAAGCTCACCGTGAGCATGTTGTGCTCAGGTGAGCTAAAAATTAAAAAAAAGGTGCCAGTAAGCATTAAAAATCTTAACAGAAACCATGGAAGATTTTGAGGCAACATTGAATGTGAAAATTTGTTTCTCACAATATATCGATGGAAATATAGAACACATGCACCAACTAGCAATTGGAGTTTCAGTATTGATACATCTTTTAACCTTTAAGACAGATATTATCTTTTGTAGTTTTGCCTATGAGGAGGTTAATACCCCAATATTCTTTATTTCAGGGAGTACCAGTACCATTTATCTAAAATCATATGAGGCGTGTCGTGGGAAAACCGGGCTTAATGCTTGTGCGTAAAGTGTTGTCCCGGATAAGCCTGAGCAGTCCGCACAGGCTAATCCGGGACGACACTCCGCTTTTTTGGTATTTTCTGTTTCAAGGAAGTCTCTTCTAAACATAAATCCACTGTAGGAGGAAAGTGCAGTCCAGTTTTCCCATGACTCGCCTCATATCTAGAGCATTGAAATAAATGAATAACAGTTTATCAAACGCAACAAAAAGCCTCACAGTATCACATCAGTGAACAAACGTGTTGTATCCAACATGTACACAGGCGTTGGGACAGTGTTGTGAGAAATATTTGTACAAAGCCTGAGCATGCAATTGATGTTAATTTTGTAACATGAACTCTTTAGGGACTGCAAAATGACTGATGCAAATAAGAGAGAATATACTACAAATATACATGTATTGACTTGTTAAGAGTAAACATGGTATGGGAAATGACCTACAAAAATCGTGGTTCAGAAATAAACTTTCATACAGTAACTTCTCAAAAATACCTGTCAAGCTGAAGAGATCACACAGCATGTTCCCTTTGATCTTCAAATCCAGTGGACTATCACTAAAAAAACACAAGATAATGATGACTTCTAACAAATATATTGCCAGCAACCATTTTGATATATTTAATTCTAAAAATGCTTTAAAGTTTCAAGTTTTTATTCCCCAAATATTTGTGAACTGATTTTGTTGATCTGGTACCATAAAACTTCTGGACTAATATTCATTGTCACGTAAATAGCTCTTTAATATTTCAAATTGTACAATTATTACCTGTGCATACATGTAATAATATAGGATTTCCTAAACAAATGAAACATAAGAAATGCTGTCATTTAGTATTTCAATAGGTTTATGCAACTTTAGAACAATTGTTAAAAAGTTCATTAGCAATTACAAGACGGTTGCTAGTGTGACTATTTGGTGTAAGGTACCATGATGACTAAGAAACATTAGAGCTCCGTGAGTCGGATGTGTCGCCTGACGGGGCATAACTCATATGATAAGAGAAATTATGCTGAAAACCAAACTTTTATGCCTACTTACACTTCCATTAAGTTTCATAATGATTGCACAAAAGCTTTCAAAAAGCTTTTAAAGGTATAGTCTGCACAAGCCTCTTTTTTTTACGATTTTTTGTAGGGATGGCAATACTATTCGAATATTCGACTGAATGGTCGCCATTTGAAATTTAAAATGACATTCGAATATTTGCAAATTTTGATTGCTGTTTAAAATCCAATTCTTTTCTGATCGTAGAAAGTATTTTCTGTCCATAGATATTGAATATACGGGTCAGTGTCAGTCTCCACGCGTCTAGTTGCCAGTAATACACAATTACATCCGTCAATAGGAAACCATTACTGTTAATTGTTTATTACAACTCACATTTAGACTTCTGAAATTAAAGAACTGCGATCACACATTTAGCAATCATTGTAATTGAGAAACGTTGCTCAAATTTGCTAATAAACTAATGCGTATCAGAGCGTTTCCAAACTGATAAAAATGTGCTATGTTCTGACAACAGTTTTTAGTTTTTTTGTTTAAAAGAACAATTTGCGTCCTGCAGTTTGTATTGCTTTTGTTCTGTGCAATGAATGCATTAATTATAAAGCGCAATTTGTTAATGAAGATACAACGGTACTGGCTATTTGGAACTAAAATGTCATACAAAAATAATGGTTATGTCATGTAGGCCACAAGGTTCACAATAGTTAATAAAAATTATGCGAATATTCAAATATTTGATTGAATGAAGAAGCCAATATTCGAATACCGGATTTGGTATTCGATGCCATCCCTTATTGTTTAAAAAAAACGGGCATAACTCAAGTACAATAAGAGCAACTTGATCTTCATTTTATGCCTGCTTACACTTTCCTGAAGTTTCAAAATGATTGCACAAAAGCTTTTCAAGTTATTGTCTACACAAGCCTTATTTGAACTATCTTTTTTACAAAAAGTTGCATTAAGATACAAGTAATTATGCCGAAAATCAAACTTGACTGTCTTTCATGCCTACTAACACTTCCATAAAGTTTCATAATGATAACACAAAAACTGCTCAAATTATTGTCTGCACAAACTACCGTGGACGCCACCGCCGCCAAAAGTAACACCTATATGTCACCTTTTGGGTGACACAAAAATCACAGTGCCTCATTTCTGCAGATGTATTTTAGAGTTACACGGCTATATATACCTACCAGGCTAGCATCTTAGAGTTACAAGGCTATATATACCTACCAGGCTAGCGAGGGGGAGAGGTTCACTTCTAGCACCCAGGGCTTCATGTTCTCATCAATCATGATGTCAAACCCATAGAGCTCTGAAACAATGGGAAAACTGGTTACAGTCATGATGTCAAACCCATAGAGCTCTGAAACAATGGGAAAACTGGTTACAGTCATATCAAACCCATAGAGCTCTGAAACAATGGGAAAACTGGTTACAGTCATGATGTCGTACCCATAGAGCTCTGAAACAATGGGAAAACTGGTTACAGTCATGATATCGTACCAATAGAGCTCTGAAACAATTGGAAAACTGGTTACAGTGATGGTGTCGTACCCATAGAGCTCTGAAACAATGGGAAAACTGGTTACAGTCATGATGTCAAACCCATAGGGCTCTTTAACAATAGGGAAACTGGTTACAGTCATGATGTCAAACCCATAGAGCTCTGAAACAATGGGAAAACTGGTTACAGTCATGATGTCAAACCCACAGAGTTCTGAAATAATAGGAATACTGCAGTCATGATGTCAAACCCATAGTGCTCTGAAATAAGCGGAATACTGCAGTCATAATGTCAAACCCATAGAGCTCTGAAACAATGGGAAAACTGGTTACAGTCATGATGTCAAACCATAGAGCTCTGAAATAATAGGAATACTGCAGTCATCATGTCAAACCCATAGAGCTCTGAAACAATGGGGAAACTGGTTACAGTCATGATGTCAAACCCATAGAGCTCTGAAACAATGGGGAAACTGGTAACAGTCATGATGTCAAACCCATAGAGTTCTGAAACAATACGAAAACTGGTTACAGTCATGATGTCTAACCCATAGAGTTCGGAAACAATACGAAAACTGGTTACAGTCATGATGTCAAACCATAGAGCTCTGAAATAATAGGAATACTGCAGACATGATGTCAAACCCATAGAGCTCAGAATACTGCAGACATGATGTCAAACCCTTAGAGCTCTGAAATAATAGGAATACTGCAGACATGATGTCAAACCCATAGAGCTCTGAAACAATGGGAATACTGCAGTCATGATGTCAAACCCATAGAGTTCTGAAACTTTGGGAATATTGCAGTCATTATGTCTACCCATAGAGCTCTGAAACAATAGGTTTCATCAGAAAGAGAGAAATTCATTCTCACTGTAGAGACTCTTACACCAGATACGGCTTTATGGCAAATTTAAGAGCATAATACATGAATATATGATCAGTAAATTAATGATACTTTTATAGTGCTTTATTTAATCTTCTTCAGTTATGGGAATGTGAAATGTTACTTGTTATGCTGTATTCTAGCATGACACACGCAGAGTTTTCTATAGACAAAGAAGAAAATTCACAGTTATTAAATCTACCAATAAACAACCCCCCCCCCCCCCACACACACACACAAAATTGTTCCGAAACTGTAAAATATAGTTTGTATTGTAATTGCAGAATATGTTGTCAAGTGATGTACCAATCTAAATAGTGTTCACATTATAGTTTTTTTTAAACAGCTAATAAACACCGATTTGTTTTTTTGATGCAGCATAATAAACCAACCAGGCTAACGCCCTTGTGATTCAATTCATATGCATCAGAATTCCAAATCATTTTTTATTAGCTAATAAACAACTCTAAACAGGAAATTATTTCTTAAATCACCAAATCATATAATCCACAAATTCTGTCACATCCTGTGCAAGCTCATCAGTACATGCATTTCCCCATATATATGAACAAGCTAGGTGAAATGGCAAACAATGCTTCAATCATGTCATTTCTATTTTAAATGTTTCATATGGATCATTGGAACATGACACGCGAAGAATTTTCTAAAGACAAAAAAATTCAATGTTGTAAAACTAACAATAAACACCCCCCAAAAAATTTCTGAAACTGTTAAATACAGTTTGCAATGTAAATGCAGGAAATGTTGTCAGGTTATGTAAGAATTGAAATAATTTTCGCATTAACATTTTTTATAAACAACGATTATGCGAACATTATTTCTTAATGTAAACACAACATTTATAATATAATTATATGTTTTGAAAACAATTTGATAACATTCGACACATTTCTCAGATATTTTAAAATTCCTCCTGTCACTCACTACAAATTTATTTGAGGCATGTCTTGGGAAAACCAGGCTTAATGCATGTGCATAAAGTGTCGTCCCTGAATAGCCTGTGCAGTCCACACAGGCTAATCCAGGACGGCATTTTCTGCCAACAGTGGATTTACGTTTAAAAGAGACTTCCTTGAAACAGAAAAGCGGAAAGTGCCGTCCTGGATTCGCCTGTGCGGACTGCACAGGCTAATCCTGACGACACTTTACGAACATACATTAAGCCTTGGTTTCCCACAACATCCCTCATTTCTGGCTTGTTCAAAACAAAAGGTCACCATGAACAGCAATTTGAGAAAAATCTTACCAAAGCAGTTGCCTTTGAAAGGCATGAACATCTTACAGGCAGTGGCAATAGGCAGTTCTACGGAGAGGATGGTTTTGATGATCACATCTTCAATCTTCATCATTAATGCTAAAATCAGTAATCACTTATCCAATGAAATATATTGGTTTTTGGGATGCACATATATCAAATCAATGCTTATTTTGCAACCCTACAGGTGTTCATTCAATTTTCCATACTAGCATTTTCTCTGTCAAATGTTTTTTAATAACCCAGAGTGAATATTTTGGCATTTTCATCTAAGTGTTATCATATTGGGGCAAAGTATATTCCATTGTTTATGATTTACACTGTAATATAAGTGCCACAATAATTATGCCCCCTTTCAAAGAAGTGGGGGAATATTGCTTTGCACCTGTCAGATGGTCGGTCGGTCTGTCCGTAGACCATTTCGTTTCCGCACGATATCTATAGAACACTTTTACCTACGATCATTTAAGTCGGTATGCTGGTTACTTGGGCTGAAAGGAAGACACCTATTGATTTTGAGGTCAACAGGTCAAAGGTCAAGGTCACAGGGGCTTGTAACATGAAATTCGTTTTGATATATAGAGAATGCTTTGACCTACGATCATTTAAGTTGGTATGCTGGTTACTTGAGAGGAAAGGAAGACGCCTATCAATTTTGAGGTCAACAGGTCAAAGTGACAGAGGCTTGTAACATGAAAACTGTTTCCTCTTCAGACCTTTTTGTTTCCGCAGGATATCTAGAGAACACTTTGTGGTACAATCATCCAAGTTAGTATGCTGGTAACTTGGGAGGAAAGAAAGAAACCTATTGATTTTGAGGTCAACCAGTCAGATGTCAAGGTCACAGGGGCTTGAACATGAAAACCGTTTCCACACAATATCTAGAGAATGCTTTAACCTAGAATCATATAAATAAGTATGCTGGTTAGTCTTGAGGTAAGGAAGACCCCTATCGATTTTGAGATCAAGAGATCAAAGGTCACGGTCACAGGGGCTTGTAAAAAACAACAACATTTCCACTTAATAACAGATGAACAATTGGTACATGGTCCTCCAACTATATAGGTACAATGGTCAGTTTGAGAAGATGACCTGTTACATAGTGATAATAACTGAATACTTGGGTCGAGTTTTCAAATTTGAAAAGAAGACTGCTCTTGCAGAGAAGACAACTCCTATCAAGGTAATGGTAAACATGTCTCAGCTTAGATTTTTCAGAAACTTCAGTGATGAACAAAGGCTGCAAGTCGGGGGGCATATATGTTTTCCAAACATCTCTTGTTATTACACAAGTTGAAATTATTTTCTGAGAAAGAATGAGTGTTGAGAACACACATAAATAAAAACTGTTGTTGTTTTTTACAAATTTATGCCTGAAAAATGCAGAATCCACATGAAAAGTTATCAATGGAAATGCATATAAATTACAGTAAGTATTGTTAAACACAAAATGTACACCAAACCTACAAACTGAAATATACATGTAGCAAGTCAACACTAATGATGAAAGTTTACACTCAGAATTTTAAATTTAACAATTAACATTTCAATAAATAGGCCTTATATGATGTCATATGATAGCTAAAGAGTATCAATTAAAACCAACTTGAATTGTCACATGAGGATACACCCCCACAATATGGCCTTGTCACACAAAACTATGGCATCCATTTGAAAGAAATAAACACAGAGAGGATGCTTTAGTTTGTAAACGTTTAACAGTGTATTTGGAAAAATGTAAATTTCAATAGGAGCCATAACTCTGTCAACATTTAGTAGTTTGTAACTGAAGCTGAACTTTATCTGTATTGTATGATGTTACATCTATGTACCAAACATAATTTAACAAGAAATGTGGAAATTCCACGAAAACCATTTTTCTAGCGAAATGCATACGTCAGCACAATAATGAAAGAAAGTTCTGGGTGCAAGATGAAGGTCATACACCTATGGCTAGGAAATGGTGACCTTGACCTTGCAATCCAAAGCGAGTTCTCAATATAAGGTATCTACATACGAAATTTCATTGAAATATCTAAATAAGTTCTTAAGATATTGAGAACAAACCGTTTTTTTATTTTTAGTAAAGGTGACCTTTACCCCACCCACTCCATATGCAATCACAAGAGAGGTCTCTTATCAGGTATCTACATATAAAGTTTCATTTAAATATCTCAATTCATTCTCTAGGTATTGAATGGAAACTTTTTGTCTATTTTTAGTAATGGTGACCTTGACCCCATTGACCCCATATTCAATACCAAGCAAGGTCTCAATATGAGGTATCTACATTTGAAGTTTCATTAAAATATCTCAATGCATTCTCAATTTATTGAGCGGAAAAAGGTTTTCTATTTTTAGTAATGGTGATCTTGACCCTGACACCACCCCATATGCAATCCCAAAGGAGGTCTCGCTATAAGGTATTTATGTATGAAACTTCATTAAAATATCTCAATGCATTCTCAAGTTATTGAGCGGAAACCGTTTTTCTATTTTTAGTAACCGTGACCTTGACCCCCATATGCAACCCAAAGTGAGGTCTCGATATAACGTATCTATGTATGAAGTTTCATTACAATAGCTCAATTCGTTCTCGAGTTAGAGCGGAAAAAAAAAGTTGACGCTACCACCCCTCTGTAAAAATGTAGTGGTTTGTAACCAAAGTAGAACTTAACTCGTATTTTATGGTGCTACACATGTATACCAAGAATTATTTGAATATGTCAAGCCATTGTTGAATTATCGTCAGGAAACCATAATTTTAGGGAATTTTAGTCGAAAAGGGGCCATAACTCTATCAAAATTTAGTGGTTTGTAACCAAAGTCAAACCTGACCCATATTTTATGATGCTACACATGTATACCAACAATTATTTGAATATGTCAAGCCCTTCTTAAGTTATCATCTGGAAACCAAAAAACCAACAGACCGACAAGCTCACTCCAATTTCCCCCCATAAACTTTGTTTGTGGGCGTATAATCAGCTTTGTATTTGTAACAATTATTATCAATTACCTATCAAAGCTTTCAAACCCAGAGTTGGGAAGGGAATATCATGTTTCAGATCAAGCAGATTTGTCTTTTTTTAACTGTAGCCTAGTGTTCCATGTTTGGTAAAAAATATAGAAAATGTCAACAAAATGGATTCATTTTTGATACATTATAAGCCTTGTTTTGAAATAAAGCTCAGTTAATTTAACAGCCATTATGTTGTCAATGAGAGTTTGATCTGGCCCTGCTACTAACAAAGTTTTAGATTATCTCAAACTTATTCTCAACTCAAAATATCGACCAATGAGAATGGTTGTTAGATTGGAGCTTTGATTTCCATTGGTTAAATGCTCCAGTTTAAGGAGTTTGCTGCGGGAATGAAGTTTCAGTGTCACCTGCTGTATCCTGGCCATTAGATCGCAAGTACCGTAACATCGCACCCATTGACCATTTGTTGCCATAATCCTCCACATCTGCATCGTCATTTCTACAATCAGAAAAATCATACAAAAAATAATATCTTTCCAGTTGTTTGCCGCTAACATTTAAACGCCTCTCCTATGTTGCTACGATTAATTTCCATTCAGCAAAAATCACAAACATATCACATGCCCTACCACATGCCTTTTTCCTTAAAATAGGCTAAAGCCATACAAATTTGATTCTATGTTTAGCGTCCCCATGATTTTTCAAAACCTACCAACCAGGCATGAAAAAAAAGAGTAAATAATTTTTTTTTTCATAACATATTTGCAGCATATTGGGAACATACTGTAACAGAGTATTATAACAGTAAACTGACTAGTTGCACATTATTTTTACAAATATTGGTAAAAACACATAAACACATAAAAGCCATTTTTTTCAAGTTCAGTCTGAAGTCATTTCATATCATATATGTATTGACAAACCCTGACATTTACACCAAAGAATACATGTAGATAATAATACATGTATCTTTATGATCATAGAAACATGTTTTAATATATCTTAAATTACATATATACAAATGTGAAAGAATGTTCTCAAAAGGGCAATTCAAAATAATAATAAGACAAAACATACCAATTCAAAGTGTTTTAGATCTATAAAGCTGTAGGTAAGTTACTGATGAATGCAAGATTCCAAATCAGAATTGTGTAATATCATCAACTTATTTACATACCCAAAATGCAAGATCCCAACCAACAATATTCATTCAAAACTCAAATATAACTTACAAGGTCATTCATTGACTACGCTTTCCAACTCTATTTTTTACATTGTCAAAATTTTGTTTTTTTCGTTCAGGCGTACGAAAATCTACCAGCCCGATGACGCTAAACACAGTATCAAATTGGTATGGCCTAACTGCTAAACATTGATATTCAAGCAATGATTGGACAAAATACTAGATTTATTTGCATATTATTGAAATTTTTGTCAAAAAGCCTACTGTATGCAGCATTTGTAACTTTTGCCCAAACATTTTCGTACAATTTTTCAGCAGTACACTTTCCAATAAAATTAAAAAACTCGATTTAGAAATCACAAATTAAATTCCTGTATGTTGTTATATATTATAAGTTTAGGACAAATCATATTTTTGGCTGTTTAAATGTATTAATTTACTACAGTTTTCCCAATAATGTTTTTGTTTCGAACGATTTCCCATTTGGGCATAAGCTATACAATTTCAACATGCCAAACTCTACTTTCAACCTAATGTTCATAGCTCATGAACTTCCCCTTAAAGGCAGGAAGCCACAATTTTAACTTGCTCAGACAGATTTTATACTTGTCCAGGACTTCAAGCGAGTATTTTGAAGACTGGAAATAAGACATGCACTTGCCTGACGTATTCTTCGTTCTTTTTGTTAATACTGTAGTTGGTGAGGTGCATACAGGTGTTCCGCATGTGTCGCATGTTCTTCTCATACTTAACTGTGGCAAATCTGAAAAATGAAACATCTTTAATAAACATCCGCATGGTGGCAAGCTTCTGCATAACTAAATACTTTTTGCAAAAAACTGACTAATTTTCGAGAAAAGTTGTCAACTTTTCATGAAAATATAAGCAGTTTTCATGAAAACTTGTTTGTGCACTTCAATTGCAGTAACCATATTAAATGCAAATTTTGTGTAAGTGCATACAACAACTACTAACATTAAATTATCGTAATAGTTTTCATGAAAGGCAGATTTTCTTGAAAGTTTGGAAGTTTTCATGAAAAAAATTATCTTGCCCTATTTGTTTCATTTTTCATACAAATCTTTATGTTTCCACAGTAACTTGCAATATTTCGCGAAAAAATATCAAGATTATCTAATGCAGAAGTGGGCACTTATTTGACTTTTGTTCTTGATTACAAGTTAACATTTTTCAGGAAACATCAAAATGTTTCCAGAAGTTATTCAAGTTTTCTCGAACGTTTTTAAAGTTTTCATGAAAATTTGTTCAACTTGCATGAAAATTATCTTGCTACCTTATGAAGAGGTATGCTCCCATACAGCCTCCTAAAATAATGTTTAATTATACAACCATGTTAACGGGGTTTTCCTTATGCATGTCACCTTTCAAATCACCACAGCACCAGACAGTCAATAAGTGAAAACTACTGTAGTGAAGGGAATTGTTGTTTTGATATCTAAATTCAGTATAAGTTGTTATTTGAAAGTATTACTGATATTAGGACAAACCCATATATATATGAGGTACGTTGTGGGAAAACCTGTCTTATTGCATGTGCGTAAAGTGTCGTCCCAGATAAGCCTGTGCAGTCCGCACAGGCTAATCCGGGAGGACACTTTCCGCTTTTATGGTATTTTCTGTTTCAAGGAGTCTCTTCTAACCATAATTCATTTTAGGCGGAAAGTGATGTCCCGGATTACCCTGTGCAGACTGCACAGGCTAATCCGGGACGACACTTACGCATATGCATTCAGACCGGTTTTCCCACGACGCGCCTCATATATATATATGATAGTATTGACGATATATTTCTTATTTCTCTTCATTGATGTTTCCACTGAGATAAAATGTGTGAGCAAGTTTCCCTTGTACTGGACGGCTGTCCGGCTAGCGCAGTGGTTGGTACACGCGCTTCTCACCTAGGCGGCCCGGGTTCGCTTCCCACTCCCGGCGCATGTGAGTTTGGTTGGTGGTCACCATACCGGACAGGTGGGGTTTCCTCCGGGTACTCTGGTTTCCCCCCACAGCACAAGACCACACCAAAATTAAATATCTTTCAGACAAAAATTAATAGCTGGAAATTGCAGCTATGATTCAAAATTCGTCCCAACTTTCGTGAGTCTCTAGTAAATTAATTAGGTAAGAGTGCTTGGACACACTCCGGGTCCTCACATAATGCAGCCTCAGGCGTGGAAGGACCTCATAAACTTCTAAATACACACACACACACCCTTGTACTGGTCACATTGTTTTCATCACTGTTTTTGTTCGTCAAATCAAAAATGCTGAAATAAGTTTTAATACTGAATTCTTTCATCAATGACTGTGTATAAAGTGAAACAAATACCAGCAATTACACACCTCGTTAGGCCTTCTTCATACAAGTATATCTGCAGTGGATCATAGGAGGTGACGGCCACATACAGGCGAATGTCAAACTTGAAACCGTCGATTAACAATGGGTTGGAAATGTAGCGACACACGACGAGGTTTTCATCTAATGGGATCTGATCAGGCTGAAAACAATATACTGACACACTGTACTTATAAACTCCACTAATATTTATTCCCAGCTCCCATGCTGAGGCTATCACTTTCCTTTGTTACAGTGTAACGTCATTCTCCGGAATAATAATAATGTTGAATAACAAAACTATTATTCTGAGATTTGGTTCTTGTGTAATACAATTCTCATCACATATGGAAAGATCGAGAGCAAACAGCAGGGTGCTGCACCCTGATCCTTTTTGGTCCCACCCTGCTGCTCCTCTGTGCTGGTAAACACAGATACATTGTATGTTGAATATCTGAAATTCAATTTAATTTTGCCCCAAAATTAAAATTCAATTAAATTTTGCCCCAAAATTAAAATTCAATAACAAATGAATAGACTATGCTTCAAACATTTAATAAGAAGCATTACACTCATTAAAACCCTGGATTTAGCACATTATTGAAAATGTCAACAAACTGGCCCAGCTTTCCACCATGCTCCTTTTTAGCGGCACCCTGGACCTTTTGTTATATATCCTAGATCTTTCCCTTATTATTACTGATGGCCATAGTTATTTCAAGTCATCCCCTTAGTTTTCTAACTTGTTGATATATCTGTTCGGCGCAAATATTGCTCTTTGTACAGCAGTTATTACTGATACATCAAATGAAATCAGTATTTGCTACAATCATAAATTATTCTGTAACTTATTCTTACATGATTGACAAGGAAGATGCCACGCCCACGAGAGGAAGCCACAGGCTTTACAATCCAGGGACCCTTGTCCTTCAGAAATGCAGCTGAAAATGTAATTGTAGATTTTGCGACCATGTACATGTACATCGATTCAGCTATTAATTAAATATAACCCAGGTGTGGCAAACCTGATTGTTAATTTTTACTCCTATTGGTACTGATTACATGGTTCTACTCACTGCAGAACTCCTGATATTCACCAGGAAGAACAAAACTGGCTGGAATGATGTCGAAATGTTTCATGCCCTGAAAAAAAGGAAATGTCCACTTCAACATCACATAATATGATCACTTTCAGAAGTTTTTATATTTTACAAAATTAAATGTAATAACACAGTGCTGATGAACCTTAAATGTTCAATCTAAAGTATTTTAAACAAATAATGTATATACTGGCAGCATACATCTATAACAACAGTTCTTTTATGCAGTGCTTTTTTTTCCTTTTATAGTAGGGGCCATTATAAGGCATCATCCCCTCAGAGAAATTCTTTCAAATCATGCAGTTTTCCCTTAAAACTGATCTTACCCCAGAATTTGTTATTCCCCTGCTATTACATTTTTGTCCCCAAAATGCCAAAAATAACGCTCTTTTCCCCTAAAATAATGGCAAAGGGCTCCATCCCCAAGATGAGAAAAAAGGCCCTGTTTTTTGTTTATTTTCTCACCAATGTTCATACAAAATACTAACTATTGAGGCATACTTTTCCGGACACACATAAAAATATCAAAGAACAATGTATCAGAAAATTAATGTAACGACTCCAAAGTAATTAATGTTTTGAAGGATCAACCCAAATTATTGTACACAATTTAACTATGCAGGTATTCAAAGCATAGTCTATTATCTATTGTTTCTAACCTTTATTTGCTGCATTCGTTGTAGATTTTTGTAAAGACGATCCTTTCTAGTCAACTCATATGATCTAAAAGGGAAGATTAAACATTCGGGCATTAATGTACAAGGTAGATATCTTATTTTCTAACACTGAAATGCATGCATGGTGCAGTAAACATGTATGTTAAATGAGGGTTGGAAATTAAATTATCAAACAAGCACGTTTTTGAAAATGATGTCTAACACATGAATGGTCTTTCAGCAGTAAGGTCAGTGAAGCAAATGTGATTTCTATGTTTACCCCTGGGAAGATGTACCAACTTGCAAAACACAATTGAGCCACGATTATTTTATAAGGCAATGACCAAGATGAATGGAAGCGTATCTTTTACATCAATCTCAATTAAATCATATACAGTCAGATGCTATTACATTATCCCCAGACTGGATCTGGGCAGACACCTTACTCACCTCGGAAAATGACCATGATTAATTGAAGGATATCTTTTGCATCAATCTCAATAAAATCATATCCAGTATGATGCTACTACTTTATCCCCATCTGGATCAGAGCAGACGCCTTACTTACCTCGGGAAGTGATTGATTTTTTGGAACTCTGAAAGACTGCGTAGAGTGAATGGTTTGAGGTGAGCACCGGTCCACACAATGTTGTAATCCGAGCTGTTCGGGTGCACTTCATGAAACCCGTGACTATTGAGAATCGTTCGCACGATCTTACACTCAGAATTGCCGAACTTATATGTCATATGGTAGCGCTCTGAAAAGAAATGCATTCCATAGCTCAATTTCTATATTTGTTACTCAATTAACAAGAGCTGTCAGAGGACAGCGCGCTCAACTATTCGAAGTATTTCAGTTGGTACATATTTTGGACAGTGGAAGGAGCATAAATTTGTTAAAATACAAAACTTTTAAGTGATGCCTAGTATAGTTGATAAAGTTTTGAAACAAAAACTTTAACCACAAAGTCCATGTAAAAAGTGGGCTAACTCTGTCAAAATACAAAACAGTTATGGGTAATGTTGCCCCTGATACTAGAGTTGATGACAAAGGTTATTTCCAAGTTTCAAGTTAATAACTTGTGTAGTTTTGAAGTTACACAACTTTTGAATATAAACTTTAACCAGAAAATCTATGTGAAAAAGAGGCATAACTCTGTCAAAATACAAAACAGAGTTATGTGTAATGTTGCCCCTAATACTAGAGTTGATGACAAAGATTAGTTCCAAGTTTCAAGTGAATAACTTACGTAGTTTTGAATTTACACAACTTTTGAATATAAACCTTACCCAAAAAATCTATGTAAAAAAGTGCATAACTCTGTCAAAATACAAAATAGCGGTATGGGGAATGTTCACCCTGATACTGCAGTTACTGACAAAGGTATATGCCAAGTTTCAAGTGAATAGCTTTTGTAGTATTTAAGTTACAAAACTTTTGAATATAAACTTTAACCAGAAAATCTATGTGAACAAGGGGCATAACTGTCAAAATACAAAACAGAGTTATAGGGAATGTTGCCCTTGACCATTGATACTGGAGTTGATAACAAAAATTAGTTCCAAGTTTCAAGTAACTAACTTATGTAGTTTTGAAGTTAAAAAACTTTTGAATATAAACTTTAACCAGAAAATGTAAGTGAAAACGGGCATAACTCTGTCAAAATACAAAACAGAGTTCTGGGGAATGTTGCCCCTGACACTGGAGTTGATGACAAAGGTATATTCAAAGTTTCAAGTGAATGTCTTGAAGTTACAAGACTTTTTAATAAAACCTTTAACCAAATTCAGACGCAGACGCCGATGCCGGGGTAGTAGGAAAGCTCACCTATTCTTCGAATAGTCAAGCTAAAAATGTGCAATTAACATATCACATCATGTAATGCTTGAATATTGTATACGCATTATAAGATGGACCATAAAAATGTATCATTCTATGTGATCGCTACCAGTATCCAAAATAGCCAATGGTTACTAAAATTTTGGAAATTATTTTAAAATTAGGTATAGTTTTACCATTTCAGTACAAATATTTCAAAATGACATTTATTTTTGTAAAATCGAAAATCAAATTGGTCACCAATTTCTTAGCGAAAACCTTGGTAATTAATTCAATTTTGAAATAAATATTGCATTTTAAAAGCATGTCACACAATTGAATACACAGAGACACAATGCTTACCACCAACAATGCGCATATTTAACCTCTTGTTAAACACACACTCTGTATTGAACATAATGACTGGTGTCTTCTTGCCATAGCCCGTCCATTGAATGTTTAGGCTGGACTTGGATCTGAAATACCGGTAAGCAAATGGGCATATAACTATGTGTGCTAATTATTTAAACTGTAAAAAAAAAGAAATAAAAATGTACTGTATTTGCACCAGACATACATGTTTTGATAATGTCATAATAACTTTGTGACATTTACTCAGCAGAAAAACGATTATGAGTAAATTCAATGTGATAAAATATATGCAAATATTAATATAATGTTGGTTTACTAAATAAGGCAAAGAGTAAATGATCAGTTGCTTAAAAATAAAGGAACTAATTCTAACGGCCATTAAAATGTTGACTGAGTTATCTCAGAAGGAAAGAAAGTTCAGTGTACTGACAATAATTTGTATGTACTTATTTAATAAATAAATCTACTGTATTTATAAATAAATTTTAATATAAAAATTGCTCAAAAACTGCCATAACTTAAATTTTAATCCAGAGAAAAAGTAACAAGCTTTCGATGTAAGTGCCAGAAAACTTTGGTGAAAGTGGATACTTGTTACACAAGTGTAGTTTAAAGACACCTATTCACAGATTGGAAAATTGACAATTTCTTTGCCAAAGATTCCACAAATAAAATAACACTACATTGTATTATAAGAGAAGCGAAACAACACTCATGACACATAACTATGTTGGAAATAACATTTTGCTAATGAATAATCATCCGATAAAATAGATAAAATTATATATTGCTTTAACAAAAGATGATTTACTGAAAGGAATATGCTTTCGTTGAAATCTTGAAAACATGTTTGACCTAAATAGTGTTACACAGAAATGTGTACTTAACCATCTGGCCGAGTTTTCAGCAGAACAAACTTTAAAAAGATTTTATCCAGAGGTCATAGGTAGGAGCCCCGGTGTACGCACAATTTATTCTCTTTTAATGCTATTAATAGATAGAATATTTGTGCTCTATAGTAAAAATGCTTCAATGGTGTTTACAGTTATAAAGTTTATGCATTAAATGACAATTTTCAAAACAAAGAAAAACTGTGAACAAGTGTTGATCCTGAGGTGATAGGTTTGAGTCCCGGTGGAAGCGTCGAGGGAAACCCGGTCTTAATGCATGTGCGAAGTGTCGTCCCGGATTAGCCTGTGCAGTCCGCACAGGCTAATCCAGGACAGCACTTTCCGCCTACAGAGGATTTATGTTTAGAAGAGACTTCCTTGAAACAGAAAATACCATAAAAGCGGAAAGAGCCGTCCTGAATAAGCCTGTGCGGACTACACAGGCTAATCCGGGACGAAACTTTACGCACATACAAAAAGACCGGTTTTCTCACGGCGCGCCTCATTTATTTTACTTTTATGCTTTTCTTAAGATAGAATATTGGTGTTCTATAGTCAAAATGCTTTAATATTGTTCACATTTGTCAAAACTATGAAAAACTGTGAACAAGTCTTTTTAAGCAACAATTTCATACTTGTGATCTTCCTCCTCGCTCTCATAGTCCGAGTCATGATCACTGTGTACATCAGAGTTGCTGCCATCCGAGGGGGTGAAGGACCCGTCAGACTCTGCATCCTTTACCGAAGCCATCGCTGCTTTCAGTGTATTATCTAAAACCCAGTTTGTACTCCCACTTCATAATGTTTCTGTTTTACTCTGCTTGATTTCCTAAAATGACAGAGTTCAACTATTATGCAATAACTCTATTAATAACATAACTTGTAACAATGTACAATTAAATTCAGTTTAAGAAACTAATAGGATATTTATTTTTGACAATTTCTTATTAAATATACCGGGCCAGGCTAGCTCAGTTGGTAGAGCGCTGGACTGTCAATCTGGGGATTGTGAGTTACCCAAGCCCGGCCACATAACTTGTGTGGGCATTGGTCAGTCATATCACGGTGGTCAGTTAACCTACTTACACTTTTCCTGGGCAAGCTTAGCTGATCTATGCGGTTTACCAGTACTAAATGCACATACTTATGCCAGTTACTGACAACTGCCCTACTTGAATCAGAGGTAGGGGAAGAATGGCCGCAGAAATAATTTCATGACCATTCCCCACACAAGTTATGTGGCTGGGCTGGGGTTTGAACTCACAATTCCTGGATTGACAGTCCAGCGCTCTACCAACTGAGCTAGCCGGGCCCGTTCATGCATCCAAAACGAGTGTCAATATAAAAATATTTATGGAACATTGATTAGGAATGGTTTATCTGCTCAGGTATGTAATAAAGTTTATTACTATACATTCATTCGGGATGTTAAAGTTGGGATCAAAATCCTTTCAGAACAATATAGACAAAGAAGGATAATTTTCAACTACAGAACTGGTCCTTCCCTGGTTATGCCCTGCATTGTATTTTGCCCATATAAAAAGTAGCTCAACATACACCCAGTGCAACAAGTTATGCTACCCTGAATGCTGAACACAGAAATGACCTTTATGCCATTAAAGTGATTCATAATCTTAACTTTGAATGAATAATTGACAACTCAATTCATGTACAGAATACCATAAAAACAACATGCACTTCGTGCTAATAGATCATAAAATATGATGCATATAATATGATTTAATGCTCGTGATAATTTCAATTCTGCATATATGTGACAGAAATCATCAAGGAATTTGGCAGCTTTTCTGATACATCATACAGGCTGTCAAGGCAAAATCACTAAATTTGTTGGCTTCTCCAAACAGCCGGAACATATAACAGTAAGTGGTCATTAAACATCTAACCAAATGACAAAAAATTAAGTCCATCCAAAATAAAGAAAATACCTTCCAGTTTAGTTGTTTACACTAGCGACAAACTACTTCCAGCGAGTTCAGACAGGCGCACTTGTCAACGTTGGAGGATTGTGGGTAAACATGGCGACGCCCATGAAAAGATTTTTGACAAGATTGTTAAACAAAATGGCGAAAAAGCGACCGGTTCTGTAATATTTCTTCACGGTTCTGGTAAAATATATTATCATACTAATATAGATATGATTCTGATTTGTTTTAAAAATAAACAATTGTGTAAATTTGAAGAAAATCAGAAACGAAAGTTACAGGATTTTCAAGTCAAGTCGGCCATAACTAGGTTAAAAAGGCCCCAAAAGAAGACGGTGAAAATTTTTAATGTAATACTAAGTTTATTTTTATTTTGCAGTTGAGAACTAATCATACAATGTGAATTAATCGTTAATATTTGGATATATATAAATAAATAATATCATGATATACCAATTTAAAAACTATTAACTACTCAATTTCCATCACTTTTATACATTGATATGTTTTTGAATAAGATTGTAACAATTTCAACTTATTTTAGGGTTACTGGAAATACCTATAAATTTACTGAAATTTACGTGAATCTACTTAAAATACTGAATTATAATTTAAATATTTATTTAAATTATTAAATAACAGTGTATATATTTGGGTTAATTCTGACATATTTGGATTATACCAATATATTTATTTTTTAGGGGATACAGGGATAGGTGTTCAGGAATGGGTGAATACCATTTCTGGAGTGAATGAGTTCAATTTTCCACACCTGAGGATCTTATACCCAACTGCACCACCCAGGTACATGAACCAAATGCAACGAAACTATACACTAAAAATATTATAAAGATTCTGTTCATACCTAAGCAAAATTATCAAGATTCTGGTCATACCTAAGCACAAGAAGATATCATTAGTCTTGCCTCTTTTGTCATTGCCCATTTAAACTGTATGTAAAGCATCTTACTCTAGACTGCTTGGACAATGTTCACTTGATTATACCTTTTACTTACACGTGCTTCATACAATTATGGTTTCCATGTAAGACATAATGCATTGTATAAATAATGTAGTAAATGCACATAAAAATAAGGCTTTATCTTGTTTAATTATTTGCACCCTCTGTCAATAAATTGCAGTTAAAACACAGGGCTCACCCTAGCTTAAATAAATATTTTTTAGAAAATTCTCAATACATTTTTTTTTGTATTTTGAAGTGTCTTATGATAAAAAAATTGTAACTATTCATACTTTTCTTTATGTCTGAATTTAATATCAGAAGTGTTATTGTTATGGTTACAACAGTAATGATGCAAATTAACTACTTAGAGAGTATAATTATGTACTTTACTTTAGGCGATATACTCCAAACCTTGGAAATCTGTCCACAGTATGGTATGATAGAAAGCAGATCTCGCCCTTTGCACCCGATGACGATTCCGTCGCATCCATGGCTGCCATGTTACAGGAACTGGTGCAGTGTGAGGTGGATATAGGGATTCCTTTCAGCAGAATTGTCATAGGTCTGGTTCCAGTTGAATGCACTTGAGTTTTAAAGTGGACTTACTGTAGTGTAGAATAGTATTGTTTGATACTTTGATGCATAAATTGTGTGCACATGTGTGTGAAGAGGTCAGATATTTTAAATATAACTCAATCAACAGATTTGTTCAATGTAAAGAAATTAATACATGCAAACCCGACATGTCAGTATGAGTTATGAGTTTTCAATCATTATGGTAATAAAATCATTAAAAACTGTCAATAAAGACTATGATTAGAAAGTGAATCTGCATGTACAATAGATTATTGATGACTGTATTACTGTTTTTAGGAGGTTTTTCAATGGGAGGAGGAATGGCTCTGCAGCTGGCATACAAATACTCGAGAGGTCTTGCAGGCGTGTTTGCTTTATCCAGCTTCCTCAGCAAGCAGTCTCTTGTCTATGAGGTACAAATGTATATATACTGTGTAGGAACTAGGTTAGCAAGCAGTTATACACATATAATCTACATTTTGGTGTATGCAGTTTGCAAGCAATAATAATTCTATACTTAGATGTATGAGGTTTACAGGCAATTATAATTTAATGTATGAGGTTTTCAATATATAGGCAGTTATACCTAGGTGTAAGAGGTTTAGAAGCAGTTATACCCAGGTTTAGGATGTTTACAGGCAATTATACTTGGGTATATGAGGTTTACAGGCAGTTATACTTGGTGTGTGAGGTTAACAGGCAATTATACTTTGGTGTAGGAGGTTAACAGGCAATTATACTTAGGTGTATGCGGTTAACAGGCAATTAAACTTATGTGTTTGAGGATTACAGGCAATTATATTTGTGTGTATGAGGTTTACAGGCAGTTATACTTAGGTGTTTGAGGTTTAAAGGCAATTATACTTGAATTATACTTAGGTGTATGAGTGTTTCAGGCAGTTATACTTAGGTGTGTAAGGTTAACAGGCAAATATACTTAGGGTGTATGAAGGTTACAGGCAGTTATACTTAGGCTTATGAGGCTAAAAGGCAATTATACTTAGGTGTATAATGTTTACAGGCAAGTATACTTAGGTGTGTAAGGTTTACAGGGAGTTTTACTTGGTGTATGAGGTTTACAGGTGTTATACTTAGGTGTATGAGGTTAACAGGCAATTATACATAGTGGTATGAGGTAAATAGGCAATTATACTTAGGTTTATGAGGTTAACAAGCAATTATACTTCGGTGTATGGGGTTTACAGGCGCTATTCATAGGTGTATGAACTATTATTCATAGGTGTATTAGGTTAACAGGCATTTAAACATAGGGGTATGAGAGTAACAGGCAATACTATTATACTTGTATTTTATACTCAGGTGACTGAGGTTTACATGCAATTATATTAGGTGTATGAGGTTTATTGGCAATTATACCAGGTGTTTGAGGTTTACAGGCAAATATGCTTAGGTGTATGAATATTAATTGAGCTGTTCACTGTGTAACAACTTGAAATAAGAGAAGCATTTATAGGAAAAAAAAACTGATCTGTCTGTGCAGAGGTCTTGTACTATAAAGGTATATAATGTCATTCAATTGTGATTGAAAATCAAGCTCTGTCTTGAATATCTAGTGATACATTTTTGTTGCAATGACTGTTTGATGTTGTATTTTTAACAGTCATTGTAAAACGCAAAATAACCCCTTGCGGCTTTGGTTTTCAGGCATTGCAGGCTGACACCACCAACATTCCACCACTGTTTCAGTCACACGGGGAGAAAGACGATTTGGTTGAGTACCAGTGGGGCAAGGATACATTCGACAGGCTGACCTCGCTAGGCGTGCATGGGGAATTTCACAGTGTACCCGGTCTGCTGCATGAACTGGACCATCAGACACTGACTAAGTTGTGTGATTGGATACAGACCAAGGTGCCTCAGACCAGCTCATTGTAGCAGGGTCATATTCTAAAAGGCATTTGTTTTTAGTCAGATTTTGTATGATTTTTAATTTACTCTATACTTTAATAGTCAAAAATGCAAAAAAAACACTGTGATTTTTTTTCCATACAAGACATACCAGAATTTAAAGTCAAAATAAATGTGGTTTTAAAACAGCACCTGTTTTAAAAGCTTGTCAATCAGTCGTGGTTTGCTTCCAACCTATCATTTGGTAAAAGTGGTAAAACATTTACTTTTATTATGATAACATGACCTTAATACAAATGTTAATACTGTCATTTAAAACTTAGATTTTTTTTAGTTAAATCAAATGATAAGAAGCTCTGTTAAATGATATTTGATATTACATGTGCATTAAGCATGGAGGGAAAGATCCAGACCAAAATAGCAGGGTGCTGCACCCTGCTCCTTTTTGGTTCCCCCCTGCTGCCCCTCTGGGCTGGCCAACAAAAAATGTTGAGTATCTTGAAATTTAATATATTTTTGCAAATATTCAATAGCAAATGAAGAGACCATGTTTGAAAAAGTTCCATTTAAAGCATTTAAATGAAAAATACCCTAGATTCACAACATTATTACAAAATGTCATTGCAATGACCCAGCTTTCCACCCGCACCTTTTTAGCAGCACCCTGTATCTTTTCTGATCCTAAATCTTTTCCTAAATCATGTTTATATCTAAATGTGTACAATGAATTTTATATACAATGTACTTTATGCATTAAAAGAAATACATTCTGTGCAGCAGTTTTCATCAGGCATGATGTTTCAATGAAATGCGGGTGTTTGGATGTAGTTTTTTGTGTTCATGCATTTTTTTGTGCCAAGCAAATCATCCCAGCCAAACAGTTCAAAATGGTTTCTGGTCAATAACCCAAGAATTGGTGACCGATTCTGATTAGGCAAAATATTTGGATGTTTTAATGAATCATTGTTTCAAGATGCCAAGAGCAAGGTTACATTGTGTGAGAAGAAAGAAAACACGATATTCCACTAAAGAGCTATTCTTGTGTAAATGGGTGTATAAAATAACTAATATGTAAGTATGGGTTTACATTGTATACTGGACCAAAAAAGAAAGTTTGAATGTAGATAGTTTTAGCTCGACTATTCGAAGAATAGGTGACCTATCCTACTACCCCAAGCGTCCGCGTCTGAATTGGTTCAAGTTTTTATTCACAAGTATTGTAACTTCAAAACTACATAAGTTATTCACTTGAAATTTGGAATATACCTCTGTAATCAACTCCAGTATCAGGGGCAACATTTCCCATATTATTATTTTTGTATTTTGACAGAGTTATGCCCCTTTTTCACTTAGATTTTCTTTTTAAAGTTTATATTCAAAAGTTTGGTAACGTCAAAACTACGTAAGTTATTCAACTGAAACTTGGAACTAACCTTTGTCATCAACTCTGCTATCAGGGGCAACATTACCCATAACTCTGTTTTGTATTTTGACAGAGTTATGCCCCTTTTTCACATATATTTTCTGGTTAAAGTTTATATTCCAAAGTTTTGTAACTTCAAAACTACATAAGCTATTCACTTGAAACTTGGAACTTACCTTTGTCATCAACTCTAGTATCAGAGGCAACATTACCCATAAATCTGTTTTGTATTTTGACAGAGTTATGCACACTTTACTTTGATTTGGTGGTTGGTTTTTGTTCACAAGGTTTGTCGTTCTGGAGGTAACTTGACTGTCAGCATTCGGGAACAGAAAAGACGCTTCTAATTTCATTAATTTTTAGCTCGACTTTTTGAAGAAAAGGCAAGCTATTCTACTCGCCCCGGCGTCGGCATTGGCATCCGAGCTAGGTTAAAGTTTTTCGGTACGCTAGTTTCTCAGGAATGGCTTGAGGGATTTCATTCAAACTTAAAATATTTATTCCCTACATTAAAATGAACCTATAGGCCAAGTTTGGTAACTCTAGTTTGAAATTTGACAAAATTATGGGCCTTTTTACACTTTGAAATTTTACATAAGCTAAATGGAAAGGTTAAAGTTTTTCGGTAAGCTGGTTTCTCAGAAATGGCTTAAGGGATTTCATTCAAACTTAGAATACTTATTCCCTATATTAAAATGAACTCATGGGCCAATTTTGATAACTGTAGTTTGAAATTTGTAAAAATTATGGGCCTTTTTACACTTAGAAATTTTACATATAAGCTATATGGACAGGTTAAAGTTTTTCGGTAAGCTAGTTTTCTCAACTTTTCGTTTCCACTCCCTAACTCGAGAACGGATTAAGCTATTGTAATGAAAATGCAAACATAGATACCTTATAGCGAGACCTCGATAGGGATTGCATATGGGGTGGGTGGGGTCAAGGTCACTGTTACTAAAAATAGAAAAACGGTTTCTGCTCAATAACTTGAGAACAAATTGAGATATTTTAGTAAAAATTAATACATAGATACCATATATCAAGACCTCACTTGGGTTTGCATATGGGGTGGGTGGGGTCAAGGTCACTGTTACTATAAATAGAAAAATGGTTTCCGCTCAATAACTTGAGGACGCATTGAGATATTTTAATGAAACTTAATACATAGATACCATATATCGAGACCTCGCTTGGAATTGCATATGGGGTGGGTGGGGTCAAGGTCACTGTTAGTAAAAATAGAAAAACGGTTTTCGCTCAATAACTTGACAACGCATTGAGATATTTTAATGAAACTTTATACACGCATACCTTATATCGAGACCTCGCATGGGATTGCATATATGGGGTGGGTGGGGTCAAGGTCACTGTTACTAAAAATAGAAAAACGGTTTCCGCTCAATAACTTGAGAACGCATTGAGATATTTTAATGAAAATTTATACATGCATACCTTATATCGAGACCTCGCTTGGGATTGCATATGGGGTGGGTGGGGTCAAGGTCACTGTTACTAAAAATAGAAAAACGATTTCCGCTCAATAAGTTTAGAAGGAATTGAGATATTTTAATGAAACTTAATACATACATACCTTATATCGGGACCTCTCTTGGGATTGCTTATAGGGTCAAGGTCACTGTTACTAAAATAGAGAAACGGTTTCTGCTCAATAACTTGAGAATGCATTAAGATATTTTAATGAAACTTCATACACAGATACCTTATATCAAGACCTCGCTTTGGATTGCATATGGGGTGGATGGGGTCAAGGTCAAGGTCACTGTTATTAAAAACTAGAAAAACGGTTTCCGATCAATAACTTGTTACTAAAAATATAAAAACGATTTCCGATAAATAACTTGAGAATGCATCGATATATTTTAATGAAACTTCATACGTAAATACCTTACATCAAAATCTCGCTTGGGATTGCATATGGGGTGGGTGGGGTCAAGGTCACTTTTACTAAAAATTGTATTGATGTGCTGACTTTAATGCATTTCGTTAGAAAAATTTGGTTTTTCGTGGAATTTCCATATTTCTTGTTTTAGAAAAATAATGCCAGTAACTTTGACAAGCATAAGAAAAGTCGAGCGCGCTGTCCTCCGACAGCTCTTGTGTATTGGACCGATAAGCAATTAAACGATATATAGAGATTTTTTTTATACATTTAACCAGAAATCGAAATTTCGTTCTAAGCTTTGGAATGCATAATCAAGAAGTTATGCCGAGTCATCTTGAATGCGACAATTTGATTGGCAATCTGAAAAGGTGAGCAATAAGTTCTAATAACCAGACCCAGTGGATAATATACTGTAAGTGAATCAGAGTTAAAATGGTTTAATCAGACTGACTCATTGGCATAATATTTGAAAATCAATGTAATTATTAAAAATAGAACAACTAGATATATCTTCTAAAATAAGTCACCATATGGTCACTATTTTGATGTGACGTAGCCAGAGATTGAATCGTATCTGTTTTAGATGGTAGTTCTTATATTAATTGCATCCATAGGTGACAGTGGACCTTACTTTATGCTTTAACGCATGATTGTTTTAGCGTCATAACTGTATACATATATCTTATTGATCAAAATTGCCAACGATGTTTATTGTTAATTATATACCCGTTTTATTAGCTTTTATGTACCATGTGTGTGTATACTTAATCAGTTACTTTTGCGGTACAATATTACAGTGTATGCTTGTTTCTACATGAGTGCATATGACAGCCATATCTAATCCGAAATGTTTGCCAATAGTTTTGCGCCAGCGCGGAAAACCTCGATTTAAAAATATAACAATCAACGTTCAGGAATACATGCAAACATGGCGGCGGCGCCCGGCGTATTGGACAAGTTTCGAACAAGAATTGTCAAAGAAACTGGGGAGAAAGCGACTGGTTCTGTTATATTTCTTCACGGTTCTGGTATTGGTTTGATTTTTCCAATGTAGCTTGATATACGTAATGTTATAACACGTATCTTTAACAAAATTCAATCCATCGAAAGTTGGAAAGATTTGCGATGATTAATGAGTTTACTACCTCGTACACAACTTGAACTCGTACCCTGATAAAGAAAGAATGCATTTTGAATTATTGTAAAATACAAGAGAAAAATGTTCACGTCTAGTATAATAAAATATATCCTTTCCTCAGCAAATACTAGATTAATGCATGATCTGGACTAATGTTGATGTATGCGTAGCGCTTCACTTTCCGCTTTAAATGATAATATATTTGAACAAATTGTTGACCGGTATTCAAAAAAGCTGAGATTGAGTTATTTATAGTTGCTCTATTTTTGTACTGCTATGAACGATTGCGTATGCCTTTAAAGAGATACATAATTAATTACTTGTATATTTATCCAAAAGAACTCTTTTAATACACAATACAATTTTTACAAATATATCTGTAAATAATGTTTATTGGTCTTTACAATATTTTTAAGGGCGTGACCATTACGGAATACTAGTAAATCATGAATATAAACTATTCAATTCTAATGTTGAGCTTGTGGAAATGAATAAAAATTCCAAATGATATCTATATCATTATCATGTGTAGGTAGTTTATTGTTGTTGATAGATTGCAAACTGTATACATTTGCAATATGTTATGTCATTTTTTTTATATTTGCCAGTTCAGATAGACAGGTATTGGCTTTAACTAGCATGGGCGTAGCTTAGGTTTTGGGGGTGGGGTCAACCAGTATTCAGAAAAGAAAAAAAAATTACTGTTAGAGTAATACATGAATGGGCAGTTCACAAAATAATGTCGTGATTTGTATATGTTTACCTTAGCTGTTACAACATTTCTTGATGAAACATGACCCTGTGTCCCTTGTAACACCTAAGCTCCTCTTTTGTTGATGGGCTCGGTGGAAAAAAGCAACACACATGGCCGTCACTCTCGGTAATTGATCCAAAGCAGTTGAGAACAACAGCATTTCACATGGATCCTGACCTTAAAGAAGCTTTAATTTTTCTTCACATCGTGCTTTTTCAGTAGGATCGAGGTATGACTGATTGTTTTCGAGGACATTTGCTTCATGAATAGCTCCACTGGGCGAATTACAACGAGCTAATGCTATGGCGGTTCGTCCGTCGTGCGTGTGTACGTGTGTAAACGTTTCTTTTAAATGACATCTCCTCTGCAACAACTGGGCCGACTTTGCTAAAACTTCAGAGAAATATTTGTTAGGCGGTCTTATGACAACGTTGCTATAATGGTTCCGGTTCGCTGCCCAAGGTTACAGCCAGAACTGAAAATAGAAATATCTTTAAATTACATCATTTCCTAAACCATTGGCTACATTTTCGAATACTTTCACGTGTTCTATTCATGGCTCTCAACGAAAATTGTCCAAAATGGTTCTGCTCCGGTGCAAAAACAGCCACCAGATCTAAAAATAGAAATTAATGTGTGTGTAAACGACATCTCTAAAACTACTGAGCCAACTTTGATGAAACTTTACAGGAATGTGCCTTGGGTGGTCCTGTGCCAACATTACTTAAACGGTTCCTGGTCTTTGCAAAACATGACCGCCAGTGGAGCGCTACATGTCATTTTGGGTTTATATTTATTGTCTTTGTTTTCTTATGTTCTTAACATCGCAATGCATGTTTCGAATGCACGCCTTGGGGAAGGCTTGGCTAACAATATATTGAGGACAAAGGGAATATCATATTGTATTTGCTGCGCTCTTTAGACTATTAATACGATATATTCATTAGCACTTCGTGCATTCATGATTTTCTATTTTGTCTTGCAGGTGGTTCCGGTATAGAACTTCAAACCGGAGTAAATACAAGTTTGAGAGCACATGAGTTGCAGAAGTTAAGCTTTCTACATCTGAGAATCTTATACCCAACTGCACCACTTAGGTACGTCATCAAAACTTAATACCCAGTATGCACATCGCGTTAAAGGAAATACATGTACATAGCATTATTCACATCATGTTTAAGGACATGAATATAACATTGTGCACATCGTGTTTGTGGCAATACATGCATATAACATTATACACATATTGATTAAGGACATGAATATGAAATAATATACATCGTGTTTAAGGACAGGTAGGTATCATTAATGCATCACTTTAGAACGAAGACCTGTTGTACTATTAGACGTTTCAGTGTTTATGCCTTTTGAATTGTTTTATGAAATAATAAAATTAGTATCTTTGAAATAAACATACGATCTATTTTCAATAATCTTTTTTTAAAAGAACATGTTCAAGACTGCTAAATATCTTAATAAGGCATTTGTACTTAGACGCAAGAAACTGAAATATAATTATTCCTAACTTGATCCATGATAATCTTTGATTTATGTTTCATATTGTAGTGCCAAATTTCCGTGTTTGTTACCTTGCATTTAAGTTGTTTCTTTATCCAGTCCACTTTCAAAAATATATTCATTAAAAAAGTTATTTAAAATGTATGGTGCAATATATTGTTTGACAGTGACCCCTAGCTACCCCCGTGGATCTGGCTGTTAAAGGAGTAAATAACAGTCGTAAATTGTTTGTATGTTTACATGCCAAAATTATAGATACATCCTGTCCGTCCGTCCGTCAATCTGTCCAGAATTTTGCAAACATTCACGACCAGCAGTTCTTTTAACAGCACCCTATAACGTTAATGCTGTTGCTATCGTGTGAATACCAACGTTAATTATGTTCATATTTGTATCGTTGAACTGTCATAGTACGATGTAATAAAGCATTGTCAGATTGAAATGTACAGTTATTTTATTTGAAACATATCAACACATTTAAAATACTGGCCACACATATGTGTCAAGGATTTCAAGCTTGATTTATATTTCAACAAACGACGCTTACGACCAAGCGTACCCACACAATTTCATGTTATACACGTACACTTGCTGGACAATACTAATACACCATGGTAACATATATTCTCTTGGTATTCTCCAAACAATTATTGTTGTCAAATATTCTGATTATACATGTTTTTCAGATGCATGACATTTTTAAACAGGACAGTAATTTCAATCAATGACAACTGTCTAGTCTATTACACTGTTTATGTGACTTAAATGGGTGGCAAATCTTCACTAAATTAAGAATATTTGGTATAACAGTATATTGTTCCAGACAATATACGCCACTTATGGGAGATATTGTTCCAGACCATATACTCCACTTATGGGAGATCTGTTCAGAGTCTGGTACGACCGAAAGCAGATCTCGCCCTTGGTACCTGATGATGACGAATCTATTGCAACCATGGCAGCCATGTTACAGGAACTGATGCAGTGTGAGGTGGATATAGGGATTCCTCTCAACAGAATTGTCATAGGTCTGGTTCCACTTCATTTTATTTGCCGTATAGTGGACTAACTGTAGCATATTGTTTGATACTAAATTGCATGCATTTGGTTGTGGGATTAAAATATAAAAAATGTAACCTAAAGTCTTGACTGTATTGTTAAATTTAAAGAAATGAACAAGGGTAACATCATACATGTATATCAGTGTTTGTCATTGTTTATAGTTAATCAATCATGGCGGTAGTAGAATCGTAACCTATTGCTACACACAACTGTCATCTTCTGCTTCGTATGTGAAACCGAATGTACATATACAATAGATAGTTGAGGTATTCATGCTTCTAGACATTTCCATCGTTTGCCGAATCAGATGTTGAACACTAAATCCGCTTAAGCAGTATGCAAACTACGGGGTTTTCTCTTTTTTTTGTCTATTTGAGGCAACGCAATGATAATGTTTGGATTTTTGAAATTATAATAAACACGTGGTCACGTTCACAGTGTTGTATTTGTTATTTTATCAAACACGAAGTGATTGATTATTCAGAGTCGCTGCTCAAGTGTAGCTGCATTATACAGGGCAACCGCCGAAAGTGGAAACTGTCTATTTTTTACTATCGTTTTATCTTCAATGATATCCAGTCCTCTAGTTGGGTGTACCACATATGCCGGCAACACCAGCAATACTTCTTCCTGGGTTTGTGTTAAGGGACTACGTCTCCTCTGTAGCACAGCTGCTTTAAGTTACAGTGATATGTTTCAATACGCGATATATAACTAGATGCAATAAACATACTTTTGCATTGGCCTTATACAGCTTTTATGCAGAGCACGTGGATGTCGTGCTTGGGGTATACTGTTACCAATTTATGAGTTAAAAAAATATATTATAAAGGTACGTACTGATAATGCAACGTTTAACAGAAATTTAAATTCTACGTTTTCTTTAATATTGTCTTGTAATTGATCTACTTAAGTATTTTGAATAAACAATGAGTGCATATACTAACACTTTACCGTCGTTCATATATTCACACAATATAAACGTAATGCAACTTACATGACATAAAACAAATTCTTTAAATTAATATGAGCATGTGCGTAGCAGTGTAGTACTATCGATATATGTATTAGTTTAAAAATTTCAATTCAAATTATATTGGCAGACGGTTTTTTTATTTATATATCGATATGTTCACTGCATTTTTTAGTTTTTAATATAAACCCGTTATTTCACGAGACAAGATGGACAAAAATATGAGACGCGTGCTGTTATCTTTGTTACCGTCTATTCTCCCACCACCAACCGACCACGTAGAATATGAGAAACGAGTAATTATTGCAACACAGCGGTATAAATCATAACAAAAACTTTGTGTATGCCCCCTTTAAATCCACGTCAATTTCTGTACAAAATTACAAGGATGGCAAGTACAATGAAACAAGATTTTGTGAACAATTGGTCACTTTGGTCTTGACCTATGGCCCTGTGACCCAATAATCGATAGAGAATTACTTGCAGTCATAACCAACCTACCTTCCAAATGTTACGACCCTATGCCCAAAGGTTCCATATTTATTGTCTGGAGAAGGTTTAACAAACACTGGTCATTTTGACCCATGCCCTTTGACCCAAGGACTCCATAATCAATAGGGATGCTTTACTAGTCATGACCAACCTACCTACCAACTTTAAATTAACTAGGCATAAAGGTTCTGTAGTTATTGCTCAGACAAAGTTTACAATTATTCAATATTGAATGTTTTTAATATCTTTGCTCGGTTTGACCATGACCTTTGACCCAAGGGGCCAATAATCATGACCCAAGGAAGCAATAATCAGAAGGGATCCTCTACTAGTCAAAGACTGTTCATTGAAACCTACTTACCAAGTCTGAAGAAACTAGGTAAATGATAATCTGTTGAACATGCGATTTGAGATGTAAGATCGTATAATGCTGTAGGATCCATATGGCTGCTTCACGTTCATAATTATGAGTGCATAGCTTGTTAAAATTTGTGCAGCACTGGTTTGTAGAGAAAACACGCAGACATAACCATAAAACTGAAGTATTTGTTTGTTTCAGTCTCATTGCATATTAACACAATAAAAATATGGCATTGCTAGGCCCTTGACTTGAAATAGTAATGCTCGTTTTGAGGCTATACCCGAAATAACCGCTATATCGGATTCGAATTCAGCATCGGCAAACGTTGGAAATGTCTTCTAGGAGGGTTTTCAATGGGAGGAGGAATGGCTCTGCATCTGGGATACAAGTACTTTAGAGGTCTCTCAGGCGTGTTTGCTCTTTCCAGTTTTCAATGGGATGAGGAATGGCTCTGCATCTGGGATACAAGTACTTGAGAGGTCTCGCAGGCGTGTTTGCTCTGTCCAGTTTTCAATGGGAGGAGGAATGGCTCTGCATCTGGGATACAAGTACGTGAGAGGTCTCGCAGGCGTGTTTGCTCTGTCCAGCTTTCAAGGGGAGGAGGAATGGCTCTGCATCTGGGATACAAGTACTTGAGAGGTCTCGCAGGCGTGTTTGCTCTGTCCAGCTTTCAATGGGAGGAGGAATGGCTCTGCATCTGGGATACAAGTACTTGAGAGGTCTCGCAGGCGTGTTTGCTCTGTCCAGCTTTCATTGGGAGGAGGAATGGCTCTGCATCTGGGATACAAGTACTTGAGAGGTCTCGCAGGCGTGTTTGCTCTGTCCAGCTTTCAATGGCAGGAGGAATGGCTCTGGGATACAAAGAGGTCTCGCAGGCGTGTTTGCTCTGTCCAGCTTTCTCAACCAGAACTCTCTAGTCTATGAGGTATTAACATATTTGTGTAAAAGAAATATCAATCAAAAGAAATTTGTATCCAATGTATGCAAACAGTCACACCTTAGTTTGTGAAGTTAGTATGCAGACAGTCACTCTTTAAAATATGGGGTACGCAGTGACTCACACTTTGTTGTGTTTAACATTGACATAATTTGCTAAACAAACAGAAAATAACTACTATACTATAAAAGGCACTGCAGGCTGACTCCACCAACCTCCCACCGCTGTTGCAGTCGCACGGGGACAAAGACCCTCTGGTTCTGTACGAGTGGGGAAACGACACGTTTCAGACACTGACCTCGCTAGGCGTGCACGGGGAATTCCACAGTCTACCCGGCCTGCCACACGCGTTGGACCATCAGACATAGCCTAGGTTGTTTGACTGGATAAAGGCCAGGGTTCCTGGCCAATAACCCATGAACTGGTGTCCTATTCTAATACGACTAAATATTTAGACGTTTTATTCAGAGCAAGAGCAATGTCACAGTGACAATCGTGATATTCCACAAAATTTCTTGAGACAAGTGTGAGCTATCCTTGTGAAACTTACTTAATGATGTTTTTGTATTGCATGCCATGTGTAGGGTCAATGTGAAAGATGCTGTAGCTAAATTAAAGATATCAGCTGCTGTTTCTAAACTGAACAATGAGAATTCGGCGATCATTTAAGATGAGAAAAAAATCTTTAATAACTAGAATGGCATTTTTTCAACAAGTTTATATTATAGAAAGAACTTTGTTTTAATCAAATAATATACTTGTTTGCACACTTTGTTTTTGTTAGCAATATTTTGAAAAAAAAAGTTACATTGCCTTGTTTCTTGTTATTAATATTTAAAACATGTTATTACAGGCATATACATCGTCCCTTGAAAGCCAGAAGTTGTCATGAGCAAAGTGGCTTGAGTGACCAATTCTGGTTATCATTGGGCGATATAAGTATCATGAGCAAAGTGGCTTGAGTGACCAATTCTGGTTATCATTGGGCGATATAAGTATCATGAGCAAAGTGGCTTGATTGACCAATTCTGGTTATCATTGGGCGATATAAGTATCATGAGCAAAGTGGCTTGAGTGACCAATTCTGGTTATCATTGGGCGATATAAGTATCATGAGCAAAGTGGCTTGATTGACCAATTCTGGTTATCATTGGGCGATATAAGTATCATGAGCAAAGTGGCTTGAGTGACCAATTCTGGTTATCATTGGGCGATATAAGTATCATCAGCAAAGTGGCTTGATTGACCAATTCTGGTTATCATTGGGCGATATAAGTAATGTGTTGGATTTTAAAATACATGTTTGTATTACTTACGGAACACATGTAGACATGCATCCATGTTAATGATAGTTTACCAATTACTGTGCTCCTGTGTTGTGAAATTTCCCTACCGGTTAGATTAATTATATGTATGACAGACATAAGGTAAGAGGTATGAACAAACAAGGGATAGAGAACTTTATGTAACCATTTTAAATAGTGTAACTACATGTAGCTCTTCAATGGACCTATTTGTGTGACTATGTGACCTGATTATATCAGTGTTATTGATTAGTTTAAGTTTTAATGGGGGGTTTTTTATCAACAAGTTCACATTGTCATTTAAATATTTTGTGTTGCAGAGTTTCTATATGATCTGAGATCGAAAGAAGAGAATCGTTCACAATAAATCTTCAACGTTATTGTGTTTAAAGTAGATTGTGAAAGGATTGATCTAAAGAAGTCTGAAAAAAGTTAAAACTTAAAATATATAAATTATGCGGTATTATTACTCGGCAGTTTAGTGCTATAACAATGAGTTGTCGCAATAGAAAATTGATCATGGAGTTTCTTGAAGAGTAAAAGAACTTTGAATGTGTATGAACTGTGAACAATTTTTTTCAAGACGTAAGAGGATCCATACTCCTCGCAGCGTTTACTTCTCCTGGACTTCTCATAGTAGCCAATGCTGCCACAAAAATCATTTGAGATCTGGCAGGAGTAGCCAATGCTGCCACAAAAATCATTTGAGATCTGGCAGGAGTAGCCAATGCTGCCACAAAAATCATTTGAGATCTGGCAGGAGTAGCCAATGCTGCCACAAAAATCATTTGAGATCAGACAGGAGTAGCCAATGCTGCCACAAAAATCATTTGAGATCAGACAGGAGTAGCCAATGCTGCCACAAAAATCATTTGAGATCTGGCAGGAGTAGCCAATGCTGCCACAAAAATCATTTGAGATCTGGCAGGAGTAGCCAATGCTGCCACAAAAATCATTTGAGATCTGGCAGGAGTAGCCAATGCTGCCACAAAAATCATTTGAGATCTGGCAGGAGTAGCCAATGCTGCCACAAAAATCATTTGAGATCTGGCAGGAGTAGCCAATGCTGCCACAAAAATCATTTGAGATCTGGCAGGAGTAGCCAATGCTGCCACAAAAATCATTTGAGATCAGACAGGAGTAGCCAATGCTGCCACAAAAATCATTTGAGATCTGGCAGGAGTAGCCAATGCTGCCACAAAAATCATTTTATATCTGGCAGGAGTAGCCAATGCTGCCACAAAAATCATTTGAGATCTGGCAGGAGTAGCCAATGCTGCCACAAAAATCATTTGAGATCTGGCAGGAGTAGCCAATGCTGCCACAAAAATCTCACCTGAGCACAAAGTGCTCATTGTGAGCTTTTGTGATCGCCCGTTGTCCGTCGTGCGTGCGTGAGTGCGTGCGTGTGTGCGTCGTCAACTTTTCATTTAAACAACATCTCCTACACCGCTTGGCAGATTTTCACCAAACTTCACAGGAATGATCCTTGGGTGGACCTCTTTCAACGTTCTTCAGATCTTTCCGGTCCGCTGCATATGTAGGTCACAAGAGCTAAAAATAGATTTAAAAAGTGAAAACTTACAAAACATCTTCTTTTATGAAACCGCAAGGCTCAGAGCTTTCATATTTGATATGTGACATCCTCTAGTAGTCCTCTACAAAGATTGTTCAAATGATGCCCCTGGGGTCAAAACTGGCCACTCCTCGGGGGTCACATGGTTTATATAGACTTATATAGCAAAATGACTTTTAAAATCTTCTCCTCTGAAACAGCAAGGTCTAGAGGTTTCATATTTGGTATGTAACATTGTATAGTGGTCCTCTACAAAGATTGTTCAAATAATGCCCCTGGGGTTAAAACTGGCCACGCCCCGGGGGTCACATTGTTTATATAGACTTAAATAGCAAAATGACTTTAAGATCTCCTCTGAAACATTATGTAACATTGTATAGTAGTCCTCAACAAAGATTGTTCACAGTATGCCCCTGGGGTAAAAAGTGGCCATGACCCGGGGATCATACGGTTTATGTAGACTTATATGGCAAGTGGGCCTTAAAAATCTTTCTTTTTGAAACTGTAAGGCCCAGAGGTTTTATATTTTGCGTGAAATATTGTGGAGTGGTCCTCTACAAAGATTGTTCCAATGGTGCTCCTGGAGGTCACATGGTTTATATACATTTAAATAGCAAAATGACTTTAAATGACTCTGCAACCGCAAGGCCCAGTGGTTTCATATTTGGTATGTAACATTGAATAGTGGTCCACTACAAATATTTTTCAAATTATGCCCCTACGGTAGAAAGTGGCCACGCCCTGTGGGTCACATGGTTTCTATAGACTAAAAAATTTCTTAACCTGCAAGGCCCAGATTTTTATACTCGGGTAAGGGGTTTAGTGCCGTTTTGTCCTCTTGTTATTAGCCATTATGATGCATTAAACTCAGGTGAGCGACCTAGGGTCATCATGGCCCTCTTGTTTAATAATGTTTTATTATAAATATTACAATATAGGGCTAGATATATTGATTTAAACTATTCTTGCGCGGAGGTTGACGTGGATCGTGGAATATACATTGTGACCGATGTTCTGTAAATACCCGGTGTCAGCCACTAAGTACATTCCGCATCCCCTTGTTCTTAATATGCATTGTTAATAGTATAATCAATAATGGTTACATGCAAAATCCGAGAGTTGAAATAGGGGCGTGGCTCGATCTAAACCCCAGCGGTGTGAAACCAGAATGGTACTAGACCTAATTTTCCGGTACAAAATATGATCACGGTGGTTCTTATTGCATGCAGTAAAGTTTTGTTCACTCAAAATCGAATCGGTGGTAAATCTACTTCATAAAACACTCCACAGATGGTCTATATAGCATTGCTTATGTACACGTGTTGTTACATGCACTGCACTACTGATCCCGTGTGCCTTCACCTATCACCTTGGAAGACTTGGTGGTACGATCACTACATCATCTTAATGGGACATGCTTACTCCTTTTGTCTTCAAGTTAACAGCGCCTTTGTAGTCACGGCGCGTTAAGTACTATCAAATACAATTGAAGTATCCTCCACTATATACTTGAGATTAAATTAAGTGATTAAATATTTTTGCAAAAGGGGCAGCGTTAATACTTCCTTGGTTGGGTATTATTATTTATTATCACTGTGCACGTTATCATGATTCAAGTCCGGTATTGTTAGTTGCGCTAAGTGGATAGATGGTAATTGACAGACACACGGTTGCATTTTAGAATCAAATGTGAAACGTTATTGCTGATAAGGGAAAACAATAAGGCAAAATGTACTAGTATTGGTTCCCATTATGAGTACAAATATAATATATATTTTTGTGGCATGTATTCATAATACTAGTAAATAAGTTACGTTATAATATATTCATATAATTTAGAACTATCGCTACCTCATCTCATTGGGACATCTTGACTCCTTTTGTCTTCAAGTTGTAAGCACCGTTGTAGTCACGGCGAATTGAAGTATCCTTCAGTGTCTGCTGGAGATAAGATTTAGTGATTAAATGTTTTTGCAAAAGGGTGCATAAGTACTTCCTTGAATGGGTATTATTATTTATGAGATTGTACCCGTTATCATCATTTAAATCGGGTGTTGTTATTGCGCTAAGTGGATAAATGGTAATTGGATAATTGATGGACACACTGTTGCATTGTACATTCAAACGTGGACCGATATTGCTGATGGTGGAAAAACTTCAATGCAAAATGTACTAGCATTGGTTCCCGTATGACTATAAACATAATGTATATCTTTGTGGCATGTATTCATAATACTAGTAAATAAGTTACGTTATACTATATTCATATAATTTAGAACTTTAAATGCCCCTGTGAACGTTCCTCCCATTTTTAACTCACCTTTATTTTCTTTGTGCACCATAGATATGGCAAGGGTCGAGGGCATCGAAATCTTTTAGCCCCAAGTTGTTAGCTAGAATTTGGTTGTCGACGGAGGTTATTTGCGCCGAAGCTGCTATATGTATGAACCCGGTACACCTCATCACTATATATGAGCTTTGCAGGCATACCAAAATTGGAAATTTTAAGACTTGGTGGTACTATCACTACATCGTCTTGTTGGAACATCTTGATTCCATTTGTCTTCAAGTTAAAAGTGCCTTTGTAGTAACGGCGCGTTAAGTACTATCAAATACAGTATCCTCCAGTGTCTACTTGAGATTGGATTACATGTTTTTGCAAAAGGGTGCATCGTTAATACTTCCTTGCTTGTGTATTATCATTTATGGGCATTGTACACGTTATCATTGTTTAAATCCCATTTGTTAGTCGCGCTTAGTGGATAAATGGTAATTGATGGACACACTGTTTCATTTTACATTCAAACGTGAACCGATATTGCTGATTAGGGAATACACTTAAATGCAAATGTACTCGTATTGGTTCCCGTAGGAATATAAACATATATGTTTGTGGCATGTGTTCATAATAAATAAGTCACATTATATAATATTCATATGATTTAGAGCTTAACATTCTCCTGTAAGCGTTCTTTCCGTGTTTTGCCTCACAGTCATTTTCCTTGTGCACCATAGGTATGGATGACAAGGGTCGGTTGCATACCTTACTACATTATGTTAAACTTATATCAAGATCTATTTAATAATCTTACATCTTACAGACAACTAGTTCTTATGCAAATTGAAATATTCATAATGAGAAAACACGTCAAAATCATAACAAACATATTTACAAAATAATTATGCAATGCTTAACAAATTCACACAATTACATGGTCAGTTATTAAATGTGACCGAACTCCTCGTATAGATAAGATCCCTCGTGGATAATAGATGATCGACTATATTGGTCTTCTAATCCTTAGGGTCAAACTCTTTTCATGTGCAATCAACACATGCCCTAAGTTACAAAAATTTCGCGAGGTCAAACATTCATGTCAAAATATAATAACGATTTATGTCATTGTCGATTAATCCTAGTGTTAAACAATGATAAAAAACCACTTATCCACCAAGTTCTTTTATTCCTATATTTGTATGAAATATATGTGTTATAAATTATTGTGTTTTCCTTGGCATTCCAATAATAAAGAACTGAATTGCTCCGATAACTGCTATTTTTTTTAGGAGTTCAAAATCTTAACCTCAAGCTGCTAGTAAGAATTTGGTTATCGCAGGAGGTCCTTTGCGCCGAAGCTGCATTATGTATAAAGCCAGTAATCTCTCATCACTATATATATGCTTTGCAGACATACCAAATCTAAAGTTTGAATTATAGCTTCAAATTCTACTTTTTGTGTTGTTACTGAAAGCTTAAGCATAAACGTGTACATGGAATGTGATCTTGCCCTGTGGAGGAAACCGGAGTACGCGGAGAAAACCCATTGAAGCTCGGGGACCCCCACCCAAAGTCAGGCTGTGTGGCTAGAGCACTGGAAGTCGTGCGATCTTTTGTCGCCAGACGACTCGAGCTCGATTCAGCATACCAGAGCCTAACCGTGAGCATTGATATAGTGGTCATACAGACGAATTTCTTTCGGATTAATTAATCTGGGTACAACACAAAACCACACTAAAATTAAAAATCGTATTGGTGTTTCGCGCGGAAATGTTGATCAACCATTTTTACACGAAATTGGTTGTGTAACAACTACTACTAATAATTAGGATAATTAAATATCAACTTTTAGACACGGGAAGATAACTTCATGGAAGACTGTGGACCTGTGTTGAAGCTTCGAATAACATTTTCCAGATTAATATTTCTCGAAGTGTAGAAAAAAAAACACTCATCGATAACAACCTGAGTAGTAGTAACGATTACGTGAAATCAGTTGTTTATGTATCACATATTCAACTTTATTCGCGGCTCAACGTTTATTTAGCATACTTTGAAAACAAAACTATAAATACTTTTCTCATATTTTAAGTATAAAAAATAGTAGTAAACGCTAAATTGGTTCTGTATAGACCGATCCGGGTTTTGCTACAAATAGTTGAAACTCCTCCCCAGCTATTGTTAAGGGATTAATTTTCATTTATCGAAAATCACAAACATTACCGCGTGCTCATTTGAATATCACAAACATTGTGCACATGCTCTTTTATATAAAATAGTTTAACGGCTAAACACGTGATATCCAAGTGCGATGATTGCATAATATTGCAGATTCATTTGAATATGATTGACATTAGTGGAATCGTCTATTACGGTAATAGCTAATAATGGCACCATTATATTTTTAAGAAGTAATTAGTCATGTAAATAACAATGCAAGATATTTCAACAGTGCGCAAAATCGATAACCTAGTAAACCATAAAATTAAGGATATAACGAGTCCATACCGGATGAAAAGAAATTCTTTAATGGATTTTAATGCGTCACCCCGTATTGATATTTGTTTATTTTGGCAGTTACCACGATTCGCCAGATAATTTAACCGATATTCAAATTTCGCAAGGAACAAAAAAAAACTGCGAAAATCTTCAAACTTTAATAATAAACAAGTATCACATTTGTTTGGGTGTTGTTTACAGTTACAGTGCAGTCACGATCGGTGGTTTGTGAACGCTCAAACCGCGAGTGGTTGATGATGCGTGAAATTCATCGTGTCTTGGTAGATAACCAATCAATACCGCACGGATGTTTATTGATTGGTTATTGTAAGGGTATTACATAGGCCATATCTCTTGGACACTTTAAGTCTATCGAGAACGCGTAAAGGGTGCGTTAAGTTTATATCAATGAAACTATCTAGTACAAATTTCGTTTAACGGGGAATTAACACTCATGGATTCTAAATTTACACGTTTTGTTGGGTTTATCATCAGTTGTTGACAAAATCGATTTGCTCAGTAAACAATCGGTTATTCTTTAAACTATCTATAACAGATAAACTGGAATCATTAAGCTAAATTGCTAAACATTCGTGTTTGTATGTTCGTATCTTTTTAACTTGTTTGAAAGTGGGGTGTTGTGTTATGGATTACGGGTGCTAGTAAGAATACGTATTTGGGAAAATAGTAGAGATGCCTGCAACGTCAGACAGCGTGAAAGTAGCGGTTCGAGTCCGACCGTTTAACCAGGTAAATTGGTATTAGCATGTTTATGTATTTATTGGTTATTTGAGACGATTTAAATTCTGAAACAGTGTTTTGATAACTTTTGTTCAGTTTGCATGAAGGAAATAATGTCATTTAACAATATTTAATTATATATTTAAATTATGCCATCGGATTACATTTATATCCAGTTTGACACAACTATTGTATATAAGTGTAAACTAAATCCAGATCAGCACGCAGTTTATATGCAGTGCTAAAAACTTGTAAGTAAAAGATATACACATCCCCGGTGTTTGTATATAATTGCTTATTCAACTTTTTTCTGACTAATCAATGTAGTTATTTTGTACCAAATTATTTTTTGTGACAATGCTTATACTTACACCTTAACGTACGAAGCATGCATAACTTGAATCCGGGAATAGCAATTATAGGTAATTCTTTATTTTTCCCCGTAACCATAAATACCCGATATGCCAATATAGATTTAAGTCAAAATTATCCATGTTTGCGAATTAGGACGCACTACTTTCTAGTATGTTGGTACCAGGTAACTTGCCCTTGAACTATGTGCACACACTTACGCCACTCACTTTTTCTGTTGATTTCCAAAAACGTTATGTGTTGATGCTAGATCTAACTCGATTATGGTGTCTCTAGAGAGTCGTAACTAAACAAGAGATAAATAAATGTGCAGTGAAAATATATGACTGAATGAGCATGTTGTCATTCTCAAAATTGTTTTAAACTTAATCAAATATGTACGTGGTTGATTGATTTTTCAGTACACGGTATTTATATGTTATCCATAATTACGGATGATTATCTGCTTCGTCAAATGACTCGATGAAAGAATTATGTTAATTGCGTTAATTGGATTTTTTTTCTGGAGTCTCATATTAACGTATGCCCACCTGTAAATACCGCTGTTAAAATGGGAGGGGGATTCTAAAACAGTGTCGCGGTCCATAGAACTGTTCAATGTACAGATATCACGTTCTGACCTATAGATACAAACCAGGGTCCGTATTCCAGAAACATCTTAAGTTTATCTTAAAATATTTTCACTTAAGTACCAATTATTATAAAATTTGATCATTTTAAAACTACGTTATAAATTCGCTAATCCCTTAACAGTTTTAAGTAAACAACAGTTAAATATACGACGATAATTAACAACACTTGGAACAATATTAAGCCATTTCAATATGTAATGAAAATGTAATAAAACTGATGATTTTAAGGTTTTGAAAAATATTCTAGTGAAGATGTTATTGAAATGCGGGCCCAGTTGAAATCCCACCTCTGGGTGGTGTGTATCTCTCCCTGACCCAGATCTGAAGTAGTGTTTCCGCTCGATAGCGATTCCCAAAAGATACTTTTCAGTGTAAAAAATTCGCAAGATCATGTATTCATCACCCAGGGTATTTAAAACGATATGTGCACGAGTCGCTTTAAAGTCACGTGGAAGGGAAATTCACAACGTTTTCAGTGCCTCGATGAACTCAAACGACACGTTAATCTGTACTGTCGACACATGATACAAATTTTAAATTCCGAAAATAAATATCCTTTAAAGGTCCTTTATATATAATTATACAGCTGTATGTAGTTTTAAGATCCATAGATCTATAAATACATCTATAACATAAACCATGTTTTTGTATTGTCCACGGGATATGTCTATTAAGAGCGATCGAATCGCCTCGTATTGAAGGCAAATCAACGCATTCATTATGATCGAAATTGGACATTTATTTAAAATACCAATATTTATATCATATACAAATAAAATCATGTTCATGGTTCGAAAAAAAGTCCGCATTATAATAGCATAGATGGCCTTTAAAGTCACGTTGCATCCAAGAGGAATGCTTTCAATGTCATACCGATTCGTTTTGTCGATAAGAGGAGAGGATCAAATAACAATTGGAGTGGCCGTCTCCGATCAAAATGTTTTATGGCCGTTGTCATGCTCTTGATACCCCGGTTTACGACCAATACGCGCAAGCCAGAGCTTTCAATTATATACAAATAATAAACATTAACCAACGGAAACGCTGTATAATAATGTTTGCATGACTTATCATAATTTGATTTGGGTTCATAAAGCTGTTCATTTTAGAAGATTATTCTTTAATCTGTTATACATGTAAACATTATAAAAATAGCTGAAGCGATCTCAGAATATAAATTTAAGTGTAAATGTGAATTTAATCCGATTCAAATTGACTTAGTTCATTATTTTTAAGCAATGTACAATTACGCTCAGTTGCTACAATGCAAAGTACTTTAATACAAACGCTGAAACTTTCAGACAACGGACATCAAGTCCTACATACGTTATACAGTCTGGATTGCCTTACCCGTATTTCCAAAATCGGTGTGTTCCACTGTGTGCGTGGTAGACCTAGTTACAGTTACATTATGACCTGGAACTGGACTCGAAAGTTTCCGAGGCTGGTATTTACAAAACTGCTAAGGCAGATGTTAAGCAGAGGCCCAGATAAGGAGCGTACACGCGTAAATTACGCACCAATAATTGGAAGATACGCAAAGAAAATAAAAATTTGGGTGTACATTTACGCACATTTTCGGATGTTCACGTACATTAGTGACAGAAACAGTTATAAATTTTGGCAAGTCTGCCTACCTGAATGTGCAGTTGATTTGTTCAGCAGTTAGCAAAAAAAGTCATAAAATGTTCATAATTCTTACTTGTAACATTATTGTTTTCAAATGACTGCATTATACAAGATTATTATTATAATACACTGGTCTTCTGCTAATATCATAAAGTATTGTTGGATTTCACCCCACTAATCCTACATAGAGTCTACATTTACCCCTAAAAATTCTGAAGTGAGTGTACATTTACTTCCAAATTTTCTGTAGTAAGCGTAAATTTGCGTTCAATACAAATATTTATCTGGAGCATTTTGTTCAGATTTTAAGTTGCACCTAAGTGAAAATTTCAGATCAAATTTTCTATATGAAATCCAATGATTTTTTTCTCACAACGCAACATCTGATCAATAAATAGTTACTAACTGGTAACATTTTAATGTAAAAATACACGTGTACACATAGTTCTGAAAACAGACACAGAATTTTATGACTATAAGAAATTCACTTATTTCCTATGGAGATTTGTGAATACGGCCCTGTCGGAAATAAGCTTGAAATCGTGCTTTTTATGGCCACAATTAATGGGCTATACTAGATCCAAGAAATAATGCACATGCACGTTGTCTTAATGACGTCACACAAATTGTCATCTAAGTCTATTGCTGTAGCAACCAAAACAAAACGCACAAGATTATGTTAGAAGATGGTCGATATACCATTTCTCAAATAGTTCACACTCGAGGCATTTCAAATGAGACTGTCCATCGTATTCTGACTTCAAGGAATTGAATTGAGCATCCTCGAATGCTATGGTTTAATGATATACCGTTGCCTGCAACCATAAAACATTTGAAACAAGAAATGTCTTTTAAAAAAGACAATCGGCGTTGACATTAATAATGAGATATCATTTTACGCTAAACATAATACAAGAGGCCCAAGATGACCGGTTACGTGGCTTCTCGGACCCCAGATTTTTAGGTCTCCACCTAGACAAGGCGACTTCTCGGACCCCAGATTTGTTTAAACCATAAGAAAACTTCTCATATCCCAAAATTTGTGTGTGATTAATTCAATAATTATTAATATTTGTACCGTGAATAAACTGATCATAGTGCTATATGTATGAATAACCTAAATAATTTACGTTAACATCATTATTATATAAATGTGTCAGCCAAATTTAACAAATTAACAATGTACGAAAATAATTGCGGGAATGAATGAAAATTATTCTGTATCAGACGCTTATAGTTATTCTTAAGTAATATACCCTACCTTCATCTTGGAAGTTATCTATGCATAATACAAACACATTTCTAAGTCAGTTGATCATTTATACTAAGTATCCCTATGAAAAGCAATCCTCAGGGAACATTCAGCGCATTTGAAATAATGATGACTTCCATTTTTTATAACACAAACATCAAATTTCATTAGACTATGGCAATTTAAAATCATATTCGGTATGAATATGATGTATCAAGGGTTTCTGTGTATAATTGGTATTGCAAATAATGTATTAATGCTACGAAAATTGAAGTAAAAGTAACATGAATAACAGTTCGACGTATTCCGTTACTTATTTCACCACAGTTTATTTATTGAAAGATATCTTTTTATAGGTTGATTAACATCTACTGGAGAAGTTGATAGCAATGTGCAATTCTATTTAATTCTTAATAGAACGCAAACGTCATTCAATTTCAAATTAACATGCACAGTAAGTTTTTAAACATAAATTCCCCATTTATTGAAATATCCGCTCTTATGATTCTCTGGACGCTATAAATTAATGCATGTATATTATAACAGCTATACACCGGCAGCTAAACGCGCGCTAATTTTAGAATGATCGTGAATATGTTAAACTCGCTAGAATCAATTGTTATTTATAGAGCGTGCCGCTGGGCTAAACAAAACAGTGGATTAATTCTGAGAACGAATATAATATTCTGATCTTGACATACAATGAAAAAATATTTTCATAATTATGTTCTGTTCTAGAGTGTATGGCGAAGATATGATTATAACTTTATTTTAACCGCTTATGTAAACAGTCATGTACATTTTAATCCCCAAAAGTATGCCACAGTTGTTGGTATACATTACACCATTGTTGTAAGTTTGCATTCCCTAAAAATGGAAAATTTGCCAAATTCTATTGGCATTCAATTTTCCCGCAGCATATTTATCGCAAGAAATCTAGGTCAAAAGTGATCTTAGACAGCTACGCCGAAAAAATTTGATGTTATCTTTGTATATGTGAGGGCGCATTTTCGATTTTAAGATTGTCTAATAGACTCCGTAATATATCCTGCAGCTGTCACTGCTACGTGCTTCCACATCTTTGTCTGTAAACACAAATTATCGAGGTATTCGTGACGATTTTCCATCACATATGGCGTGAACATGATTTCTTCCGGGTGTCGATAGTGTAACCTGACACGAGGTAATCGGTGATTGGTAACACCAGAACGATCATGGGGGGGGGGGGGGCATACCAGAGTGTGCGTCCGTTAACAAGGTGGCGCTCATAAATATTAAATGCTAATATGAGGTGTGTGGTGGGAAATCCGGGCTTAATGCATGTGCGTAAAGTGTCGTCCAGGATTAGCCTGTGCGGATTGTACAGGCTAAGTCGGGACGACACTTTAGGCACATGCATTAAGCCCGGTTTTCTCACGATACGCCTCATATATTATTCAAGTTTCCATGCATAAAATATAATGCAGCATGGATCTTTTTACACCGATGTGATGCTCTGCTGGTGATAATCTATAGTACAATGTGTCACATTGTCCGAACATTCACACTTGACAGTTGAAGCTGACCAAGTCCATGTAATCATAATTGTCATGAACATTGATCATACACATCAGTGACATTTCTACGACAGTGCAGTGACAAATTGTCTTAATATTTTTCAATATATATTGTACTGCACCAGTGTCCCCTGGTCATTCTTGGCCCATGTTGCTTTAAGAAGAAATCACCATAAAGACAACTACATGCATGCATACTGAAAGCATTGAGATTAGTACAACAAAACTTAGATTATGTGACTAAATAGTACACAATTCACGCTTCGACTTAACCCAAATTTTTTCCGACTGCACCGACGACATTTCAAAATGTAAATACACGTACGATGAAAACGTTGACAGCGTCATCAGCAACGACTAAAAGTTATTAATCCGACTGTATATATAGCAAACCCCTTTAATGGTCCTTTATCACAAGATTGATCGTAACTTACGAGATCTATTCGTGTATTTCAGCGCGAGAAGAATGCCGGCTCGCAGTGTATCATCTCTATGGAAGACAAGACGACCACCATCAAGAACCCGGAGAATGGCGATGTAAAGTCGTTTGCATACGACCACTCCTACTGGTCACATGACGGCTTCACGGAGACACCTAGCGGCATAAATGAACCAGACTCGCCCGGAAGTAACTATTCAGATCAGGTGAGGCCATTCGTTTGTAAATGAGTCGTTTCTGGTCTCGTATTCCAAAACCATCTTAAGTTAATCTTAACATATTGTCACTTAAGTTAATGATTAAAAATGTTATATATACATTTAAAGCTACATGTTCTCATAACATTTGTTTACAACATACGATTATTCAAAATAGCTGATAATTAATAAATAATAAGCACAATGTACTGAGAACACGAAATAAACAGCAAAATAAAATGATAAATTTAAGGTTAAGGATAAAGTATTACTTACGATGTTTTTGATATATGGCCCCCTGACACATCCACACATCCTCGTAAGTTGGTATTTCGTAGAAAATAGGCTTCCTATAAAAGTTTCGAAAATATATGAGGCATGCCGTGTAAAACCTGGGCTTAAAGGGACTTGTTCACAGTTTGGCAAAATGACAATTTTCAAAAAAATTGTCATAGATTCAAAAAAGAATGTATGCATTATATTCACACAAGCAAAATACCACTCCTGACTAAGAAAAATGTTAAAAAGATATGTTCGTTTATTTATAATCATCAATCGAAATTGGAAAAATAATAAAGCGTTTGTAACGCTTTTCATAGATAATTTAGCAAAAATGTGTATTACCGACATAGCGTTTAAACTGCCATCCAAAATCAAAAGCCTGCGTGGTGTAGTGGTAGCGCGTTAGATTTTGCTTCTAGGGGTCCCGGGTTCGAACCCCAGGGCAGGCACATTTTTTATTTTTATCTTTTTCCTTGTTATTATAATTATTTAAAACTATTCCAGATATGACAGTTTTGTAAGTAAATTCATTTAATGACATTTTTCAAAAATACGAAAATCTGTGAACAAGTCCCTTTAATGCATGTGCGTAAAGTGTCGTCCCGAATTAGCCTATGCAGTCCGCACTGGCTAATCCAGGACGGCACTTTCACCTACAGCGGATTTATGTTTAGAAGAGATTTCCTTGAAACAGAAAATACCAAAAAGAGCGGAAACTAAAGGTGCCGTCCTGGAGTAGCCTGTGCGGACTAATGAAATAACGCCAGAAATGTAACAAGAACCGTTTTATTCGTCAAAATTTAAGTTGGGACAATGTTTAAATAGAAGCACCATCATTTTAAATCATGCGAGTTACAATTTCTTGTGTAATTATTACTGGGAATATGTGTTGCACCAATATGGTACCATATAGCGGGCGAAAATGAAGAATTCCGAATTTTCTTTCGTTTGCGTTTCAATTTACAGAGTTTTAAATGTGTGCATACATGAGTGTATGTAAACGACCGTTATCTTTATATAACCACTTATAATTTCCAATAGAAATTAGTGTCAGTAGCGTAATTGCGTCGGTAAACGGCAGGTGTAATTATTGTTTTCTTTGCTCGTGAGCATGCCTTTTATTTAGCGATCTGTGTAAAGCCAGCTGTATTTACGCAATTAATGTACTGTTGTTTTTGGCCGCTATGACCACTTTCTTTTGACTATGTTTAATGTCTTTTGTGTATACGTGCACGTTTCTGTAACCATCAAAGCAGACTGTGCCTTTTTTGCGTATTAAATTCCAATAAATTTTCAAGTCGCATCGAACTTTGTATATTCATCTTCATTGATATTACAGCCACGCAGGAATGTGCTTTTCGTTCATATGATTACATGGGATACAAAGAATGACAAATGATGGTTAAAATGAACATTCATAGACATATTTTTGTGATTTTAAATAAGAGCATCTTACAAGCAAGCCAACGTGCTATTCAGTAATAATGTAAGCAGAAATGTTTGCCACAACTTGATTTGTTCATCATTAATGTCCACTTTAGTTAAGCGTCGTCAAAATGGGACGAGTAATTTATAAATGGTTCACATCATTAAAAACAACAACAACAGAAATTGATACATGATTGGTATAGATACCATTTAAATTACGAAATGCTTTAAACGTAAACGTGATATTCTGAGATAATGCACGCAGGAATTTTTGTCAGACGTGAGTTTTTCGGATCATTAATGGCCATTTTAGCAAACAGCTAGCCGTCAACAGTTCGGACGAGTAATTATTAAACGTTCAAGCGAAATCCTACAGCTAAGCAAACGCGCTCGTCCGAGAGAATGTAATTTTTGTCACAACTTGAGATTTTTTGAATGGCCATTTTAGTTAACAGTCGACAAACATTAAGACGAGTAATTTGATAAACGTCAATGTTTTAAAACACGTTTGAATTATGATTTTAGTGTAATCAATTTCATTTATGAATTAATCAAACAACTTCCTTCAAAACGTTGCTTGTGAAATTAATTAATTTTTTAATCGCGAGATTAAGTATATTTATGACCATAGTAAACTGAGAATATATCAAAGAAATATTACGAGTTCGCCAGTGACCTAGACTGGATATTTAAATACACTTTCAGTCCGTTTCTAAATGAAGTGAACTGTATTGACTCAATACCAGATAAGACACGATAAATATGGGCTGTTTATAAAGTGCCTGCATACACTAAAATAGTCGACGTATATTCACTCACTTTAATATAGTTCCATGTCACTTTCAAGGACTTGTTCACACATTTCCACATATCGTAGTTATAGTACAAAATGTGGTTATTATTTATTTATCGCAAAAACCGAGATCTGTATGCCAAAATTCTTGAACGCGTTATCCACTGCGCTGAAGGTTAGAAACCAGTGCATCAAACTCCCATAGGGTTTCACTGTAGGTTCAAAACTAGAAGAAATAATCAAATCCCATAGGGTCCCATTGTAAAATAGCCATATTTCCTGGCGTCGTTCGCCGCTCTCCTTTGTTTCAGATATTGCGAGTCTGGTCTTATTGGCAAGATGGTCTCTGCTTTCGAACTTAAAATAAAAAAAAAGATAAGTTATGCTAGATCTACGTCTAATAACATTCATCTCACTTGATTGTATTTCATCTCACTTGATTGTATTTCATCTCACTTGATTGTAGTCACCCGTAAGAAACACAGAATTCACTCGTGAATTCGACAAAAACACATGCTGTCTACTAAAACTGTTGAGAAATCAAGTATTCAGTAATTCCGTGTCACGATACATAAAAATGCCAACGAGACACGTCGTTTTCATGAAATAACATTTTAAACCGGTATTGGTTTGTTTCGAAGAAAAAACAACGAACTACATGTATTGGATATACGGCCTACGTTCGAGTGGACCACCGGTTACAAACGCAAAAATATAAGTTTACCCGTTTCATTCGATGTTAATTTCGTAACAGAAACAGATTTAATATATTTCTGGGTCAGGTTTGTTATTTGGCTTCTTATTGTACGATGGAATTATTTTTGTTAATTTGTACATTTGCCAAACTGTGAAAAAATACATACAAAAATAGTGCAGTATTGTGAAAGGCAATAAACTTGTAGTAAAGTTATTTGGCTTCTTAAGGTATGATGGAATTGTTTTTGTTCATTTGTACATTTGCCAAACTGTCAAAAAATACATACAAAAATAGTGCAGTATTGTGAAAGGCAATAAACTTGTAGTAAAGTTGTAATTTTGGATAGAATCTATTTGTCTACCCTTGCAGATTTACATAAAGCGCGTTTTGTACCAGAGCTATTTAAGAAACTCAACAGTTCATACATTTTGTGGAATGTAAGACCCAGAGCATTTCTTTATTTACGTTATTCTGTTTTCGACAATCGTTCTTATTGTTCTGAATAACCCCCGTGCGAAGCATGCTACATCACGAGCATCGTACATGTATCTACTTAAGAAATAATGTTCGATTTATCGTTGTTTATCGGCCAATAAACAACGATTTGGAGTTCTGATGCGTAGGAATTAATCCACGAGGGCGTTAGTCCGAGTTGTTTAACTGCCACGCAACAGGCATCAGAACGACAAATAGTGGCCGATAAACAACGATAATGCCAACATTATTTTGATTCATACATGATATGGCATATATTGTTGCAATTGTAATTGGAACTACTTTTTACTGTGCTCCGCTCAGAATCGGGACTTCTTTTTGTGTTGTTTATTGGGTAGTTTAACAACGATAATTTTGTTCTTTGTCTATAGAGAAATGAGCGAGTTTCATGTTAGAATATAGTATAGGCAGTTGATAATGTTTATAGTTTCAAAGGCTTTTGCTAGATTCATTCCATTTTCTTTCTATTGATATTACTGAACTCCGTAATGCCCCGTTGCTTTCAAAAAGACCACATGTCTGTAATGTACACATGTATATTAACTGCACTATAATTATAGTTTTGTTAAAGCTTTGAATACGTCATTTTGTCGGGGCTTTACGATTCACATTATGAGCATCTTCTGTTAAGGTTAGTAAAGAAAACCACAATTCAGACATTTTGTTAAGTCTGTTAATTGAAATTACGTAAACATAATTTGTGCGCTTGTATTCAATCTGGACCATCGTATTTTTGGTCTAAATGCATTGAGCATATTGAAAAGTTTTATTCAAACGCCTTTCATGATAATGTCAATACACTTTGCAGTGAGAAAGCATGAAACATCCGTGTATATATATGTGTTTATTTTAAAACCGGTACATTTACTTCTACATGTATAGTTCTATCTTCCTAGCTATTGGGGTCAGTGCCAACATTTAAATATTATAAGTTCGGAAATGAATATAAAAATCACTATGTACTCCGATTGTTGTTGACATTTATATACATTGATCATCCATAGACGTAAATGTTTTCACTGACATGCCTGTTATTTTCATTTCCTTGATGTACTCTGAAAGTCTAAAATTATAAACTGAATTTATCATTTGAAAGCATTGTGGGCCAGTAGACTAGTATTTGTTTAGAGTACCTATATTTCAGTAGAATTAAGACATAATTTCGATTTATTGTTGTTTATCGGCCAGTGAACAACGATTTGGTGTTCTGATGCGTAAGGATTAAACCACGAGGGCGTTAGCCGAGTGGTTTAAAAGCCACGCGTCAGAACGACAAATACTTTTTTGGCCGATAAACAACGATAATGCGAAATTTATTTCGATTCTAACATGATTTGACAAATATTTTTGAAATTATAATGAGAATTGCATATTTTACTATGTTCCGCTAAGAATCGGAACTACTTTCTACGTTGTTTATTGGGTAGTTTAACAACGATTATTTTATTTTTTTGTCTATAGAAAAATTAGCGAGTATCATGTCAGAATACTCTATTATATCTATGAATGATATTTCTTGTATGTTATGTTTGTATTATATTGTTATGTATCCTAGTGCATTGCATCGTGTCATTGTGTTGTATAACATTACATTGCATTAAATTACATAACATAAAATTATAAACATGAACATTCAAATTAAATTACTTTACATTAAAATAACCTGACATTACAATACATTAAAATTACATTAATTAAAATTGCATTTTACAACATTAAATATACTTTGCATTACATTATTTTACATTTTGTTACTTTAAAATATCATTACATTAAAATATATTGCAAAACATTACAATAAAATAACATTAAATAAAATTACATTCAATTACATTAAACGTACATAAAATTACATACGGTTTTATTAAAGTACATTAAAAGTAATTGCATTACATTACATTACATTACATTAAGATTACATAACATTAACATTACATTCATATTACATTACATTCATATTACATTACATTGAAATTATATTGCATTGCAATGCATTAAAAGTACATTACATAACATTAAATTAGACTTTAATTACATAACATTAAATGACATTTAATTAAAATAGCATTAAAATTACACAACATTATTTTAAAATTATATTACATTAGATTACATTCTTCTGATTCCAGAAACGCCTCTTCTCGGACCTCGGTCAAGGCGTGCTGGACAACGCCTGGCAGGGCTATAACGCCGCCCTGTTCGCGTACGGTCAGACGGGCTCCGGCAAGAGCTACTCCATGATCGGCTACGGGGCCAACAAGGGGATCGTGCCCATCACCTGCGAGGAGCTGTTCAAGGCCATAGACACGTCGTCAGATAAGAAGAAGCAGCTAAGGGTAAGATCTAGAGATTTTAGATCTAAGATCTCTAGAATAACTCTGAATATTCAAACAGACATATTGGGACTTCATCTGATATAACTCAGAGCAAACAATAAGGGTCACCTTTCAGCTAAATCCTATGTTTAAACAAAACAATATGACGTTACGTAAATTAATGAATACGAGTAATAAATATCATTATGTGTATTTTTGGACAGATAATTTGCCATTCACATTTATAAATGTCTGTTATTTATGAGATGCCGATATACTAATCGATCGTTCCAATTCAGTTTTAATATCATCAGTAAAATGTTACTTGTTAATATAAATGTATAAAAATATGTTCCAAGCAACCCAAGAAAATGATTGAACGACAAATGGTGTGCACAACTGCTTTAATTTAAATCATATATAATTTAAACATATTGACTTCAATTGTGTATGTTTTGCAAACGTCCAGCCTCACAGCAGAGTTGTCTATCCGTGCTGCATATAACCACACAGTCATATTAGCCCACCCCTCCCGCAGATGTTCGTCGCCATATACAAAATCTAGTACCGGACTTGTGTATGTTTTACACATTTTCCCCATCATGTCTGACAGTTGTCCACCCTCGATGCATACTGAGCCACACTGTCAAATATGCCCATCCCTCTCGCATATTTTCTTCACCACATATGTACCTGGGGTCATATCCACAAAACTCCTTAGGGAAATCTTAACTTAAGTCATATTTAAGTGTCACATTCAAATACAATTTTCTGTGTGAAAATAAATATTTTATATTTGAAATATGGTAAAGAAGCAACTGTTGATTCTTTACCAGATTGAAACCACTATATACAAAATAAACTTTCAATGAACCGGCAACATACTTATTTTTTGTATGATTTTAAGAAATTTACTAAAGTTTTCACTAAGAAGCGTTGTGGATATGGGCCCTGACTTGTGCAAAGTTAACATATTTTCCCCCTCATGTCTGAGATTGTCCACCATCGATGCATACTGAGCCACACTGTCACGTTACCCCGTTTCTTCCTCCTCTAGGTGTTCTTCAGCATGCTGGAGATCTACAACGAGCAGGTGCGGGACCTCCTGGTGAAGGAGAAACCTCCACACGGCGGCCTCAAGATCCGACAGAACCCCAAGACCGGCTTCTACGTGGAAGGGCTCAAGGTAGGATAAACGTATTAGCAAAATTCGTAAGTATTCTGTTGGCATTTAAAAACATTATATCTATATTATATTTATACTATCATTTTTTGTATATAATACAAATACACATATTTACCGCAAGTTAATACCTTTTATTATGTTAATTCATGTTTTTTACGTGCAATTCAAAGCTGTATTATAGATGCCTATTTAACTGAATTCAGCGGTAATATGCATAACAGCAGCCGTAACTACAGCAACAGCAATAACAACCCACTTTAAAAGTCAAAGTGGTGTCATGGATATGGAGTACGCCTTGCGATGTGTAGATCGGGAGTTCGATCAGGAAGCGTTCTCAAGACACAAAGTACTGGCTCTACCCAGGGAATGGACTGAACAATGTTTCAATAAGCCTCAGAGATAATGCCTGATTTTCACTAAGTTAACAATTTCACAAAGTTTCGCGCTGTTTACAGCAAGTTCCGGTCCGCAGCTACAAGGAGATAGAGAAGTTGATGGAGAGCGGCACCATCAACCGCACTACCGCCGCAACCAACATGAACGCCACCAGCAGCCGGTCCCACATGGTAATCACCATCCGGTTTGAGCAGGTTCGTAGCCATAGTTACTCTAGTAGCCGTCTGAACGCTCCACCTGAAGCACTTGCAATGCTCATAGCTCTGAATTATATATGTTTACTGATTAACGCTAAAAAACTAACAGTTGACTATATATACATTTCAATTCTGCTTTTGGTAGATATTTTACTAGGCTACCATTCTGGTGTATCGCGATCTTATGTTACTACTTTTATTTATAAACATGTATTTGTGTCTATGTTTCTTTCTCCTGTTCACTTTCAAACAAATGCATCGACTGAAATACTTCGAATAGGCGAGCACTATGTCCTCTGACTGCTCTTCTTGTATTTTGTTTTATTGAAATGTTGAGTATAAAAGATATGAAACTCCAACGGCATCGGTAGTAGAGAAAGCCTTATTTAACCTTCGCATGTCTTTTAAACCTAACAATATTTTCCCCCAGGGGGAGGGAGCGACAGGCTGACCCAGGGGGAATTTGACAAATTTGAGTTTTGGGGGTCTTATGGCCAAGAATTTTTGTCTAAATCCCCTCAGTGGGAGATGCTATAGGGATATCAAATGGACCGGTGCCCAATATTACCGGGATCAAAAATCCGACCAAAGTCTATTTCCCCGGGACCGGGAATCATTTGGTGTGTCAAATTCCCGCCTGTGGGAATTCGGTTTCAGTCTAAAGTCCCGTAAATGCCAGCCGCTTCCTTCCCCGGGGGGGGGGGGGGATAATGATAGGTGCATTATTTCCTTAAAGTGACCAATGGCCGCACGCAACACCGCAGTACGAAAAACACGCATTGTGAGTTTTAAAATACCGTAGTGTTGCACCTTTTTATAGATTAGCAAAAACCGGGCGGTTGGGCGGGCGGTTGGGCGGGCGTGCGTTGCGATGTCGTTAACAATTTGCGTATTCCTGATATATTTTCAACAGTTCTTGGCCAATCTTCATGAAACTTTACAGAAATGTTCCTTAGATGGTCCTCGACCAAACTTGTGAAAATGCTTCCGCTTCACTGCACAATATGGCCACCAGAGCTAAAAATAGAATTATGTCAAAACGCCATTTTCTTCTAAACCTATGACTACGTTTTCAAATAATTTTACTCAAATGTTTGTTTAATGTTCCTCTACCAAACTTAATCAAATGGTTCCGTTCCCAAAATGGCCACTAGAGCTAAAAATAGAATTTGCGTTAAAGTTTCGTATTCCTGTAATATTTTCAAAAGTTCTTGGTCAATCTTCATTAAACTTAAAAGAAATGTTCCTTGGGTGGTCCTCTACCAAACCTGTGAAAATGGTTCCGCTTCAATGATCAGGGCCGCCAGAGCTAAAAATAGAATAAGAGATGTTTGTAAAACATGAATGCCCCCCGACTTGCAGCCAATTTGTGAATATGTACAATTGTTAAGATTTTTTTTAATATGCCATCCCAAGCGAGGTCTCGATATATGGTATCTATGTATGAAGTTTCATGAAAATATCTCGATGCGTTCTCAAGTTATTGAGCGGAAACCGTTGTTCTATTTTTAGTAATGGTGACATTGACCTTGACCCCACCCACCCCATATGAAATCCCAAGAGAGGTCTCAATATAAGGTGTCTATGTATGAAGTTGCATTAAAATATCTCGATGCGTTCTCAAGTTATTGAGTGGAAACCGTTTTTCTATTTTTAGCAACGGTTACCTTAACCCCACCCACCCCATATGCAATCCCAAGCGAGGTCTCGATATAAGGTATCTATGTAAGAAGTTTCATTAAAATATCTCGATGCGTTCTCAAGTTATTTAGCGGAGACCGTTTTTCTATTTTTAGTAACGGTGACCTTGATCTTGACCCCACCCACCCCATATGCAATCCCAAGCGAGGCCTCAATATAAGGTATCTATGTATAAAGTTTCATTAAAATATCTCGATGCGTTCTAAAGTAATTGAGCGGAGACCGTTTTTCTATTTTTAGTAACGGTGAGCTTGACCTTAATCCCACCCACCCCATATGCAATCCCAAGCGAGGTCTAAGGTATCTATGTATGAAGTTTCATTAAAATATCTCGATGCGTTCTCAAGTTATTGAGCGGAAACCGTTTTTTTTATTTTTAGTAACGGTGACCTTGACCTTGAACTAACCCATTCCATATGCAATCCCAAGCGAGGTCTCGATATAAGGTATCTATGTATACAGTTTCATTAAAATATCTCGATGCGTTCTCAAGTTATTCAGCGGAAACCGTTTTTCTATTTTTAGTAACGGTAACCTTGACGTTTGACCTGTTCACCTCAAAATTAATAGGGATCTTCCTTTCCTCTCAAGTAACCAGCATACCAACTTTCATGATCTTTGGTCAAAGCGTTCTCTAGATATCGTGCGGAAACGAAATGGTCTACGGACAGACCGACCGACACATCGACCCACCGACCGACCGACGGACGGACAGGTGCAAAGCAATATACCCCCACTTCTTCGAAGGGGAGCATGTCTAAACGCCATTTTCTTCTAAACATATGGCTAGATTTTCAAAAAAAATTCACAAATACTTTTTTAGTGTTGCTCTACCAAACTTCTTCAAATTGTTCGGTCTCTCTGCACAAAATGGCCACTGGAGCTAAAAATAGAATTTGCGTTAAAGTTTTGTATTCCTGACATATTTTCTAAAGTTCTTGATCAATATTTATGAAACTTTACACTCTACCGAACTTATTCAAATGGTCCCGTCTCACTGCACCAAATGGCCACTAGAGCTAAAAATAGAATTTGCGTTAAAGTTTTGTTTACCTGTCATATTTATAAAAGTTCTTGGTCAATCTTCGTGAAACTTTACAGAAATGTTCCTTGGATGGGCCGCTTCACTGCACAAGATGGCCGCCATAGCTAAAAATAGAAATATGTCTTAACGCCGATTTTTTCTGGACCTATGGCTAGATTTTAAATCATTTCACACCAATGTTCTTTTAGTGGTCCTCTACCAAACTTATTCAAATGGTTCCGCATCACTGCACAAAATGACCACTAGAGCCAAAAATCTCACCAAACTACATACATTTTAGATCATCGACATGAAACTTCCAAACGTCTTCACCAACATTGACTTGTACATGTATCCCCAACGGCAAAATAAAAAATCCGGCTTTAATGCGGTTTCCGCATTTTTCTTTTGTTGATTTATTATTCATTAGACAATTAGCCACTAATGTTTACGAACCATTGGTTTTCATTGCAAAGTTACCACCTATGTTTTTACGAACATGTATTAATAATCTTTAAATTAGCCCTATCATTTTACTAATCAACTATTGCCCTCAAGCTTCACTGAATCTGTTCATCGCTTACTAATTAGGACCGAGGAGTGCTCTTTACGAACCTGTATTATTAATCAGCGAACCTGTATTATTAATCATTAAGTTAGCCCTATCATTTAACTAATCAACGATTGCCGTCAAATCACTGAATCTGCTGTATCGGCACGTTGACCTCATCGTTTTAGTAATTCTGTTGTATACATTGGCAAGATAACCACTGAGTCTTACTGAATCTGTTGTATACATTGGCAAGATAACCACTGAGTCTTACTGAATCTGTTGTATACATTGGCAAGATAACCACTGAGTCCTACTATATCTGTTGTATACATTGGCAAGATAGCCACTGAGTCTTACTGAATCTGTTGTATACATTGGCAAGATAACCTACGAGTCTTACTGAATCTGTTGTATACATTGGCAAGATAACCACTGAGTCTTACTGAATCTGTTGTATACATTGGCAAGATAACCACTGAGTCCTACTATATATGTTGTATACATTGGCAAAATATATTGCAGGTGTTGATGAACGAGGCAGGGCAGAGTAACACTCGCAGCAGTGACATCAACCTGGTTGACCTGGCGGGGTCAGAGAGGGCCGACTCTACAGGGGCCACGGGGGACAGACTCAAGGAGGGCTCGGCCATCAACCAAAGTCTCTCCACCTTAGGCAATGTTATTAGGTGAAGCAGTGGTTTTAAACAAGTTTGTATGTATTTTTTGGAGAAAAAAAAACGATTCAATGGAGTGATCGAACATTTGCCAAAGCCCCATACCTGTTATTTGTTAACCCTTTAAATTGTTCCACGAGACCAATACTGAGTTTTAAAAGTGCCTATTGTAGCGTATTTGCTTAATAGGAACTGTTCTTTAAAATATTCTTTCGTAAAATTACTTAATGTCAAGTATACCAAACTGTCTCTGCTGGCCAAATTGTCAACCCATAAGTGCCACTGACGTTTGAATCCGCTATGTACCTGGATGTGTTATGATTATCACGCCTTTTTGTTTCTTTCAGCGCCCTGGCGGATCAGGCCATGGGCAAGAAGAAGGTGCTGGTGCCCTACAGGGACTCGGTGCTCACCAAGCTGCTGCAGTCCGCCCTGGGAGGCAACAGCAGGACCATCATGGTAACCATCGTTCCCATTGTATATGTGACTTCATTTTAGTAAGGTAGATCATAGTTGTAAGGTATGTCATAATGGTTGCCAACGTCCCCAATGTCTCTGTACCTTACTTTTGATGAAAGTAGATCATAATGGTAACGTATGCCACAATGGTTACCTACGTCCCCGATGTCTCTGTACCCTACCAGCTGAGTAAAGTAGACCATAATGGTAACCAACGTTCCTATTGTATCTGTACCCTATCATTTGAGTTAAATAGACCATCATGGTAACCAACGTCAATAATGTCTCTAGGCCGTATCATTTGAGTAAAGAAGACCATACTGGTAACCAACGTCCCCTCAATGTCTCTATAACACCATTTGGGCAAAGCAAACCATAATGGTAACCAACGACCCCAATGTCTCTGTTCCCTATCATTAAGCAATAAAGACCATCATGGTAATAAACGTTGTCCAATGCTCTGTGCCCTAACATTTGAGTAAAGAAGAGCATAATGTTAACAAACGTCCCCAATATCGCAGTACCCTACCAATTGCGTAAGGTAAAGACCATCATGGTAATCAACGCCCTCGAATGTCTCTATGACTTATCATTTATGCAAACTAGACCATCATGTTAATCAACGTTGTCCAATGTCGCTGTACCCTATCATTTGAGTGAAGCAGACCATAATGGTAACCACCGTGACGCAATGTTTCTATGGCATTATTTGAGTAATGTAGTAGGGAAAAATCTAGAGCAAAATTGCGGGGTGCAGCACCCTGCTCCTTTTTGGTTCCCCTCCTGCTGCCCCTCTGGGCTGGCCAACACAGAAATGTTGAATATCTTTTGGAAGTCCATATATTTTTGCAAATATTCAATGTCAACTGAATATAATATGTTTATAAACGTTTAATAGTACATTAAGACTCATAAAACCCAGGATTTAGCAAATTATTAGAGAATGTCAACAAACTGGTCCATCTTTCCACACTGCTCCTTTTAAGCAGCACCCTGTACCTTTTTTGATCCTAGATCTTTCCCTAAATGTAGACTATAATGGTAAGGTTTGACCATCGTGGTAAAGTAGACCATTATAGTAACCAGCGTCCCCAATGTCTTTGTGACATCATTTGGGCAAAGTAAACCATAATGGTAACCAATGTACCAAATGTCTCTGTGCAGTATCATTTGAGTAAAGTAGACCATAATGGTAAGCAACGTTACCAATGTCTGTATGACTGATTATTTAAATAAAGTGGACCATACTGCTAAAGTATACACGTGGTAATCAATCAAGTAAACCATGATGGTAAAGTACACAATCATGGTAATCAATGTCCAATGTTTCGATAGCGTACGCTTTGAGGACGGCGTAGTATTGTTGTACAACCAACCTCACCCTTAACTTATCATTTGAGCCAAGTATACTACAATGATAAGGTAGGCCATCATTGCAACAAGTGTCTCAATGTATCTATGAATTATCATTGAGCAAGGTAGCCCGTCATTGTAAGGATGTCTCAATGTTTCGACGATGTACCCTTGAGACTGCATGCTATTGTTGCAACCAAAGTATCTATGACCTTTCATTGGAGCAAAGCAGTCCACCATGATGGTCATCTTCTCAATGTTTTGATGACGTACGCTTTGAGACGGCATACTGTTGTAGCAACCAAAGTCTCTATAATCTTTCATTAAAGCAGAGCAGCCGACCATGACAGTCAGTGTCTCAATGTTTTGAGGATGTACGCTTTGAGCAAGGTTGTCTATTGTTGTAACAAATGTCTCTGACGTGCCTTCTGGTCAAAATCTATTGTCATGGTAACCAATCCCATAATACCTATATGACATTACCAGTAACCAACAGCTATGAATAGATGTTCATGAGATGTTAATGCATATACATGTACCATAATAGAAACTGACAAACTTTGGCAGTTTCAAATACCTGAGCTTTTTCAATACCCCCAAAAGTGGGCATATTAAAATCGAACCGCCTGTCCGTCTGTCTGTCCGTCCGTCCGTTTGTCTGTCCGGCCGTCCGTCCGTTAGTTCGTCCAACCAAAGTTTTTTTTAATAAAGTCCAATATCTTAATATTATCAAAAGGTATTGACTTGAAACTTAAAATACTTCTTTACTTTCAACGTCTCTGTCAGGGACAGCAGCCCCATAACTCTGTTTTGTTTTGTTTTGACAGATTTATGCTTCTTTTTTAACATTGGTTGAAGATTTAAATAAAGTACAATATTTTAAATACTATCAACGGTATTTACTTGAAATACTTCTTTACTATCAATATCTCCACCACCATAACTTTGTTTTGTGTTTTGACATATGTATGCCCTTTTTAACATGTTGGTTAAACTTTTTCATAAAGTCCAATATATTGAATACTATCAAAGGAATGTAATTTAAACTCAGAATTCATTCTTCTTTACTATCAACATCGCCACCAGGGAAAGCGCACGCGTCTACGCTATTTAGCGAAACGTCGACGACTTTAAACGAGTTATAATTATATGTTTTTTTAATAGTGCATTTCAAAGTCACTTTGAACAATGTTTATAAAAATGGTTTCTGTAAGGCCTGAATGAATGCATGTTCACATGTGATTAAATGTGATATAAAATAGTAATGAGTTATCGACATTTAGGTACATAAACATACACCAAACCATTGAACTGTTAATAATTACGACTAAAATTGTCGATGTTTTTAATACCAGTGGGGATTATTAAACACCATGAGTGATTCTAACAGTAAACTCCGTTTTCTCGATTTCTGTACAACGAGTAGGCTATTGCGCTACCACCGACAAACAGCGGCCACATTTCTGTACAACGAGTATGTTATTGCGCTACCAACGAAAATAAGCGGCCACATTTCTGTACAACGAGTATGTTATTGCGCTACCAACGAAAATAAGCGGCCACATTTCTGTACAACGAGTATGTTATTGCGCTACCAACGAAAATAAGTGGCCACATTTCTGTATGTTACGATTATGCTATTTCGCTACCATCGACAATCAGCGGCCACATTTCTGTACAACGAGTATGTTATTGCGCTACCAACGAAAATAAGTGTCCACATTTCTGTATGTTACGATTATGCTATTTCGCTACAATCGACAATAAGCGGCCACATTTCTGTACAACGAGTATGCTATTTCGATACCATCGACACTCAGCGACCACATTTATGTACAACGAGTATGCTATTGCGCTACCACCGAAAATAAGCTGCCACATTTCTGTACAACGAGTATGCTATTTCGCTACCATCGACACTCAGCGACCACATTTCTGTACAACGAGTATGTAATTGCGCTACCAACGAAAATAAGCGGCCACATTTATGTAAAACAATTATGCTATTGCGCTACCATCGACACTCAGCGGCCACATTTCTGTACAACGAGTATGTAATTGCGCTACCAACGAAAATAAGCGGCCACATTTATGTAAAACAATTATGCTATTGCGCTACCATCGACACTCAGCGGCCACATTTCTGTACAACGAGTATGTTATTGCGCTACCAACAAAAATAAGCGGCCACATTTCTGTACAACGAGTATGCTATTGCGCTACCATCGACACTCAGCGGCCACATTTCTGTACAACGAGTATGTTATTTCGCTACCAACGAAAATAAGCGGCCACATTTCTGTACAACGAGTATTTTATTTCGCTACCATCGACATTAAGCGGCCACATTTCTGTACAACGAGTATGCTATTTCGCTACCATCGACATTAAGCGGCCACATTTCTGTACAACGAGTATGCTATTGAGCTACCACCGACAAACAGCGGCCATATTTCTGTACAACGAGTATGTTATTGCGCTACCAACGAAAATAAGCGTCCACATTTCTGTACAACGAGTATGCTATTGCGCTACCAACGACAATAAGCGGCCACATTTCTGTACAACGAGTATGCTATTTCGCTACCATCGACATTAAGCGGCCACATTTCTGTACAACGAGTATGCTATTTCGCTACCATCGACATTAAGCGGCCACATTTCTGTACAACGAGTATGCTATTGAGCTACCACCGTCAAACAGCTGCCATATTTCTGTACAACGAGTATGTTATTGCACTACCAACGAAATTAAGCGGCCACATTTCTGTACAACGATTATGCTATTTCGCTACCAACGACAATAAGCGGCCACATTTCTGTACAACGAATATGCTATTTCGCTACCATGGACAATCAGCGGCCACATTTCTGTACAATGATTATGCTATTGCGCTACCAACGACAATAAGCGGCCACATTTCTGTACAACGAGTATGCTATTTCGCTACCATCGATAATAAGCGGCCACATTTCTGTACAACGAGTATGCTATTGCGCTACCAACGACAATAAGCGGCCACATTTCTGTACAACGAGTATGCTATTTCGCTACCATCGACAATAAGCGGCCACATTTCTGTACAATGATTATGCTATTTCGCTACCAACGACAATAAGCGGCCACATTTCTGTACAACGAGTATGCTATTTCGCTACCATCGACAATAAGCGACCACATTTCTGTACAACGAATATGCTATTTCGCTACCATGGACAATCAGCGGCCACATTTCTGTACAATGATTATGCTATTGCGCTACCAACGACAGTCATCGGCCACATATCCCAAGGCAGCTCTAAAAATAAAAATGCACGTGCTGTTACACGGAGTTAATTTGTGTCGTTTCATTTGTGACCTTATTAAGTTATTATATAGCAATGTATGAGATCAATATTCCCCCCACGACCTAGGTAAACTAAATCTTAAAATTATTTTGCATTTCTACTATCATTATTCCGGTTGTCGTTAACGGTTTTTTTGAAGTTATGCAAGAAGTCTGTCACTAGAAATTGGTTTTAATGTAAAAGATCAAGATATCGTTTACTGGAAATCATAAGGCGAAACATAAAGAAATATGTCTTAAGCATTAAGGAATTGGTTACTAGAAGTCGGTCCAAAACATGATAAGGAATTGGTTACTAGACATTGGTCTTTATTGAAGGCTAAACATTGAGGGATCGCTTACTAAAATCGATCATAAGGCGAAACAAGAAAAACTCAGTTACAAGAAAATGGTTTCGTAAGGCGAAGCATTAAGAAATCGGTACTTAAAATCGGCCCAGCTTTGATTCGCCTTTTCAATTGATGTTTTATCAGTAAAAACTCAAATTCATTTCTGTAATTCCACTTCGATTGTTTGTTCGCTAACTAAGCCGCCAGTTTTACTAGTTGACATTTTTTCACTAAAAAGGACTCACTGTTTACTCTACATGTCAGTAAATATTTATTAAAACCATGTTAGGTCAGCTATGGAATGTCCCAAATAAGGCACGATTTACGAATACAACACACGTTTAAGTATGATAGGACACTATTAAAGTAATCCAGAAATGCTATAACAATTGACAGCGTTGTCTGTACAGAAATTTAACAATACCACGTTACCATTTACTAATAAATCTAGAACATGGTATGTACGTTTTAACACTGCGTGTTAAGTGTATGGACATATTTTATTAATTATATGACACTAAAGGAATTTTTGTTACTTTCAAAGATAATTATATAGTTCACCCATGACCACGAATATTCTTAAAGGTATACATGCACTTGATCTAAAATATAAGCCAACGGCAATAAAAGTAACAAGATTAACAATTTATTTGGTCAAAGTTGGACATTGAGAGCTTCGCTATTCACTGGGCCTTTAACTCCCCGAGGTGTCTGTTGCAGATTGCTGCCCTGAGTCCGGCGGACATCAACTACGAGGAGACCCTGTCCACGATGCGTTACGCCGACAGGTAACACGGTCTCCACACACCCCTTTCACACCCTCATCCCTTTTCAACCTCTCTACACCCCTCTATTCCCCCTGTCCACGCTGCGGTACGCCGACAGGTAACACGTCACCACATCTCCCCTTCACCACCTCATCCCTTCTCAACCTCTCTACACCCCTCTATTCCCCCTGTCCACGCTGCGGTACGCCGACAGGTAACACGTCACCACATCTCCCCCTTCACCACCTCAGCCCTTCTCAACCTCTCTACACCCCCTCTATTCCCCCCTGTCCACGCTGCGTAACGCCGACAGGCGTCACCAGATCTCCGCTTTCACCACCTTATCTCCCCTCCGCAATCTTTCTCTCCCCCTCTACTTTTTCTCCATCACCTTCACTCGCATGACTCTCACACGTTGTATGTTTTTATATGTAAAAGGTCCCGATCTGCAATTTTTACATGTTTTCATCGGCGCTATAAAACGCTATTAGAGAGAACACGGACCTCTTGAACAACTTTCGATAGCTGTCCATAAAATTAAATTTTCTCATAACGTGTCCATATTTCAGACCTGTATTTCAAATTATATTAGCACTTGTATTTGTTTCAGGGCAAAGAAAATCCAGAACAATGCCACTGTGAACGAGAGTCCCACTGACCGCTTGATCCGGGAACTGAAAGAAGAAAACGCCCGCTTGATGGCGTTACTCAAGAAGCAGGGACCCGGCGACACTTCCGGTAGGAGTTTAAACCGCAAATCATCTTCTTTCTTTTTGTATTCATGCTTTCATTTTCAATAGCGTTGTTATTTCCATTCATGTTAATTAACTAGGTAATTGCATTCGATGTAAATATAATATATAATATATACATGTTTAATTATAATTAAAAAAATTGCTTAGAAAACTCAGGGAAATCAACAAAGAAAGGTATTTTCTGTACTCTTGATATTTATTACCAGTATGATTTGTCTGGTATTTTTGTCTGTAGGGGGTGAATTGTCTGATAATGGTTGGTATCAAGTTTCAATAATAAAGTTAAAGTTTGATAACATATGCCCATCGTTAGCATGTGCCATATTGACTTGTTCTGCTTATATTGGGCTATTTACCTGTAATATTTTAAATATATCATAAATACGTCGTATCCAAACATCTTTAAAGCAAAAACATGCTGGGCTGAAAATCCTTAGCAATTTATTTTCCCAATTTTCCTAATTAATAGTTTTCCTATAAATACAAGGGCCGACGCCCCTTCCTGTACACCTGCAATAATGCCATGCATATGGCCATATTAATGCCATGATCTTAACGAGCAGAGCTGTAATAAAATCAGGTACGGTCGATCATAATGGCCGGCCATCTTGTTCTGAAACGGCACATGCTAACACAGGGGCGCAACTGGTTCGACCGTTTATTACTTACATCTGACCTATAACCTCTCAAGCTTAACCTACTGACCTTTTAACTAGTCCAGTTCATTACTTCAACTGTTTTCCTGTTAAATTCCTTGCACACGTTTTGTTTAAAAACAATATGTAAACAAGAAATGTCTTTTAAAAAGACTATCGGCGTTGAAATTAATATTGAAATTTCATTTCAAAATTACCTAAACAAACGGCCAAGATGATCGGTTACGTGACTTCTCATACCCCAGATTTTTTGGTGCCCACCAATATTAGGAGACTAATTATTGGACCCCAGATTTTTCGGACACTATAAGAAATTTATCAGACCAAGAGTTAATTTGAGATAAATTTATTAATTTAAAAATTAAATAAAATTATCTTTAATATCTATGCCGTGAATAAACCAATCATACAACTCCATGTTTCCACCAGTGATATTTGAATAACCAAAATAATTTAGGTTAACATAATTGTTATCTTAATTTGTCAAGCCAATTTAACAAATTCACAATGTAAGAAAATAATTTCGGGAATGAATTAAAATTATTCTGTATCCAACGAGTCTATATAGTTATTTATAGTACCGGTAATATACCATTCATGTTAGTTATCTAATATAATAACGATTTGAAGTCAAATAAGCATTTATACTGTGTATCCCAATAAAAAGCAATAGTCAGGGAACATTCAGCGATTTTTGAAATGATAAGACTTTATTTTTGATAACGCAAACATAAAAATTCATTAGACTATGACAATTTTAATCATATCAGTAGAAATATGATATATCAAGGGTTCCTGTGTATAATTAGTATTGCAAATTGTGTATTCATGCTACGCGAATAACAAATCGACGTATTCCGAATCTTCCTTCATAACATTTTATCTATAGAAAATGTAGCATCTTTTTACAGATTAAATAACATATACTGGAGAAGTTGATAGAAAGATGCAATTATAAATAATTGTTAATAAATCGTAACCACAATTTTAATTCAAATTTACAGTAAGTTTATAAATATACTGGTGAGCGAGTGTTTGTCGGGCGAAATAGGCATTTATTTTGGGACAGTTTTAATTCATGAACAAACTCAACGATGAAAATTCGCTTGTAACATCCTGGGTTGATCACCCGTTTGCGTATGTAAACAAAAGAAGATTCACCTATGAGGCCCTGAAAGGGGTACTTTAAACATGGTCTTTTTCACGTTGACAGTAGTATTTTCCGGACGTTTTTTTTAAACAGTGAAATATACGGAGAAATGCTTTATAATTTTATTTAATCTATATTAGACAACAAATAAATAATCAAATGCGTAATTTATATCAAAATAATACCACTTTATCATATGATTTAGTAATAACTAGAGAATATAAGTAAGGCGTTTAAACAAATACGGAATCATGACGTTTTAAAGAGTTTACTAGACGTTACGTATCTATATAGCTACTACGCACGTCTTTAACGTCGTAGCGGGTGAAATAATATACTGCCATAACTATCACAAACCCTGTCTGGGCCCCAAATTGGGATTTTATCGCGCATGCGCACGTCATTTTACTTCCCCAGACGACAGTTGCATGCGTTTCAGACTATCAACGTAAACATTTGGGGTTTTACCAAAAAATAAACTCACTATTTTCGAAGAAAAACGAACGTACTTGAACAAAGCGTTTATTTGTATTATGATAATAAAATACGAAAAGCGGTTACGAAAGCGAATATTTAAAAACGTCCGGATAATACTACTGTCCGACAAATACTCGCTCACCAGTAAATTCCGCATTTATTGAATTTTTTAGGTTTATGATTCTCTGAACGCTATTATTGACGCATGTACGAGTATATTAACACAGCTATACAACTGTTGCTAGCTACGCGCGCTATTTTTAGAATGACACTACTGTTTCTGGAATGTGATGAACTCGCTAGAATCAATGGGCTACATGGAACGGCTACTCTGTGAATGAGATTTATGAATGGCAACATTGCACAATTGCTATTTATAGAGCGTACTGCTTATATAAATGTAGGCTAAACAAAACAGTTATTTCATTACGTGAATGAATATAGCATTCTGTTTATGGCATACAATGAGAAAATACGTTCATAATTAGCCTCAGTTCTAGAGTATATGTCGAGGATATGTTTATAACTTCATTTTAACCGCTTATGTAAACAATTATGTAAATTTGTAATCCCCAAAAGTATGCAACAGTTATTGGTATAAGTTAAACCATTGTTTGAGGTTTGCATTCCCTAAAATTAGAACATTTGCCCAATTCTATTGGCATTCAATTTCCCCGCTGCATAATTATCGCAAGAAATGTAGGTCAAAAGTGATCTTAGACAGCTACGCCGAAACAGAGACTTACGTTACTTACGTACGTTCAGCAATCGGAATGTTTCCAGAAGGACAAGCAGGTTAAACAACAACAACAACAAGAACATATAATCTTGTTTAAGACAATTCTTCCATTGTGTTTTCTGCAATTATCAGTGATATAAATGACAGCTATTGAATACCGAAAAATCAAAGTCTAAGGTAAGGGTTGAAACGGTATACCGGTAATTCCAGACATACAATACAAAACATACCTGCGCATAGAAATGAGAAATATACACTCGTTATCACATGCACCTGCGTCCTGACGCACGTCTTTCGTAGGCTAGGCCTACAGTAGCGCGCTCTATATGTTCAGATAGTTGGTTCACAAGTCCATTTTGCTCTGACCTGCTTTGATCTCTTCTATTCTGTTTAACTTAGGCATTATAGAGTAAAAATTTGACAAATGAACAGTAACTGATTATGGAACAAGTTGCTCATATCCTTCATATCGTTCGCACTAAATTAAGATTACTTTCGTTTACCGTATTTTCTATAGAATCAAATTAAAAATTATTAGTTTGAATAAGTGTCAAGGATAATCAGAACATGATCATTTGATTTGATTTAATGCTTAAATTAATTGGTCATTACTTTCACTCTTGCTGTGATGTAGAAGAGGGCTAGTATACTTCTTCAGACGAATCTTAGAAGAATTACTGACTGCACAGTAAATTTGCTAATCCGATGGTCAAAAGAAATCATTGAAACATGCAACAACGTTAACGTGACTAAAATGATTATGAACATTTCTTAAAAGTACTGTAAATAACTACATGTTGGGTAAATACTTATTTTTATTTTTATTTTTTATTTTACTTTGTTTTATAATTCGCATATCTGTAAAAAGCTTCAATTTTATTTATTTTTACTTTTTTTATAAACAATAACATTGAACTCCATTCAAAGAAAACATATACTTCTTAAAGCATTTTAAAATCCTTCGATATTAAGGCGAAATTAAGAGGACGGCGAATTCATGCTTTCGTTTTTGTGTTATTTTAATTTGTGAGATTTAATTATATGAGAAACCGGCATAGTTTATATATAAATTAATTAGTTATACCGGTAAATTAATTCATTTTCCCATTTTTGTTATGTTGTTTTTCGGCCTTTTTCCAAAAAGAATTTTAGTTTTGAATAAAATTTAATTTAAGCAAACTGGACATATAGCTTGATTATTCGTCGGCGGAATACAATTAAAGAAATGGCGGCGAAGTGATCGCGTTTTTTATTTGTGAACTTTATCATAACAAGCGTAATTTGGACCCAGTTTACCGATTAGTGTGGCCCACGATTTTTGTCCATGTCCATGCGGCAACCAACCAAACACACAATTTAGTCCTACCATTCCGTCGTTGCCAAGAAAACAACATTGGAGAACTCAACCTCTTTGATTTTATTTGATAAAGGTATTTGGTTTTCTTTTGATAAACTTCATAATTTTTAGAGTTATCACATATTCCTAGCCAACGGGTTAGAAACATGATATGCAGAAATTTTCGCCATTATAAAAACATATAAATTATGACATTTATTTGATATATATGACAAAGCCGGGCGCGGTTTAAAACAGGAAAGCTCAAAGATGTGATTTATGTTCGAGCCGGTTTCAACAGTACTATGGAATTTCTTGAGTAACACTGTCTCCTAAGATGGTAACACGTATTTAATTGATCATTTTAGCCTTTAACCGAAATTCACTGTGAATGCATCCCGACAGTTATTACTTCCCTTTAACCAACCCACCCATGCACTTATTATAGTTCTTGTTGTCCAGACTCGGTATATATACAGCTAGGAAACCGGCATTCAGAATAAAATGTGCGCTCTGCTTTAACTTGTCCATCCACTTTCGCATTTCTGAATGTGTGGGCAGTAAAGCTGGAACGAGTATGTTAATAATATTTAACCGGCATGCACTGTGAATGCACTCCCAACAGTTTTCACATCCCTTAACCAATCCGCCCGCATGCATTTGACTCATCTCTTGTCCAAACTGGATGCAACCAGACAACCGGTTATCCAAATAAAACGCAACCCGTCCGTTAACCATCCTTTAATCATTCAAACTTCACGGCCTGTACCCGGATAATCCTAACGCAGTGCAGCGACCCTAACGCAGTGCCAAAATGGCGGACACAGAGACTTAATATGCTATTATTGTTCATGTTTTTATCATGTTGTTATATTTGTGTTAAGTATAAATTTAAATCTTTTAATAGTTATAGTGTTTAGTGGTTTATGTCCTTAATATTTTGTTTGACAATCACTCTTATGATGCTTGAAGTCATTAAAATGTACCTGAACAAGTCCCCATAAAGAACATTTTTATGTTTCCGACCTGTTAGAATATCTTAAAATGCATTAGTACCTTACTTGAAAACTTTATTAGTTAAATGAACATCTCTACGACAATGTGTAATCATAGCAGAGTTTAAAGTCGATGTGCTTGCGGATAATTCCTGACTGATGTAGGAAACTGTGATGGACAAGTGGGAACGTAAAAAGGATAAGTACCTAACAAACTGAAAAATAAGATATATGTTTGTCCTTTATATATGAAATAATTTCTTTTAGTGTTATGAATGTGCTTGTTTAATCATTTCCACTAAACTATCAGAAGATGTATTACAATAAACAAAATTATTATACAGACTTAAACTTTGGACGTTCAAATATATTCACAAGAGGGTCACTATGAATGCGTTCTATGCTTGTATATTTGTAAGGGTGTTCCACTTTCATTATTTTGAACTATATATACTACATCGGCTTAAAAATAATTGGGTTTTTTCTGTCTTTGCAAATCGTTTGGCACTCTATCAGGATAGAATTTCGAGCCATGCCCATACTTTCAACTATACATTCGTCCAGCAAAAAGCTCGCGATTTTCAACAAAGGTTTTCATGATTAAGTGTTATATGTAAATACACGTTACAAATTGTCACTGGTGAACGAGCAAATTATACAATACGATTGGAATGAAAATAGAAATATATAGAGGTCCATTATAGTTGTTCAGCATACATGTATATTCAATAATATAGAATATTAATCGGTTAGGTGTTTTTTCGTCAGGTTTTATACGTTGGTTTAGTTTTTATCTGTTCGTAGTATACATTGCGTTCGGTTATTATCAACTAGAAATTAGGTTCTTACCATTTTCTCGCAGTCTGCACATTCGAACGAGTATTGTGTCCATATCCCATGGGATAACTACGGTGGCATAGATACGGTGGCATAGATGTGACATGTGCATGTTTTTATTTATGGCGTTCCCACGACGTATTAAGTCGTGGGAACGAGATCGTATCTCGTGGGAACGAGATCGTATCTCATGGGAACGACATAATTATGTCGTGGTAACGACATATTAAGTCGTGGGAACGAGATAATTTACTCGTGGTAACGACATATTAAGTCGTGGGAACGAGATCTTTTCTCGTGGGAACGACATAAATAACTCGTGGGAACGACATATTAAGTCGTGGAAACGAGTTAATTAACTCGTGGTAACGACATAATTAACCAATGAGAATACACGTTGTTTAAAAGCATGTTTCAAACTGGCTGATACAAGAGACGCTTACATAAATATCGTATGTTAATGCTGGATTAAGATATAAAGAAATTGTTTTTCTTCTGCGAGAGCAAGATGGAATTTGATTGGTTCATTAAGTCGTTCCCTCGACAAAAATATCTCGTCCCCACGGCATAATTATGTCGTTTCCACGAGATAAGATATCGTTCCCACGAGATGAGATCTCGTTCCCACGACTTAATATGTCGTTCCAACGACATAATTATGTCGTTTCCACCAGATAAGATCTCGTTCCCACGATATAAGATCTCGTTCCCACGACTTAATATGTCGCTCCACGACATATTTATGTCGTTCCCACGAGATACGATCTCGTTCCCACGAGATAAGATCCCGTTCCCACGACTTAATGTGTCGTGGGAACGACATAAATAAAAACATGCACATGTCACATCTATGCCACCGAACATAGATGTGACATGTGCATGTTTTTATTTATGTCGTTCCCATGACATATTAAGTCGTGGGAACGAGATCGTATCTCGTGGGAACGACATAATTATGTCGTGGTAACGACATATTAAGTCGTGGGAACGAGATAATTAACTCGTGGTAACGACATATTAAGTCGTGGGAACGACATATTAAGTCGTGGGAACGAGATCTTTCTCGTGGGAACGACATAAATAACTCGTGGGAACGACATATTAAGTCGTGGGAACGAGATAATTAACTCGTGGTAACGACATAATTAACTAATCAGAATACACGTTGTTTAAAAGCATGTTTCAACATGGCTGATACAAGAGACGCTTACATAAATATCGTATTTCAATGCTGGATTATACGGGGGCATAGATGTGACATGTGCATGTTTTTATTTATGTCGTTCCCACGACATATTAAGTCGTGGGAACGAGATCTTAAGTTGTGGGAACGAGATCTTATCTCGTGGGAACGACATAATTATGTCGTGGTAACGATATATTAAGTCGTGGAAACGAGATAATTAACTCGTGGGAACGACATATTAAGTCGTGGGAACGAGATCTTTTCTCGTGGGAACGACATAAATAACTCGTGAGAACGACATATTAAGTCGTGGGAACGAGATAATTAACTCGTGGTAACGACATAATTAACCAATCAGAATACACGTTGTTTAAAAGCATGTTTCAAAATGGCTGATACAAGAGACGCTAACATTAATATCGTATTTCAATGCGTGATTAAGATATAAAGAAATAGTTTTTCTTCCCACGAGATAAGATCTCGTTCCCACGAGATAAGATCTCGTTCCCACAACTTAATATGTCATTCCCACGACATAATTATGTCGTTCCCACGAAATAAGATGTCGTTCCCACGAGATAAGATCTCGTTCCCACGACATAATTATGTCGTTCCCACGAAATACAATCTCGTTCCCACGAGATAAGATCTTAAATAAAAACATGCACATGTCACATCTATGCCACCGTAGGATTAAGATATAAAGAAATTGTTTTTCTTCTGCGAGAGCAAGATGGAATTTGATTGGTTCATTAAGTCGTTCCCTCGACAAAATATCTCATTCCCATGACATAATTATGTCGTTCCCACGAGATAAGATCTCGTTCCCACGAGATAAGATCTCGTTCCCACGACTTAATATGTCGTGGGAACGACATAAATAAAAACATGCACATGTCACATCTATGCCACCGTAGATAACACGGTGTAAACGGGGTTTTGAAGCAGTATATGTTTGCTTCCAAACAGCAAAATAATATGGCAATTTAAAGCATCTAAGTATTTTTTAAGATTTTTTATAAATATTTTAATTGGATGTTTTTCCTTGTTCCTCAGCATTGCATCTCACAACCAAATAATTGCTAGCATTGGCGTTACTTTTGGTCGGCTGAATATGTATTCTTTCAGCTTATGAGAAGGATAAAGATAAATATAGGATAATCTTAAACTTCTTTAGAATTGTTTTAAAATGTATTACATGAACTTATAGTATAAACCGTTATTGACTAAAAAGTAAAAACTAACACCTAGTACTAACAGTAAATACTTTGTTTTTTACGTTTTTTTGTTCATTAACAACTCTCGGTTGGTTGGACTTTAGCAGTCGATTGATTCAAGTTCGTGTAAAACTGAGGCTTCATTTCGTGGACACCATTATTTGAACATGACTGTGTTAAAATGAACGTCTTTTGTGTGAACACGTATAGACCATTTTTTAAATATATTTTGAAATCTCATAAATGGTGAGACTTAATACAAAACCTAACTGTTGTGACGCGTGTATGATGGCGGTGTTGCAGATATACAGCGGATGTTGGAGGACAACCAGCGGAAGATGACGGACATGTCCATGTCCTGGGAACAGCGGCTCGAGCAGGCCAGGTAGGCACTTCCGGTGGCGGGAATTATGGGTCTGTAACAACTACATCACAACTACAATCGTTTCAAGCGATGTTAATTTAAAAAAAAAAAAAAATTCGTCTATATGTTACACAATTACGTGCATTTAGATTTCTTTTTAGTTTTTTACAAGTAAATAGTCAAGGGATACTGATGGTCCATTCCACCTTAACTTGTGCAAATTGCTTTGTAGCTTGTCCCTTGAGTAGCATTTTGTTAAAACGTTGTATGCACATGTTATGTGACTATTTACTATGAGGAAATGACAGTATCTACTAAATCAGCGACTTTCAACCTTCTATTAACTATTTAACAAGATAACGTGGGATGGACCTGCTGTACAAATATGTTTTATGTCGATAGAACGCGCTTTACTTAGATTTGACACGTTGATACTCTCAGTAATTGACTAAAAAGTTTAACTTAAGGTCTTTCATTTAAAGCTCGACTATTCGAAGAATAGGTGAGCTATCGTACTACCCCAGGCGTCGGCGTCTGCGTCCACGTCTGAATTTGGTTAAAGTTTTTATTCAACAGTCTTGTAACTTCAAAACTACATAAGTTATTCACTTGAAACTTGGAATATACCTTTGTCGTCAACTCCAGTGTCAGGGGCAACATAACTCTGTTTTGTATTTTGACAGAGTTATGCCCCTTTTTCACTTAGATTTTCTGGTTAAAGTTTATATTCAGAAGTTTTGTAACATCAAGACTACATAAGTTATTCACTTGAAACTTTGAATTAATCTTTCTCATCAACTCCAGTGTCCGGGGCAACATTCCCCATAACTCTGTTTTGTATTTTGACAGAGTTGTGCCCCTTTTTCACATAGATTTTCTGGTTAAAGTTTATATTCAAAAGTTCTGTAACTTCAAGATAACATAAGTTATTCACTTTAAACTTGGAACTAACCTTTGTCATCAACTCCAGTATCAAGGGCAACATTCCCTATAACACTGTTTGTATTTTGACAGAGTTATGCCCCTTTTTCACATAGATTTTGTGGTTAAAGTTTATATTCAAAAGTTTTGTAACTTCAATACTACAAAAGCTATTCACTTGAAACTTGGAATATACCTTTGTCATCAACTCCAGTATCAGGGTAACATTCGCCATAACTCTATTTTGTATTTTGACAAAGTTATGCCCCTTTTTCAATTATATTTTCTGGTTAAAGTTTATATTCAAAAGTTTTGTAACTTCAAAACTACATAAGTTATTCACTTGAAACTTGGATCTAACCTTTGTCATCAACTCTAGTATCAGGGGCAACATTACACATAACTCTATTTTGTATTTTGACAGAGTTATGCCTCCTTTTCACTTAGATTTTCTGTTTAAAGTTTATATTCAAAAGTTTTGTAACTTCAAGATTACATAAGTTATTCACTTGAAACTTTAACAGAAAATCGATGTGAAAAAGGGGCATAACTCTGTCAAAATACAGAGAAACTAACCTTTGTCATCAACTCCAGTATCAAGGGCAACATTCCCTATAACGCTGTTTTGTATTTTGACAGAGTTATGCCCCTTTTTCACAAAGATTTTCTGGTTAAAGTTTATATTCAAAAGTTTTGTAACTTCAATACTACAAAAGCTATTCACTTGAAACTTGGAATATACCTTTGTAATCAACTCCAGTATCAGGGTTAACATTCCCCATAACTCTATTTTGTATTTTGACAGAGTTATGTCCCTTTTTCAATTAGATTTTCTGGTTAAAGTTTATATTCAAAATTTTGGTTACTTCAAAACTACATAAGTTATTCACTTGAAACTTAGAACTAAGCTTTGTCATCAACTCTAGTATCAGGGTCAACATTACCCATAACTCTGTTTTGTATTTTGACAGAGTTATGCCCCTTTTTCACATCGATTTTCTGTTAAAGTTTATAATCAAAAGTTTTGTAACTTCAAAACTAGATAAGTTATTCACTTGAAACTTGGAATATACCTTTGTCATCAACTCTAGTATCAGGGGCAACATTACCCATAACTCTGTTTTGTATTTTGACAGAGTTATGCCCCTTTTTCACATCGATTTTCTGTTAAAGTTTATAATCAAAAGTTTTGTAACTTCAAAACTAGATAAGTTATTCACTTGAAACTTGGAATATACCTTTGTCATCAACTCTAGTATCAGGGGCAACATTACCCATAACTCTGTTTTGTATTTTGACAGAGTTAGCCCACTTTTTACATAGACTTTGTTGTTAAAGTTTTTGTTCCAAAAATGTATAAACTATACAAGGCTTCACTTAAAAGTTTCGTATTTTAACAAATGTATGCCCCTTCCACTATCCAAAATATGTACCAACTGAAATACTTTGAATAGTCGAGCTATTGGTATAGGGGACCTCTCCGGTGTCGTCCGTCGTCTGTCGTCCGTATATGCCGTCAACAATTGGACCGTTATCGCGATAAAGACTACATTTTTTATTCAATCTTGACCTAACTTGCACAGTTTGTGTATGACCATAAAATCTCGGTTGGTATTGACAATGGGCCATATTGGACCAGAAACCTTAGAGTTATGGCCCCTTGTTTGTGGGGAAAAATGCAAAACTTGCCTTTTTCGTTCATAGAGACTTCATTTTTCTACCAATTTTGACCAAACTTCCATAGTTTGTGTATTATCAAAAGTTCACAGTAGAAATCAACATTTGGCCGAGATTGGACCACAAACACCAGAGTTATGTCCCCTTTTTTTGGTTGAAAATATGCTAAAGTTGCAATTTTACCTTGATTAAGACATCATTTTCTTCCAGTCTTGACCAAACTTCCACAGTTTGTGTGTGACCTAAAGATTTCAGCAGGAGCCCAAAATGGGTAACGTTAGGCCACAGACACCGGAGTTAGGTCCCCTTGTATGTTAAAAAAAAATTGCAAAAATTGCCTTGTTTGTTCATAGAGACTTTATTTTTCTCCAATCTTGACCAAACTTCCACAGTTTGTATGTGATCATACGACTGCAGCAGAAGCCAACAATGGGTCAGATTGGGCAACAAACTTCAGAGTTATGGCCCCTTTGTTAGTGAAAAAATGCAAAAATTGCCTTATTCGTGCATCGAGATTTCATTTTTCATTCAATATTGATAAAACTTGTTTTAAAACACATGTTTTGTATGGCCATAAGATCTCAACACAAGCAGGAAATGAGACAGGCCACGAACACAGCAGTTATATCCACTTAATTGTGAAAATGAATGCAAAAATGAATGTGTTGCATGACGGGGACTTCATTTTCAACCAGCTGGACCAAACTTGCACAATTTGTCTATGACCATAAAATCTAAAGCGAATTTCAATATAGGACGAGTAAATGGCAATACACTCTACTCTTTGAAACAAGCCGGCAAGCATGACATGACCTTTGCGCAGTGGTCGCCAATATCTTTTTGAACTGCAGCATTATTTATTTCTCCGAAATTGCCTGCAAAAAGTTGGATACCATGGTTGACAAAATATATCAAGGTCCTTACTTGTTCTATGTATGAGAGTAAATCAGCTAGACAAATTGTCTACTGTTCACGTGTAACATAAGTATCATTACTGGGGCGATTATGTTTTCCAATTGAAAGTGGGTGAGCTCCATCAGTAACATCTTCCTATTGTTCGCATATGACGTAAGTACCCTATCTAACCCGATGACGTTTTGCAGGCGTGAGTGGGAGCGCTCCATGCAGCAGACGGAGGCCAGGGAGGAGGACGCGAACTGGAAGCACTTCCCGTACATAACCAACGTGAACGAGGACCCGCAGCTCTCCGGCGTCATCAAACACGCGCTCACCAGCGGTACTGTCTCTTTTAACGTTAAATGTTCTTTAGGGTGTCTTTCTGAATATCTACACGTTAAGTCCCTAAACATGCACTCACCAGCGACAGTCTCTGTCAATGTCTCATTCTTTGTAGGTTACAACACCTCCTAAACATTTGCGCTTGTGCACCAGCGATAAAGAATATTTTTGTGTCCCATTTCTTTAGATTACAGCCTACAACATACCCGGTACTCGTTCCCTGAATTTTGTTAATATGCCCTCACCAGTGGAAGTCTTCTTTAACCTACACTTTCGTAAGATTACAACATTTCCCGAATTCTGGTATGTAAAATATGCGGTAGCTCTAGAGTATCTTCAAAAATGTCACATTTTATTTATGTTCAAAGATATAGTCATTACTTTGGCAGCGTCGGCGGCGGTTGTGGCGGCGGCGGCGTCCCATTTAGTTTGCGCAGACAATAACTTAAGAAGTTTTTGTGCAATCATTATAAAACTGTAGGGAAGTTCCGTCTGATCGTACTTGAGTCATGCCCTTTTAAAAAAGTTCAAATAAGACTTGTGCAGGGAAAAACTGAAAAATCATTATACATTTTTTTAATCATTGTTTGTAATCATAAAAGGAAGATCAAGTTCGGTTTTCAGCATAGTTGCTCATATCGTACTTGAGTTATGCCCCTTTTTGAAACAAAAAGTTTAAATAAGGCTTGTGCACACAGTAACTGAAAAAGTTTTTGTTCAATCATCTTACAATTTTTGAATAGTGTTTGTAATCATAGAAGGAAGGTCAAGTTCGGTTTTCGGCACATGTAATTGCTCTTATCGTACCTTAGTTATTCAAATAAGGTTTGTGCAGACAATACATGAAAATTAAAATTGTCCAATCAGTATGAAACCTTAGGGAAGTGTTAGAAGGCATAAAAAGAAGGTTAATTTCTGTTTTCGGCATAATTGCTGTTATCGTACTTGAGTTATGCCCCGTCAGGTGACACATCCGACTCGCCGAGTTCTAGTGAATTAAGTAGGCGCTTAATAGCGGTAGAGCTAGGTCGTCTGTTACCGTGAAAACTTGTGTACTCGTATAACATAAACTTATGAAAGAATTAATATTGCAACTTACCTATCCCGCTTAAGCAAAATAATATATGTAGGTCATTTCATGGGGAACGTATTTTATAATAATGTTGTGTGCTATGAAATGTGTGCAGAATGTGTGTTATGCTGGAAGATGTACTGATAAAATACGCTAGGAACCTATTTTAAACGCGTGTATGATAGGAATGAAGACTGCAAGTTTTGTTATTTAGATTTGTTTTACGTCAACGTGTGTTCCTTTGTTCTGTTCAAGGCTGCACGACGATAGGGCGAGAGGGTTCGGGGGACGGTGCAATATACCTGCGGGGTCTCGGGTAAGGTCTTCTTGGTGCAGTTTACATGTCAAATGCATACAGATTCATTCATCAAGTGATAATGGTAAAACGAGTTCATGTTGAAGGCCACCTACCTTTGACTGTTCAGTAAGAACACATATACGTGAGCCTGGGGCCATATTCCAGAAACATCTCAAGTTTATCTTAAAATATTTTCACTTAAGTTCCAATTTTTGTAAGGCAATCTTTTAAAAAATAGATATGAATTAATGAATCCAATTAAAGTTGAGTAAATAGTAGTTAATAATAAGTTGATAATTAGTATACATTTGGCAGAATTTCATGCATACGTGGAATAAAATGCTTAAGAAAAATGACGATTTTAAGGCTAAGGATAAGATTTCACTTAAGATTTTTATGGAATATGACCCCAGATCTTTTCCACTTTCAATGTAAGGCGTAAAATAAGTTTAATTCGTCCACTTCAAAACAATGTTTAAGGATATTACCGCTATATATGTTTTGAATATTTATTCAGTTTTAGAATCTTTAAGTTGACTATTTACTAAATAAAACAATCCCTACCTAACCTAATTATTTTTTGGCCATGTAACCTGAAAAAAGCCTTTACGCCTAACTTCTTGGCTTTCTATACTAAAATATTTAGTACAATATCAGTGAATGCAGGTAAAATGAAGTTCCAATTCCTGTTGCAGCATACAGCCAAAACACTGTGAGATACATACGGACGGAAAGAAAACCTACATCACACCTTTCTCTAAAACTGCCGCTGTGTTCGTAAATGGATTAAAGATACACGAGAAAACGAAACTACACCACCAGGTAATGAATGTTGTCCCATTACTCTGTAAAAATTAGGAGAGATTCTTTCTCAAGAAAAAGTGCAAATATACCAAACGATACCACTTCAGAGAAATGTATAATTATGTACTTAATGGTGTGGTATTCAATAAGACAAGTAACGTTAATACCAGTGAATCGCTTCACCTCCAAGTTAAATATAACAAATATATACGTACTATGTGTTTTTATTCCACCATTGCGTTTCAGAACCGTTTAAAGATCGGTTCCGGAAGTCTGTTCCTGTATATCGGATACCCGAGTGAGCGGAAGGACAGTGACGTCAGCAGTTTCGATTTTGATTTCTTCATGACGGAGCTTGCCGAGCACGAGGGCGTGTCGGTTGACATAGCAACGCCGCGTTCTACTGACCACGGGGCAGCTCATGATATGGCCAATAGAATATTGTTTCAGGAATTTGTAAATTTGATGCCCAAAATTGCCGAAGCGAATGCCATAAGTGAGGAACTTAAGAGGGTAGGTAGCTGCAATGAGAAAAATACTGTTTACAGTTTACAGGAAAAAACTGTTTGTCCATATTGCTACCAGAAGGTCCATTTGACATCGATCTCTGTGCAGGGGTGCCCAAGAGACTTTTTTCTTAAGAAACCGAGTACTGGTTCTACCAAGAAAACTGACTCAAAAGTGTCTCGATAAGCCTTAGGCTATCAATACATGACATATGCATTGTGTCCTACAGAAAATATTCAAAAACTATTTATTTTACAATTAGTTCAAACTTAGATTGTATTTTGGCCTATTTTATACATATATATGTTTAAACTATCTTACGATGCATTATCTTTTGCAACATTCTCTTGCTGAAATAATCTTCGGTGTAGGAGAACTCTCCTGCTTTGTATTTATTGGTGGTGCATAACAATGTATTTTACTTTTTAGTTCACAAAGTTCGAGCCCATAGTGAGAAGCGAGTCATGTCACGACCCGAAGGGAACGGCCCCCGGGAAAGAGGTCATTGTTCGGGTCATGAACACGAAGACCAAAAAGGTACTTGTACAAATGTTTTTATTTCTATAAAATGCCGGACTTTCTCGTTCAATGTATTGGTCCGGTCTTATAATGGCATTATCGTGCAGTAAAATGTTAATTTGAGACTTTGTGCGACGCAAATGCAAATAAATCACTCACTATTAACATATTACATTTAAGTTAAAATAGTTGAGAAATTACTTAAGATGCTTTGTGAATACTGCCGCAGGTGTGGATCTGGCCCACCAACAAGTTCTACAACCGGAAGGACCTGATGGACGAGTTATACTTGAGGACTCTGGACGGGGATCACGTGGTGCTCACCAGGGACAAAGACCCCTTCTGGGATCCCGTCGAGGACATCTTCCTGGGCAGGTTTGTACTCATACGAGTATCCATATGCCTGAATCTTCTTACAGGCGCAAATACTTGGAAATCTTAATTTTGGTGGGTTTGTTCTACTGTGTATGATAAAGTTTCTGTCTACGTATATAATCTACGATGGCATAGAGGTGCTATAAGTGTTGTTTTTTTTTAATAATTCCAGGCCACGACATAATAAGTCGTGGTCACGACTTAATATCTCGTAGTCACATTTTAATAACTCGTGGCCACGACTTAATATTAAGCTATTTTTTAATTCGTAGCCACGTGATAATTACTCGTGGCATATTCATATCTAACAATACAGGTACTTAAAGTGCATAGTAAAGACATAAAAACATACCGCAGTGTTCCAATCTCTCTTCCCAGCTGCCACATCATGCTCCAAAGCGTCAGTTACTGCGCCGAGATCGACGAGCACTTCACCGTGCACAACTACCACGGCAAGGAGGAGGCCGTCGTGCACGTGCAGCTGTTGCCGTGCAACGAGAAGGGCAAGCTCATCGAGGATGACATCATTCTGGAGCCCAGGGACCTCCTGGGGAAGTCGCTCAACTTCCTGTGCAAGATTCCCCAGTGCATGAGCGTCCGGTGGATCAACGACGACAACTCGCGCGGAGTCGAGTGCAGGTACGCAAGTGTGTTTGTATGTTGTCGCGCAGAGTCGAGTGCAGGTACGCAAGTGTGTTTGTATGTACGTACTTTTGGACTTAATGACCATAATGCCGTCATATTGGGACCAAATTGGTGCAGTTAAGACCAATATATTGTTCCTTATTCTAAACACGCACAATTTTTGTTTATAAAATCCTAATTTACTTAAAATCTTAAAGTTATAACGATACAGTAGTCTAACTCTGTATATTAATACATAATTTACGGCTCGTATTCAAAACGCATAGGATCATTTAACAGAGATATGTTTTGATTTTGTCAGCTTAGATGGGCTTAAATGAGCGTCAGTTTTACGCATCAAGTCATCATGGTCGACTTTCAGTGGAGATAAAAAAAATGTGTGACAAAAAAGCACTCATTTTACAAAAATACAAATCTGTTTACCTCATTTTGGCATATTTTAACCGTTACTGCCAGCGTCAACGCACGTACCGGACGTGTTTCAGATTCACGATGCCGTTCCACAAGCCCGCCAAGACTCGGGACGTCTGGCACAAGAGCTACGTGGAGTTCGAGTTCCAGCAGCAGTTCAGCTTCCGGCCCGTCAGCCAGCAGATACTGGACTACCTGCAGACGAACTCACTCGTGCTCGAACTCTGGGGCAAACAAGGTACACAGGTGTTCACAGTACATCGATAGGTCAGCGAAAAACTATGCTAAGTCTATGTTGTATACCAGTTGTATAGCATAGTTTGCACTGAGCCATCGACATGTATATAGACTTCCAGGTTCTGCCACGAACATTTTACACTTCTCCACAACTATTCTTAATGGTTTAAGTTTCATTTCATCGAACATCAGAAACACATAACAAGCTTTACCGCGTGCTCTTTTGTGTAAAATAGGTTGGCCGTTGAACACGTGATATCCATTGAAGTGCAATGATTGGATACAATTGCAGATTAATTTGCATATGATTGGCATTTTTGGAAAGGTCTATTCTTAACCGTTGTTAGATTTAATGTCACACAGACACTGTGTGTCGTGAACTTGTACACAAGTATGAAGCTGTTTTAATGTAAACTGGCTCAATAGTGTTTTCTAATATTATTTAGAGCGAATGTCTGTTGTTTTTTTCTCTCCACTCTATTGTCCTGGAACTCTGGGGCAAACAATGTATACAGTATTCATAGTAGAATATTTACCGTTGCTGGAAGAAATTTCACACAGATATTGTGTTTCATGTACTTCTGCAGGAAGATTCCATATACTTTTGGTAGCTGTTTAATCAGAAGAATTCATAATGGACCAGTTTCGCGTAGATAACAGCTGCTTGTACCTTCTAACACATGTTCAGTACAATATGCTTATTCTTTAGAAATCAGATTATATTTCTACAGAAACAGCTGTTTTTTAAGACTACAATAGCTGTCAGTAATCCACATAAATACAGTTGTTTCCAGGGGCGTAGCGTTCTTTAGGTACTATAGGCACGTGCCTATACATTTTTTCCAGAGATGAAAAATTTAAATATGCCAAAATGCAATAAAAACAAGAGAGGGGATGGGGTGAGGGGATCTCTCTTGGCTGTGTTGATACTTTATTGTTTAACGAGTCGATTACGTCAATATTAAATAAATTTCATAAAACACACGCTTATTTTACAATTATTTTGTAGAATCGGGGTTTAGCTGAAGTTAGTTGTTTGTAGCCACATACGAGTATAAACACTCCTGGCCCAAATTATCGCTTACAGCGTCAGTTTGTAGATTCCACCTATTGTGCCTATACATTGTTTGAACCCAAGCTACGCCCCTGGTTTCATTGGCAAGCTGGTATTAAAGCATCTAACCACAATCCGCCCCGCCCCCTTATAACCATTATTTCACAAAGATCTATTAACTCGAATCATTGAACAATATCCTTGTATTACACACCGTTGTACCAGTGATATTCGAAATGTTATATCATGGGATTAGAATTGTATGGTTCTCATGCATGTATACATGTGTACATTGTGAACGCAAAATAGTATTTAACTTTCGAGATCATATATACCACTGAAACAAATTATTAATTTGAAAATAGTGTTTATGGCGCACAAATAATAATTTCGACTGGTCACATGCATTTATTATGAGAATTGAGTTTCACAGGAACCCAGTGTTCTTTGTTGCACGGTCAAGAGTTCGAGTACCCGTGAACCTTCTACAAAGTGCTCATGGTGAGCTATTGTGATCGCCCTTTGTCCGTCGTCCGTGCGTCCGTGTGTCCGTGCGTGCGTCCGTCGTCAACTTTTCATTCAAACAACATCTCCTCCTAAACCACTTGGCAGATTTTCACCAAACCTCACAGGAATGATCATTGGGTGATCCTCTTTCAAATTAGTTCAAATCGTTACGGTAGGTCACCAGAGCTAAACATAGATTTTAAAAGTTTAAACTTGAAAAATCTTCTTCTCTGAAACCGCAGGGCCCAGAGCTTTCATATTTGGTAATGGTTTTAACATCCTATAGTGGTCCTCTACAAAGATTGTTCAAATTATGCCCCTGGGGTCAGAACTGGCCACGCCCTGGAGGCCACATGGTTCATATAGAATATATAGCAAAATGACTTTAAAAATCTTCTCTGAAACCGCAAGGCCCAGATGTGTCATATTTGGTATGTAGCATCCTTTAGTGGTCCTCTACAAAGATTGTTCAAATTATGCCCCTTGGGTCAAACCGGGCCACGCCCCGGGGGTCACATGGTTTATATAGAATATATAGCAAAGTGACTTTAAAAATCTTCTCCTCTGAAACCGCAAGGCCCAGAGGTTTCATATTTGGTATGTAACCCCGTATAGTGGTCCTCTCCAAAGATTGTTCAAATTATGCCCCTGGGGTCAGAACTGGCCACGCACTGGGGGTCACATGATTTATATAAACTTAAATAGCAAAATGTCTTTAAAAATCTTCTTCTCTGAAACCGTAAGACCCAAAAGTTTCATATTTGGTATGTAACATCCTATAGTGGTCCTCTACGAATAGTGTTCAATTTATGCCCCTGGGGTCAAAAGTGGCCACGCCCCGGGGGTCACATGATTTATATAGACTTAAATAGCAAAATGACTTTAAAAATCTGCTCAGAAAATGCAAGGTCCAGAAGTTTCTTATTTGGTATGTAACATCGTATAGTGGTCCTCTACAAAGACTGTTCAAATTATGCCCCTAGGGTCAAAACTGGCCACGCCCCGGGGGTCACATGGTTTATATAAACTTAAATAGCAAAATGTTGTTAAAAATCTTCTCCGCTGAAACCACAGGGCCCAGAGGTTTCGTATTTGGTATGTAACATCCTATATTGGTCCTCTACAAAGATTGTTCAAATTATGCCCCATGCGTTAAAACTCACCACACCCAGGGGTCACATGGTTTATATAGACTTAAATAGCAAAATGACTTTAAAAATCTTCTCCTCTGAAACCGCTAGGCCTAAAGGTTTCATATTTGGTATGTAACATCGTATAGTGGTCCTCTACAAATGTTGTTCAAATTATGCCCCTGGGATCAAAACTGGTCACACCCCGGGTTGTCACATGTTTTATATGACTTTAAAACTCTTCTCCTCTGAACGGCAAGGCCCACAGCTTTTATATATTTGGTACGTAACATTGCATAGTTGTTAAAATTATGCCCCTGGGGGTCAAATCTGGCCACACCCCGAGGGGTCACATGGTTTATATAGACTTAATAGCAAAATGACTTTAAAAATCTTAACCTGAAACGGCAAGGCCCAGAGGTTTGTTCAAGATTGTTCAAATTGTGCCACTGGGATAAAAATAAGCCACGCCTTGGGGATGCAACTTCCAATTGGGTTACAAGGTCTCAGGTGAGCGTCCTAGGGCCCTCCTGTTAGCATTATTCATTTGATCATATTTTGATGACCACTTTTTAATCCATACGGTGCCAATGGAATCACAAGTTCCGTTCAGCCCCAAATTATGCAAGCGCAACCAGAAATGAATAGTTGCTCTTTTCAAAGTCAATGTATATATATATCTTCTTCAAATTCGGAACTCCGTTCTTATCACACATAATATTAAACAACTTTAACTCCATTTGAATATATTATAGTTAAGTACAACCTGCTATTCTCTATTACACTGTCCTGCTTGTTTTTTCAGTGAGCGAGGACCAGCAACTTCATCAACCGAGCAGCGCTCTTAACGGCGACTCTCACATAGTATGTGGTCGCACATCTTCTGGTGTCTTGGTGCTAACTCGTTATTGAACATATTATCTGGAATTGAGTGATTACTGCTAATGTACTTCAGTACATAATTATTGCAGTCATATTGTAGTAACATTTCGGCCATAGATGGATAAACATTCGATAATTGTATGCATATATAGCCGCTGACATAGTATTACCCTAGTAAAAGGGACCTGTTCATAAATTGGCAAGTTGACAATTTTCAAAACTTTTGGTCATAGCTCCCAAAATGGAAAATACACTATATATAAAACAAGCGAAATAACACGACTGACAAAGAAATATATTGGAAATACAGTGTCTTTATGAAAAATCTTCAATGTTTCTTGGCATTTTACCCAGAAATAAAAGGAACCATTTCATAAACATCGGCTTCAAACGAATGGGTGCAAAACTGCACGGAAACGGCACCACGTTTATTACTTAACAATTTAGAATAAAGTGACCAGAGCAGTCGTTTTTATTTAGAACTCAACTTTCATGAATTTAGTGACATTGAATTAAAACACCATAAGTAGTGGCCAGTACTGCTGGCCTGGTCAGCGAATATGCCAATGTTCAGCGAAAACAATACAAGTATGACAGCGGGTATGTTACATGGTGTACAGACATAATTTCTTTGATGTCTCAATATTTAATGTTATATAAAGATTTCAGAGGCAGTAAAGAGTGGGCACAGAAAAAAACATGATAAATAAATATATACTTTTTGAGAACATGTGAATTTAAGTCGAAAATCGTGTCCAATCAATGACTACTTTCGAGGTTTTATATACTACATGTTTGAACAGTTTAGAAAACAAAACAATATCATTCACTGACAAAGGCATATTTGTATATACCCATTGTCACTATGTTTCGATGAACATTGGCGCATTCCCTGACCAGGAGCCGGTACTACGCTGTGACTAATTTATGATTTACAATTTGCATTAAAATCTTACCATAGATGATACTTTGTACATGAACATATATATCACCGTTTCTTACATATAGGATGCGACTTCGGACGTGCTCGGGCAGCTGAAACTTCGAGTAAGTGTTACTGCCTTTAGTAGTGGCACGAACTACACATATAGAGAGACTCGCCTTCCAAAATATTAGCTTCTAGTAGTTTATAACCAACCATATCACCTTTGTGTGCGTGTGGCCTGGTATGCTAACATATATTGGATGTGTATGTATTTAAATAGTTTTTTTGCTTTATTATTATTTGTTCAGTCTGCGACCGTAGCGCTATAACTGGTTGGATGGTGCGTGTTGGTGCATTAATAATAATAATAATAATAATAATAATAATAATAGTAATCATCATCATCATCATAATTATCATCATCATCATTATTATTATTAATATTATTCCACTATGATGATCATGATAATGATGATGATGATCTTTATTATTATTATCATTCTTCTTCTTCTTCTTATCATTGTCATTATCATTGTCATTATCATTGTCATTATCATTAGTAGTAGTAGTAGTAGTAGTAGTAGTGGTAGTGGTAGTGGTAGTGGTAGTGGTGGTGGTGGTGGTGGTGGTGGTGGTGGTGGTGGTGGTGGTGGTGGTGGTGGTGGTGGTGGTGGTGGTGGTGGTAGTAGTAGTGGTAGTGGTAGTGGTAGTGGTAGTAGTAGTAGTGGGTCAGCCTGTTCTTTTATTCACATATATACAGCGTGTTTGTGCGTTTTGTATTATTATAATTCTTGTAAATACTTGACCTAGTACGTTGTGCACACACGGTATGGGCACTTTCCAAGAAATCTCAGTTGGAGTTATTACGAAATCGACGTGTGCTTAGCAAAGCGTGTTTGGAAAAAAATACATATATAACGAAAAATGGCAATTTATTAAACGCTTCAGTTTGTTGTTGTTGTTTTATAGTCCGGACAATGTCATTATCAGTTGAAATATTTATGGAGCCATGAATGAAATGTTTGGGAGAGTTTCCGTACCGTGAATTGTCAGTTGATTTTCCTTAAACAATCACACGATGCATTACAATGTTTTATAGCCACGTGTTTATCCTGTTTCAGTGAAATTGTTTGTGCTTTTTACTAGAAAGTACGTGTTTCAGTGTTTCAATATATACATTGTGGTGGTTAATATTTCTTATTTTCTGGATTGTTTGGATTTTCGTTTAATTATGTAAGTTTGATATTACTGTCAAATTTAAGTTTAAACTGTATTGATATTTCATGTTTTTGCTACATAAATAATTAAGTACTTCATAAAATTGTTGTTAGACTGATGGCGGAAGCCAACCGTCTTTTGAGAGGGTAATTTCCAAAACAGGTATCGCGGAAAACTATTTCTTTTCTTTGCAGGTTATTAGTCAGTAAATCGAAACCAGAAAGGGTCCTACTTCAAAACAGCAAAATTTCACACCCGTTTTCTTACATTTTAATTATTTAATATAATGCATGTAATATGTATTATAATGTGTTTATCATGTGATTTAGTACAATTACAGTTTGTAAAAATGTCAATTTAAAAAAAACAAAAAAAACTTTAAACTAATGACACCCCTACTTTTGCTATTTACTTGAATGTAACCGAAATATTTACCGGAGTGTCATGGAATAAGACCACCAAATTAATGCGCTACATCGGTTATTTTTGACTGCTTGCGAAGTGTTTTTTCTTGTTACCAATTCTCATTCTGAATATTTTGACAATAAACTACTGCAATTTATTAATTTTAAACTGTACTATGGACAAACGAGAGCTTACGTCGTATGATCTATTTTGACTTAGTGTGCTACGAACAAAGATCTCTAAATAAACATGTTTATTTATAGATCTTTGACTACGAAGCACTGACAATCGGTGCGCCTATCTACTACGCTTCATCGGTTATTCTGGCCCTTGCAGATTGACTTTTCAAATGGCATGTATATAATTCCGTTTGTATACGATAATAAGCTCGAACACAATATTTTTTTCGTTACTTACAAATTAGTTTTATGATGATGCCGAATGTTATTGAATGTTATTGAATAAGAAGCCAAATTAGAGTTTAAAGGTGGGAAATTTAACTTCATTCAAAAAATGTTTCTTTTTAGCAAAAATGCAGTCATAAATGTCGCCAACAGTCTTTCAACTCTGTCAGCGTTTTGATTTTTAGACTGTTAGCGCAAACCAACAGGATTTAGTAGTTGTATTCAGATATCGGTCTTGAGGGAACTACTTCTTTTTTCCTGCAGACTACGAGTCAGTAAATCGATAAATTACTGCGCTTCGTTCGTTTAGCAGTGAGGCTTCCTATGTATAGATGACAAGAAATAGATCCGACTTAAACACTAATAGGCAATAATGATAATCCAGTAAGTCCACATCTACAAGTGAATTCATGTTATGTCTATTCATATAGCATATCGGTTTGTGCTCTTTACTGGTTAACTGCGTACGTATTACATCATAACAACAGTGAATTGACTCAGCACATATATAGCGGAGCAATCGTAACCACTAGATTGACGATTGCTATTGTTTTTGGAAGTATGCATAAGAATTGTGAAAAAGCATTGTAATAAGAGAGTTTTGAGTTTATTTTACTAATTTTACTTATTTTTAACTAAATCGTTATTTACTAAGTATAGCGCTTGTGATAAAAAGCACTGAACATTGAACTTATACGGTTCATCGACTGTTTTACCCGTTGTAGATTGATTTGTATGCATATAATTATGTTTGCTTTTTAAATAGTTTGCATAAAAAATATGTGCCTCCCACGAATCATAAAAAGTAATGATGATAATGTCGTAGATAAATAGTATTGAATTAGACGCGCGCTATATAAGTTTTTATTTGCGAAAGACAGTGTCATGGATTTCCATCTTCAATCAGGTCAAATACCAGCTTATACCAATTAATTTTAGTAGAGTGTATAGTTATGAGATTCGATATTTGTTTTGTAGAAATGATTTAACAGACACGTGACTTACTTCAATAAATGTTCCTTATGATAAAACTACTCATAATTCATTTGCTTTTATTTTCTTTCTCGCCAACAGTCTTTCTACGCTGTCAGCGTTTTGATTTAATTTTAGCCCTAAAACCACAAGTCCTTGGTCTTTTATATTTGGTATGTTATGGTCCTGTTTAAAATTGTTTTAGTGATGCTTCTGGTCTAAATAGTAGCCCGGGGGCTAGTAGAGCGTCTGGTCCTCTTGTTTTAATATGTGTCTATATTTACGCGAAATAAAGTCTATATACTCCTCTAACGAAGATAATACCATAATGAAAAAAAAAGAATGTTTTCCGTGTGTGCCCCAGGAGGACGAGTTGGAGACGCTGCGGACCGACTACGAGCAGGTGCGCAAGGACAACTTCCGGCTCAAACAGTCGCTCATGCGGTCCGAGGAGAAACTGAAACTGCTCGAAACCAGATGTGAGGACAGTTTTTTTTCCTTTAAAATCCGTGACATTTCCATACTTTTTAACACTATTTCCTGGAGAGGAACGTGCCTTAATGTCCTTGAATAGATAGTTTGTTTGCATACATGTATAGCGGACGCCATTGTTCTGTTCATAGCACCTACAACTGTAGGACCATATTTTTCACAAGTCATATTTCTCACATCTGTGAAAAATAGGATCTCATTTTTCACAGGTGTGAAAATTGAGACCTTATTCTTCACATATCATAGTCTTATTCTTCACATTTTCTGTGAAATGTGTGATGGCATCCGGTTTTTGATATGCAATGAAATCATATTCTTCTGTGATCTTCACGAATTGCCCGCTATTAGCCATTCACATTCTTCACACTTAAAAATAAGACAAATGAGACCATATTCTTGACTGGTGTGTGAAAAATGTGATTTGTGAAACATGTGATCCTACATAGCACCAAGTGTATTCGTACAATGGACATTTCTGTTAATGTCAATCATAGCCAAAGAAACTGCATTCTTGATCCGATCATTCTACTTAGATACCATCTGATTATCTGTTAGATTTGTTTACATAAAAGTGCACGTGATAATGTCTTTGATGAACATTAATCCTCAAACAGTGGATTATGATGAGTTTTTGATTACTTTTAGCAAAAAAGCGGACACGCATAATGTAAACTGTGAGTGCAAAATTAATTTGGTCAAAAATAATTTTCTGGGTTTCGGGCATCCCGACCCTACCTATCGAACCAGCCCACCCCGACACTAATTTTTTGCGACGATTGTTTTCCGTAAAATCCGTGTTAGATTTTAGATATTTTGAAATGTTTTCGAACGAAATGTGCCTTAAAAGTTACCCCCCCCCCCCAACTAAATCCCGACCCTACCTAACTGTTTTGAGACCGTTGCCCGAAACACACCGTTCATTTTATTTTATTATATAGTTGTTGCCTTTTAATTTTATACAGTAGCCGTAATCTAGATCCGCGCTGGTGTATTCCTGGTTAAACGCTTTCTTTGCATTTCCCACACAGCCGCCATTCAACGCAAAAACAGCCGGGAGCGGGTGCCCTCGGTCAAGGTCAGCCCCACCCACGGGCCGCAGCCAGGCCCAGAGAGCGAGGGGACCCATGGGGGACTGGACCTGGAGTTCGCCAAGGCGCTGAGGGACTTCTTCCGGGACGTCCGAGACGTGCAGAACAAAATGAAGGACATGAGAGACTTCGGTGAGATATTTAGATTTTAGAACTATGGTTATGTAATTGGTGGGAGGGGGCTACATTCCAGACAGACAAGTCATAACTGAACTGAACTGCATGTAATTCTTGTAATGCATTAAACATGTCCTTGTGTTATAATCTATTGTTGTATGTATTACTCATGCATGCAGATGTTTCTCGTGAATGCTATATGTGTCTGACTCTGTCAGTAGCCTGTACGAGCTTAAAAGGCGTCACCACATACTGATTATTGTTGGTTCGATGTTTGGAATAATAAATATTAGGTGTACCTTCTAAATTGGAGTTTTAATCCGGACCTTACACCATACTAGTGGGGGTCAGATTAAAGGACAGACGTTAAAAGCAAATGCGTTTTTAGTTGCAAATGGATGTTAAGTACATGTAGGAACCACATATAAACCTATGTAGAGTAGTAGTCGTAATTCGGTTGTAGCTCTAGATGTATTATATCCGGTTCTATTTTAGTGTCAACGTCCATGCAGACAGTCGGTGTGAACGGTTTACGGAAGTCGTTTGAAGACCACGAGCGGGCGATTGTGCAAGCAGACGACCGTCTCAACGAATGTGTGACGTCATTGAAGAAAAGCGCGGCAAATGCGTTACGCAAATCAAGACCTAACACAGAAAAATGATAAAAATATGCAGTTAAGCAAAAAAGTGAAAATATAAAACGCGTTACAGAGGAGATATTCAGTCAATACGTTCAGTCAAGGATCTTTTAAAACACGCGTTATTTAATACAACTGTGGCTGAGTATGGATGTAAAAGGTATAAAATCTAATGTAAATAGGGGATCTCACAATTTACAAGTTACAATCACCCATTAGACAATACACAAACTGAAAATCAGTTATTTATTTGATATATTTATGTATGTATATTTGTGTTCCATCATTGTTTCAGGTCACCACGTTCACTTTTTTATTTCTGCGTTTGTCATCAGAATTCATAGTGTTAAATTCTACATTGGTATCTCCCCATATGAGATGGTGCATGTTATCAAAATATGAGTATCCGTTTGAAATTCTATTTGAATATATTTGCAAATGTATATTATTTCTCTCAGTGTGGAGTCGGCTGAAAATATGTACACCATTGTTATGTTTACTATTGTACGCAATAGTTTGACTTCTATGTGGTTCAACTTTGTTCGAATGATATTATTTAAGAGGCATGTTTGCAGATTAAAATGATGGTCCCCATTCAAACCGGTGGTGATTGGACTCGCACGATATTCAAAAGCAATGCAGAAGATAATATAAGTTAATAAGGCAAAAGAAATATTTGTTGGTTTCCGCTTATTGGACTGCAAGTAAAATGTGTAAACGCCTCCAATCACAGAAACTGTACCTTACGGTATGTCATTACCAAGAACGCCTGTCACACTAGTTCTTTCCGAACTAAATATTGCGATGTATAACGATGTATACAGGGTCAATATCCATGAAGCTATCTGTAAAATCTAAAAGCAACTTTTCAAGTTGGAATGTTCGGAAGGATTTGCTTTACGTCCGACGTTTCATTTAGGAAAGGTTTTATTTAAACCGAACTAAGTACTACATATTGCAAATTTATGCACCAAATTATTTGCGCTTTAAACTAGCATTTAATTTGAAAAACATTTCGACGAAGCTTTAATTAATGAATCCCAGCCCTGGGCTGCTATTTATTAAGAATTTTAGTCGAAAATTAGGAAAAATCTTAAAATTCTCAAATTTAATTATTGGATTTTCTGACAAAGTAATGCATTTCTGGAAGATTTTGACACATCATTTGCAATATACTTCAACGTGTATTAACCTCTAGCATTAGTCATTCAAATGTTCCAAAGCATAGTGTTTTAAACGCAAATTCAAATTTAGTTCAACTTAAGTTAAGAATGGCTAAAGAATCTTTATAAATATGGGCCCAGTTCTCTTGTGTCTGCCAAGATTTTCATATCTTAGACAATCTAGACTTAATCGTAAATATAATCCAATAAAACGGCTGTTACATCGCAACTTGGAAATCCATTGGCTAATATTTTCGATCAGGGCCTCTATCCACAGAGCACATTTGGGAACCTCGCGGTTCCATGTATAGGTCTTTTACATAAAATGTTTTCAACTAGTAAATATTACTTCAATGTTTAGTATTTGACCCTTTTGTGAGCAGAAATCGTAGTATTTTACGAAGAAAAATCTGAAAATTTCACGTAAGTAGGCCTACAACTTAAGATTTCCCCTCTCCTCTTTGTGAATACCGGCCCTGGCCCTGTGACTACAACTTAAGATTTCCCCTCTCCTCTTTGTGAATACCCTGGCCCTGTGACTACAACTTAGTCTCAACTTAAAAGTTTGACCAATGAAAATGCTCGTTTCATTTAAGGTTTGATATTCATTGGTTGAGTATTTTAGATAATTTGTTTTGTTTGGATTTTTCGCCGTTTTTTTAACAGAGTTTCGGTCATATCACAACGGTCAGTTAACTCACACTTATCCTGGGCAAGCTTAGTCGATCTAAGCGGTTTTCCAGTACTAACTGCACATACTTATGCCAGTAACTACTTGAATCAGAGGTAGAGGGAGAATGGTCGTAGAAATGACCAATTCCCACACAATATGTGGCCGGGCTGGGGTTCGTACTCACGATCCCCGCTTGACAGTCCACCGCTCTACCAACTGAGCTAGCCGGGCCCGGCTAAAGATTGAATGAACTTAAGAATGTTGGTAGTCTTGGGGCCTGGACTAACAGCTGGCATCTAGTATCGCAGTAGAGACTGCACACATATGCTCAACAGTATTACTCATGCTTGCTTCATATGTATATAAATTACAATGTTAATTGTAATAACAATACAATCAGAAACATTTATTGTAAATTATATACTGTATAAATAAAACTGAAATACCTGCAAAACGATGTTGTTATACACGAAACAAGGTTGCAAACCCGCCCTCTTGCGGATCGTTTTCAGCCTTTTCGACTTAACGATTGATTCAAAATAAAAGTCTAAGCCTTTTTTTAGTCACTTGAAACAATTATGCATTTTTTTCAAACATTTATTGTAACATGAAATTCGCTAATTTTTCTATAGACTAAGAACAAAATTATCGTTGTTAAACTACCCAATTAACAACGCAAAAAGAAGTCCCGATTTTGAGCGGAGCATAGTAAAAGGTATTTCTAATTCAACAGCTGCAAACATATATGTCAAATCGTGTTCGAATCGAAATAATTTTCGCATTATCGTTGTTTATCGGCCAATTAACAACTCTTTGTCGTTCTGATGCGTGGCTATTAAACAACTCGGGCTAACGACCTCGTGGTTTAATTCCAACATATCAGAACTTCAAACCGTTGTTTAATAGCCGATAAACAACGATAAATCGAAAATTATTTCTTAAATTTCGATTCAATGATTATCACAAACACTGCACAAGCTTTACCACGTGCTCTTTCGTACTGAAAATAGGTTAACAGTTAATCACGTGATTTTCGAAGATAATGATAGGACATAGCACAAGATCTATTCCCTCCGTAGTTGTCACTGTGTTCGTACGTCCGATAAGTAACCACTTCGGTCTAGTATGTGTCTGTATATAGAAAGTCGTCGACGTATTTAGCGGCAACTGTATAGAGAAGATAATACAGGGAAGAACATTTAACGTTCAAACAGGGGCGGTTACTTAAGTATTCAAGAACGCTTTCTTTGGGGAGCATTGATAATTGATGTAGATATCCTATATCTGCTTGGATTACAAATAGTCGGCTTAAAATTTCATTTTCATTAGTGTCAATCGGCTAAAGCAGGTATGGGGAAAGAATCACTTACAAGCAATGTTTACGAAAATGACCGTCTACGTTGAAATAAAAAAAAAAAATACATGGAAAATAACAACGATAATGATGTATGTTTGAGAAAAGGAAAATAGAGAACATAGAAATGCATGAAAATATAAAAACGCCTTACATGTACAGGCTGACGGACGGACGGACAGACAGCCGAACAGAGAGACACCTTGAAACCTTGTTTGTGCAGTGGTAAAATAACATTGACACACTATCGCATGTATTATTTTGTATGTGTAACGATGAACTGTAATTGTTCAAGTTATATCAATAAACTTTCTGTTCTGTTCTATAATGGTACGTATTGTTTATGCGGCGCAAGTGTACCTTTATACCGCATACACGTTCTACTGCATACACGTGGTCATGTTTGTTCATGAATAGAAAATCGCCGCTTTAAACGAAACCTGTCACGTTTATGCGGCGGCGACGTGCATATGCGGTGTTACATTGCCTTTCATGTTAAGGGTAATCCGGCAAATGTGCTTTCACCTCATTAAAATCAAATCCTAGCAGGTCAAGTTTAAATGACCTTACGAACAATAAAATATTAGCCATGCTGCGCCCAATGAAATTTCTTTTTGCACAGCAAAGTTTCACCACGGTTTTTTTTAAAGTTATGCCTTTCCAGCTGATCCTCGGGAATAAATAATTTACAGGTAATGTTAAGGTGGATAACAATAAATATAGTGGTACCTAAGGCGACTAAACATCCCAAGTTCACGTTAATTTCGTGCATAGTTTTTATGGTTCATATATAAGTTTTACCACAACATACTGAAGGCATCAATTTAATTGGCTTCTGAAGAGGTCATCTGAACGTGAACCCTAATGTGAAGTCATCAGATCCAGTCAGCGGATAATATAGTAGCAAACTGGAGATGATTTTAATGAGATTGATGTGCTTTGAAAGTGCTATCCTGAATTTTTTTTTTTTTTTAAACGGACTAAAATAAAGCACTACTTCACGCAGACTACTACAAACAACAAACCCAACCATAAGCTTCATTAATTGTAAAATATACGTTTAAAAACTGGTATAATTAACTCACAGTTTGTTACCGGTACTTATCGAATATAGTGTAGGCTTTATTATACATGTAGTATTGTATTAGTTTTTAATATATTTTAATGTTTCGGTTCAAAGCAATTTGCTCCAAGATATTAATGTTTACTTCAATTGTATAATTTGTCATTGTGTCTCAATAGAAAATGTGGCTATTGTCTGCAATACCGATGAAGCCCAATGGCAAACGTTATCAAATCGTCTTTCTTCAATACCAGTGTTTAGTAATTCAATAATTTCCCCAAAATGTCTATTCCGGTGTCCAAAGTGTCGCTTTTTCGTTCAATATATGGATAGACAATGCGAGATACCTATAGCATCCCACATATTATCAGCATTTACACGTTCACAATAAGAAACACGTCATAAGTTATTCAATACCCCCACTGACAGGGTCATATGTATTAGTATTCTCATATTTAATATAGCTACTGTAAAATCATAGTATTTTGCGGGGTGCTAATTATGCGCATTCTTGAAAAAAAAAAAGTCTTATTCAGGCAGTCTTAAATTCGCGAATTTTTCATTTATCCATATTTTGTCTACAATCATTCAAAAAGAATATATGTACGCATGGTCTTAAAATTCGCGCTCTTTTCGGACCGCGAAATACGCGAAAATTAGAACACCGCGAAACAAAATGATTTTACAGTAAGTGAACTAATAATAAAGGACAAAGGACCTTTTCACTATTTGATGATTTCCAGTCTATTTAGACCTGTTTCGCGGAACCATCACCGTAACCTTTGTATCTGAGACAAGCGTATGAACGCTTCATACGATACTTCATTGGTACTTCTTTGGTAATTTCGGATATTCAAGATCGTCTTATTCATACCTCAGGTAATATACAAAGGCTGGACAGTACATCTTCGGTGGAGTGGCGGATCCGTGGTCTAGTGGTAACGCACTGGCTTCACATCCCAGGGGTCGCAGGTTCGAGCCCCCGCTACACCATAACCTACTAACTCGCCTTTCGCATGAGACGTTAAACCGAGGTGCAGTGTACTAGGTGCTTCACACCGGGCACTAAAAGACCCAGGGCCGTCTCTGGAACGGGGCATCTCCTGTATCTTGCACTATCCCCCGTAACCCAACTAACAAGTCTTCTGGGGGCGATGGCCATATGGGAGAGAATCCCGGTGCACTCGATAACAAATGTACTACACACACACTCTTCGGTGGAATTTATAGTGAAAAAGACAAACTTGGCATATATCGGAGACTATATGAATGTTGGACAGTCCATCTTCGGTTCATCTTCGGTTAAACATTTATTGCAAGGATTGTGTGGGAGACGACGTTTACCTGCATTAGGAATTACTATAGTACGTCAATGCTGGAGTAATTCTGAGAAGACAACATTTTTATGCATCAGGAATTATATACTAGTAAATGTGGGGATTTTTAGACTTTTAGCGCAAGCCAACAGGATTTAGTAGGTGTATTCAGAAATCGGTCTTGAGGGAACTACTTCTTTACTTTGCAGGCTACGAGTCAGTAAACCGATAAATTACTGCACTTCGCTCGCTGAGCGGTGAGGCTTCCTGTTATCGATGCTACTTTCTAGGTCACAATACACTTAATAAATAAGAGATGTAGGGCTGTACTCTCTAAATAACTCGAAGACATGTGTTTAGGTTTAGACACTTGCTTTGATAAGTATGACACTTGCGCTGAGGCGGGTTACATTCAGCTAGAAAGTAGCCGCTAAAACGATGGTGATAAAACAGTCAACTTTGTTTAGTGTCGAGTTCTTTCTTACATAACACATGACATACCATTTTTATTGCTTAAATAAATTCAGCTTAGAATGCTCTTTAAGAAAATGTATGGTTATGAGGGTCCCTATGTGCAAAATGTTGCATTTATTTTTGGTTAAAGTTATCGCTTTTACATTAAATTACATAAGGATTGGAATTAGTATAGTGTAACCTTCTATGAATAGATGACAAGAAATAGATCTGACTTAAAACACTAATAAACAAAAATAATAATCCATTTATTCCACATCTACAAGTGAATTCATGTTGTGTTTATTCACATAGGTATGATAGCGAATTTGTTTGTGCTGTTGAGTGGTTAACTGCGTATTACATCATATTGCGTAAGTTTAACAACAGTGTATTGAGTCAGTACATGTAGCGGAGCGATCGTAACCACTCGATTGACGATTGCTATTGTTTTTGACGTATGCACAAGAATTATGGAAAAGCATTGTACTTCTAAAGAGAGTTTTGAATGTATTTTACTAATTTAACTTCTTTTTATTTAAATCGGTATTTACCGCGCTTGTAAAAAAAAACACTGAATATTGATTCGAACTTACACGGTTCATCGACTATTTTCGCCTGTTGTATATTGACTTGTATGCATATAACTCTGTTTGCTTTTTAAATAGTTGGCACAAAAATATTTTCCTCCCACGAATTACATAAAAATAATAAAGAGAATGTCGTAGATAAATAGCATTGAATTAGACGCGCGCTATATTAGTTTTAATTTGCAAAAAAACATTGGCCTGGATCTCCATCTTCAATTTGGTCAAATACCAGCTTATACCAATTTATTTTAAGTAGAGTGTATAGTTATGAGTTTCGATAGTTTTTTTGTAGAAATGATATAACAGACAGGTGACTTACTTCCATACATGTTCCTTATGATAAAAATACTCTCATTTGCTCTTAGTTTATTTTCTCGCCAACAGTCTTTCTACACTGTCAGCGTTTTGATTCACTCTTAGTGGAATATTCATCGCGATAATCGTGTGCATGCATCAGATAGTATATACATGCTAGGTAGTCCATATTCAGTGGAATATTTATTTGATGGGATAATGTAAGAGACTGTCGTTATCTGCATTAGGGAATAATGGAACATTTACCATGAGGATTGTATGGGCGACGATGTTTACATGCTACAGGGAATATTAGTACATACATTCCGGATTGTCTATGTGGAACATTTAGTTTGAGTGTAACTTGCTAGCATACATTTAATAAGGACCCTCTTCTTGTTGCACCACTTATTACATTCATCGGGAATACAAAAATGCTGGTTGGCGATTTAAATATGCATTGCATACATACATGCCTGGGCGGCCGATTTCGGTGGAGCATTGATTGAAAGGGACCCGCTCGCGTACTTTTGTAAGGACCCTCTTAAAGTCGGTTCACGAAGGGAAGATAAGGCAAGAGGCGACGTTTTCTGGCAACAACTCTATGTCAAATAATGGACTGATAGGTAAGTACTTAGTAGAATAAGAACCACGTGGATCTTATTCAAAATGTGCGATATTTTGTTTATTGTAATCAGATCTGCGATCAGAATTTAACGAACATTTGTGTGAAAATGTGGCCTCTCTCGAATTGCGTATTTCAACACGCTCGTGTTTAATAGTACAACATTTAATGCTGGACCGAATTCAAGATAAATGTACATAAAAACAACGTGTTGTTTAAATACGTCCAGAACATATACGACTGTACGATGTATTACGTATCAACTAAAACAGTACAACTAAAGGTATTAATTTTTTTTTCTCCGGAAGACCCTCCATAGCAGAACCGGCTTCGTTGTTCAGTGATAGCTATTGTTAAATGAAACAGTATGCATTAGGGTTTGTTCTACAGTTTAAAGCGAGATATAGGGGGTCCTTTGGCGGCGTCGGCGGCGTCCCCTATAGTGTGTGCAGACAATAACTTGAGAAGTTTATTGTGCATTGTTTATGAAACTTTATGGAAGTATTAGTAGGCATAAAAAGAAGGTTAAGTTCGGTTTTCGACATAATTGCTCTTATCGTACATGAGTTATGCCCCGTCAGGCGACACATCCGATTCGCGGAGTTCTAGTTAATACAGACGTCCGCGGTTTGAGTACTGTTGTTTGCGATTAACCGTACACTTTTAACAGCATTGCTATCCGAGAAAAGTACAACATAAAACATACATGTATTAACGCAATGTACTGTTTAAACTATCCGCTCCCACTATCCGATGTGTTAACAACTTATTATCTCCTTTATAGTGAGGATGACCATCACCCAGAATGGGAGCAGCGTCGATAACGTCACAGCCTTGACGACTGCGTCATGGGATATTAACGAATATGTCGGCGTTACCATAGTTGCGATTTCCGTCCCCTTCATATTGCTAGGGAACTTTATGGTGATCCTCTCCGTCGCTAAGTTCAAGCGTCTGCACATTCCCACGAACTACTTCCTCACGTCGCTGGCGGTGGCAGACGTGCTGATAGCGGCGGCGCTCCCCGTGTACGCTGTGGCGGAAGTGCGTCATCTGCGCATGGACGACAGCCTCTTGTGCATTGCGGCAAACCGCGTTTTAATGACCGCCGGTGGCATCTCAGTTATGACCCTTGCTGTGATCGCTCATGACCGCTACACGGCTATCACTCATCCGCTTGAATACATGATGATCATGACGCCGCGCCGGATAATCGTACTCGTAGTAGTATGTTGGACGTTTAGCAGTATTATTTGCTGGGCCCCATTTATGTTTGGTTGGTACCGAAGCGTGCCGGGCGAGATTGAACATAACTTTAATCATCTGGACAAAAACGCCAGAATTTTATTCATGGGTGCGATATTCGTACCATCGTGTATTCTAATAATGTTCTTCTACTGGCGGATATTCCTGATCGCCCGGCACCATGCGCGCGCAATCGCCGCCGTTGAGCACTCCGTGAGGAGAAGCTTGGAGGCGCGCTTCGTGCTGAACGATACGAAATATGCGAAGACGATCGCAATTGTGATAGGAGTATTTCTGTGTTGTTGGTTGCCGTATCAAATCTGTCTCATTGTCGATATTGTGCAGCAAAGTGACTCACACAGATGGTTAAATAACTGCTTAATGTTACTCGTATTTCTCAACAGCGGGATTAATCCCTGGGTCTACGCGTATCAAACTTCAGACTTCCGGTTGGCATACAAGAACATTTTCCGAATGCTGTGCATGTCTCCAGTTATTCCTGAGGAGGGAAGGTCTAGCGTTATATCGTCAGTTAGCACAGTCAGCGAACAGGCGTCCTTTGTCTCGCGCTCGCGTCTGAACAGGGCCAACAGTTGGGTGGTCGCCAGCGACATCCTGAGAACCCTGCGAAGGCAGGTTGGCCGCGCAAGAGTGGAACGCGCTCTGGACCGGCATTACTCAGACGCCGGAAGCGCAACATTCACTCTTGTCACTCTGCCCGACTTGCTGAGAGGTTACGCCGCTAGCGTCCGGCACAGCTCTATAGTCAGCACGCGCATTGAGGAGGAAGGTCCTTCCGACACCAACGACGACTCTGGGTGTGTCACGGGCGATTTGGACAAAGAGATGACCAATGAGGTCAGTGCATTTCCGATGACCGAGGTGGTCAGCTACTCCGCGAATGTCCCTTGATAGAGCGATGTGAGTTACGTTGTCTTACCCTTAATTGTTGACAAAACGGCAAGAATTATCAGTATTCACCACGATCTCGTCACGTCAGCAATGTGATATTACGAGAATTGAACGTATTCTCGTATAAACTCGTACAGGGAGAATACGGTTTTGACGTTGTAATGGACTTCACAGAAGTACTGCAGTTCCAGGTAGACTGTTTCTTTATGCAGGATTTAGAATTATCAGCATTTATAACGATCTCGTTATTTATTGTAACAAAACATTTGGTTGTTGTGGCAAGAAACCAGTTATTCATAACAGATGAAGGTACTGAAGTCACATTATGTGACATTGTAAATAAGGTGCATCAAAAACGTCCAAAACGGACCGTGGAAAAATAATGTCGCTGTACATATAGTACAAATCAGATAGTGACAAAACATTTCAAAACATGAACAAAAACTGAAATGAATATTTTCTTATTTGTAAGCGCATCCTAGTGTTAGCTGTATGGATTTATATTTCCAAAAAAACGAATACACGTTGACAATATGGCTGCGACGAGTGCTTATATTGATGGTATGTGATACACAGAAACAATATATTTTAACTTTTAAGAATTAGGGAACAATAAACAGATGAAAAACCGTGTGTGTGTTTAATGTAATAAATAAAACATGGTTCATACATGAAAGAGAACACTTAATTTATTCATAAAGTCTGGGCCCCATGAATATACTACGAAAGCTCTCAGTCTGAAACATAGCCTCAATTTGAAATTTTGACCAATCGAAACGGTTGTTACATATGGGATGGATTTCATTGGTTTTCATGTAAATTTAAATTCAGGTTTCAATGTAACAATGTCTTTGTCATGGGGACCATGATTTCACTTGAACGTTTCCAATCTCAAACTAATTAGTACTGATCTTAATGATAAGCCAATGAAAATAAATTCAAGATTTAACAAATATTTTCAATGACCAATCATTCTCACGGTTTTTAGTGAAGACTAAGTTTGTGGCCAATCATTCTCACGGTTCTTAGTTGAGACTAAGTTTGTGGCCAATCATTCTCACGGTTCTTAGTTGAGACTAAGTTTGTGGCCAATCATTATCACGGTCTTGGTCAAGACTAAGTTTGTGGCCAATCATTCTCACGGTTCTTGGTTAAGACTAAGTTTGTGGCCAATCATTCTCACGGTTCTTAGTTAAGCCTATGTTGTGGCCAATCATTCTCACGGTTCTTGGTTAATACTAAGTTTGTGGCCAATCATTCTCACGGCTCTTAGTTAAGAGTAAGTGTTTAGCCAACCATTCTCACGGTTCTTTGTTAAGACTAAGTTTGTGGCCAATCATTCTCACGGTTCTTAGTTGAGACTAAGTTAATAGCCAATCATTCTCCCGGTTCTTAGTTAGGACTAAGTTTGTGGCCAATCATTCTCGCGGTTCTTATTTAAGACTAAGTTAATGGCCAATCATTCTCACGGTTCTTAGTTGAGACTACGTTTGTGGCCAATCATTCTCACGGTTCTTAGTTAAGACTAAGTTTATGGCCAATCATTCTCACGGTTCTTAGTTAAGACTACGTTTATGGCCAATCATTCTCACGGTTCTTGGTTAAGACTACGTTTGTGGCCATCACTCGCACGGTTCTTATTTAAGACTGAGTTTGTGGCCAATCATTCTCACTGTTCTTGGTTAAGACTAAGTTTGTGGCCGATCATTCTCACTGTTTTTGGTTAGGACTAAGTTTGTTGCCAATCATTCTCACGGTTCTTGGTTAATACTTAGTTTGTGGCCAATCATTCGCACTGTTCTTGGTTAAGACTTAGTTTGTGGCCAATCATTCTCACGGTTCTTGGATGAGACTACGTTTGTGGCCAATCATTCTCACGGTTCTTAGTTAAGACTAAGTTTCTGGCCAATCATTCTCACGATTCTTGGTTAAGACAAAGTTTGTGGCCAATCACTCGCACGGTTCTTAGTTGAAACTAAGTTTGTGGCCAATCATTCTCACTGTCCTTGGTTAAGACTAAGTTTGTAGCCAATCATTCTTACTGTTCTTGGCTAGGACTTAGTTTGTGGCCAATCATTCGCACTGTTCTTGGTTAAGACTTAGTTTGTGGCCAATCATTCTCACGGTTCTGGGTTAAGACTTAGTTTGTGGCCAATCATTCGCACGGTTATTGGTTAAAACTAAGTTTGTGGCCAATCATTCTCACGGTTCTTGGTTAAGACTAAGTTTGTGGCCAATAATTCGCACGGTTCTTGGTTTAGACTTAGCTTGTGGCCAATCACGGTTCTTAGTTCTTAGTTAAGACTAAGTTTGTTTGGATTGAGAACTTTTGTAATCAGGGCCATGCAAGTCCCTAATCTTATTTATGAAATTGAAAACTTTTGTTAAGTCGTGGAACCACACTTTATAACAACGAAAGTTCTTAATCTTAAGCTTAGTCTCAACTTCAAATATCTACCAATGAAAGCGCTTTTTACAAATGGACTTACCGGTCATTTTCATCGGCTGCTTTTTACGATTAAGACTAAGCTAAGCTTAAGAACTATCGTAGTCATGGGACCAGACTTGATGACAACGAAGTTCTCAATCTCAAACTTCAGCTTCGAATATTGACCAATGAAATCGCTTCTTACATAATATTATGGACTTACAGACTTACCTGTAATTTGCATTGGATTAGGTTTAGAATGTTCGCAGTCTTGGGGATAGATACAGCCTAAATTTATTGACGGGAACACAAACAACGTACATAACAGTATTCCAGTAACAATTGCAACAAAATGTCACTATAACAAGCCACATGTTCATACAATGTATACTAGATTTATGTATATAAGTTTGTTCAGTATGACGTTTATTTTTTATAACAAGTAATGGACTTAAAACCGCGTTTTAAGTGCTGTAATTACACGGAGTGGCACGTACACCAGACAAAAACGCATAATTTGCCTCAAAGAAGTTTATGCTTCTACACAGAATCTTACAGACATTTATATGACTGGAGCACAAATGGTAACTTTCATTTCCAACGACAACCTTTATGTTCAACGTTCGTCAAGATAAACTCTTTCTCTTATACGAGACAAGCTGAACCGGATCTGGTCTAGAGTTCGATCGCAACTTCCGGAATGGACTGGCATCCGCGCTGCGGGGTCTTCTGGGTAACTCCGGAACCTTGAGCGTTTCTACGGTGACGCTTTCAATATCACTGGTCTGCGCATGCGACGATTCATCCGCCGTTTCCACGGAAACGCTGCTGTCAAGTTGTTTGTTTGACCATGACAGATTGCCAAGGTCGCGATAAGAAAGATTCCTCACACCGCCCAGTCCAGTATTCACAGTTTCTGCCACGTTGGATGCAATTGAATATATGTTGGATTTTGTCTTCGATAGCTCTTTCTGGAGTTGCTTGATTTCGTTCTGAAATGAGCAAAGGACTGAACTTTGTTTTTCATCGCCAAATTAATCATAGCGTTCGTTTTTACAATCATTTAACAAATCTCTGAGCTGACAATGGTTAGCAATAGTCTAGTTATAATATAATAGGCGTGTCGTGGGAAAACTGGGCATAATGCTTGTGCGTAAAGTGTCGTCCCGGATCAGCCTGCAGTCTGCACAGGCTAATCCGGGACGGCACTTTCCGCATACAGTGGATTTATATTTAGAAGAGACCTCCTTGAAACAGAAAATAGCATAAAAGGCTAATCCGGGACGACTCTTTACGCACAGGCATTAAGCACGGGCTTCCCACGACACGCCTCAAATGTAGATCAATAATGAAACCCCCAATCATTCCGCGTGTCAAATTCCAGACTGTCAGGATCGATTTCAGTCTAAAGTCCCGTATATGCCCGCAGCTAGCGTCCCCGCCTGGGGGAAAAATATTGATATGTGCATAACCATTTGCGCTAGTCTGCCTTGTAATGTGGGCAAAGTAAGGTTACATAAGTCACCTAAATTCTGAAGTCTAAATGAAAGTAAATAAGGCACAAAGTGCGTGCAAATCAAAAACTTTCGCCTGGTTAAAAGGTTCGGTCTTTCTTACACCCTAAGAATATGAAATCAAAAACATGTTTTGTTGTTCTAAGTCATACATGCGTATGGTATGGAGTAATGCTTTTTGTTCGTCAGACAACATTGGTTTGGTTTGGTTTGGTTTCACACACTGCGATTTTACAATGCACGTCTACGTCAGTCTCTTTTCTTTCCTTTAACCCAAAGGGATGCGTTTTCAACAATTCACTTACTTTCACGTGAAGGTTTTAAAATATTAAATTGAACAACTTACAATTTAGGAATCGTTTGGATACACATAAGTGCATTCTCTGCGATCGAGAGATGAGTTCGATCCCTACTCGGGGAGCGTTCAAAATATCTTCCTCAACAGACACCAAGAACTGGTCATATCCAGGAAACGGACTCGAAATGTCCCCATAAGCCTCAGGCTTTCGATGCACTTGAGTAGAATAGAATATAATTTAATAGGTTTTGACTAAAACTAAAGCGATCCCAACAATTGTACATGATGACATGTCCTGGAATAAATTTCAGATACAGACGGTGTCTACCTCGATTTTCGCCCGACTCATTTGCTGCACCTTTTCCGCCTTGCGCACGAGGATGTTGGATATGTAGCTGATGATGAGCGCCACGTAGGCGAGTCCGAACAGGATCCACACGTACGTCACTATCCGGTACACCGTCAGGGCGTCCGCGCGCCGCGAGAATCGGTTCTCGGACAACGCTGAAACAAGAGGCATTTCAGGCAACGCCTAAACAAGATGCTTTTTTTTAAAAGGGGGACATTACAGACAAAATAATAAAGTAGAGACAAGGCTGAAACGAGAGGCACTTCAAACAAGGTCAAAACGAGAGTCTTTTTATGGAAAGTTACAACAATGGAGATTTCAGGTAACGCTACAATGAGAGTCATTTCAAACAACGATAAAACGAGAGTCATTTCAGTCAACGCTACAACGAGAGTCATTTCAGTCAACGCTAAAACGGGAGTCATTTCAGTCAACGCTACAACGAGAGTCATTTCAGTCAACTCTAAAACGAGAGTCATTTCAAAGACGCTAAAACAAGAGTAATTTCAGGGAACGTTAACACGAGATACATTTTAGACAACGTTAAAGCGAGTGGAATTCCTAACAACGCTGAAACAAAATAAATTGCGTACAACGCTAAAAAGGAGAGTCAGTTCAGACAACGCTTAAACGAGAGGCATTTCAGACAACGTTAAAACGAGAGTCATGTCAGACAACGCTAAAAGGAGAGCCATTTCAGACAACGTAAAAACGAGAGTCATTTCAGACAACGCTTCAACGAGAGAAATTTCAAACAACGCTGTAACGAGAGGCATTTCAGACAACGCTAAAACGAGGGTCTTTCTAGAAAGCGTTAAAACGAGAGTCCTGTCGGGCAATGCTGAAACGAGAGTCATTTCAGACAGCGATAGAACGAGATACCAGTATACTCGATGTAAATTTAAAATCTATTTAACTACAAAAACGTTTAAGATTAAACACACTTACCCTGCTTAAAGAAATGTTTTAATTCTTTTTTTAGACAATTAACTTTTATCTGACTATAAAAACAACGTAGTCACGTGCGCTAGAATAAGTTTAGATTAGCTGTCAAACACGCATGCAATCAACGTGCAATTGGACTTGACAAAAAATCAAATGTGGATCAATTGTTCGTTGGGCACTGAAATTCGTGGATCGTTTGACCCGCGAACATCCACCAAAATTAATGTCCCATGGTTTTGCAGCACATTCAAGATAACGCTTTATAGGATGATATTGTTCACAAATCATATTTCCCACACCTGTGAAGAATATGATCTCATTTGTCATATTTATAAAAGTTAAGAATGTGATTGGCCAAAAACGGGGTATGCGTGAGGAAACAATGTGATAGAAGAACATAACTTTATTGCATATCAAAAACTAGATGCGATCACGAACTTCACAGAAAATGCTAAGAATAAGACTGTGATGTGGGAAGAATAATCTCAAATTTCACTCATGTTAAGAATAAAATCCTATTTTTCACTGCTGTGAAAAATATTATTTATGAAAAATATGTTCCTATAACGCTTAAACGAGAGACAGTTCAGACAACGCTAAAACTGCAGCCATTTAAGATAACGATAAAACGACAGAACATTTCCGACAATGCTTACAAGAGAGATATTAACGACTACGTTTTCTTTTGAAATATTCTGTAATTTTCTGTAACTGTGGTCAGGGGAGGTATTCACAAAGCATGTTAAGGCAAATTGTACCATCATCCTTCAGCGTGGAAACTTCATTAATAGTAGCATTGTGTACACAATCAGTGCAATACTAAATAACATTTTTAACCAATAACATCATTATCAAAATATGTTTTAAAGAATATAAACAACATGCATACGAGTTCACTAAATGTATTTATAAATTACCGGTATATGTTTGTCATAATTAGAATAATTGCATCTGCACATAATTGTTACTATTTGCCAACAAGGATCGTTGTCTTCATGATGTATTGTAAATAAAATCGTAAATAATGAGTTGATTTACTGCACAAATTAATGTAAGAAAAACTATTTAAAAGTTAGGCAAAAACAAATCTGTATTTCGGTCAACCCGACCATACCTAGCGACACCCCCCACCCTAAAGTTTTTAGCGACGATTGTTTTCCGTGAAATCCATATTCGACAGAAATGTATCTTTGAAAACAAAATGTTAAAAAAGCTCAGTCCCGAACCTATCTAACTTTTTTGATACCGTTGTCCGACACGCACATTTTTTGGCCTTACTTAAGACGCGTGTGAATACGGCCCTATGCTCCAACTGACCTGGAATGAAGTCGCCGAAGCCGATGGTGGAGAGGGTGACGAAGCAGTAGTAGATGGCGTCCATGAGGTACCAGCCCTCCACGTTCATGAACAGGATCGTGGGCCCGATGAACAGCAGCGACACGCCTACAAGCAGACGACATACGGGCACGATGAACAGCAGCGACACGCGTTCAAGAAGACGACATACGGGCACGATGAACAGCAGCGAAACGCCTGCATGCAGACGATATACGGGCATGATGAACAGCAGCGAAACGCTTACAAGCAGACGACATACGGGCACGATGAACAGCAGCGAAACGCCTGCAAGCAGGCGACATACGGGCACGATAAACAGCAGCGAAACGCCTGCAAGCAGACGACATACGGGCACGATGAACAGCAGCGAAACGTCTACAAGCAGACGACATACGGGCACGATGAACAGCAGCGAAACGCGTTCAAGCAGACGACATACGGGCACGATGAACAGCAGCGAAACGCGTTCAAGCAGACGACATACGGGCATGATGAACAGCAGCGACACGCCTGCAAGCAGACGATATACGGGCACGATGAACAGCAGCGAAGCGCGTACAAGCAGAACGACATATCTGGGCCCATATTCACAAAGCTCCTTAGTGGAAACTTAAGTAAATATCTTCAAATAATAAAATTCCTTAACTCTGTGGCCGGTTCATTTATTTTTATTTTTTGTGTCTTGAATTGTTTTAATATGGTAAAGGATGAACAGATGCTTCTTATTTCAAATATTTAAAAAAAATGATTTTCACAAAGATTTTTTTAGAAATTTTCAGTTAAATTGGATTTAGGTTAAGATTTTCCTTAGGATTAATGTGGATATCGGCTGGTATTCACAAAGCTTCTATGGGAAATCTTAATTTAAGTTGTACTTAAGTGACAATTTCAGATCAAATTTTCTATGTGAAATCCAATGATTTCTGTACAAAGGATGCTGCAATACTATACATGTAAGCACTATTTACGATTTTACAACATTTTAATGTTAAACGACCTATACATAAAACAGCCAGAGACTTAAGGAATTTATGAATTTAAGGAATTTACTTAAGTTATCCCTGAGTAGCTTTACGAAACGGGCCCTGGTCCCTGGGCGCTCATTCATAAAACTTCTTAGTGGGTCCATATACAAAAAGCTTATTTGTGAAACCATTATAAATTTCTAAATTTCTTACAAAAACATACAATTGCATAAGTTTGTCTATGGCGCTTTTGTATATACCGTAGTTTACTGTTAAATTTGCATTAAGATATACATTTTGTCAATGGTGTTAACTGATGTATTGTACCGTATTAAGGACCTGTCACACTCCAGCGAATAAGGCCAATATGTTGTTTGTATTTTGTTAAGCGTCAACCTCATTTTGCAAAACCTAGCTACCTATTCATAAAAGCACACAAACTCATTTCGAAAAAACAAAATCAATTTTTTAGACTTTGATAATAGAAAATGGATCATTTTTAATGCTTTAATAACAGAAATAGCCCATTTAAAATATTAAAAACTACTGACTAGTTTAAAAACTCTATCAATGATAGAATATAGAAATCTAACAAACAATTTTCAAAGAGTTTACATAAAAATATTTCCACAAATTAGCAACATAAATGCATAAACATGTAGTTTTATATTATGTGCACATACATGTAATATATTAAGGCATTAGTTTATATGCAAGTATTGTCAATATATTGCACTTGTCAATTTAATAATAAATTGTAGTAGAACTATATGAGATTAAAGGGTGTAAATTCACATGAGCATTTTGCCAAAAATTCGCAATAACATTCTTGTCGGCATCGTCTCGTAAAATGTCGTTGTCTTAGCTCATGAACATATTGCAATTAATCGATTGTTTCTACACTTTCTTATCTTAACAAAATGTTGTTGTTTTTTCGGCTGACGAAGTTCGAAACATAGGCGCAAGCGGACGCTTAACAAAATAATAAAACAGAATGGCCTAAGCCATTGCGAATGCGAAGTGTGTGAAAAATGACCAAAATATGTTTGTGTCGCTACTCGGTCGCTCTTATCGCTTCCCAGTCGTTTCGCATTCTCATGCATACGTTTCTCGTACGTTCCTGTTCGCTCGCAATATTTATGACTGATCAAAATAATGCGAGCGATTAAATAAACGCTCAATCGCAGTCATTAGCAGTTCATTCGCTATACATTCGCTACTTAGTTGTTCGGCATTCGCCGCGTGCGCTTCTGAATCGTTTCTTTTACGCTCCACATTCGGTGATGCCCTCACCTAGCATATAAGAAGCGGGTTTGCAGCGATGAAGTAGCGATGAAATAACGATTGCGTAGCGTTGCGATTAAAGCGATTTTGTTCCGATCGTGTTCCGAACGAATAGCGCACTTGCCGCTTCACTGTATAAACGAACAAGTATCATCTGGATAACTCCATTGCAAATCCAGCCTTCGCCGATTACACATCTAAAACTATTGTCACGTCAACATGGAAGGTCTAGTCAGAAGCGACCTCATGCTTGCTTTAATTATGAATAAGTGCAATCTGCAGATTCTGAATTTCCTACTCATGGCGAGAAGAACAAGAAGGCTAAGAAGGAGGCAGCGTTCCCATTGGTTGAAGCCGTGGATCCAAAGAAGACCCCAGCTTAGTGTGTTCGATCAACTCAAGGTGGAGCTCAGGAGAGAAGATCCCACCTCTTTCCACAACTTCCTCCGCATGACCCCAGCTCCGTTTGATGAGCTGCTGCAGAGACTAGCATCGAGGCTGACGAAACAGAACACTCGCTACAGGGACGCCTGGAACCAGGCTTAAAGTTGGCACTTACTTAGCCTCAGGGGCAAGGTATGCTGACATGGAGGGTCTCTCACAATACCATCTCCACTGTGGTCCGTAAGGTCTGCCAGGCCATTGTAGAAAAATGCCTGGACGAGCTGTTGACATGTCCCACTACCGAAGAAGGACGGAGAGAACTCGGAGACAAGTGGTACCAGAAATGGAACTTTCCCCACACCATTGGTGTCATTGGTGGCAAATACGTGGCGTGTAAAGCACCCCCAAAGTAGGACTCAACCTGCCATAACTACAAGGGGTTGTTCAGTGTCATCCTGTTTGCTATAGTTGGTGTCATCCTGTTTGCGATAATTGGTGTCATCCTGTTTGCTATAGTTGGTGTCATCCTGTTTGCTATAGTTGGTGTCATCCTGTTTGCTATAGTTGACGCTGATGCTCAGATCTATAACGCCAGCGAGCTAAGGGAATGACTTGAAAACGGCGATATATACTAGTAGATGACTGGCCACAACCAGAACCCATCCCCGGCGACACACAAGATGTACCGTATTTCATTATCGGGGACGACGCCTTCTCCCTCAGAATATTCCTTATGAAGCCATCATCACAAAACGGGTGAGTAGAGACGAACATATATTCAACTACCGTTTATCTCGAGCGAGGAGGGTGGTTAAAAATGCATTCGGTGTTCTCGCGAACCGTTTTCACCACCATGCAGCACCACGCAGATACAGTGAAGCTCTGCGTCAAGGCCTGCATGCTGCTGCACAATATCATGCGAACAATGCATGACAGGGTGGCCCATATTGCTGTGTGTGTTACAAGTTCTGTAGGTTGGAGCTGAAGACTGGTTGGAATGTGATGGCTTTCTGCCTGTCTCTAACAGACAGGTAGGAATGTGATTGCTTCACGCCTGTCTCTAACATACATGTAGGAATGTGATTGCTTCCCGCATGTCTCTAACAGACAGGAGGAATGTGATTGCTCCCCGCATGTCTCTAGCAGATAGGTAGGAATGTGATTGCTTCCCGCATGTCTCTAACAGACAGGTAGGAATGTGATTGCTTCCCACCTGTCTCTAACTCCACCCAACAAAACTTGTTAACAGACACTCAACAATATAGACCACCCTTCCATATTATTATGGCCATAGTGCACAGTGAAAACAATTCATAGTTCACAAGTTATGAAAACTAAATATGAAACATGATATAAACATTCTACAACAACAAGCTTGGAATAAAACAACGTAAAATACTGTACTGTTTTTTACACCGGATTCATAATAAACAAAGCAACAAGTTTTGTACCGAAACAAAACAACATGTACACAAACAGCATCATGTTTATGACAGTAATCCATGTTATGCAGTGTATGGATGTAGGTCCTGTCATTGACATCCTGTACCACCACATTCGATCATTTGTGGGTGTTGGAAACTGGACAGGTGGATCTGCTCAGGGTCTGAGGTGTGCTGAAACCTTGATTACATGTGACTGACACGATATGGGGAGAGTCCACGTTTGTATCCATGTTTGATATTCCAGAGAAGTTCAGGGTCAGGTCTGAGGACTGCAACAGTGCAGTTAACTTCCATTTGAGATGGCGGCGGGGCGGTGGCAGTGGGTGTCTGTAGTTGTGGTGGGTACTGTTGCAGATGCTGATATTGAGGCTGTGTGTGGTACTATGGCTACCAGTGACGGGTACTGGTACTGAGGTTGAGGCTGCCGCATTGCGTTTTATTCGCTGCGATCGGACGCGGTACCCTAAAACGAGGCACAATCGCTACGCATTCGCTCCGATCGCTACCGAATTCGAAACACAAACGCAGCACATACGCTATTCATTCGCTACTAGTCGCTCGCATTCGCTCCTTATTCGCTACAACCTTGATCGTTATCGGAATGCCAAGGCACTGCATTCGCTTTTCATACGGTATTGAACGCTACTTAAATGCTTCTTATTCACCTTTCAATTGCCTTCAAACGCGATGCATGCTTCAACTCGAAAAAATTGTTTTATTCGCTTTCGAAATCATGGTAATTTGGGAGCAAATGACAGCGTTTGTTTTTTTAATTCGCGCACTGTGTACGCTGTGAGTGTGACAGGGCCTTAATAGGAAAATACAACCAAAAAGCATTTTAATAAATCTGTTTCAGGAACGTTTCATTTATCGTTAAGTTTGTATTCTCTGATACAAGTTAACTGTTTTACGGTATACCAGCTATTAAGTTTAATATATATATAATATTATACATGCATTTAATTTGAAGCTGGAAACTGTGGGAACACTAGTGCCAGAAGAGCTGCTCAATACAATTTAGGTCCAATAACCAAGAAAATACTACTACTCGAATTGTGTCTGCAATACCAATCACAATGATAAGCACCATGTTGAGATACGTGTTGTGCAATACCTATCACAATGATAAGTACCATGTTGAGATACGTGTTATGCAATACCTATCACAATGATAAGTACCATGTTGAGATACGTGTTATGCAATACCTATCACAATGATAAGTACCATGTTGAGATTCGTGTTATGCAATACATATCACAATGATAAGTACCATGTTGAGATACGTGTTATGCAATACCTATCACAATGATAAGTACCATGTTGAGATACGTGTTGTGCAATACCTATCACAATGATAAGCACCATGTTGAGATACGTGTTGTGCAATACCTATCACAATGATAAGTACCATGTTGAGATACTTACTGTGTAATACCTATCACAATGATAAGCACCATGTTGAGATACTTACTGTGTAATACCTATCACAATGATAAACACCATGTTGAGATACTTACTGTGCAATACCTATCACAATGATAAGCACCATTTTGAGATACGTGTTGTGCAATACCTATCGCAATGATAAGCACCATGTTGAGATACGTGTTGTGCAATACCTATCGCAATGATAAGCACCATGTTGAGATACTTACTGTGCAATACCATGTTGAGATACGTGTTGTGCAATACCTATCACAATGATAAGCACCATGTTGAGATACATGTTGTGCAATACCTATCACAATGATAAGCACCATGTTGAGATACGTGTTGTGCAATACCTATCACAATGATAAGCCTCATGTTGAGATACGTGTTGTGCAATACCTATCACAATGATAAGTACCATGTTGAGATACGTGTTGTGCAATACCTATCGCAATGATAAGCCCCATGTTCAGATACTTACTGTGCAATACCTATCACAATGATAAGTACCATGTTGAGATACGTGTTGTGCAATACCTATCAGAATGATAAGCACCATGTTGAGATACGAGTTGTGCAATACCTATCACAATGATAAGCACCATGTTGAGATACGAGTTGTGCAATACCTATCACAATGATAAGCACCATGTTGAGATACGAGTTGTGCAATACCTATCACAATGATAAGCACCATGTTGAGATACGAGTTGTGCAATACCTATCACAATGATAAGCACCATGTTGAGATACGAGTTGTGCAATACCTATCACAATGATAAGCACCATGTTGAGATACGAGTTGTGCAATACCTATCACAATGATAAGCACCATGTTGAGATACGAGTTATGCAATACCTATCACAATGATAAGTACCATGTTGAGATACGTGTTATGCAATACCTATCACAATGATAAGTACCATGTTGAGATTCGTGTTATGCAATACATATCACAATGATAAGTACCATGTTGAGATACGTGTTATGCAATACCTATCACAATGATAAGTACCATGTTGAGATACGTGTTGTGCAATACCTATCACAATGATAAGCACCATGTTGAGATACGTGTTGTGCAATACCTATCACAATGATAAGTACCATGTTGAGATACTTACTGTGTAATACCTATCACAATGATAAGCACCATGTTGAGATACGTGTTGTGCAATACCTATCACAATGATAAGTACCATGTTGAGATACTTACTGTGTAATACCTATCACAATGATAAGCACCATGTTGAGATACTTACTGTGTAATACCTATCACAATGATAAACACCATGTTGAGATACTTACTGTGCAATACCTATCACAATGATAAGCACCATGTTGAGATACGAGTTGTGCAATACCTATCACAATGATAAGCACCATGTTGAGATACGAGTTGTGCAATACCTATCACAATGATAAGCACCATGTTGAGATACGAGTTGTGCAATACCTATCACAATGATAAGCACCATGTTGAGATACGAGTTGTGCAATACCTATCACAATGATAAGCACCATGTTGAGATACGAGTTGTGCAATACCTATCACAATGATAAGCACACCATGTTGAGATACGTGTTGTGCAATACCTATCACAATGATAAGCACCATGTTGAGATACGAGTTGTGCAATACCTATCACAATGATAAGCACCATGTTGAGATACGAGTTGTGCAATACCTATCACAATGATAAGCACACCATGTTGAGATACGTGTTGTGCAATACCTATCACAATGATAAGCACCATGTTGAGATACGTGTTGAGGTCCGGCCTCTTGGAACATAGTTTTAGCTTGTTCACCCGGTGCGACAGCAGCGTGAGACGACCCCCAATACCTGCAATGACACGTCCGAGTCATCTCTTACAGAAACAAATACATGCATATAACATAAAGAAGGACCAATTAACAGTCTTTTTTTAGGAAGCCGAGGATAGGCGATCTACTTCAACAGAAAGTAATTTTGGTAATACTAATGTACACGTTTAATTGGTTTATAATTTGGTCATGAATACCCATATGGTATCTCCGACATTGAGGGTAAGGCTGGCGTTATTTTCTGCTTATATATATTGGCCTATATGACAGATTATCCCATCTTTCTGGCTTAATATTAGTTTTCCTTTAAATCTGATTTCAGAACTTTATGCATTTGAAATTTAACTTAAGAGAAGACAATGTCAGCCTATATTACAAATGTACCTTGAAGCATCAAGAAGGTAAGGGGTATCCCGATGAGGGCGTATGCTATCACCACTACCTTGCCGATGTCTGTATGAGGCGCCAGGTTGCCATAGCCTGGAATAGACTAGTCGGATACACGTTACACGTCTGAACAACGTTGGCGCTCGCGCACAACATTATAATAAGGCTGATTTGATTTGTTTGAAATGCCTATGAACACTGACGATACCGCAATCCGTTCCTTAGAACGGTTGTTGCTCAAGACACCGGGCATGTGGTTTGAGACTTGGTGAACATCATGTTTGTTTGGGTTTTTAGTTTGTTTGGATTTTTCGCCGTTGTTAACAGTATTTCAGTCATATCACGGCGGTCAGTTAACCTACTCACACTTTTCCTGAGCAAGCTTAGCCGATCTCAGCGGTTTATCAGTACTAAGTGCACATACTTATGCCAGCAACTGACAACTGCCCTATTAGAAACAGAGGTAGGGGAGTGAACTCACGAACCCCGGATTGACAGCGCTCTACCAACTGAGCTAGCCGGGCGGCCCGGCTAAAAAACCTAATTTGAAAAGTCCATGGACACTCTGACACGTATACTCACGAACCCCGGATTGACAGCGCTCTACCAACTGAGCTAGCCGGGCGGCCCGGCTAAAAAACCTAATTTGAAAAGTCCATGGACACTCTGACACGTATACTAGTGGTAGGATATTAACTTGCACAATATGAATACATTACATCATTGTTGAACACGATATTTAAGAAATGCGTCGACAAGCTTGGTCAGTAGGCCTACGTGTTGTTTACCCAATTATCACAGTGTATAACCGTACAGTGAGCTACAGCGGAAGTTGGTGATCTGTACGCCGATGATAAGTTAATTGCTAACAGCAGAAAACGCAGTACCGGGTAAGTGAAACAATTTTTCAATATTATCCTTTACTTTGAAGCAGTTATAAATAAAATTAAGTTCCCCGAAAACATTATAATGACATTATGTAAAAACATGTATATCCTGTCGGTTATGCCTAGTATTGTAGAAGTAATTGTTTTAGGAGACATGACCACTTAACGTTTTGCTTTTTGGAATAAAAATATCAAGTTTGTAGCCATATATTTCATGGTAATGACGACTGCTGGTGTATTGTTGTGTAAAAATGGATCAATACATCACTTACAAGTCTAGAAGTATTTATTTTATTAAAGAGAATAGCTTTGGCGCGGAGAAATCAATCATTTTGTCCACCCACCCAACGTGACTCGACTGTACGACTAGTTGCAAAATGTCAAAAGTAGACTGTACGATTAGTTGCTGATGAAAACGATCTGAACAATTAATTTCAAAAGTAATTATAACTTGATTTTATGTGGTAAGTCATTTTATGTTAATTGTCTCTGTCCGTATTTTCAAGACGATAATTTTATATGTAACAACGTAATAATTTTAAATGATAAGTTAATTGTAGTTATTATACTGAAAAAAAATGCATTTCAATTTCATCATGTTGTATTGTGCAAGTGAAATGAGTCACTAAATATAAATATACGTTGAGATAACATATTCGTTTTAATCTAAAAATACTCATTTAATATTTTTGTCAGAGAATAGTTTAATAGTAAGTAAATTTCTGTTGTTTGAACTTCGTGTAAAACCGGCGTTGTAACAGTGGGTTTATCTCACTTGTTAAAACGATTGGAAATGAAATAAACGCACTGACTGACTTCGTACGGTTTTTGGCATTTTTGGTATTTTTCTTCGAATACCTTTGTGACTACAAAGGTACGAATATTTTGTTATCAATAATGTTCTGTTTAAAAAACGTTCACTATTCTAACTGATGCGTTTTAACTGTGACTTGAATAAAGAAATAGAGGGAAGAGAGGATACTTTCGGTTTCTGTGTAAAATCGTATTTTATTTCTTGATTGGTGCTACAATACATGTTATTGTGGGTAAACGCCCATGAGTGCAAATATCAGTTTCCTTTAGCCGCAAATGAAATAAAGGTTGATATTGTATTTAAAGTAGCACTTTCTGTTTATTTCATGCTATACAAAATTTGAAGGAAAAAAAACCTGAAACGTCACACGTGTGTGTATGCTATCGTCATAAAAGAAATTTTACGTATTTTTATTGTGGTAAAATAGTGCCATACTTTCAGCGTTGTTGTCGATTATTGATATTTTATTGATATTTTTTTAATTTTGTTAACGAAAGCCGACTTTTGCACTCATAGTTTCATGTACGCCAGTGTGAAATGACCAATTGTCTACATTTCACACGACCCAGAGTTATCATCCGCCTATTTCCCACTCGCTTACCAAATAGCCTGAAATAAATAAACGGCATTGAATTGTTGACTTTGCTGTAAGATCTTATTTTATGTTGATTGTCATGGAACGCTTACAAGCTGTCGTGCCGCATACTAGATCTACAATTTGTCTATGACAACACATTAAATATAATGCTAGTTTATCGGTAACTTGACATTTAAACATTTTCTGTTCAGTTCATGAAGAAATCATTAGATGCGTTACATAATCTTGTTTATTCTGACGTTAAACATGTATATAAACTTTCTCCATTGATGAAACACGAGGCCTTATTATATGCGTCATCGTCGTTTAATGATCATTGTATTGATGTTTATTTTTGTCAGAATACTGCTTATAGATAAACCGATTAAGTACCAGCGATAAGTCCGTTCACGAGTGTCATTTCAATATATTGCAAACAATAATTTTTTAGTAAAATTAACGACGCGTGATTGCAAAATCGTAACAAACAAAAATCATGTCTGCATAACGTAACGCGAAAAAAAAAAAACACATATTATTACATATTTTATTAAAGAAAAGCTAAAATAAAATAAAAAAACGTTGACGTTTAGTTAATAAGCAGTTTGCGCATTCTTACGGACTTACACACGTCGATCATTTATCGCAACTTTAATTCAATCGCGCAACTAATGATTACGTACAGTTGCAACTAGGCGTACATTCCATAAACAAACAGTGACTTAATAAAACGATAAATATCTAGGCTATTACACATATAATCCGTTATCAATTTATGTGTATAGTTTAATAAGTGTTTAGAGGTGTTGAGCAAAACACAGGTTAACACACGCAAATATAAATAAATTAAATCATAAGTTTTAGATCGTTCAACATACAGTTATCAATTACTGAATTATCAACGAAAACACAATTTCCACACGCATCACAAAGCACATGTGTGACAAATAGGACAATAAATAACATCGAAGTTTAAATTCTGTAATTTTCACCCCCAAAATAAAAGATAATATACAAAATTGTGTCACTAACTGCGTTTTCTGCCGTTAGCAACTAACTGATCGTCGGCGTGCAGATCACCAACTTCCGGTTTAGCTCACTGTGCGGTTATACACTGTGATTGTATGGTTTACTAGTGAATTCGTGCACACCGCAAACCATGTTTGATACATTGTATACTTTGTATTTATTCGCAAGTGCGTTCAGACCCGAACTGAAACACATGGATGAATGATACTTCTTTAAAACGGTGTCATAATAGTTATAGAAAATAACTTCTTCAAGTATCCCATTTACCTATGGTTGTTGCTACGGTAACGACAAAGGAGAACGAGCCGGAGAAGTCCCAGCGCGTGGAGACGTTCGTCCCCTGCAGCGTCCCCTGGGCAAACGTGGTCTCACTGCTGATTTTGTCAATGAAGTCGCTCAGCTCCTCGCGACTGATGCACGTGTGGTTATCTAGAAAAGAACGCTGCACGTGTACATAGAGAATAGAAAATCTGCAAGTATACATTTAGAGAAGAACGCTCCACGTATACGTCTAGAAAATAATGCTGCATGTATACGTCTACAAAAGAACGCTGTACGTATACGTCTATAAAAGAATGCAGCATGTATACGTCTGTAAAAGAACGCTGCAGACGTATGCATCTAGAAAAGAACTTTTCGCGTATACATACATGTATAGAAAAGAACGCTGCACATACTAGTATACATCGAGAAAAGAACGTTTCGCGTATACATCTAGAAAAAAACGATTCACGTATACACTGAGAACAGATCGCTGCACGTATACATCTAGAAAAGATTGCTGTACGTATTCATCTAGAAAAGAACTCTTCACGTATACATCGGAAAAAGAACGCTCGCGTATATTTCTAGAAAAGAACTTTGCACGTATACACTGAGAAAAGATCCTGCACGTATACATCGAGAAAAGAACTCTGTACGTATTCATCTAGGAAAGAACGCTGCAGGTATACACCTAGAAAAAACGCTGAACGTATACATCCAAAAAGGAACGCTGCACGTATACATCTAAAAAAGAACGCTGCAAGTATACATCTAGAAATGAACGCTGCACGTACTCATCTGGAAAAGAACGCTGCACGTATACATAGATAACAGAACGCTGCACGTATACACTGAGAACAGAACGCTGCACGTATACATCTAGAAAAGAACGCTGCACGTATACATCTAGAAAAGAAAGCTGCACGTATACACTGAGAACAGAACGCTGCACGTATACATATAGAAAAGAATGCTGCACGTATACATCTAGAAAAGAAAGCTGCACATATACGTCTAGAAAAGAAAGCTGCACGTATATACTGAGAAAAGCTGCACGTATACGTCTAGAAAAGAACGCTGCACGTATACACTGACAAAAGAACGCTGCACAAAACTGAGAAAATAGCGCTGCACTGTTAGACCGCATATAGCTTACGCTATATACAGCTTACGCGTGAGCTGTATACGTTGACTATAAAACCGCATACAGCTTACACCGAATACAGCTCACCGTAAGCATTATACGTCAAGATGCCGCATGACGCCATATTTAGCTTAAGTCTGAAGGATTATTATGATGACCATCATTATCATCAATATCGTCGTCGTCATCAACAGCAACAGCATCAGCATCGTAATCAACACAGTGTTGCGAATGCAAGTAGTTATTGTTATGCTCTCATTGTTGCTGGTGTTTGTAGTTGTGCTGTTGTTGTTACTGATGTTGCTGCTGCTGCTTTAGTAGTAGTAGTAGCAATAGTAGTAGTAGTAGCAGTAGCAGTTGTAGTAGTAGTCTGTCTGTCTGTCTGTCTGTCGGTCCGTCCGTCCGTCTGTCTGTCTGTCCTTTTTCCGCCCATCCGTCTGGAGGTTACTGCTACTGTTTTTGCTTTTTCTACAAGAAATGATAATGATTTCTGTTTGTACTACTACTACTATTACTACTACTACTACTACTACTACTACTACTACTGTTGCTGCTGCTGCTGTTGCTGCTTCTGCTGCTGCCACTACTATTTTTACTCTTACTACTGTAAGGCCCTGGAGTATGCAGTAACTATGCATTACCATGTTTATTATTGTCAAGTTCATAAAGTGAACAATTATTATTTGTTTATTGTAAAATCATTCATCCATCTAAACTCATTCATTAAAATAGCTGTTAGTATGTTATCACATATGAACTGAAATTAATTATTTGGGCATGTATACTATAATGAAATGAACATATCTTCAATTCCAAAACTTACTGTCACTGTCCGTCTGCAATGATGCTAGCCTTACCGTCATCTTGGAGCGATTTTATTTTTTATATTATTATCCAAGCGATTTAACATGGCATATTTATAATAATATGCTGACATTTTACTCTAAGACACTATTCGTTGTTGTTAACTGTTTACTATTATTGTTATTTTCGTAAATTGTGCCATTCCAAAGGAACTTTTTAGCTGTGGCATGTTTTCGGATATTTGGTTCCCGAAATATTTCTTCTCTGTTATAACTGCAAATTTGTTTAGGTCAGACAGTAGTATATTTGTCTATTGTTTAATGCAAAGACTTTTGTTTATATATATATGTGAACATAAATTGTTATTGTTAACTAGTGTAAAATATGAATTTTATCGTTAAATGTTTGGCGCTGCAGAACTAGTTTTACGATTAGGATTCCTAAATGCATTTGATTGGTTGTTGTAAATCCGAAGTCATTTCGATTGGCTGAGGAAATTCCTAAGTCATTTTGATTGGTTGGTGCTCATAATCCTAATCCTAAGTTGCTGCGCGACAGGTATAAATAGCGCAGATAAACAAACATTCGGCATCTTTCATGATCACCAAAGTCAGATCTTTCATGATCACCAAAGTCAGATCTTTCATGATCACCAAAGTCAGATCTTTCAAGATCACCTAGTTCCAATCTTTACAATTACTAAGTCGATCCATAGTTTAGATCATATTATTAGATCTTCATACAACATTCCCAAGATGGTAAGCTTAATCTTTAATCAAAATTAACACAGTATAGATCTTACAGTAAGCTTCTTAAGCTCTACCGAAATGAGTTATATGCAGTCCAGAGAGCTCAAAAGTTTATCAGCGCTATTTCAACTATTCATTTATACATGATAGTAAATTGCTGCATACGTGCATGATGCTCAAATTTATGCAACGATTAAATATATGTTGAAACAGAAACCGGTTGTTTTGGAATAATTAGTAGTTGCCTTGTTGCCATCCCGAACAGAATAGAACTATAGTATACCAAATATGGCGGTATGCTACAATTGGTGTCAGAAGTGCGGCAAATTTTCTTAACATAATCTGCCGAGTGATCGTTATCCACGTCTGGAAAAGGAAATAAAACAACACAGAACAAATACATTATTCAATAAGAAGACGGATTGTAGACGTCATAATTAAATGAGCTTATATATATTAACTGGTTAGACTCTAGACTTTCATTATGTCCTCGCCAGACCCAGAAATATCGTTTGATAGACAGAGCGTTTTAAGTGACCACTCTTCACTAAATACTGTTGATGAAATCAATTCTGAACATACTGTAGAAGAAAACCCTGAAAATCACCAACCTCCTGCTGAAATGCATAAAAATAAAACAAACAATAACCCATTTAGGAGTTATATTCCAGTATGCAGACAACATGTTGATTATCCACACACCTCAATGTATAATGTACCAATACAGCATTCTCTCATGAAACCCGACTCTTACGATGGTACCAAGTGCTATGAGCAGTACATGTCCCATTTTGACGACTGTGCTGAACTCTCCAATTGGGATTGTAGAACGAAGGTCCTAGTATTAGCAAGCAGTCTCCGTGGCGCAGCTCGTAACTATTACATGAGCTTATCAGAAGCAGAACGTCGTGACTTTGAAACACTGACGTCGAGGCTGTCTCAGCGGTTTGGTAGTAGCAAACATCAAAATTTGTGGTTGTCAAAATTTGAGAACCGAAGGCGCATGCGTGGCGAAACCATTGCTTCTTTAGCCGATGATATAAGGCAGTTAGCACAAAAGGCATATGCAGACCTTGACACAAGCGCAGTTGAGCGACTCGCACTTAATCAATTATACAAACAAATTTCGAGTGACATGCACTGCCGTTGCATCGATAACAACTGCCATACAGTCAACGACGCCGTCAGCGTCGTAGAACGGTACGAAGCTATTCTCTGCAATTCCCAGCCAACCCATGTCCGTGCTTTAGACGTCCATGATAAAACACAGCCTGATTCACAGATTGTGTCTGCCGTTCAACGTCTTGAGGCGCGAATAGAGCGCATTGAAAAGGCATGTTCCCCCGGTTCCCCTGTTTCAAGGCCAGTGCCGAACATGTCACAACGTACCTGTTTCGGGTGCAACTCGCCGTCGCAGTTATGGAGATATTGTCCACAAAACGTCAACAGTACGCTGGCACCCAACGATCAGCGCAAATTTATGCGTCCCGGTTCACGACCTGGTCAAGAAAACAGAACTTGTAATGACTTCCGTTCCCCTAATGCCCGTCCTTTGTCCCAACCCCCTGATGTTCCCGCTCGTTCTACCCCCCACCAATCAAATTTGGAAAACTAATTGTAGCTGGTGCTGAGGGTCAAGTGTCAGCGAAATCACTTGAAAGACCCATTTACTGTTATGATGTTCCTGTTGTTGATATTCATACTGCTCGTTCTGGTGCAGATGTTAGTAAATATGATAATGGTTTTTATGCTACTGGCACAATTTTTAATCATCATTGTAATTTCTTAATTGATTGTGGAGCAACAACGTCGTTGCTTTCCAGCAGAAAGTTTTCTGAGTTGCAGAAAGTGCATGACATATTGTTATTGCCGGTGCAGCAAAAGTTCCACGCAGTAAATGGTGAAAATATGAACGTTTTTGGCAGAGTGCAGTTGACTATTGATTTGAGTTCAATTTTGTTTGTTGTTCAATTTATTGTGTGTGATATTGAATCTGATTGTATTATTGGCCAAGATTTTCTTCACGAATATGTAGATAGTATTAACTATCGACGTTCATGTCTTACTGTTGGCAGTAAAACCATACCCTTGTGGATTGGCGGCACTGCATTACAAATTTGTAGGGTTGAGGTGCGTAATACCACTAAAATTCCTGCACATTCCCGTGCATGGATTTCGGTCCGCATACCGTTTTCAGAACATTTGGGACCAACAGGTTTTATTGAGCCTTCTTTCGAATTAATTGGTAAAAGTGGAGTTTGTGCTGTTGGTGGCATTGTTGATGTAACAGCTACCGATACGCTGGTTAGCGTTGTTAATTTTGGCTCAGAACCTGCTACATTATATGCAAAAACAGCGTTGGGTACGTGCGAGTCCTACGAAGAGTGCCCCGAAGGTCAACGCATTGCTCGAGTTACAGAAAACGAGCCCTGCCAATCACTTCCACAACATTTGACGGAACTTTTTGAACGCAGTGCAGTACATCTGAACGAGTCTCAAAAAGTAGATTTCAGCAAACTTCTTTGTAAATATAGTGGTGTGTTCTCCTCTTCTTCCGAGGACATTGGTCGTACTAATTTAGTGCAGCACTCCATCAATACAGGAAATGCAGCTCCTATCAGACAACCACCCCGTCGGTTACCACTTGGTAAAAGGGCTATTGAAAAGGAGGAGCTGTCCAAAATGTTAGACAGAGGCATAATTGAGCCATCTAACAGTGCGTGGGCGTCACCAGTTGTGTTGGTAACCAAGAAAGATGGTACACCGCGATTTTGCATTGATTATAGGCGGCTTAACGATGTCACAGTAAAGGACGCCTACCCTCTGCCTAGAGTTGATGACTGCATAGACGCACTAAGTGGCGCTAAATTCTTCTCGTCAATGGACCTCAACAGCGGCTACTGGCAGGTTGCCATGAAAGAAAGTGACAAGGAGAAGACCGCATTTGCAACGTCCATGGGATTGTACCAGTTCACAGTGATGAGTTTTGGTTTGGCTAATGCTCCTTCTGAGAGGCTGATGGAGAATGTTCTTAGAGGTCTTCAATGGGAAGAATGTCTCCTGTACATGGACGATATTATCTCTCCATGTTCCACAATTTTAGATGAGCTACTCAGGTTAGAGAATATTTTCAAGCGCCTGCAACAAGCTAATTTAAAGCTTAAACCATTAAAATGTATTTTCTTTCAAAAAGAAGTGAAGTTCTTAGGACATATTGTGTCCGAGACTGGTATCCAAACTGACCCTGCAAAGATCACAGCTCTGAAAGACTGGCCAACACCCAAAACTGCAAAAGAAGTCAAAAGTTTCTTGGGACTCTGTTCCTATTACAGACGTTTTGTTAAAGGTTTTGCCGCTATTGCAAAACCACTTCACAAGGTTTCCGACAAGTCAGTAAAATTTGTATGGACGCCCGAATGCGAATGTGCATTTCAAGCTTTGAAATCTGCTCTTACTTCATCTCCTATACTTGGTTATCCAATACCAGGAGCAAAGTTTATTCTTGATACTGATGCTAGTGATGTTGCCACTGGTGCTGTCCTTTCTCAACTACAAAATGATGTTGAAGTAGTCATTGCTTATCACAGCAAGTCCCTCAATGATCATGAACGCTCATACTGCGTTACACGCAAAGAACTTCTGGCTGTTGTTCAAGCACTAAAATCATTTCACTCATATCTCTATGGTCAGCCGATCCTTTTGAGGACAGATAATGCTGCTGTCAGTTGGATGCGAAATCTTAAGAATCCGACTGGTCAGGTTGCACGCTGGTTGGAAGAACTTCGTACGTACGATTTGACAGTCACCCATCGGGCAGGTCTCACACACAGAAATGCAGACGCATTGTCACGCTCCCCATGCTCAAAGTGTGCTAAACAGCAAAGCGGAAATCTTGAACAAGATCCCAAAAGTGTACAAACACCGGTGGACACAATAAACAGATCAACTGATGTTTCGAGCGATCAACCACCTGTTCCAGCCAGAGTTGTTAAACAAGCTCCAGATTCGGATAATGTTCTGTTAAAGCCCATTATGGCTAACCTTCCCAACTGGTCAGCTGACACCATTAAAGATGAGCAACGTTGTGACCCGGAACTTCAAGTTATTATGCAATTCATGCAACAGTCAGAAGTACGACCACAATGGCAAACAGTCAGCGACAAGTCTTCTACAGTTAAAACACTGTGGCGCATGTGGGATCGATTGAGCATATCGCAAGGCCTCCTTTGTCGTACTTGGTTTGAGAGTGATGATCAATTTCAGACTCAGGTTATTGTCCCAACAAATAGATACAATGATGTTGTTCATTGTTTCCATGATATACCCTCAGGTGGTCATCTAGGTGCTGACAAGACACTGGCCAAAGTGCGTCAAACTTTCTACTGGTCAGGCATAAAAGAATATGTTGAAAAATATTGTCTCCAGTGTACAAAATGTGCAGCTCGTAAAACAAACAAACCAATGAAGTCACCTCTTGGAAACTCACTTGTATTGGCTCCACTTGAACGTGTTGCTGTGGATATTTATGGGCCACTTCCAAGATCTGAATCTGGCAATTCATATGTTCTTGTCATATGTGACTGTTTTACACGTTGGACCGAAGCTGTCGCACTGCCCAATCAAGCGGCACAAACGGTTGCAAAGGCTTTTGTTGATACTTATGTATCCCGCTTTGGGGTTCCTTTGTCCATTCACTCAGACCAAGGTAGCAATTTCACATCCTCCTTGTTCAATGATATGTGTACCCTGCTACAGATAAAACACACAGCTTCAACTGCTCTCCATCCACAATCGAATGGCATGGTTGAACGTTTCAATCGCACACTTGGGACTATGTTGACAATGTACTGTTCCTCCAATCAAAGGTCATGGGATACCTTTCTTCCCCAGGTTATGATGGCATACCGTTCCTCTGTTAATTCCAGTACTGGACAAACGCCAAACCGAATGGTCTTCGGTCGTGAAATTGTCTTGCCTTTACAAGCATGTATTGGCCTGCCACCTCAGTGTGATGCATTGGGTCAACCTGAAACATATGTTACAAAACTTCAAGATAATCTGACAACAATTCACAATCTAGCAAGAAAAGTTCTAAGTAACAGAATTCAGTATCGCAAGCGTCACTATGACTTGCATGCAAAAGTTAGACCTTTTAATACCGGTGATCCAGTTTGGTTGAATGACACAACACGCCGTCCTGGTATATGCAACACATTGTCCCCTCAATGGAAAGGCCCATATGTCATCACTAAAAAAGTAGACGATCTTGTATATATGGTCAAGAAGTCAGCTATGGCAGAAGCAAAAGCAATACATGTTGACAGACTGATGAGATACAAAGGCATTCATTTACCTAAATGGATACACACGTTTAAATCCACTCTCAAAGTGCAACAGTAATTTGAAATGAAACAGTATGATGTTGATGTCAACACACTTTCATTACACAGTATTTATATTTTATGTACATTAAAAGCCCTTAGTATATCAAGATTTTCGATAAATATTCTACAAAATAGACAAATAATTCATACCTAATCATGGTAGCAGAGTTTTGTGAAAGGTGGTCACATAAGAACTACATTTTTATACGAAGAAGGCGCGCGCATTACAGAGCTCTCTGGAGATAATGAAGTTGGCCTGATCACCCAGCTGCGATTTATCCCATGTTGATTGTTATTTCTGCTAGACATCAGATGTGCACCATGCTATGTTTCTACCAGTGATTAGACGAACAATTTGTATGTTTCATCAAAAGTGCCTGATGACGATGTCATATGTCCATTTTGTGTGGGCGACAAGATCAGAGAATTTAAGCGAGTTGGTGACTTGAGGCACCATGCCAAAACAAAGTATTCAGTAGACATGCAGAACGCACCCAAGGGACTATTCTCGTCCAGATGCTCTTTCTATTTCTCGTCAGATCCAATCCGGTACGCTGCAATCCATGACGTTGATGGACAACTTACTCCTGAAGCACAGTATGCCAGATATTTAATGGCGAAGTGGTGCACCGGTAGGAAGCCGGGCATCGAAGAACGGACATCAACGTGGGAAGAAGCCCTCAAAAGACCAACCTGCTCCGTTATGAGGAAAGCAACTGATTCCCTTACACTTCTATCTATCTTCATCACCCTTGACACCATCAAAGCCTTCATTGAATCAGACATCGTCGTCTATCAAGTCAGACTGGCTAGAAGTATCTTTAGCGACCGCCGTGCTATCGACAACCTCAAAAGGCGACAATATTTGGTGAAAGATGCTATCGAACCAACGGCCGCTGGGTAACCGTCCACGACAGTATCCCTGTCATTGAAGAAATCTCTGCTCTCCTTGGAATCAGGTCAGGCTATGTACATTCAATCCGGAAGAGGGAATACATCGTATTGAAGGCTCTTCGCTTAGCTGAAGAAGACGTACAGTCACTCCGCTCTCCAACACCTATATATCTTAATACTGAAGACTTCTCTAACACACCAGCACCTTCATTCAACAATGAAAACCCACTGGTGAGTCAAACTGAAGAAATTGTAATCCCGGACCCATGCACGACACCCCAAGTCACTCCTTCAACACCACTTCAAGACGAGCTCTCTGCACCTATTTCTACAGCATCCCCTCTTTTGACCATTCCCTCTGCAGTATCCGGTAAACCTACTTTGACCCCATTGCTTCCCCATCTCCCAGAAGTACAATCACCTCTCACACCAAACTATGCACCTCCTTCACCTCTCCAAGATGTGGAACCATACACCCCTGCAGATGATTCATACCGACCAACTCCGTCTCCCAAACTTCTTCGCTTCAAGGCGAAGTCCCTGCTATCGGATGGACACATGCCTCTTTTCCCTGCAGCCAAACGAGACTGGGCATCCGTAGATGACGAATCCATTACCCTGCGTCCTAGTCTTCTATGGCCCCCGAAGAATTGGAGACGTCTCACTCCGGATCAGCGACTTCTTGCGGTGGAATACGCCGGCATGTTTCTCACACAGGACAACAACTCTTCTCTACTCCTTCCAGACCGTTCCTACTTAATCCACAGTTTCCACTTCCTCGTGCTGCCCGGTTCAGCTGGCTTCCCAATGGACAACAAGGCCGAGGCCAGGATCTACATGTACCAATCTCTACTCGATATTGCTAATGGCAAAGACCAGTCACCCACACATCACCAAGAAGAACTTCTGAAGGCCCTCACTCCCCTCTCCAAGTCATCGGCATCTCTTCTTGATCTCATCAGTCACGTCCCTGTAAGGATTTGAGAACATTTTAAAAGTGCAATTTAATTTAAAAAGTAAAAAAAAAATAATAATGGACTGTTGTAGTAATTTAAAAAAAAATTACAATTGTGACATTCATCTTAAGTATTTAAGTGTGTAGACATTAACTTACTGTGATGGACATTTCAGTAATAACATTAAACATTTACTGAGAAAATTTAAATGATGGACATTTGTGTCATTTACAAGATAATTGTATTTTATGAAATATATATAGTGAAACGTTTGTGTTAAATGAAATATGGACATTTCAACAATACAGTGAAAATTTATTGTGATATATGGACATTTCAATAATAAAGGAACATTTACTGTGGAATATGGACATTCTACTGTAACATTATGCAACTGACTGAACATTGTACTGTGAAGCATAGACTTTTATGTGTAATATTTTGACAGTGTTTCATGGACTTTTTCAAGTGTGAATTACATTATGAACATTGAAAAGTGTCGAACAGTGCTTACCAAATGAACTGTGACATAACGTTACCTGAAAACTGTTCAGAAGCAGCCGTGTCCTGAAACCAGCACTTTCAAGAACTGAAGTTTAAAGTATATGTACTCTAAATACTTTTAGTGAATACATATATTATTACATGATGAAATGTATTGTTCATGTTGTTGGATGTTAACTATGCAATAGTTATCATAATATATAATATATGATGTTTATTTCAATTTGTTGCACATTTTCAAACTTCAGGAGAAGTTTATCTCTTTAAGTTAGGGGAAATGTAAGGCCCTGGAGTATGCAGTAACTATGCATTACCATGTTTATTATTGTCAAGTTCATAAAGTGAACAATTATTAATTGTTTATTGTAAAATCATTCATCCATCTAAACTCATTCATTAAAATAGCTGTTAGTATGTTATCACATATGAACTGAAATTAATTATTTGGGCATGTATACTATAATGAAATGAACATATCTTCAATTCCAAAACTTACTGTCACTGTCCGTCTGCAATGATGCTAGCCTTACCGTCATCTTGGAGCGATTTTATTTTTTATATTATTATCCAAGCGATTTAACATGGCATATTTATAATAATATGCTGACATTTTACTCTAAGACACTATTCGTTGTTGTTAACTGTTTACTATTATTGTTATTTTCGTAAATTGTGCCATTCCAAAGGAACTTTTTAGCTGTGGCATGTTTTCGGATATTTGGTTCCCGAAATATTTCTTCTCTGTTATAACTGCAAATTTGTTTAGGTCAGACAGTAGTACATTTGTCTATTGTTTAATGCAAAGTCTTTTGTTTATATATATATGTGAACATAAATTGTTATTGTTAACTAGTGTAAAATATGAATTTTATCGTTAAATGTTTGGCGCTGCAGAACTAGTTTTACGATTAGGATTCCTAAATGCATTTGATTGGTTGTTGTAAATCCGAAGTCATTTCGATTGGCTGAGGAAATTCCTAAGTCATTTTGATTGGTTGGTGCTCATAATCCTAATCCTAAGTTGCTGCGCGACAGGTATAAATAGCGCAGATAAACAAACATTCGGCATCTTTCATGATCACCAAAGTCAGATCTTTCATGATCACCAAAGTCAGGTCTTTCATGATCACCAAAGTCAGATCTTTCAAGATCACCTAGTTCCAATCTTTACGATTACTAAGTCGATCCATAGTTTAGATCATATTATTAGATCTTCATACAACATTCCCAAGATGGTAAGCTTAATCTTTAATCAAAATTAACACAGTATAGATCTTACAGTAAGCTTCTTAAGCTCTACCGAAATGAGTTATATGCAATCCAGAGAGCTCAAAAGTTTATCAGCGCTATTTCAACTATTCATTTATACATGATAGTAAATTGCTGCATACGTGCATGATGCTCAAATTTATGCAACGATTAAATATATGTTGAAACAGAAACCGGTTGTTTTGGAATAATTCGTAGTTGCCTTGTTGCCATCCCGAACAGAATAGAACTATAGTATACCAAATATGGCGGTATGCTACACTACTACTCTTACATTACTGCTTCTGCTACGGCTGCTGCTTTTGCTACTGCTACTTCTACTAATCACTAATTATAGTTAATACTGGTCGCTCACCATGTGAGCTATATACGTTAAGACGAAAGACATATTTCAAAAGTGTATGCATATATACAACGTATACAGCTTACGTAAGCTATATTTGTATATTGTATACGAATAGCAATGCTAGAGGCATATTGCCAGATGTTAGACCATTTCTTTTCAACTGTCAAACCGATCGCAATTTGACGAAATCCTTTCCGGGTTGACATTAACTATATCAATACATTAACATACATGTATTGCAAAATAATTTGCCTTGAATCAAACGTGAAAATGTGGACTTTAATCAATCATTTGGATATGTGCCTATCTACTGAACTTATTTTAATAGTCATTGTTGGTACTATGGTATGGTATGTGTTTTTTTCGCGAATCTAGAAATCTAGACCAAAACGATTGCCTTGTATTGGTAATTTTCTGTTTTACTATCGAGACGAAAAGAAAAGAATGGTCACAATATGGGAACATGAAGTATATGACGGATGCACAATCTAGGTACGTGTACTTGCAAGGATTTGACGCCATTAAGGAGGTTCAAATGAACCGGCGTGATATTTCCAGTAATCGGGCAGCGTGGCTTAATCCAGACGATGTCGATATGAAAACGGGTAAATAAAAAGCATCTTTAAGGTACAGTTCCACAGTCTGGGGCTGGGAAAACATTTCTTTAAAGAATTAAATTTTAAAACAGGCATTTGTAGAATCTATCTAAACTGTAAGTATGTTATATATGCTGATTTGGTTGCAAAACTTAAGTATTTTGATATTTTTTCTGCCTTTTTTGTATTTCACATTACTACCGGTAGATTATGTCTACCAGGTAGCTTTTTTTTTCTTTAAATATAACAGATATCCGTGTAAATTTAAACTTTATCTCTCACAATTGTAAAATATCTCTAACAATATGACCCCATGTTGTAAACTTTAAAAAAGTGTATTAGATTTCCTTTGTTCTTCATTACATGATATCTTCAAAGCGGGAAGCAAATAAATATTTCGTTAAGTAATTATGTCAAAATTGTCCGTAGCAACACGAATAACTTGCAATCTAAAGAAGTGTCATCCAAGTTCAAACGTGAAAATGTACGGTGGCATAGATGTGACATGTGCATGTTTTTATTTTTATCCTGCTACTAACCCAAACAGTGACCTAATAAAGCGGTGACCGTATAAACTTGTTGATATCCGGCAGTAGATCACGTGACTGTGATATACCGTCAATAGGTATTCCTACGCGCCGGATAACAACATTGTCGAGAATGACACAGCATAAAGTCAACTTACAAGCGTTTTTCATCGATACAATATAAATACGATATAAATGTCCGATGAAAATAAATGAAAAAAAAATCGTCAAAGGCTACATCTGTAATTTTAACGTAGAACGAAACATTAATTTGATTTATTTCACTTTCAGTTACACTGTCCTCCACCTACAACTATCCGAGTAAATCGTAGAAAATTGAAAAGGGGTCAATCTCACCGTTTTCATTCGCGGCAAATATTCCATACACGTTTTATCTGAATCCTATTGCAAAATATAATCCATCCCACACACAGAAACACTAAATATTTATTCCGATTTCATGTATTTTAAAATGCAAAACAAACGCGTTCTGGTTTAACTGCATTGTGTAAACTTACAACACAAAATGAATGACGTAGTTGGTGTGACGTAATGAAACTCTTTAAAAACCAATATAATCTGGTTTAAAACAAAAGCAAAATTTACTACGTCATTTTCGTGTCGTACTGACATCAGCAAATAAGATTTATTAACATTACACTTTCGCTTTTTGATAAAGGTGATTTAGAAATAGAGAACTATTTTTTTCGGGTAGTACCCATACATGCAAGCGAGTTATTAGGTTCGAGGCCGGTCTAGATCTTTTTAAATTTAAACCTTTAATTAGTGTTTGGTGTTTTTAAATTTAATTGAATAGAAATCAGGATAAATAGAATACACGCTCAAGCTCGCCCTATTTTTATTTTCTAAGCCTCACCGGATAAACTTTCTCCATCCCGGCACCAATCAATTATTCTGTATATGTCGTGGGAACGAGATCTTATCTCGTGGGAACGACATATTAAGTGGTGGGAACGAGATAATTAACTCGAGGTAACGACATATTAAGTCGTGGGAACGAGATCTTTTATCGTGGGAACCACATAAATAACTCGTGGGAACGACATATTAAGTCGTGGGAACGAGATATTTTTGTAGAGGGAACAACTTAATGAGCCACTCAAATTCCATATTGCTCTCGCAGAAGAGAAACAATTTCTTTATATCTTCATCCAGCATTGAAATACGATATTATGTAAGCGTCTCTTGTATCAGCCAGTTTGAAACATACTTTTAAACAACGTGTGTTCTGATTGGTAATTTATGTCGCTACCACGATTTAATTATCTCGTTCCTACGACTTAATATGTCGTTCCCACGAGTTATTTATGTCGTTTCCACGAGAAAAGATATCGTTCCCACGACTAAATATGTCGTTACCACGAGTTAATTATCTCGTTCCCACCACTTAATATGTCGTGGGAACGACACAAATATGTCGCTCCTACGAGATAAGATCTCAATCCCACGAGATAAGTTCTCGTTCCCACGACTTATTATGTCGTGGGAACGACATAAATAAAAACATGTACATGTCACATCTATGCCACCATAAAAATGTATTGATCATGTGTCGCCGTCTGTTGCAAAACTAAAGTCTGATTAACCTATTAGCCTGATAAGATCTTAAAATTCATTGTAGACTAAACATAAAACTAAAGTCTGAAATGGTTTGCTTAGTAGCTCTAGCATGATAATAATAATTGTAGATATAACACGGATAAGTGACCATGCCCAGACATTTTGTTGCAAAACTAAAGTCTGAACTAGTTATCTTAGTAGAATGATAATTTCTTTAAAATTATTGTGTAGACATAACATGGATAAATGACTCTGCAGTGACTTATCTGTTGCAAAACTCGAAGCTGAAATGGTTATCTTTTGGAAGCACGATAGTTTCTTAAAAATCTTTGTAGACATAACAGAAAACATAAGTCTAAAATGATAATTTAAGTAGAAGGATAATTTTGTTTAAATAATTGTAGACATAACATGGATAAATGACCCTGCAGTGACTTTTCTGTCGCAAAACTCAAGTGAACTGGTTATCGTAGTATCATGATAATTTCTTTAAAATCAATATACCGGTATATATAACATGGGTGAATGACCATGCAGTGACTTTCTGTTACAAAACTTATGTCTGAACTGGTTATCTTAGAGTTAGCATTATGATTATTTCTTTAAAATCATTGTAGGTATAACATAAATCTCAAGTATGAACTGGTTATCTTAGAAGCACAATAATTTTTTAAAACATAATTGTAGACATAACATAAAACTAAAGTCTGAAATGATTATTTTAGTAGCATAATAATTTCTTACAAATCATTGTAGACATGATGTGGATGACTTGCCCTGAATGGGCATGCTTGCGGAAGTTTGTGTCGCGGAATTGCCGATCTTTGTTGTCGACAGAAGGAAGCAACTTGAGGAAGATGTCCTTGTTGAGCTCGATTATGCTACCGAGTGTTTGAAAGAAACTCGTGACGTACCAAATGATATACAATTTATTATAAGGCGGAAGCTATTCAATATTGTACACAGATTTGTTTTTGGTACAAGGTATGATCTATCAAATGTATCTAAAAATTATTCATTTCTTTGCAAGTGCTAGGACTTCGGAGCTTTCAGATTTGTTGTCAATATTCTCATCGAGTCTGGCATTTTAAAGATGCAAATGTGATAAACTTTCCATACGTTTTCTTAATATTGTAGAAACCATACTTTTCTTTACAAACAATACGTGTTTTGTATGTTTTGCTTAACGGCACGGATAAGATCTTAAAAGTGAAACTAAACATTTAAAGTTTAATTTAGATATAACAAACACATAAAATTAAGCATTGTGAGCAAAATCTGCTAAACATATCCATGAAATTAATGGTATTTGAACTGTTTTAAATTCAGTGTTGTGTTTACATTTTAACACTACGAAACTAGCCTTGTGTAGAATATCGCGCATATCGCCAAATGTTTGCGGTTAATAGTCGGATGTCATTCGCGTTGCAACGATATTCGGCAAGTAAATAACGCTCTTGTTTAGAGGATTAGTGTTTTTGAAATAAACAGAATCTAGCAAACCAAATGTTCCTATCGAAAGCTGCATACCAAACACATGCTTAGACAGACATTAGCGACCGCTTGAATTATTCATTGACGAATTGGAACGCTCTTCTCGGGGCTTCATTAATGTATGAAGGTCAGTTTTTTCTTTTTTTTGGCATCTAATTTGCATAAAGACGGCTTTATGTACAAATTAGATGCACAATAAACTGACCTTCATACATCACAAGCGTCGAAAAAAAGCGTCTTAATTCTTATAATTACAATTCTTATTACAGTTGTCTGTATGCTTGAAAAATTTACTTAAACAAGAACAAATATTTTGGGATTTATTTTATTTGCAATTCGCGCAGCAATACATTGAAGTATCATCCGTAAGCTCCGGCCCTTGCACTGTAGATCTACATTCATCAGAGGCTATAAAGAAAGTAATCCCTTATGAATATTAATCGAGGCAACCGGCTTCATTGAAAAAAGCATGTCACATGATGGATTTCAGCCAATCAGAACACTGAAATATGATGAAACCAAAGAAAATTGTAATTATTCTGAATTTGTCCACTTTCACATATTGTGTGGCTTTAAAGGGACCTATTCACAAATTGACTGTTTGTAACACTTTTCATTGGTATTTTTGAAAAAAATGTGTATCACTTACACCGTTAACAGTTCTGTAACGATAGAACCCCATTTTTTTGCTAAAATACGGGCGTATATATGATTTTATTATGCAGGGCCTCATTTGTACGTATTTTTCTATGACAAAGTTATGCAAGTTTTTTGTCATGGACCGTGTTCATGGCTAAATCAGTCTATTTTTATAAGTTATTAGTATGCATATTACTTTATGCGTTAAAAGATAAGTTTTGAAATTAACTTCAATTTTTACGCTCAGTAATAAGAAAGTTATTATTGTGTTATTTTGTAAATTTTTGTAAAGGTAAATAATTTGTAGATAACAAAAATGAAACAAAATAAAAATAATAATAATAACTGTATTTCAAGAAGAATTCACATTAAGCTAAAACATAACTTTTTTACAAAATTAACAACATCAACACACGTTTACACAAACACATTCAAAATTATTTATAAATAAATGTCGAAAATTAACTAATAAACAGAATAGAATAGAAATCACACAGACACATTACAAACAGCAAACTAGATTCGGTCAATAATCAGAATCATACGCAAAGCATTACTGAAGATCATTAACGTATTTCTTATATCTATATTTAAAAGTATTCACATTTGTTGTACTTCGTAAATAAAAAAGGAATATAATTCCACACTTGTCTTGAACAATAAGAAAAAGTTCTTTTCTCATACTCTGATTGGAATGTAAATGATAATAAATCTGAACGGGTGGAGGATCGAGGTGAATAAGTGTTATTGATTGCAAAGCTGAGAATATCGTGGAAATAAGGTGGAGTAGTATGCAGAAGAAACTTACGTAGATGACGGGCCTCTTATTGTATATCTATATTCTATCAGGTGATTCGTACTTGTAAAATTTTCATTGGATAATTTAATATGTGCTCAGTGTTTTACTGCGGTAAACATGTATCACGCTGTGGCGCGAACCTCTCTCAGTGCGCACTGCTGAATATATATATATATATATGTAGACAACTAGACGTTTCAAATGGGACAGCTAACATAGGACAGTGCATTAACTGGGACTAGTTGATTTATACGAGCGGCATTTGGACGTTCCAACTTGGAGACACGTAGAGCATTACAGACGACAGGTCGAGAACGCACCTATAGAGTTACGCCAGTGCTACAAGTGCAACGTAAAGTCTATATAGGGCGTCATACTCGTTGACACAGCCTACGTCACCTCGTGTATCTGTGTTCGGGCATAGGGACTCCGAAGCCGTTTAGCACCGGTACACGGCCGGTCACGTGATTCTACGTCGACTCTTCACTTCTGGGCTTTATACTGCTCGGTATTTTGCGTACGTTTCTACAGTTCCGGGTTTTGTTCAGCTCGGGTTGATATTTCATTTCCGCGCTTTGTTCAGCTCGGACCAATACTTCATTTCCGGGCTTAGTTCAGCTCGGACCGATACTTCATGTCCGGGCTTAGTTCAGCTCGGACCGACACTTTATTTCCGGGCTTGGTTCAGCTCGAAGCGACACTTCATTTCTGGGCTTAGCTCAGCGACCGACACTTCATTTCCGGGCTTAGTTCAGCTCGGACCGACACTTCATTTCTGGGCTTGGTTCAGTTCGAACCGACACTTCATTTTTCCGGGCTTGGTTCAGCTCGGACCGACACTTCATTTCCGGGCTTAGTTCAGCTCGAACCGACACTTCATTTCCGGGCTTTGTTCAGCTCGGGTTGATACTTCATTTCCGGGCTTAGTTCAGCTCGGACCGACACTTCATTTTTCCGGGCTTAGTTCAGCTCGGACCGACACTTTATTTACGGGCTTAGTTCAGCTCGAACTGACACTTCATTTTTCCGGGCTTGGTTCAGCTCGGACCGATACTTCATTTCCGGGCTTAGTTCAGCTCGAACCGACACTTCATTTCCGGGCTTGGTTCAGCTCGAACCGACACTTCATTTCCGGGCTTGGTTCAGCTCGGGTCACTACTTGGCTGGATCGACTTCGTTTCCGGGTACACGGCTCGGAATATTACAGTCATTGAGAGCTGGACATCTGGTCCGGGTCGTGACTACTACTACTTCTACTATTCTACACAGCAACATCTACAGATCAACTTTGGAGACACCGAACTGTTATTGATAAGTGGCCACTTACTATATCTCACCATATATTCACCTGTAATTATTCATATATCCTGTTACATATGTTGTAAATACATTTTGTTAATATTATCCATGTTTTTATATTGGTTCTTAGGGAATTATCGTCCTCGGTTGTCATCCCTCGTCCTTCAAATTCAGTACTATAAATGTCAGTAGGAACGGCCGAGTGGTTAGCGCCACAGATATTTGATCGCGGCGGTCGTAGGATCGAGTTCCGGAGAGGGGACATTCTTTATATAATACAGGTATTTATTTTTGGTTAGTCACACTGCTTTAGGTTTTGCAGTAAAGACTTTAAATGACATTTTTCAAAAATAAGAAAATCTGTGAACGAGTTCCTTTAAACATAGATGTTCAGACAATAAAATAGTGTTATTTTCATATTTCACATGTTGTATATGTTTGTTTTACAGATTCGAAGGTTCACATTAAGACCAAGAAGTTTTCATCGACATCTTAACATATCAATTAAGGGTAGGAACATCACTCATTAGGGTATTTCCATAATGGCTTTGGAAAGTGCTGGAGAAAAATGTAATATGCCTTGCTGAAATTAACTTTCATTGTCAACGAAAATGTGATCTCCTTTAGCAATTATAATATTATTGTGTTAAAGAAATGAGCATTGCAAAGGCGTATACAATAAATAATGTATGAATAATTAATTAACTACATTATGAGAATTTTGATGAAAACCAATAAAGAAAAATACTTGAAAAAAAGAAAACCCAGCGTGGGTATCGAACTCACGACGGCGGAGTCGTATGAACAAATGACAGTACTGAGACAGCGCTGTAACCAACTGCGCTATTTTGACTAGTGAATTGCGTGTGCCTACTAATGTTATATATAAGATACCCATAAATCTGACGTCAAAGTGTAAACAAGAAAAGGACCAAACAAACACTACGTAAATTATATAATGAATTTTGCTCAGAATGCATAAACTCTTTTCCCATTATATGGACATTTTTTAATCTTTATTATATGCCAATAGTAATAGTTAACTTTCAGATGTTTACTGCAGTTGCCCATGTGGGCCCTTTTCGTTGACATAGTCCCTTTAACATCACACTCAGATGTTTACTGCAGTTGCCCATGTGGGCCCTTTTCGTTGACATAGTCCCTTTAACATCACACTCAGATGTTTACTGCAGTTGCCCATGTGGGCCCGTTTCGTTGACATAGTCCCTTTAACATCACACTCAGATGTTTACTGCAGTTGCCCATGTGGGCCCTTTTCGTTGACATAGTCCCTTTAACATCACATACTTGCTCGTTTACATCGTTAAAACTGTCTTTCCTGAAACGCCTTTTTTTGACTTTTTGCAGGGCTTCGAATTGTTTGAATGGCTGCAAGAACTAGGTTCAACTGTCGACGACTATATCGACGAACAAACGGAATTCCGAGTATCTAAATATTCTCAAACCAAGGCCGTAGAAACTCTGATAGACGTGTACTTCAAAGCACTTCACGAGGACGCAAACACAGGTTATGCACCGATCAGTATCGCAGGGGGCGGAGCGGCGGGCATATACGGGACTTTTGACTGAAAGCGATTCCCGACAGGCAGGAATTTGACAAGCCAAATAATTCCGGGTGCTGGGCAAATAGACTTTGGTCGGCTTTTAGATCCCGATAATATTGCCCCCCGATAAACCTAACTGAGGAGATTTAGATAAAATGCTTGGCTCTAGGGTGGGGAATTAAAAAATAGAGAAAATAAGTCAAATTCCCCTGGGTCAGCCCGCCGCCTCCCCCTTGGGGGAAATTTGATAGGTGCATCATAGCATGTAATGTTCGACATTTCGGAGTGTTCGACTGTACACACAAAAACCATGTTGCTATTAAAACTAGCCAATCATGCGTTTTATAACAATGGTTCTTCTTAACAGTTTGTGTTTGCATGTGAAAATATCGAGTTAACTTCATTCTAACACGACACGCGCAGAGTTTTCTATAGACAAAGAATACTATTTAGCGTTGTTAACTCTCCAATACACAACAACAAAAAAAAGTTTGTATTGCTATTAAGGAATTTGATGGAAGGTCAAATTAGATGCAATGTAATTTTCGAACAAGAAACGTGGAAATTCCACGAAAAACAAATTTTTCTAACGAAATATATTAAAGTCAGCACACATTTTTTAGCAATGATGACCTTGACCCTATTTTTAGTAACAGTTACCTTGACCTTTACCCCCACTCACCCATAAGCGAGGTCTCGATATAAGGTATCTGTGTATGACGTTTCAATAAAATATCTCAATGCGTTATAAAGTTATGTAGCGGACACCGTTTTTCTATTTTTAGTAACAATGACCTTGATCCCACACACCCAATGAGCATTCCCATGCGAGATCTCTAAATAAGGTATCTATGTATTACGTTTCATACAAATATCTCAAGTTATTGAGCGGAAACCGTTTTTCTATTTTTGTGTAACAGTGACCCGGAACGTTACCCCACCCACCTCATATGCAATCCCAAGCCAGGTCTCGATATAAGGTATCTATGTATGAAGTTTCATTAAAATATCTCAATGCGTTCTCAAGTTATTGAGGCGGATACCGTTTCTCTATTTTTAGTAACAATGACCTTGACCTTGATCCAACCCATACGCAATCCCAAGCGAGATCTCTATATAAGGTATCTATGAATTAAGTTTCATTAAAATATCTCAATGCGTACTCAAGTTATTGAGGCGGATACCTTTTTTCTATTTTTAGTAACACTGACCTTGACCTTGACCCTCACCCACCCCATATGCAATCCCAAGCGACGTCTCGATATAAGGTATCTATGCATTGAGTTTCATTAAAATATCTCAATGAGTGCTAAAGTTATTGAGCGGAAACCGTTTTTCTATTTATAGTTACACTGACCTTGACCTTAAGTTTCATTAAAATATTTCAATGCGTTCTCAAGTTATTGAGCGGAAACCGTTTTTCTATTTTAGTAACAGTGACCTTGACCCCCACCCATCCCATATGCAATCCCAAGCGAGGTCTCGATATAAGTTATCTATGTATTAAGTTTCATTAAAATATCTCAATGCGTTCTCAAGCCATTGAGTGGATACCGTTTTTCTATTTTTAGTAACAGTAATCTTGACCGCCACCCACCCCATATGCAATCTGAAGCGAGGTCTCGATATAACGTATCTGTGAATTAAGTTTTATTAAAATATCTCAATGCGTTCTCTAGTTATTGAGCGGAAATCGTTTTTTCTATTATTAGTAACAGTGAACTTGACCTTGACCCCACCCATTCCACATGCAATCCCAAGCGAGGTCTCGATATAAGGTATCTATGTATGAAGTTTCATTACAATAGCTCAATCTGTTCTCGAGTTAGAGAGCGGAAACGAAAAGTGCTACGCCCGCCAACCCAAGGACATACGCCAATCTAATAACCGAAATTCTGGTTAAATATCATTGTTTATCTATAAATAAACAACTTTTTGTCATTCAGATACGCGGTTATTAAAACACTCGGGCTAACGCCCGCGTGATTACATTCCTACGCATTAGAACTGCAAACCGTTGTTTATTTTCCGATAAACAAGGATAAATCGAAAATTATTTCTAAATTTACGTTGATGAATGCCTGTTAACCATGCATCGCAATATGTGTTTTATTCCTGTCCCCATATTTCTGCAGCGAAACCAATGCGCAAGTTTGTGTCTTCATGGCTCAGACTGGGAACGCAATAAACTTGACTGCCCTTTTGTGGTGCATCCGGTACCTGCAGGAGTACCCGGATATACAGAAGAAATGCCGTGACGTTATCAAGCAGGTGTTTTGAATGCCCTTGATAACTGTAGTTTTACAATCAAGAATCCATTTGTTTCGAAACCATCACCTCAGTATAAGTGCTTGGTAATCCGCGTTGTTGAATGTAAACATAAAAACCATGCATGAACAAAGATATTTCCTCATCTCGAACGACAAAAAGCACGTAAACACTAAATGCACGTGTTGTAGGCTATATGTACACTACTGTTTCTACCGGTTTTAGGTGCACTACTGTTTCTACCGGTTATAGACACACGAGTAATTGTACCAATTAAAGGCACACAAGTGCTTGTACCAGTTAAAGGCATACACGATTGTTTGTACGAGTGTTTGTACCAGTTTAAGGCACAATAGTGTTTGTAACGGTTAAAGGCACACGAGTGTTTGTACCGGTTAAAAGCACACGAGTGTTTTGTACGTGTGTTTGTACCGGTTTAAGGCACACGAGTGTTTGTACCGGTTAAAGGCACACAAGTGTTTGTACCAGTTAAAGGCACGCGAGTGATTTTACCGATTAAAGGCACATGAGCATTTGTACCAGTTAAGGGCACACAAGTGTTTGTACCGGTTAAATGCATACGAGTGTTTGTATGAGTGCTTGTACCGGTTAAAGGCACACTAGTGTACACATACGTGTTTCTACCGGCAATATACGCGTGTGTTTCCTCCGGTTATAGGCAAGTGTTTCAACCGGCTATATGTGTTTCTATCGGTTATATGCACACACGTGTTTCTACCAGCTTTAGACACACACGTGTTTCTACCGGCTAAAGACAAATGTGTTTTTACCGACTATATGCACTCAAGTGTTTCTGCCGGCTATAGACACATGTGTTTCATCCGGCTATATGCACACAGGTGTTTCAACTAGCTATAGCTACATGTGATGCTACCGGCTATAGGGACAGACGTGTTTCTCCCTGCCATAAGCACGCGAGTGTTTCTTCCCGTTATAGGCACACAAGTGTTTCTATCGGCTAGATACATATTTGTCGTTACCGGCTAAAGGCACGCAAGTGTTTATACCGGCTATAGGTACATGAGTGTTTCTACCGTCGATAGGTATACATGTGTTTCTATCGGCTATAGGCACACACGTGTTTCTACCGTCGATAGGTATACATGTGTTTCTACGGCTATAGGCACACGAGTGTTTCTACCGTCGATAGATATACATGTGTTTCTACCGGCTATAGGCACACACGTGTTTTTACTTATAGCAAGTAGAAACACTTGTGTGCCTATCGCAGGCACTCAAATGTTTCTACCGGCTATAGGAACAGTACAAAAGCTTCTATAACGGCTATAGGCACACAAGTGTTTCTACCGGCTATAGGCACAGTACACGAGCACATTTGTTTTACCGGCTATAGGTATACATTTGTTTTACCGGTTATATGTACACATTTGTTTTACCGGCTATAGGTACACATTTATTTAACGGCTATAAGTAAACAATTGTTTTACCAGCTATAGGTACACATTTGTTTTTTCATTCTAGGTTTGCGGAAACAAACCCGTGTCATGGTCCGACCGGATAGCGATGCCCTATATCAAAGCAGTTTTGATGGAAATATCTCGAATACAGCCAACAGGTAAATTAAAATTCTAACATGATACTCGCTAATTTTTGTATAGACAAAGAACAAAATTATCGTTGTTAAACTACCCAATAAACATTTCTAAAAGAAGTCCCGATTCTGAGCGGAGCATAGCAAAACAGTAGTTCCAATTACAATTGCAAAAATATATGTCAAATCATGTTAGAATCGCATTATCGTTGTTTAATGGTCAGTAAACAACTCTTTGTCCTTCTGATGTGTGGCTATTCAACAACTCGGGTTAACGCCCTCGTGGTTTAATTCCTACGCATCAGAACTCAAAATCGTTGTTTATTGGCCGATAAACAACGATAAATCGCAAAAATATATTTTATTCTAACATGACATGCACAACAGAGTTTTCTATTGACAAAGAGCACAATTCACCGTTGTTAAACTACCAATAAACAACCCGAAAAAATATTTCTGAAACTGTAAAATATAGTTCGCATTGAAATGGCAGAAATTGTGGTCAGGTCATGTTATAATCGAAATAATTTTCGCATTTTCGTTGTATATCGGCTAATAAACAACGTTCTGATGCGGTATATTAAACCACTTGCGCTAACGCCCTCCTGGTTTAATTCTTACGCATAAAAACTCCAAATCGTTGTTTATTAGCCGATAAACAACTCTAAATCGAAAATTATTTCATAAATAAATATGAGCATCCTTTACAGTTAAGTACTCATATTAATTAATCAAAACGCTGACAGCTTAGAAAGACTGTTGGCGACAAAAGAATCTAAAAGCATGTGAATTATGAGTGCATTTTTGCTAACAAAAAGAAATACTTGTTTGAATGAAGTTCAATTTCCCACCTTTAAACTTGATAATATGGCTTTTTTTTCAATAGTATACGACATCGTAACACAAATTTATTGGTAAGTAACGAACAAATATTTTCCAAGCTAAGTATCTAATGCAAGCGGAGTTATATACATGCCAGTTAACAAGTCAATCTGCAACTAGCCATGCAGAATAACCGATGAAGCGCGGTAGTTAGGAGCATCGATTGTTAGTGAATCGTAGCCTACCGAGTCAAAAGTAGGTCAGACGATGCGTGCTATCGATTTTCATTGCTACAGTTTAATTCAATACATTGCAGTAATTTATTGTCAAAGTATTCAGAATAAGAATCGGTATAAAAAAATAACACGAGTGAAAACTGACCGCTGTAGCGCATTAATTTAGGGGTCTTATTCCATAAAACCTGCCGTCCACTAGGCTCCCGAAGGTTTCCCGAAAGCGAATTTGACAAAATCGGGGTGTTTCTGGATGTCTTCGCGATGTCCTACCTTAACAATTCTGGAACCTTCTTGGCACTTCGGGGCCTGATCGGGATTGAAAATACTTCGGCATCCAAATTGTAAAAGTTTTAAAATTTGGACGCCGAATGTTTTATTCGGGACGGCGTCGGGGTCTTCGGCAAACCATCGGCAACCATTCTGGATGTTTGGGAACCCATCGCCATTGACTCGGCATCTTCGGAAAGCTTTCTGCGAGGCTTCGTAATCAGTTTAGCCACCCCTTGCGGTCCCTGAAGGAAGCTGAATCGATGTCAAACGCTCTCCGAGGACGACGTGTGGAAGAGTTCTGTTCGCGTGTATACGCGGAAGCTACGCCGATCATGTAATGAAAGATGCCGAATCGTCGCTAAAGAAGCCGATTGTCAGCGGAAGGTACGCCGAGCATAAGTCGTATTTCTGGAACTATAAAAGAGCGACAGCAGAAGTGATGCCGTCAATTTGCCGATTGTTTGAAGTGACAAAATCGGCATTGTTCTTGTGAATTTAATACTTATCATGGTGCAAGTCATGAACAAGCTACATACGAAGTTTGGCGTGGGGTTACTAGTCAGTCAGCCTTTTGACATTACAGAAGGTATGATCCTTAGTCTTGGTCTTGAAGGCTAAGACCTTTATCTGAAAGCCCAAGCTGAGAAGAAAAAAAATATATGAAAGTCTCTAAAGGATGCCCATTATCATCCCACTCTTTTGCTATTAAAGTAGGCAATGCACAGTGAAAACCAACAGTATGGGACATGTTCCACCTTCTCTCAAATTGGGCGGCCATTTCACGTCAGGCCTTTGGAGTATTGGGAATGACCAGAACTTCATCATTATACTCCTGAAGTTGGGCAGTAGACACTTCTAGGACAAAATGGCATACACTTTCCAAGCAGCACAGAGTACAGAAGTAGTACACCAAGGAGGCGTACGTGTCCACAGATGTAATATAACTCAGTGCCGTCGCAAGCTTTAGATCAGCAGGAAGGGCGTTACGGGACATTCTTCATTTCTTTCTGAATACGAGGCGTTAGACGCCGGGGTATGTCATCCAAAATTGTTGTCGTGATCCTCAAATACTGTTTGATCCACAATCGATGATGTCTTCTTCTCTGTGACATCAAGGTAAGTGAGAATGCACCTAAAGATCCATTTTCGGGCTAGCAACTGATAATCAGTTCGGCGTCGTTCATATACGCCGAACTTCCAATCGGCAACATTTCAGCATTCTGTCGACAACAAATCGGCAACTATTCAGCATGTTCTGCGATGTTACCGCAACCTTTCCGCACGATCGGAAAACATTCGGAAGCTAATTACGAAACTGTCGGCATTTTTTCGCGTCGCATTCGGTGACTTCGGATAGGTTTCGGGGTTTATACCACAACCTGTCGTATGCCACTCGGCGAAACTATGCCGAACAAGCACGGTGTCCAAGCTCCACACATTTTATTCCGAATGGTTCCCGTAACTAGCACATTTTTATCGGCAACCCTTACGCAAAACATCGGGACTGTAGTGGACGGCAGGTCTAACACCCAGGTAAATATTTCGGTTACATACAAGTAAATAGCGAAATTGGGGTGTCATTAGTTTGACGTAACGTTTTACTATATTGACTTTTTTTAGAAACTGTAATTGTAATTAATCACATGATATACACACTATAATACACATGACATACATTATCTAAAATAATTCAAAGGTAAGAAAACAGGTGTGATTTTTTGCTGTTTTGACTTCGGGTTTCGATTTACTGACTCGTAGCCTGCAAAGAAAAGAAGTAGCTTTCCGGAATACTGTTTTGGAAATTGCCCTCTCAAAAGACCGTCCGCTTCCGCCAACAGTCGAACAAAATAATAATACGTATTAAAGGTCCCATCGGGATTATTGATTTTTGAGATAGTATAATAAATTAAAATATGGCTTATTTCTTTAAATTAATTCATGCTGTGGCCAGGCCAGTTTGCAATTTATTGACGTGTACGAAGTACAAGGGATGAACGTTTGTATGTATGCGTATTTTGGGCTGATATTGATAAAGACTCTTAGCCGAACATTGAGAAAAAATCTTAAAGGGACGTCTTCGCAGATTGACAAATTGACAATTTTCAACCGTTTTCCATCAGATTCAAAAAATAAAAGAACTTTGTAAATAAAGGAGGGAATAACACTACTGACATAGAAATATACGTTAATGACTCAGTCATAATCATCAATTGAAATCGATAACATTAAAAAAGCGTTTGTAACGCGAAACGACTGATTAATTTGGAGTGTTTGTGTTGTTTTTGTTGTAATTGTTGAAAACACGTTAATCACTTATATGAAGCAAAAAAAAAAACACAACCAATTACGTAGATCGGAGTGGCGAGAGGTAGCGCGTTAGACTTTTGATCGGGGTTTGGTCCGAGGTTCGAACCCCAGTGGAAGCAGCACTTTTTCTTCTTTTTTGTCCTTCATTTTTAATTCTTTTCTGGTAATAATACTTGCACTTTTATTCCAGATGGTGTAATTCGTCAACTAAAGACGTTTAATGACATTAAAAAAAAAATACAAAAATCTGTGAACAAGTACCGTTAATTTCAGTTTAATATTTAATAATTGGATTTTCTGAAAAAGAAATGCTACGTTTGAAAATTTCGACATTTTCTAGAAGTTGCAATATATTTCCAAATGTATATATAGTTAGTATTTATCTTGCTCATGTTCCATACCACAGTGTTTCAAACACAAATTCTAATTTTGTCTTATTTTCAACTTAAGTTAAGATTAATTTAAGAATCTTAATAATATCTTTTAAATATGGGCCGTGGTAATACTGTAAGAACGCTTGCAGCAATTTTCACACGGCCAGTTGCAAATCTACGAGATACCTCTCTTTTGGGCTACATCATCCCAAAGAACTGTGCGATAAGCGGTTTACTTCAGTTCGCCAATATGGACCCAAAATACTGGGACGAACCCGCGGTGTTTAATCCAAACATGTTTCTACAGAACGGAAAACTGAAACACAATCCAGCACATATTCCATTTGGAATCGGTACGTAAGATTTATAACCGAATATTATACTATATTTAAAACGGGTTTCTTTGTTCAGTAACTGTGATATCATTGGTGGGCGGAGCCTAACCGTGCAATAAAGTAGCGTGCGTATAAATTACAACTAAATTTCAATATACCGCACCCTCAATATGGTATAAAACACTTGTAACACTTTTACGTGAATATTTTAGTTAGTTAACTATTACTACATGTACTAGTATTATATAATTTAGAGGGACTTGTTCACAGATTTTCGTATTTTTTGAAAAAAAAAGTCATTTAATGTCTTAACTGCAAAAACTAAAGAAGTTGGAGTGATCAAAAACAAAAATATTATACTAAGTATAAAGAAAAAATAAATAAAAAGCATTGCCTTCGCCGGTACTCGAACCACGTCCATGGGATCAAAAATGTATCGCTCTTAACCTTTCGGCTATTCTGACTGCCAATCATCGTAGTCAGTTTTAAACGCCGAATACACGTGTTTTTCAAAATACCGATGAAATTTCATCCTTTTCAATTGATCAATTTTCATAAACTACACTATATTTCCAAAATATTGCTTTGTCAATAGTACTATTTCGCTTGTTTATATGTAATGTATTTTTCTTTTTGGGATCTAAGACAAAAAAGAAAATTGTCAATTTGCCAATTTGTGAACAAGTCCCTTCAAAGTTTTTCCATGGTTGATGAAACATTCTTGTGTCTGGTAGCAAAGCGATTTTGCTTCACTATTAAATTAAGTTAAGTAAATTAACTTAATTAAGTATTTATATATGTTTTATAGGACTACTTGTATAATAATATTTTTTTTCAAATCATTCTTTTATCGTTTCAGGCCCTAGAATATGCATTGCTGTCAACGAAACGAAACTTTCGCTTTTTTTTTTTGGTATTTGCCAATCTGATACAACGGTTTTCGTTCGAGAAATAAGACTCGTCAGTGAGAGATTCGTTCGAGTCAGTTTACGGAGAGATAGATGGGAACCACCATTCTCCTTTCAAAACGAAACTGGGCTGGTATTCACAAAGCATCTTAAGTTGAATTTTATCCTTATCCTTAAATTTGGAAATTTCCTCAACTGTATAATTCCATAAAGGAACAGATTAGTACTAAGTAACACTTTAAAATAGCATCATTATGAAAATTTTATTTGAGGAATATCAACGACATATGCATATGTTTATTAAGTAAAGTAATATAATACTTTCAAATTTTGCCACATTAAAGGTGACAATTGTCAAATTTAGAGTAAACGATTAAAACAGACATTTAAATGTCTGGTAAAATTGTATTACTGTATGTTTAAGCTTCTGTTATATCCTGCGTCAGGAAACTATTTGATTTTGGGATACCGTTTAAAATAAAAACACAGATCCTCCAAGTAAACTGTTTATAAACACTTGCTTTGTGTATTTGCTAGTGTGGCGATTTTTAAAAGTTCCATGCTTTTCATGAATAACAGTACTTCTAACAGTAATATCAAATGACATAAACTGGACAAGTCATTTTGAGGGCCGTCTATAAAACATTTGGAACAGAATTTAAAGTTTGTAATATATAATATATTAAACAATTTACAAACTAAAAATCGGTTAGTAACTTTCTGACCACTTATAAGTTAATTTGCATAGATAAACCGTGTTGCTTTGTTTATAATTACCTATGTTTTCTCAATTTGTTGTACCAATGTATTCAATTTGTTGGTACTAGTATAGGTTAATTAGAGGACCCTCGAAATTGAACCACTTCACTGAACACAATAACGGGATTTATCCATGCAAAAATCGTGCATATGATTAACATTCCTTTCAATGTAAGCAATAAAGTGGAAATAAAACTAGTAAAATTCTATTTATTTAAAGAAAATGTAAAAAAAAGTGTTTGGTCATATAATATGTTTTATTTTATGTGTTTGTAAAATATTGATTAAATTATTGGTGGTTGTCTTAACTTGCAGCACCGTGTGTGTGCCTTTAAGTGAAAATATTTAAGAAATTACTTAAGATGCTTTGTAAATACCAGCCCTGTCCCTGTTATGGAACATTGATATCAACAGGGGCCATATTCTTGAAACATCTGAAGTAAAATATAATCCTTAACCTTAAAATCATAATTTTTCATGAACATTTTATTTCATATTTAAATGGCATTATGGTAGGTGTGTATGAATTATCAACTTATTATTAACTATTGTTGACTAAATAATAAAGGGATACACACATTTATATTCAGTTATAAAAATATTACATTAAAAAAATGGAAATTTAGTGAAAATAGTTTACGATAAACTTAAGATGTTTCTGGAATATAAACCCTGAACTGTAATCTGTTATGGTCATAACATTATAAGTCTTAAATATCGTCCAATGCAAATGGTCGTAGCAGTATAAGTCTTAAATCGACCAAAGAAATGACTGTTTCTGGACTCAGTTTTAGTATAAAATGGAAATTACTGTAATAGTGGTCATTTTGAATATCGGCCAATGAAAACAAAGAGGAAATTCAATGAGATTATCAAGAACAGCTTTTTCAGCCATAGTCGTGTTGTTGTTTTTTGTTTCCTGTTGTTTTTGTTGTTCGTTTGTTGTTGTTTCTGTCCAGCGATTATTCGAATAGCGAAAGGTTAAATAAAATGAACATGCAAACACATATAAACATCATTCCGATTGTGGTTGTGTGCCTGTAGCTGTTTTACAGACAATAGCTGTGTGCTTGTTCTCGATACATAGACAGTGGCTGTGTGTCTGTACTTGATACATAGACGATGGTTGTGCGTCTGTATTTAATAGATAAATGGTGGCTGTGTGTCTGTACTTGATGCATGGACGGTGGTTGTGTGACTGTATAATCTCGAGACATAGAGGGTGGTTGTGTGTCTGTACTTGATACATAGACGGTGGCTGTGTGTCTGTACTTGATACACAGACGGAGGTTGTGTGTCTGTACTTGATACATAGACGGTTGTTGTGTGTCTGTACTTGATACATAGACGGTTGTTGTGTGTCTGTACTTGATACATAGACGGTTGTTGTGTGTCTGTACTTGATACATAGACGGTGGTTGTGTGTCTGTACTTGATACGTAGACGGTGGTTGTGTGTATGTACTTGATACATAGATGGTGTTTGTGTGTCTGTACTTGATATATAAACGGTTGCGGAGTGTCTGTACTTTATACATAGACGGTGGTTGTGTGTCTGTACTTAATACATAGACAGTGGCTGTTTGTCTGTACTTGATACATACACGGTGGTTGTGCTTCTGTAGTTAATAGATAAATGGTGGATGTGTGTCTGTACTTGATGCATAGACGGTGGTTGTGTGTCTGCATTGATACATAGACGGCGGTTATGTGTCTGTACTTGCTACATAGACGGTGGTTGTGTATGAAATTGATATATAGAAGGTGGTTGTGTGTCTGTACTTGATATATAGAAGGTGGTTGTGTAACTGTACTTCATACACAGACGGTGGTTGTGTCTGTACTTGATACATAGACATTGGTTGTGTGTCTGTACTTGATACATAGGTGGTTTTTTGTCTATACAGTACTTGATACATAGACGGTGGTTGTGTGTCTGTACTTGATACATACACGTTTGTTGTGTGTTTGTACTTCATACATGGACGGTGGTTGTGGGTCTGTACTAGATACATAAACGGTGGTTGTGTGTCTCTCCTTGATACGCAGACGATGGTTGTGTGTCTGTACTTGATATATAGACGTTGGTTGTGTGTCTGTACTTCATACATAGATGATGGTTGTGTGTCTGTACATGATACATAGACGATGTTTGAGTGTCTATACTTCATACATAGACGGTGGTTGTGTGTGTGTACTTGATATATAGACGGTGGCTGTGTGTCTGTACTTGATTTATAGACGGTGGTTGTGTGTCTGTACTACATACATAGGTGGTTGTTTGTCTATAGAGTACTTGAACATAGACGGTGGTTGTGAGTCTATACTTTATACATAGACGTAGTTTGTGTGTCTGTACTTAATACATAGACGGTTGTTGTGTGTATGTATTTGATACATAAACAGGGGTTGTATGTCTGTACTTGCTACATAGACGGTGGTTATGTGTCTGTACTTGATACATAGACGGTGGTTGTGTTTCTGTTCTTGCTACATAGACTGTGGTTGTGTCTGTACTTGCTACATAGACGAGTATTGTGTGTATATACTTACTACATAGACGGTGGTTGTGTGTCTGTACTTGATATATAGACGGTGGTTGTGTGTATATACTTGCTACATACACGGTGGCTGTGTCTGTTCTTGATACATATACGGTGGTTGTGTGTCTGTACTTGATACAAAGACGGTGGTTGTGTGTCTGTACTTGATACATAGACGGTGGTTGTCTGTCTGTACTTGATACATAGACGGTGGTTGTCTGTCTGTACTGGATACATAGACGGTGGTTGTGTGTCTGTACTTGATACATAGTCGGTGGCTGAGCGTCTGTACTTGCTACATAGACGGTGGTTGTGTGTCTGTACTTTCTACATACACTGTGGTCGTGTGTATGTACTTGCTACATAGACGGTGGTTGTGTGTCTGTACTTTCTACATACACTGTCGTTGTGTGTCTGTACTTAATACACAGACGGTGGTTTTGTGTCTATACTTGATACATAGACGGTGGTTGTTTGTAAGTACTTGCTACATAGACGGTGGTTGTGTGTCTGTACTTGATACATAGGCGGTGGTTGTGTGTCTGTTCTTGATACATAGACGGTGGTTCTGTGTATGTACTTGATACATAGACGGTGGGTGTGTGTCTGTTCTTGATACATAGACGGTGGTTGTGTGTATGTACTTGATACATAGACGGTGGGTGTGTGTCTGTTTTTGATACATAGGCGGTGGTTGTGTGTCTGTTCTTGACACATAGACGGTGGTTCTGTGTATGTACTTGATACATAGACGGTGGGTGTGTGTCTGTTCTTGACACATAGACGGTGGTTCTGTGTATGTACTTGATACATAGACGGTGGGTGTGTGTCTGTTCTTGATACATAGACGTTGGTTGTGTGTATGTACTTGATACATAGACGGTGGCTGTGTGTCTGTTTTTGATACATAGGCGGTGGTTGTGTGTCTGTTCTTGATACATAGACGTTGGTTGTGTGTATGTACTTGATACATAAACTGTGGTTGTGTGTCTGTAGTTGTGTGTCTGTACTTCGTACATAGACGGTGGTTGTGTGTCTGTACTTCATACCTAGACGGCGGTTTTGTGTATGTACTTGATATAGTGACAGTGATCTATGTCTGTACTTCCTACAGTGACTGTTTTTTTTATTGAGAGAGGTATTCGGTGAGTCTGCAATTAAACAAGAGTGAGGCGTATATCCACTTGACATAGAAATGCTTGTTATGATGTAGAACAAACGACTGCACTCAATGTAATGTAGAAAGCAGTGTTGTTGTATGTATGCTGGATTTATTAAGTGGTGCGTCTATAACATTTGTAGAAACTGTTTGTGTGTGTGTGCGTGCGCGTGTGTGTGTGTTTGTTTGTACTTGATGTAGAAAGTGTTGTAGACGAGTGTTTAGTTAATGTACGTCATATCATCAGATTCATCACGTGCAGTCATCACGTGCACGGCGTGGTAAAAAATGCTTGAGTACCTATGAACGTTCGGATCAGGTTCCGCAGGTTCTCCCGTCTCTGCAGTTCCGGTTTCCCCTCGATCAGCTGGAAAACAAGCGCACCTAGACACAGATACACCGTCACGACTATCATCAGGGGCAACAGACGCTTCCATGACATGGCGGTATCCATGACGACGATCCAGTTAGCGTTTCCTTTGCGACGTTTACGTTGGTAATTTCATAACAGAACTGGGTTAATTCGTGTATTTCTTTATCGTTGTTTTGTTATATTCGATTTAAACAATTCAAATTCCTTTCACACTGTAACTATATAATCCAGCGAGCACTGTAATATTAAATCAGAAAGTTTCCTTGATTTCTACTAAACCAATACAATTCCATGAGGACTGTAAAATAAAATCACATTTTCCCTTGAAGTGTACTAAATCATTTAAATCGATTGTACATTGAAACTATCAAACACCATAAGCACTGTAATATAAAAATTAAAACGTTTCCCTGAATTTGTACTAAGCCATTTAATCACTTTTACATTGTAACACAATTTATGATCACCGTAAAGATGAAATCATAATGTTTCCTTTAATTGTACTAAACCAGTCAAATCCCCTTTACATTGTAACTATAAAATCCGGCAAGCAGTTCTATACTGAAACACAACGTTTCCGTGAATTATTATTATATCTCTTTTTCATCTGATCTATATTAATTCCAGGAGCACTGTAATGTTGAAATCAAAATGTTTCCTTAGCACTAGTTACAAATACGTACGTGTCATTAGTTATGAAAACTATCCAGCTCTTAAATAAACACGTTCCTCCAAAAAATATCCAGGTATAAACCCATCAAAATATGAATCACAGCGAACACTGACTCTGTAATCTGTACTAAGTAGACGCATTACCCAGATTGTCAAAAGCCAGGTAAGTGTTAATTTCAATTAATATAACCGATTATCATCTATTCCGTGCCTCGCTAATATGTGAATACTTTCGCAACGAATGTTTTCGTTGTTATTTGGCACTGCACGATCGTGCATTTTCATCTCGTGAAACGCAAAGTCCGTGGCGAGGGAAAGCTGGCTAGAGTCGAGAGGAATTTGTCTAATGAAAAGCATCTTAACTCGATGTTACACTAGCAGTTGCGTTTTTTCTATGAGGATCGAGTACAGTAGTGCATGGTGATTGTACGGATGATATATTTACTATGCCCGTTTACATTTATGCACCAACAATAACGCATGTTTATCAGGTGAGAGTTCTGCATCCCGCACGTGACCGCGTTCATGTAAAATACACGCAGAAAACTGGGCCCATATTCATAAAGCATAAAGGAACATCTTAACCTAAGATATACTTTCAAATTTCAAATAAAATTTCTCTGTGATAATCGTTATTTCATATTTGAGATATAGCATAATAAGAAGCACGTACAGGTTTTTCTAACAGGATACGCGCACAGGTTTCTATACAGTATATAGACAAAGAACAAAATTCACCATTATTAAACTTCCAATAAAAAACCCGACAAAATAGTTCCGAAACTGTAAAATATAGTTCGCATCGTAATTGTAGAAATTTTTTTCCGGTCATGTTAGAATTAAAATAAGTTTCGCATTATCGTTGTTAATCGGCTAATAAACAACGATTTGTCGTTCGGATGCGGTATATGAAACAACTCAGGCCAACGCCCTCGTGGTTTAATTCATACGCATCAGAACTCCAAATCGTTGTTTATTAGTCGATGAACAACTCCAAATCGAAAATTATTTCTTAATTTACCAGAAATAATATCGTTTAATCGTTGAGACAAAATTAACTATAAATGAAACAGCCACAACCTTAATGTTTAATGTTTAATTTTTAAGGACTTTACGGATATGGGCCCAGGTGCCCAGACACTTGTTGTTCTGTTTGTGGCTTATAATTGACGCACATATTATTTATTCATATTCCAAACTGAACAATATTGACAACACTCTCGAAGGAACGTCTATAGAACCGGGAACCAGACAAAATCCCCGTGGATAGCCAGAAAACCACTTTCTATATCCATCCGCTTTCCCAGCGTGCATCTACGTCAGTGTTATAAGAACTTCTGTATCGCTTAACGTTTTAACAGATGCCCGAAGTTCTTTAATATATGAGAGCGTAAAAAGAACAAATAATACTCATGCAAAATAATAGAGAAAACTTGATCGTGAATGCGTGCGTCTACATTTACCTCATTGGCGAATGCTTGTAGCTAGGGGAAATTAGGGTTAGCGCAATACACTGGATACAATGTCGACGCAAAGTTTTACGATTATTACACTATTGTGCGTATTGTGTCGTAGGCAACGGACACAGCACGGATATGAATGTAAACATCCATTATGTTCTAACCGTAAAACAAATTTTTATGTACTGTTTGATTACCGGTACTTGCGGCAGCGTTGACGAAAAACTAGCTAACGAGAGAGAAAAAGTGTCTCGCCTTAATACCGAAGTATTTAAATCGCATTAGCGAAAGTATATCAAAAAATGTCCCCACATCCCCTCCGTCGAATTCGCGATGGGAAATAAAACAATATATTGGATCTTTATGCAGTCATGAAAATAGTGAAGAAATTGCTTTTCAACTGACGCCCGCGCCAAAAAAAATCACTTAACAAACCCGTTGATTATAGTATTGTTCGTTGTGGCCATGCAGTGAATGTTTATTCAATTCTCGGGTTTCAGTTCGTGAACCAAGGGCAAATAATCCTGACAAAACAGTCTCAGACTGCTTACTTCCAATACAAGGCATACAATTGTTCCAGTTGTAAACAAAATGGTACGGAATCCGGTTAGTGCCACGTTGAATGTCGACTGTCGCCCGCCCTTTGAGGGTGGCACACGAAATCAACGCGATTCCGTATTATGGGCATTTAATAACCCCATCACGACGAGCGCATTCGGCCATGCATGAAACTCTTATTATGAACGGATTTAGATTAACTATTTGGTTTTGTATATAAAGTTATAGATCCGTGGTCTATGAGAATCACATTGAATTCACGAAAACAGGATCGCAGGTTCGAGTCCATGCTGCACCCTTCGGTACCACTACATCGCCACAGGTGAGTTATACTGTGGTGCGGTCGCAGTGACGTCACGGATACGGCATCCGCCTTACGATAGAGTGGTCGTGAAATCGATCCCATTACAGTACATTGCACGATCATGTGACCTTCCTCGAGTAATGCACCTATAAATATTTTCCCCCAGGGGAGTAGCGGCGGGCTGACCCAGGGCAATTTGACTTTATTTTTTGGGGTCTAATTCCCCACCCTAGAGCCAAGCATTTTTGTCTAAATCCCCTTAGTGGGAGATGCTTATTTGGTGTATCAAATGGCCCGAGGGCCAATATTTCCGGAATCTAAAATCAGTCTATTTCCCGGGACCCGGAATCATTTGGCGTGTAAAATTTCCGCCTGTCGGGATTATCTTTCAGTCTAAAGTCCCGTAAATGTCCGCCGCTACGCCCCCCCCCCTCCCCCGGGGGAAAATATTGATAGGTGCATTATACCCATTTCATAACTTACGGCGTCTACAAAAAAGCTCCCAACGTAGGGGCGCATATATAATAAGAACCCAATATGGTCATCGTGCGCAGCATCACTTCGACACTCAACAAATGGAAATTGTTGTACCGGTATTTTCTTTATTAATAAGAAGTGTAGCTGCGCCATGGTTAACACGAAATTCTTTCGGATTTTCCCCCCAGTATTTTGGTATGAACACACACATGCATCATGAACTCAAATAATCATAGCTGAAATTCTTATAAAGAAAATACAAAAATTTCCATTCGGTGCGTTATAACTTTTGTTGAATGTATGTGACATAAACATACTGTTTAGGAATATCAGTGAGTATCATTTTTTTTGTAATTCTCGAGATAATGACTACTACCCATTATGCTTTTTGAAGGTTTAAATGTGTTTTAGATCATTCTTCATGAAATTTACACACGAAAGCACACTGTTCCGCGAACACAAAAATGCAATTGAGACATACCGGTATATAGGACTCAAGACTGTTATTGTTCGAGTGCATATGTATAAGTTATAAATATTACAACGTGTCATGTCAAACTGATAGAAAACATCTGCGGTTTGTGAATAATGAAGAACACTTAATGGAGACAGCCGCAAGTGGGAATCGTTCTAAAATGAGGGAAAGTATCAGAGGCACGGTTAAACAAAACGGAGTAGGCCGGAATATGGTGTTGACATACATGTATTAATGATTCTGATACTGGGTTTCAGACAGGCGTTGTAATGCTACTTCTCACTTTGCTAGTCTTCCAAGAATTTCCAAGACGTAGACTTTAACATTATTTAGCGAGGGAATCAGTGAGGCTATGAGTATTAACTTAAAACCACACAATCACTTTTGGACGACTATATTTAGTATGTCGAAAATTGAAAGTGAAGTACACAGAGCCATTGGCTGCGAAAGACGAACATTATCACACTAATATATAGAAATTCAAAGTTCTTACAAACATCATATTAATCTTATAAACATAATATAATTGTACATAACAAGAGCTGTCAGAGGACAGCACGCTCGACTATTCGAAGTTTTCAGTTGGTACATATTTTGGAAAGTAGAAGGGGCATCAATTTGCTGAAATACAAAACTGAGTTATGGCAATTATTTCATCAAAATTATTTTAAGTTTCAAGAGAAAACCTTATGTAGTTAATAACTTATGTAGTTTTGAAGTTAAAAGAGTTTTCAATATAAACTTTAACCAAAAAATCTGTGTGAAATGAGGGGCATAACTCTGTCAAGATGCAAAACCGAGTTATAGGGAATGTTGCCCCTGACATTGGAGTTGATGACAAAGGTATATTCCAAGTTTCAAGTGAACAACCTATGTAGTTTACAAGTTACATGACTTTTGAACATAAACTTTAACCGAATTCAGACGAGGTCGCCGACGGCGGGACGAGTAGGAAAGCTCACATATTCTTCAAATAGTCGAGCGAAAATAAAGGCTTTAGGTTTTCATGATCATAAACACACATGTACAAGTATGCCTTGTATACCCAACATGATTACTAGCCAAAATATTTCGGTACTCTGCTAAACCTTTGGTGCATCAGTAAAATATTGATTGGAAAGATAGGAGTTATTTAATATATTTTGACATTAATTTTACAGACATCAAAACATAAGGGCCATGTCTTAGATAAGCCAATAAACCAGTCAATATAAAAGATAAGAAACAGCATATTTTGGCGGCACAGTAAAAAGTCTTTGTAGTCATAAATATCACAGAAGCATCCCAGAGTAGTATTTATCTAATATAATTTGTATGCAAGCATTTAACATTTGTTTTGGAGGCAATATAATACAACATCAATGCTAATACTACTGAGCCAGTTCTGACTGGCCCGAGCAACACCGCTCTAGTGCCATAGGCGGCCGGGAATTCGGATAGAGCGATATAGCATTGGAAAAGTAGTAACGCCAGAAAAGGGAGGTAAATGTGTCGAATTCTGTGAAAGACTGTGGATTTCATTATCTCCCTTGCTTGATAATAGTGCAAATAGTAGCCAAGGAAAACCGATAATGGAATGTTAAACGTCAGCACCTGGAATAAACGAAAGATTTTAGTTAGTAAATCACAAAACAAATTCGATAAGTTAGCAATAAGTTACCCCAATCTTCCACTGAGGGGATTTAGACAAAAATGATTGGCTCTAGAGTGGGGAATTAGACCCCAACCAATAAAATTAGTAAAATTCCCCTGGGTCAGCCCCTCACTCTCCCACCCACAGGAAAATATTGATAGGTGCATTATAAAGCTCAAAAAATGGAAATCAATCCTGTCAACAATACATGAAGCTCTGGTGGAGTTTAAAATATTGATAGCAAAAAATGGAAAGTTCCAAATGAAACACACATTTACACAATATAAATCTTGAAGTCTGACTAGTCGGTGTAATGCCTGTTACAAATTATTTAAATTCTGAGTTCAGCCCTACCTGGAAGAGTCCATACAGATATGTAAGGTACATTGGCAGGTAGGTGCCACGTACATACATCCCCCACACAAATACCAAACCTGTGTGGCCTTCCAGTATCTCACCAGCAAACCAGGGCCCTGCCAGCACAAAGTACAGATTAAGTTGATGTGGTCAACTTTTCTTTCTTTACATTCATCAATACAACTTCAAGGGTTTATATTTCATGCTAAATTCATCTTTATATTATAAATTTATACTGAAAGTGGTTCACATGCATATTAAGAACACAAAGCTGGGTAACATTTCAACTAAGGGTTAAAACCTGCACTCTACACTAATAAAGCTCCCTAAAATCAAGCACTTTATCACAAATTTTACCTTTTATCCTATTTTTTTCCTTTCATTTTAAACATTTTTTTTTTTTTCATTTTTTTATTTGACCATAAGGTCTGGACTCTCTGCAAACCTTGAAAGGAAACCTGATAGAAAGGTCTATATCAAGCCAATTAATAAAGTTCTGAAAGCTTGGGCATATATTTGTAATTAGTTTGCTTTTAGAACAGAAGATTAAATAATATTAAACAAACCAATCAGTTTATACTGAAAACAAATTACAAATAACTAAAAACATAAGAAGTGCTTGCTACATACCACAGGCCACATACAGTGCAAACCCTATCAAAGGGTAGAAGAGTCTTCCAACATGGGACAGAAGCCATGCCCTGTACAGCCAGCTATTGAAGATTCTAGCCACATACCCAATGATACCAGTACGGCCTGAAAGTCAAAGAGTAGAATTAAAAAAACATTCATTTATTTCTAGTTTCTTTGCTGAATTAAATGCCCTGTCTCAGTTTTGAAAACCATAAATAAAAACAAGAGGGCAATGATGGCCCAAAGCGCTCACCTGAGAACTGGTACAGTTGAAGACCATACTGTTGTGACAGGTTTGAAAATTAAGGGGTCTGAACAATACGTAGAGGGGGAAAGGATCAAGTTTGATTTAAAACATTGCTTAGTGCAATGGGCTAACTAAAGTATGAGTTGGGTAGTGGATGTGTGTTTTTTTTGCTAATGGTTCTCAAATCATTTTTCTCGATATTCTTACCTGACCCTTTTTCATTAAGTCATTGACAATTCTGTAAAATGCAGAAACAGTATATTTTGATGTCTTTTTCGCAAACAGTTTTGGAGAACTAGTTGCAATGCGATAATTGCGATGGCTGTGCTATAAGGTAAAATTTTGCTTTTTCTTTGATAATTTTCTGTCAAATGATGATAAATGATGTTAATGCAGGCTCTGAAGATATCAATTTTGCATGTACAAATAACTGCAAGCAGGTCTTGCAACTGTTGGAAATCAAATTGTATAAATCAATTTTTATGGTAATACGCAAACTGTGTAAGTTTGGTCAACATTGAAACAAAAATCGTGTGTGCAAACCAATCATTGATAACTTGTTGATGTTTTTTTCCAAACACACGGGGCAATAGCTCTGGTTTTTCTGGTCCGATCATGCTTTTATTCGACTTCACCTGTAGTCATACGTTCATAGACAAACTGTACACGATTGGTGAAGATTGGATGAAAAATGAAGTATTTATCTTGAATAATGTCCATTCTTGCATATTTTTTTCCAAACAAAGGGCAATAACACTGGTGTTTCTGGTCCGATCTTGCTTATATTCGACTTCACCTTTAATCTTATGGTCATAGACAAACTGTGCAAGATTGGTGAAGATTGGATGAAAAATGAAGTCTCTATCATGAATAATGTCCATTTTTGCATATTTTTTTTCACAAACAAAGGGCCATAACTCTGGTGTTTCTGGTCCGATCTTGCTTATATTCGACTTCACCTGTAGTCTCATGATAATATACAAACTGTGCAAGATTGGCGACGATTGGATGAAAAATGAAGTCTCTATCTTGAATAATGTCCATTTTTGTATATTTTTTCAATAAACAAAGGGCAATAACTCTTGAGTTTGAAACACGATCTGGCCCATTTTTGGCGTCTGCTGAGATCTGATGGTCATACACAAACTGTGAAAGTTTGGTTAAGATTTGATAAAAAATAAAGTCTATACGTTGGAAAAGGGCATTTTTGCACTTTTTTTGCATTAAAAAGGGGCAATAACTCTGGTGTTACCTGTGTGATCTGACCCAATAACAATCCCATCTGAGATTTTATGGCCGTTCACAAACTTTTCAGGTTAGGTCAAGATTAAATAAAAAATGTAGTCTTTATCGCGATAACAGTCCAAATTGTTGACGGCATACGGACGATAGACGACACCGGAGAGGTCCCCTATACCAATAGCTCACCGAGCACTTTGTGCTCAGGTGAGCTAACAAGAGGGCCAAAAGGCCCTAGGTCGCTCACCTGAGAGGCTAAGGAACTAAACTGTTCTGAGCAAGTTTTGTGATGATTGTCCTCAAGAATGTTTTAAAGCTTTTTGTTCAATTTTGCCATGGTGACCTAATTTTTTTACCCCACATGGCCCAGTTTCGAACTTGTCCCAAGATATTATTGAAACAAATGTTCTGAGCAATTTTCAAGAAGATAGGCAAAACTAGAGTTTTCACTTTTTTTTTTCAATTTGACCTAGTTTTGACCATACATGAGCCATTTCTAAATTCCGCCGAAATATCATTGCAACAAAGGATATGGACCAGTTTAATGCAGATTGGGCAATAAATGTGACCTTTAGAGTGTTCACAAGCTTTTTCAAAGTTTTCATTACACCCATATAAGGAAAACTGCCCCGCCCCATGATGGCCACGTTTTTCAGCAGAGTGAAACCATTATCAAATTCAGCCAAGATATCATAAGAACAAAGGTCCTGAGCAAGTTTCATGTTGATTTGGCAAAAAATGTGACTACTAGAATATTCACAAGCTATTTTAATAGCCATTTAAGGAAAACTGCCCTCCACCCTGGCGGCCATAAGGGAGCCGAATCAAAAATAACTCAGCCGAGATATCATAAAAAAAAGGTTCGGAACAAGTTTCATGTTGATTGGTAAAAAAATGTGACTTCTAGAGTGTAAACAAGCTTTTTCTATAGCCACATAAGGAAAACTGTCCCGCCCCCTGGCAGCCATGTTTTTCAACGGAGCGGAACCATTTTTGAAATTGGCTGAGATATCATTAAGACAAATGTTCTAAGCAAGTTTTATGATTATTGGGCTACAAATGTGGCCTTTAGAGTATTCACAACCTTTTTCTTTAATTTGCCCTAGTGACCTAGTTTTTGACCCCACATGACCCAGAACAAACTCAGCCGAGATGCCATTGGAAGATTGGGCAAAAAATGTGACTTCTAGAGTGCTCACAAGCTTTTCCTATAGCCATATAAAGAAAACTGCCCCCCCCCCCCGGCGGCCATGTTTTTCAACGGATCGGAACCATTTTCGAACTCGGCCGAGATATCATAAGAAAAAGGGATCTGAGCAAGTTTCATGTTGATTGGGCAAAAAATGTGACTTCTAGAGTATTCACAAGCTTTTTCTAAAGCTATATAAAGAAAACGTCCTCCCCCCTCCTCCCCCCCCGGCGGCCATGTTTTTCAACGGACCGGAACCATTTTCTAACTCGGCCGAGATATCATAAGAACAAAGGTTCGGAGCAAGTTTCACGTTGATTGGGCAAAAAATGTGACTTCTAGAATGTTCACAAGCTTTTCCTTTAGCTATATAAAGAAAACTGCCCCCCCCCCCCCTGGCGGCCATGTTGTTCAACGGACCGTAACCATTTTCCAACTCGGCCGATATATCATAAGAAAAAAGGTTCTGAGCAAGTTTCATGTTGATTGGGCAAAAAATGTGACTTCTAGAGTGTTCACAAGCTTTTTCTATAGCTAAATAAAGAAAACTGCCCCCCCCCCCCCCTGGCGGCCATGCTTTCAACAGACCATAACCATTTTCGAACTCGGCCGATATATCCTTAGAACAAATGTTCTGAGCCAGTTTCATGTTGATTGAGCAAAAAATGAGACCTCTGGAGTGTTCACAAGCTTTTTCTTTAATTTGACCTAGTGACCTAGTTTTCATACCCACATGACCCAGTTTCAAGAATGTCTGAGATATCATTGGGACAAATGTTCTGACCAAGTTTCATGAAGATTGGCCGATAAATGTAGCCTCTAGAGTGTTCACAAGGTAAATGTTGACGACGCACGATGGACGGCGCATGACGGACAAAAGGCGATCACAAAAGCTCACCATGAGCACGTTGTGCTCAGGTGAGCTAAAAAGGGCCATAAATCTGCCAAAAATGATAGAATCACAAAAGCCTGACAATATGTACTGGGGCACTTGGTGACAAATGTTTTGTGAAAGGTTGGTCAAAATCACTGGAGAAATGTAGGAGTTGCCCATGAGCCCGCTGATTTTCGCCAATCAAATAACTGGAGTTTTCCTTTGGAAAACCTGGTTAACAAGAAGTTTATTTTATAAGCTAGAGGGAATATGTAAAATACATACATGCGTAATATGTCAAAGATTAAATATATTTAGTTCTACACATTCAAGGTTTTTTAATGTTCTTATTTATCAAATATCAACAAAAAACGATATAAACAAGTTTTTTAAGTTTTGTGAGAAAATGTATACAAACATACCATCTCACCTGTCAATATGTACGGCTTAATGCTAACACATCTATGGAGACTCACAAATAGGCCAACATACAGGGTGATCACCAGGAAGAACACAGCTTGTAACTGAAGCAAAAAAAATTTGGATGACAGAAATAATATATTGGAATTATGGATTAGAGCTTTGCCACCACAAACAAAAGTTCAAGTAAAAAGCTCTTAGTCAATAACTGAAACAAAATGATTTTGAAATAGTTTATTTATTATCGGGAATAGCAGAGCACCTGTAATTACATGTACGTAATTGTTGGACAAAGTTAAGTCACGTTCACTTCGAATATGAACAGTTCACATCTTGTAACAGAAACAATATTTTGGGGCAGTGATTGATGTTTTAAAATAGTAGAGCATGTTTAATTATAATACAATACAATTAATAACTAAAGTGGACAAGCTACAGCACCATTAAACTTCTAATGTGAATAGTAAATGTGACATAGATCTGTTCATCTCATTTTGCAGGTCATAGCCAATATGGAAAACAACTAAATAATGGACTTAATTTACATATATAAAATATATATCAACAATTATTTCCTTTAATATTTCATCCAACTGATATACAAAAGTCCGAAGTCTACCACAAAATGCCCAAACACCATACAAGTTTCTTACCAACCAACCGATGTCCATCATCAGAATGAAACGACTTCTAAATGGAAACAGTGGAATGGTACCGTCTAAAGAAAACACATGCTCGCGTATGTGCTGCCCATATATTAAATCCTGCAAGAAAGATGTGAAAGCCTTATTAATGAACAGGCACACCTACAATCATCTTGATACTTACTAGTACTATTTCATAAGAATTTTTTATTATTTCAAACTTAACATTTCTATGTGTTCAGGTTTAATTGACATGTTCCAGGTATTGGGTCAGATATCTCGTACTTATACCACATACAGGATCATATGGTGTCAAATTATTTTTAATACAATGTAGACAATTAATTAAACTAATAACAATATTATTATGATATTGATGAATCATAGTTATAGAACGAGATCCTGTGTTTGATAAACACACATGCCTCCGGTTGGTGCTGGATAGCCCATTTCTTAGTCCAAATTAGGTCAAGGTCATGGTCAAAGTGAGGTTGGGTGATATGGGCGGATTGGGGATAGTCAAAAGCAACAACTTTGTAAATATCAAAGTGTTGTTGCAAGCGGTGTTGGCGCTTGACGAAACGGTAAAATCTAGTTAACCAAGAAACAGCCCATTTTAATTATTTCAAGTGCAAATTAGGTCAAGGTCAAAGTGAGGTTGGGTGATATGGGTGGATAAGAAATGGTCATAAGCAACAACTGTGTAGGTATCCAAGTGTTGTAATAAGCGGTGTTGGTGCTAGACGAAACAGTAAAATCTACTTAAGGACGGATGGACGGACGGATGGAAGGACGGACAGGACAATCACTACATGTCTCCTGCATCAAGATGCCGGGGGCATAAATAGAATATTTTCATCTGTGATTGAAAAACTCTCTGGTAAATATATTTTCTACGACTATTGACTCACTCATGAACTCATAATACTTGTTTACACTAAAATCATCAGTTTTATTTTTATTTAACCTATAACAGTTAATGTCAAGTGCTGCATATAATAGCAATTATTTCTAATATACACTAAAACCCCGCTTTGCGACCACCTCGATTTGACGACCACCCCGCTAAAGCAGACACTTTTTAAAAGACCCGATTGTTTTTCTATATATTTCAATGGTCGCAAAACCCGATTATACGGGCACCCCGCTATTCAGTATTACGACCACTAATCCCAAACCGAAAGTACCAAATAGTGCTCAAAATAACCCCATTATTGCGACCAGTGTCATTTGGTCGTTGACACTTAACATCATCCATTAACAACATATGCCGTGGAGATAACATAATGCTTTGCAGTATAAATGGAACGTGTGAAAAACACTGTTACGACTGTTTTGAGAAGGGATTAGCACATCGACTGTGTCTCATATTTTGTTAAATGACACTATCTGACAGTTAGTAGGTAACACTGATGAATGCTGGACCTTAAATGGGCTTAGTTAATAAAGTTTTAATTAATTTCCAACTTAATGTGAAGTTCATATCCATAACTATACGCTACATAATATGTATTCAATAAAAGTTTTCTGAAAACAAATTGGAATTTTCGTTTTCTATCCATTATTCATTATTTGCATTAAAACTTTTAATTTCACAGACGTTTTAATGTACTGACTCGGTGATCTGCCGTACCTCGATAATACGACCACCCCGCTATTAAGACCACTTTTATTAAGACCCTCAAGTGGTCGTATTAGCGGGGTTTTACTGTATACATTTAAAGAGCACTGAGTGAAATGATCCAATGTTACCATTTCACCCGACCTACAGCGAACTGATCAGTGTATAATTCACTCGTTGTTTCCAATATTTCACATCACTGCTTGAAATAACAATTTCTACTTGTACATACTGTCACGACCACACGCAAAGTATGAAGTCCAGACATGTAGTCACTGGGTTTCCATGGCAACACATAGACAGGTCCCTTTACGCTGGTTGCCATCCCTTGGTATACCCCATCAATGTAAATCTCTATGGTGTTTATGGTGCCTGCTGTAAAAACCAGCATCCTAAAACATGACAAAACACTGCTACAAATAGTCATAAAATAATGATAAACATGCCATAAAATAATATTCGTTTGATAGCCAAAGAAAAACATGGACAAGTAAAGCATGCATACATAAAACATTTCACTTTACCACGAATTATAAATGTATGTGTGGACAGTGCAGATTTTGACATTTTGAATTCAAAAAAGTTCAAAAAAGAGTGTACATAAGAAGTCAACATAATCTTGAATTTTGTCGTAACTTTAAATGTTGTTACATATAAACTTTGATTTCTCTTGACTCAAATTTAAGACAAAGATTCCGTTTGAGATTAAGTAACTTGAGTTGTGGGGCCAGAAAAAAAACTACCTTGTGGCACGTCGTGAGAAAACCGGTCTTAATGCATGTGCGTAACGTGTCGTCCAGTATTAGCCTGTGCAGTCCGCACAGGCTAATCCAGGACGGCACTTTCCACCTACAGTGGATTTATGTTTAGAAGAGACTTCCTTGAAACAGAAAATACCATTAAAGCGAAAAGTGCCGTCCTGGATTAGCCTGTGCGGACTGCACAGGCTAACCCGGGATGACACTTTATGCACATGCATTAATTCCGGTTTTACCAAGACGCGCCTCACCTTATATGTGATGACTTGTTAACTGAATAGAATGGTTCATGTAGAGGAGCCTGCAGTGAAGCTTCTTTAGGGTTTGTCACCAGTATCAGCGGCCACTGGTTCATGACTGAATCTTGTATGGACAACATGTCATTATCTACAGCCAGGACTCTATATCTAAAACAAGAAACAAAATTGAACATTTATAAATATAAAATATCAAACATTCTAACATGACACGCACACAATTTACGTTGTTAAATTGTCAATAAACAACTAAAAAAGTAGCAAACTGTAAAATAAAGTTTGCATTGTGATTGCAGATATGCTGCTAGGTCATGTTAAAATCAAAATAATTTTTGCATTATCTTTGTTTATTGGCTAATAAACACAGATTTGTCGTTCCAATGCGGTATATTAAACTACTTGGGCTAACGCCCTCGTTATTAACTCCTACGCATTAGAACTCGTTGTTTATTAGCTAATAAACAACTCTAAATCCAAAATTATTTCTTAAATATTAAATGTCAGAAAGTATAATACCGGTATATCAGACCAAACTGCAACAGAATTTTTATTAATAATATTTATCTCAAGATCCAATACAGGACATAATGCACTTATGTATGTAGAAGAAGAAGACTTTATTTTGAACAATAAGTATACACCCATGAGTTCAAACATTGTTAGTTACATATACATATAATTGCAGTTCCGGCGAAGACGTGTTACAGACATACTGTGTTAGTTTAAGAAGCAACAGCATAAACATAAACAACACCATAATTTGGTATCAGTGTTATGCAAATATAGCAAGTTGCTATTTAATATTTATTTATACGTGTTTAGGTAAACTATAATACGATAGGTATTTGTCTCAACAAACAATTTTATTTTGCAAAACAAAAAAATGTGTGCAGTGCATTCATTTCTATTGACGCAACATTTGTTTTCAGATTACGAATTAGGGGAACATCTCTTGTGTCTGCGGAAGCTATGATATAGATACATGGATAATTTGCGTAATTTTATTTTATTTTCTGTGTTAACTAATTCAATGAATTTCGGAATATTTGGTCGGTGCCAAAATTTTCGTTGAATATACAGTTCTCTAAGATCCGAGTACGCGGGGCATTCTAAGAGAAAGTGGAATTCATCTTCTAGTTGATTGCACAACTGGCATTTTCGTTCGTTTCTCGGTATTTCTTTGGGTTTGTGCCATCTACCTCTTTCAATATCAAGGCTGTGCGAGGATACTCGGAAACGTGCGAGTGCGGATCTAAATTTACCTATAGTAAGTACATTTAAATAATTTTGGAATCTGAAGTTAGAGAACAAGATATATGTTGAGGCTCTGGTAGAGTTGTTTAATCGTTCGTTCCAATTTTGCAGAAAAGTATCGTGGCCTCGTTGTTTAAAAATTTGTAAAAATAAATCACTATTTCCAACGCCTTGGAATAACCAGACATCATAGAAACCCATTGATTCTAGTAATGATTTTACTTGCGAACACCAGTTAAATTGTTGTGGATGTGATTCGATATCACGAAGCATCAAATTATAGATATGTTTAATGAATTTGTGGTCGTTAGAGTTTACTATTTTTAACCAATATCTTACAATGTGTACCATTCTGGTTGTAATAAGTTGTGTTCGTCCGAATTCTCCATAAACAAAGTCGTTTTGGGTAGATATTTTTACACCTAACAAATTTTTTAAAAAGTGAAGATGAGTTCTTTCTAGTTGGGGGGCTGGACTAAATCCCCAAACCTCGGCCCCATAGTTTAAAATGGGTAAGATCAGTTTGTCGAATAGCTCTAGTTGGTGATTTATAGTCAAATTTGTAAATTTTAGTAAATATTTTTTTAACTTAAAAAGCGCTTTAAGAGCTTGCCCATTTAATGTTTCAAAAGTTTTATAAAATGACCCACCTGATGTAAAAACGATACCGAGGTAACAGAACTGTTTAACAATTTCCAACTCTTTGTTATCATATACAAATTTAAGTGAGTCGCGAATTTTACCACCTTTCCTAAAGATCATTATTTTTGTTTTTGCGATATTAACTACTAATTTCCACCGATCACAGTATTCTTTTAAAATATCAATTCCTGTTTGTAAGTTTTGTTCGGTTTCCGAAAAAATAACGATGTCATCGGCGTACAGTAAAATAATAAGTTGAAGTGTATCAATATCAATGCCTTTGAAGCCATTAAGAATAAAATTTTCTTCAAGGTCATTTATGTACATCGAAAAAATAAATGGTGATAAACAATCGCCTTGCCTTGTGCCCAAAGAACAGGCAAAGCTTTCACTTAATTGGTTTTCATGTTTAATTTTGGACTTAACGTTTTCGTACAGAGATTTTACCACTTTCATTATCTTCCCTCGTACACCATATTGTATAAGTTTATAGAAAATGTTATTTCTAACCAGTAAGTCAAAAGCTTTGGTGAAATCTATAAAGCAGACGTATAATTTCTTATTTTCATTTAAAAGGTGATTTATAAGCCCATGCAGGATAAAAATATTATCTGTCGTTCCCATATGTTTTCGAAAACCAGCTTGGGCTTCAGAGTATACATGATAATTTTCCGCCCACTCATTTAATCTGTTATTTATTATTCGAGTAAAAAGTTTTCCAAAGGTACTTAAAAGTGTTACCCCGCGATAATTTTCTGGTTTATTTTTATCCCCCTTTTTAAAAATTGGGACAATATATCCTTCTGTCCACTGGTATGGGAATGTACCTAAATCGAATATTTTGTTAAAAAGTTTGACAATATATCTTGACATGTAAGAAAAACCATGTTTAAAAATTCGTTTAAAAAGTTATCCGGTCCGGCAGAACGCCCGCTACTTAACTGGCAGCATGCTTTCTGTATCTCCGATTCCGATATGCTAATATCAAGTTCGGAAAACATAATATGAAGTTCGCCGTTTAAGAAACGTTCATTAAAATATGTAATATCCTCATCTGGCTGGAAGAAGGCCGTGTTTGGATCATTAATTGATTTAAAATATGCTTCAAAATTTGATATGGAAATGTTTGCTGGGTTAGCCGACTTTTTATCGTATGAATCCTTTAATAGTTTCCAATATAGCTTGGCATTTTTAAAGCGCGCCTTTTCCAAATTTTGTGTAACGTTTTTATCAAACTTATATTTTTTACTTCTTATTGTATTTTTATAGTCGGTTCTGCTTTGCGTAAGGACATATCTGTTATAATATGTATTATTATCGCGGCATGTGTTAAGGTTTTTATAGAAAATTTTACGTTTTGAGTTACACTCGTCGTCAAACCAGACATTTGTCTCTTTCAATGTATCTGTTCTGTAACGGAAAGTACGTTTAAACAATGGATCGGTGTTTTCTTTAAAAACGCTGTAGAATGTATCTAAGTTTTGTTCAAGCGTATGGGGTGCATCGCATGTGTCCAAGTTGGAGCACAGTTCCGTTATATTACGTTGGAAGTTATCGGAATCAATTATCGATTTAAAAGCCTCAATCTCATTGTTATTCCATTTATAATAGTATTGTATTTTTTGATTTAATGTATTATCGTATTCGATTTTGTTATTATCATAGTTTTGTGTTGTTATTCCATGTAAGGAGAATTTAATAATACTGTGATCTGATAAAATATTTGGATCTCCGATTGAGAATCGTTTAAAAAATTTCATAAGGTTAGGTTTACAAAGTACATAGTCTACAACGCTCGATCCGCGCGATGTATTACAGGTAAACTTTCCAATAGTTATATCGCTACCGATTCGACCATTCATTATCCTTAATCCTGTTAATTTACAAAAATTTAACAGCGATTTACCTTGTTCATTAACAATTTTATCTTGCGTACAACGTGGCAAAAAATCGTCGGTAATATATTCCTCGGGCATCAGATCGATGTTATGTAAGAATTCATCTGCCACGAAGTCGTTTAAATTTCCTATTCTACTGTTAAAATCCCCTGTTACAACGAAGTTAACATTTCCAAATTGATTTTCAAAGTATATCATATCATTAATTATCAAATCAAAAACGCTCGAATCGTTTAGCTCGGTGCGGCTGCTGTTGGTAGGCGTATTATAACAAAGACACATACAAGTATCTGCCTCTAAATTAAGACCGTTTTGCTTAATTTTAAACCACAAAATACAATCATCGTTTAACTTTAAAAATGAGATATTATCTTTAATCTTATCCGAATAGTACGCAATTAGGCCCCCGCTATCCCTTCGAGCGTTTTTGTGTTTTTTTCTATGTAAAATGAAGTAAGAAAAACCCTCTACCGAATAATCGTAATGTTCGTTTGACCATGTTTCCGTAAAAAGTAATAAATCGTTTGTATCAAACAGTTCTGACAATTCATTCGATTTTAGTTTATTGTAACGCCGACCTACTAATCCCTGAATGTTAAGTACACACACTCTGAGTTCACCTTTCTCTCCATATTCCTAGTGTACACTCTGTCCTCGATCCGTGTTAATCCTCTGTGTCGCTCCGGTATCAACGCACACGGGGTGTTTATGTTGAGTAATTGTTTGCCTGTCTGACCTTTGAACCTCGGCAATCGACGATTCAGAATCGGTACAATTTGTTGACTGTCTATTTTTAGCTGTTGACCCAGTGATGGGTTTTTCCCGTTTGTTTACGGCCGGATTGGTATCGATTGGTTTCTGTGGACATGTTTGTACGTTGTTACTACAGTGTGTAGATAATCGTATTTCGTTCTCTTTGCGCACATGTGTATTGTTGAGATTATCTGTATTGTCAGACGTTTCGGTATTGGGTATGTTACCGTGTGACGTGTGATTTTCATTTTCACCTGTTTTCGAGGGTTTGTTTACATCCAAGTGGGCGTGTCGCACAGGTGCGTTGAATACACTATCATTGTCAGCTATCGTCGAATTGGAGTATGCACTTTTACGGTTGGTGGCAGCCTTTAGGGAGTTTGCTTTTTCTGTATTGATGTCCAGTATTGAGTTGGTATTCGTGAACGCATCGATTCGGTTTGTATTTAAGATCATGTACCACTCAGGGAATTTGTCTTGTACGAGTTTTCCTTGGATAAAGAGCTTTGCGGGGTATTTTATTTGCACCTTTTGCCTTTGTTTACGTGCATCGATTGCTTCTTGAGATGTATATAATTCCCTCCTAGCATTCGATATTTCGACAGGATATTGCCGATCGACACCGAAACCCGTACCTTTGAGTTTATAGGCGTTTTGTAAAATAATCTCTGTGTCCTCATAGTTTAGAAAGCGGGCGACTATTGGGCGTTTGGGATCGTTTCGCCTGCTAGGGTGTACTTTGTGTAACTGGCCCATTCTGTGCGCTCTGTCAATGTAAATATTTTCTCTTTCGATCCCCAGTTCGTTTCCAATGAAGCTTATTATCAATCTGTGACAGTTATTGTCCCATGAGTTTTCTGTGATCCCATAGAGTACAAGGTTGTTTCTCATATTTCTCGCTTCGTTATCAATTGATTTATATGCGAGTGTTTTGAGTAAACGATCATTGTCCGACAGTTTCTTTTCAACGGTTTCAATTTGCACTTTGATCTTTGACATGTTTTCATTAAGTGCAGATAGGTAGCTAAATTGTTTATGTTCAAGGTCGGACATAGTCTTTGAAGTTTCATTCACTCTTTCAAATATGTGTATTAATTTGTCATCGGTGTTCAGTTTACTGAAGCTCTCAGTACTCATGCTTTGTGTAGAGTTACGTTTTCGTTTAGATTTTTGACGTACCTGTGTCCAATTTGTATCTTCGGTTCTCCCGCCTTCAAATCGGTTTTTTGTTGGCACAGAATAATCCATACTTTCACTTATATCCAAGTTATGCTCATCACTATCACTACCCGTGTTCGACCCTAACATTTTTAAACGTTTATTAAGTATTTTCTGTCTAATATTATCCGTATATTTTAATAATAATACAGAATTTTAACTGGAGCAAAATTTCACCGCCATTCACCGGAAGTTGCGCAATATGTATGATATACCAATTCCCGTAGTTTGACATTTCAATTTTCTGTAGTCATGCGTTTTCTGCATGTTAACAACCGATATTGAGTGATTGAATGAACACACATTTATGGTGTCAGATGAGTATAGCATATATTATTCTGCATTTCACCAATTTTAACTGAGCAACTCAAGACAATGATTGTGATTTTCTATAAAAACAAATGAGGCGCGTCGTGGGAAAACCAGTCTTAATGCATGTGCGTAAAGTGTCGTCCCGGATTAGCCTGTGCAGTCCGCACAGGCTAATCCGGGACGACACTTTCCGTCTACGGTGGATTTATGTTTAGAAGAGACTTTCTTGAAACAGAAAATACCATAAAAGCGGAAAGTGCTGTCCCGGATTAGCCTGAGCGGACTGCACAGGATGATCCGGGACGACACTTTACGCACATGCATTATGACCGGTTTTCTCACGACGCGCCACAAATTATAAATTTAAGTAAATACTAACACTTGCTACATGATACATGTACAATGACAACCAGGCCGACTCCCTGGATGGGTGTATGTTCTAACATTCGTTCATCCTTCCAATCCCCTAACTTCAATTCCAGCATGTTCTTACATTCGTTCATCCTTCCAATCCCCTAACTCCAATTCCAGCATGCCGGTTTTGTGTCTGGCAAACATCTTTCGCACAAAGCCTCCCAGTGTATGCAGATGTCCACATAGATAGCCGGTCACATTCCTGAAATAGTTTGCATAACCAAACATAGGACTGCACAATTCATGTCATACATTCATTTGATTTCATGATTAACATGATTTTTCTACTACTTGGGCCTTCCACTTTCAGTTTTTTCAGAGCAGGGCTTAGTTAACATTCTAGAAATTAGGCAATGGCTATAAATTTGAATATTTAGATAAAGAAAATACTGCTGGCTTCAAATTTTCCATAATTTTTTTTTCACAAAGTAAGGTGTTACCATATCTAAGTATGTATCGGATATATGCCTGACTCAGAGGCAATTAGAGAGGTGGGATAATGCGCGAAAGCAATTGTTAAATTGAAATGTGAATATTAATCTAACATTCTCCATATTAGGCAATGGCTATAAATTTAAATATTTTTCTAAAGAAAATAATGCTGGCTTCAAATTTTATATAATAATGTTACCATACCTAAGTAAGTATCGGATATCAGTGCCTGACTCAGTGGCAATGAGAGAAGTGGGATAATGCCCGAAAGCAATTGTTAAATTGCTTGTTCTGCTACCAATCAGGATTTGGTTGAGTGTAGCCTCTCCAAACTGAGAAAAGACAAGAACACAATTTAACAAGGCTTGTCACAGGATGTGACATATGCCCCCGAAGCATATGCTTGTCAGAGGAAGGCAACACAATGTCAGTTACATGTTGGCAAAAATTATGCTTCCTACAAAAAGAGTTATGGTCCTTGTACTCTGCACTTCCTCTATTAATATATGTGGCTTTATTTTAAATGACTTCAATACTAATGGAGTTATGCACTGCACAAGAAAATTAACTGAATAATAATAACTCCATAAATATTGAAGAAAGAGTTATGGTCCCTGTACTTTGCACTTCCTTTTAATGTCCTCTATCAATATATTTGGTTTTCTTTAAAATCCCTTCAATACTAATGGATTTATGTTCTGCACAAAAAATAAACAAAGGGCAATAACTCCATAAATATTGAAGTTGAAAAAAGAGTTGTGGTCCTTGTGCTCTGCACTTCCTCTCATTGTCCTCTATCATTATATGAAGTTTCATTTGAATCCCTTCAATACTAATGGAGTTATGCTCCGCACAAGAAAATTAAGAAACAGCAATAACTCTGTAAATATTGAAGAAAGAGTTATGGTCCATGTGCTCTGCACTTCCTCTCATTGTCCTCTAGCATTATACGAAGTTTCATTTGAATCTCTTCAATACTAATGGAGTTATGCTCCACACAAGAAACTTAAGCACAGAGCAATAACTCTGTAAATATTGAAGAAAGAGTTATGGTCCATGTGCTCTGCATTTCCTCTTATTGTCCTCTAGCATTATATGTAGTTTCATTTGAATCCCTTCAATACTAATGGAGTTATGCTCCGCACAAGAAAATTAATGCTTCAGCTAAGGGAATAAAACAAAGGACAATAACTCAATAAATATTGGACAAAGAGTTGAGGTCCTTGTGCTCTGCACTTTCTCTCATTGTCTTCTATCATTAAATGAAGTTTCAATTGAATCCCTTTAAATACTAATGGAGTTATGCATTGCATAAGAAAATTAAACAAAGGGCAATAACTCTGTAAATATTGAAGAAATAGTTATTGTCCTTGTGCTCTGCACTTCCTCTCATTGTCCTCTATCATGATATGAAGTTTTATTTGAATCCCTTCAATACTAATGGAGTAATGCTCCACACAAGAAAATTAATGCTTCACTGAAGGGAATAAAACAAAGGACAATAACTTCGTAAATATTGGACAAAGAGTTGAGGTCCTTGTGCTCTTCACTTATCATTAAATGAAGTTTCATTTGAATCAAATAAAACAAAGGGCAATAACTCCATCAATATTGAAGAAAGAGTTGTGGTCCTTGTGCTCTGCACTTTCTCTAAATGTCCTCAATCATTATATGAAATTTCATTTGAATCTCTTCAATACAAATGGAGTTATGCACCACACAAGAAAATTAAACAAAGGGCAATAATTCTGTAAATATTGAAGAAAGAGTTGTGGTCCTTGTGCTCTGCACTTCCTCTCATTTTCTTCTATCATTATATGAAGTTTCATTTGAATCCCTTAAATACTAATGGAGTTATGCTCTGCACAAGAAGCGTGACGGACGGACGGACTATGCGATTACTATACGCCCCCGAAGTTTCCCTCCGGGGGCATAAAAATGTGAATATACTGGTAATATAATGTGACCACCATAACTACTTAATCTGAAAAATGTTCTTGCAAACAAAATGTTTAATACAGGTGTGTTTAAAGTGACTTGTTCACAGATTTAATTATTTTTTTTAACTATGCCTTTAAATGTCTTAACATAACAGATTTAAGCATCGGAACTAAAGTATAATAACAAGAAAAGGATGTAAAAAACAGAACAAAAAAAATTGCCTCCACCAGTAGTGTTATTTCCCTCTTTTATATACACTGTTCTTTTATTTTTAGAATATGTGACAAAAAAAATTGGAAAATTGTCAATTCGTCAATCTGTGAACTGGTCCCTTTAATAGTTTTTTAAGGCTAGATGGTTCATATCTCAGATATGTTTAACACCAGACCATTAACACAGCACATGCAATATTTACCAAATTTACTCAAATGAGACCATGACCATTAACATAGCACATGCAATATTAACCAAATTAACTCAAATAAGACCACACTTATAGCAATGGTAGTAATTCACAAACTGAAGAAATAGTTCGAAAGCCAAAACACATTTTTCTTGTAAACAATGTTGTGCATAGCTTAACCACCTGCTGCATATATCCAAAGAAGTTGAATGGTCGCTTAGGTCCAGGATTGGGGCTTGCGTCCACTGCCACGAATGAGTAGGTTCCGTATGGCTTCTGGTGGTGGTACACATAGGAACTTGGGTGCTCTTTGCCCTGAGCTGAGTACCATCTACAAATCAAGAGTTCCACGATCAATAGTCTAAGTTCAGTGCTTTTCTTAAGGCAACATCTGGATAAAGAAATTGGGGCTGAAACTGGGCCACATTCTCCCCCCAAATCCTCACATTTTTCCCCTTAAGTGGTTGATAAGGAAACCAAAAGAAGTATATTTTTTTTAAAGTTAAAAGTAAGTGAAAAAGCTTTGTAGAGTGTTTAATGGAAAATAAAAGTGAAATGAACAAAATATTATTAAAATCATTGTTTTCTTTTATTTCTAAATTTTTATCACTTCCAATATGACATGGATTTTCCCCTTTCCAATGGGCTCTGCCACCAGTCCCCCAACGACTGAAAAAAACTGTACAGGACTCACACTTCCATTCTCCAAATAAGGCACTGGCTACAAAGTTGGCTACAGAAAATTATATTTGAATATAACATTTTCTTTATAAAAACCTACAAATTAATCAATTTTTTTTTGGAAAAACAAGGTCAATTTGATTTTCAGCCAGGTAGAGGCCTGTCAAGTTAAAAATTTCTTCTATGTTTGCATCCATAGCCACAAGCATTGCAAACAAATAGCATTTGTGAATTCAAGTATCAAGCCACAGTTGATAACCTTGTATGGAAGTCTATCTTGAAGCTAGAACAAATCAAGATTTTATACAATTCAGGGCTGTAAGGCAAAATAAAATTGATACATGTAGAGCCTTGATCTTGAAAGGATTTGGTCAAAAAAAGGTTAACCCACAGAAAAAATCGTAACAAAACTTTAAGCAGGTACTTATCATAAATGTTTACAAATTCCAAATAATACAAATATATTTTTAAGCAAACATCTTTCTTTCATATTTTTACAAAGCAGATTTGTTACTATATTTGCCATGACTGTTGAACAGTGAATAAAGGATTCTATAACACTTTGTTTGTGACTGCCCAGCTATCAGCAGCACGATGAAGCATGCTCTATAAGTTGACAGCTTTAAGCACACACAGGGTTCATACAAACTGTTGGAACCAAAATTCCATGATATTTCCATGACATAGCTCAGTTTACCATGATACAATCAGAACATACTTAAGTCAAAATAGAACACTGATATCCACATTTTATTTGATCAACATAATATATTTATCTAAGCTGATTCGCACCCTGTAGACTAGAATAGAATTGCTTGTAGTGCTGCAATACATGTCTGTCCATCATTATGCTCTTGGTTTTAATTGTTTGTTTGATTATATTTCAATGGATTTTATCATATTTATGCACTTACAGGCATATTCAATGATACTTTTTAACTTTCCATGACAATTTTTGAAAATTCCATGATTTTTCCATGATAAAATGGAAATTATCAAGATTCCATGATTTGTCCAGACAAAGCCCATTTTCGATGACTTTTCCAAATCTGTACAAACCCTGCACACAATCATATCTTACCTGAACAAATTGTCCTCGTGATCATGGCTGGCTGTATCGAATGCATCTGAAACAGAACATTGTACAGATAATCAAATGATTACAGTCTTTGACTCTGTGCTGTAATCATGTATGTTATCATCAAATAATCAAACAATCAAAAGTTGAATGTTTAAATCAAAACCTCCTCTGCACTGCTTACTGAACAAAATTTTATGGATGTATTTTAACAAGATGCACACTAGAAATTAATGCTAAAATCATGACTGGCTAGTGGTTTTTGTAAATCATAATGATTTTGTTCCCATATTTTAAAAATCTTTGCCAATTTATCATTTGGAAGATAATATATTGGATTAGAAGTATGTTATTATTGTTAAAAGACTCAGATATATAGTTAAATTGATGTGTTCTGTATTAATTTGAAAATGGGTATTGGCTAGTACAGTTTTCAATTATATTATGTTTTCTTTGTTGTGTTTACCACAAATCTAAGCACCATAAACATAATGCAGTTACTATATGAAATAATGCATAAGACTATAAATATATGTAGATCTACAGTCATCAAAATAAGCAGTTTGGCCAAGCCAGCTTGAATTCTAATATTATAACTTGAGAGCAAGAAAATGTTACGAGCCTGCCTATATCAACTGGAAAATCTGAGCAAGCCCGACTCAAAATGCAGGACTGATGGGCTTGTGCAAATTTCAACCACTGGATCTATAAACTAACTATATTAAAGAAATAATTTTTGATTTAGAATTGTTTAGAGTTGTTTATCGGCTAATAAAAAAAATATTTGGAGTTCGGATGCGTAGGAATTTAACCACTTGATCGATAGCCAAAGTGATTTTTTATATAAATTCTGATGCGGTATTCTGCATCAGAATGACAAATCATTGTTTATTAGCCGATAAACAACGATAATGCGAAAATTATTTCGATTCCAACATGACCTGACCACATTTTCTGCCATTTCAATGCGAACTTTATTTTACAGCTTTTAAACTATTTTTTCTGGTTGTTTATTGCTTGTTTAACAATGGTGAATTTTGTTCTTTGTCAATAAAAAACTCTGTGCATGTCATGTTAGAATTAAAATTATACAACAGTAGAACAATTCCAACCATGGTTTCCTCTCAGATCCAGCCAGGTGGACACAGTTTTCTGACAATGTTGAACACTGTGATGATATGTCTGCCATTCATCTAGAAACTGCTTGGAACCTTTTAGGTCTTTGAACTTGGCATCAGTAAGGTCACCTGCAAAAACAATGTATGTAAACATTTAAAAATGTTGTTTTACAAAGAATATTCAAAAATAATTACCATACACAATTATGATTACTGGTAAATAAATTGAAAATGCATTGATACACTTACATGTAGATCAGCATAACTGTAAGATCATTTTAATAAGACTTACGTAAATTTAGTAACAGAATCTGAATGACCTATTTAATGACTAAATCGTTTAAATCAATTAAAATATGGCTGAATTCAAGAATATGTCTAAATATAACATCAAAATGTCTTAAAATCATACCTGTTGCTAAAACAAGGTCTGGCTGGATGACGCTTAGATGTGTATCACAGAATTCTTGAAGATCAGGTGCCCGCTTGAAACCATAATACCGACTAATGTGGATGTCTGTCACCTTAAAGTAATAAATAAAAGATTTACAAATATGAAGTTAATGAAGCGATCAATGATAGTGCCACATACAAAAATAACTCAGGGTCCACAAAATTTTAAAGAAATTCATTCTTGGGGAAAGAAGTTGTTAAGTGCCTGCTTAGCCCATTTGGACAACACTGGTTCTAAAAGCCAGAGTTCCTGGGTTAACTTAGGATCCACTAAATGTCTGTGACTGTGTATGCGCCTTATCTGGTTGTCTGCACCATTGGATATGATGAAAAATGTGAACACTGGACATTGATATTTTTTAAATAACATGTACTTTTTTTCAGGATACATTTCTCTTGCCACTGGAGTTGTTGTTTCGTTGAATAATTTTATAATATGTTTATTTATTATTGCTGATATTTTTGTGATAACATGCTTCTTTTTTTCTGGATACATTTCTCTTGCCACTGGTGTTGTTGTGTCATTGCATAATTTTATATGTTTATTAATGATTGCTGATATTTTTGTGACAAGATGCTACTTTTTTCAGGATACATTTCTCTTGCCATGGGTGTTGTTGTGTGTCTGTAATAAATTTTATAAATGTGTAGTTAAGTTTATGATTATGTTATATTATTAAGTAATAAAAGAAAAAAAAAGCTATTCTAGACTGTTTCTTTTTTTGCTTTTGTTAGCTCTGAAGTACTGTAGATGTTTATTTAGTACACATACAAATAAAATATAAATAAAACAAGGAAGGGGGTACCCCCCCTCCCACCCCCCACCCCGGTCGTCCCTCTTTGCCCCTGTGCCTTAGCAAAATCCTGGGGAAAGGCCTGTTATATCCAGCATAAAAATATTCCTATATATATATGAGGTCGGTGTACAACTCGGTATTGTGGATTCTGCCCATACATGATACAAACAATAGCTCAGAATCCTCCGATTACGTCAAATTATTTGGTCTAGCATAAAAACTGTTTCCTTCCTGCGTGTTTTCAATTTTGTATTAACAATCTACATTTGTAACTAATATAAACGGTATCCAGACACATGCCCTCCCGATTATTTTTCGTCAGGCGGACATATGCCCTCCCGGACATTTGCCACCTCGGACACATGCCCTTCCGTTAATATGCCACCCGGTCACTCGCCCTCCTGCTATGTTTAATGTGTGTTATAATTCCTTAAATACGCTTTTACAGTTTGAAAAATATTTCTCAAATTAACACATTTAACCATTAAGAAGTAGTGACATGAGTAATGTTCCGACCAAAAGTTTTTGATTAATTAATTGATGGTCGGTTACTAATAAGGTCCAACTGCATACATGGAATTATAGGTAGCAAACACGAATGTCTTAAGATGTGCTACTAAATTAATGTATACAAAGAAAGATACAAAGTCAACAATACGATGGGAATTATTTGAGTTGTTGCATAATAATAAAAGATATTGAAATAAAGAGGATCGTACAAAATGAAATAGACCTAACTTAGTTGTCTTACATTCATTCTTACATGTATCAGGCTGATTTTATGTATTTCTAAACAAATTGATAAACACAGTTGGACGGACGTGTGTGCGATCAATATTTATCGATGTGGCCATCGTCCCCAGAAGACTCGAGATACAGGAGACACCCTACTCCAGAGGCGGCCCAAGTTTTGTTTTAGTTTCCGATGTCAAGCATCTAGTGCACTGCACCTCGGTTGAACGTCTCAAGCGAAAGTAGAGTTACGGGAGGGTCAGTGTCCGGGTGGTGTATTAACGGGAGGGCATGCGTCCGGGGTGGCAAATGTCTGGGAGGGCATATGTCCGCCTGAATAACAATAATCGGGAGGGCATATGTCCGGGGGGGCATGTGTCCGACATTCAATATGAACGTTACACCCTGATGAAACATTATTACATCACCTGCACAAACCAAAATATTTGGTCAGCATTTCCGTTATTAACCGACTTTGGTCCTAACCCATAAACTCGGTTTTGGCTTTGAATATCGTTTTGAACTGCCTTTGAAATATACGTGAAAATAAAAACAAATAATGATGTAAATAAAACAAAATATGCAATTGATTTCATCCTGTTTTGCGGCGTCTGCTAATTGTTTACAAAAGTGATTTCCTCCTTTGAAGAGACTTATAAGGACAGACAACTCTGTCACCGGAAATAGAAAAAAAGAAAACGTCTAGATGAGCTTGATGAAATAAGAAAAAAAGATTCCTAAATATTACATTTATACAAATTCTAGAAGAATTTGGTCCGCATCTGTCCAAATGGCCTTAGTAAAATCGATTATTTTGTCATGTATAACGGGGATTACATTTGCAGACATCGGTTTGTATTAATATTGCAATAAAATTCTGAATTGTTTTTATCAAATTGATCAATTGTCAACTTTTGCACATTTGTCAAACTAGTTATTATAAAATCGTTTACAGTATAGCAGTTTATTGCTCATTAATCCAGGTTTTGAAAATTGAGTGGTATTTGCAGTACCTTAAGCAATTGATGGTATGGGTAATTGCAGAGCTAAAAATGAAAATGATGGATTATGATGTATATACCTTAAATTGCTTAATGCGGGCTTAATTTTCAGAAACTGTTATATCTTAGATAAAGTGTTTTCACAAGATTCTCTAGAATAATACCGTGTTCGGTAACCTGACTCCCCGAAAATGAAGACATCATTTTTAAGTAAATAAGCCACAAAATCATGTTTTACAGGCAACAAAAAATCACTCTTTTCAAGCGCTACTTTTATGGAAAACATATTCTAGTCTTGTTTTAAATAGAAGTGCTAGTACCCCTTTAAAATCCATTTTCGAAATTAAACTAAAAAGTGTTTCACTAAAATTAAGATTAAAAGAGAATGCTAGATATAAGTTTGTAAAGAACAATAGCGCGTGCACCAGTCAAAGATAACATCATAGTGTTTTATCCAGATCTAATCAGCGCGGTGCTGCGCCATGCCCTTTTATTGATCCGCCACTCTGCCCTTGTCAAAGGCAATTAGCGCCAAGTGCCATCTTATCTGTATTGCCCTTAAGGAGGACCTTTTGTGATGGCATGTTATGGTATATTAATCTGTCACCAACTGATTAGATCAGCTGTAGAGGCAATCAGCTTACGAGTTTGTGTCCAGATACAATGAAACATACTGAATTTGATATGAAAATGAGCGTAAATTGCCCGTTTTTAGCAGCCTCATTTTCATATGCAATTTCTAATGTTTTTGTTTCGTAAAATTTTATGATAAACGTAATAATAAATGGCAGAATGCATATGCATATAAATATGCATATAAATATAGACTCATTGTGGTCTTTAATAATTAATTATGAAAAAGAAAACATGTTTGTACAATATTGTTTCAAATCATAAAAAAAAGTCGCTGAAAAAACGAATTGCAGAACTAGCTATTAAGTCAGACAAACGTATTCAGATACATCATTTCAATCCGAATCAAAATTGTCTATCTTGATTTAAGTTTTCATCATTAATCAAAAATTCGTAGCAATGTCATCATCAACAGCAATAACATAAAACAAATGAAGGTGCAAATGCAAATATTTCCTTCAATAAAAAAGGTAAAAAAAAAATATATAAATAATACCAGGTTAGAACTTATAAGTTTTTTATTATTTAACTTAATAAGCATGATTTTGACATGTCCATAAACAGTTTTAGTTTGACAGTTGTTAATAAGTTTTTCATGTATGATTGCCCAATTTGCACATTTGGAAATACTTCTGAACAATGAATAGATCAATTTTCTGAAATAAATAATGCAACAACAATGTAACTTAACAACAATAAAAAGCAATACTATTGGAAAATTAAAATGTGTTAATACATGTACTTTTTTGACTTCAAAAAATCATTAAGCAGATAAAATGATTCAGTCAGTAATATACAATTTCATAACTGGTTTGAACTATTAATTCAGGAAAAAAAAAAAAAAACCTGATATGCCCTTATTAACAGTGTCACCCCGCACAAAATGCCATTTTTCCAGGTCAAGCACCATGCCCCTCTGCCCTTCTAGATTAAACACTACATTGTATATCATAACCCAATCAAAGACAAGAAATGGTATCGAAAGACGCTTGTTTTTTATGGGAGATCGTAATTGTTGAACTGTTCTAGATGCTGTAATTTGTTTATCAAAATATAATTTACATATTTTGTATTTTGAAATTAAAGATAGATATATATTTTGTTTGTATTTTAAATATTTTAAAACAAGTATGGTCAAACATAGTTGATGTACAATTTCAAAGTGTGATTAAGAGGAACGGTATCTAATGAATAGAGCATATTTATAGATAGAATGTAAATAATTTTAACTGGGTTGCACTTCAAAAGTGATGTGTTTCCATAGTTTTGATAAGTTATCACTATCATAGGGCTGTGGATCGTTGGGTAAGTGATGATCCGATCTGATCCACGAATCAGGGTTTACGATTCACAGATCGAACCACGAATCAGCTGTTACAAATTGTGATACAGGAAAACACTCTCATGAGTCATGAAGACTAATAACTTTATCATATTAAACCAATTTATTGCCTTCTCGTCATTTTTTGAAATATCAAAGTATTTTCACACTGGGGATGTAAATTTTGCTGGTGGTTTGCGGTATTGTTGTTCCGCCATACGTCATGTACTTGCGCGTGTGTATGACGCCATTATTTTGATAGGAGTTTCGCAGTCATGTTTTTTTATATATTTTTAAATTGATTTGGGATTTACGTTCACCAGCAGCACATATTTAGGCTAACTTGGGCAAAACTTACGTTATTATTTGTTGGTGACTTGAAAAATGCAGGTTTCGAAAAAACATAGAATGTAACGCTCCTGATATTGCAGCTCTACTTGTCACGTTACTAGTGTTTACATTCTGCTATTTGGAAAACTATGACATGCACACACATTAAACTGCAATATAATGTCTCAAAAGGGTTTATTTTATGTATTAATTCACTAATTTTATGAAAATCAATATAAGGTAAATATAAAATTTAAGATTGCAATTAAACGATCTCGGCAATGCAATGGCGAGTATTCATACTCGATTCCCAGCCCGAAATCGTGAGTGTCCGAGTACTTGAATACTAGCAGCAGCCCTACTCTATCATAAACATTTTCATACATAATCAGTAGATTATTTACTGTTATGACCTCTTTGTTGTTATTACCAGACACTTCCAAATAATATTTCACGCATATTGTCATTAATACTTGTTAAAGACAATGAAGTTCACAGTGGTGTAATGATATGGTTTCCACCTTGCTATTGGGATGTTGTGAGGTCAATCCTTACTTTGGGGTCATTTGAATGGTCATACTCATTTGAATGGTCATACTCACTCATTTGAATGGTCATACTCATTTGAATGGTCATACTCATTTGAATGGTCATACTCACTCATTTGAATGGTCATACTCATTTGAATGGTCATACTCACTCATTTGAATGGTCATACTCATTTGAATGGTCATACTCATTTGAATGGTCATACTCACTCATTTGAATGGTCATACTCATTTGAATGGTCATACTCATTTGAATGGTCATACTCATTTATATGGTCATACTCATTTGAATGGTCATACTCATAAGACGCCAATTTTCTTTTCTTTAGTTATTCAGCCAGATGAATGTCCTGGCATGTACTGTGGCAGGATGAACATTGGGCCAGCACGCTACTCGGAATGTGGGGTAATGTCTCACTCACTTTCACAGTGGCCTTTTTGTTAAACTGAAAAAACAATACACATGGCAAATATAAATATTTTCATTTTATAATTGATAGTTCATATAAATACATCTATAATAATAATAATGATAATAATAATAATAATAATAATAAATCATTATACATGTTACTGAACAATGCATTGGGCCATTGTTCAGCATGGCCAACGGAGGAAAATCACACCCCATTATTCATCATTTGTGGGGCGTCATGAAAACCGGTCTTAATGCATGTGCGTAAAGTGTCGTGTCAGATTAGCCTGTGCAGTCCGCACAGGCTAATCCGGGACGGCACTTCCGCTTGTATGGTATTTTCTGTTTCAAGGAAGTCTCTTCTAAACATAAATCCACTGTAGGCGGAAAGTGCCGTCCTGGATTAGCCTGTGCGGACTGCACAGGCTAATCCGGGGCGACACTTTACGCACATGCATTAAGTCCGGTTTTTCCACGATGCGCCACATTTATACTTGGTACTTATAGTCCAGAGACTATAAAATACTTTTCAATATCATTGTTCGCAAACAAAATTTCTGGTTTGAAAAAGAATTACTTGAGCGATTTACTTGTCAGTGTTGATTTTAACATTTTGAATGAGCTGTGTTTATACCTGCAATTAAAATCAACATTTTCTTTAAGAAGTCCTAACACAAATGGTGGCAATGTATTTTCCATTATTACATGATGTTTGCAGGCATGTCCCCGTGGATACCAGTCAGAGAACTCCATCTGCGGGGAATGTACCAGCTCACCCGGTCTATATGACTGGCTCTACTTGGGATTTATGGCAATAACGTCCATCCTACTTCATTGCTTCTTCATAGACTACACAAATGGTGCAAAAGCGTAAGTATATTCTGGTGAATGGATGAACATAGGATGTAACATTCTGTAGTTGTCGGTTAGTATCTAGTTGAGTTTACACCAATTGACAACAATCATAAAATATTTTGTGTATAAATACATAACACAAACTTTTAGAAATTATCTTACTAATACAGTAGTTCCTAACAAAAATGTATAGAGCTCAGATTTAGAATTTACATTTAATCAGATTTAGTTTGAAATTAAACATTAGGTTCATTTTTAGTAGAGAATTAATGGAAATTTATGACATTGGATTGTCTGTTGTTATATAATACTATTACTAAACTGATTGTTTTGACTTAGCCAACTTATGGAAGTTTTATTTGGAATTTTTACAGAATTACAAAAATCTATTTTGACAGTGCGCACCCGAAAAAGAGCTACATGTTGACATACTTTTAGGTCTCTGGTAGTTCTGCACCTGTCTGCAGTAGTGGAAAGCGTAACAGCAGCCATACTGACATTGCTGCTAGCAGACCCGATCGGATCATTGTATCTGCGATCCTGCCCTGTGGCTAGACTTCAGGACTGGTACTCCATGCTGTACAACCCGTCGCCAAACTATACCACCACCTTGCATTGTACGCAGGAGATTGTATATCCTCTGTAAGTCAGCATTGTTGTTTTGTTTCTCCATATCAGTGCATGAAATTAAATAGACTAATTTTTATTGATAACCTACGTGCAAGCGTTAAGATTTGTATGCCCCCGGCATCATGATGTGGGAGGCATATAGTGATTGTCCTGTCCGTCCGTCCGTGACAAGGTTAAGTAGATTTTACTGTTTCGTCTAGCACCAACACTGCTTACTACAACACTTGGACACTTACACAGTTGTTGCTTATGACCATTCCCTATTCACCCATATCACACAACTTCACTTTGACCTTGACCTAATTTGCACTTAGAATAATTCAAAGGTGCAATTCTTGGTAACTAGATTTTACCGTTTCGTCTAGCACCAACACCGCTTACTACAACACTTGGATATTTACACAGTTGTTACTTATGAAGCGTTCCCAATCCATCCATATCACCCAACCTCACTTTGATCTTGACCTAATTTGGACTAAGAAATGGGCTTTCTAGCACCAACCGGGGGCATGTGTGTTTATCAAACACAAAATCTTGTTGTGATTAAGTTGAACATAGTTATGTTAACTATGTAGTCACATTGTTATGCATTTGTGGGAGATATTTCTGGACATTTTTTTTAAAGAAAATGTGCAAATATTTATGTTTAGCTATTAATATTAGCAACACATTGATGAAATTATACCAACTATGATTTCTTAACATGTGTGTTACATTTATTTTAGAGATCTTAATGTTAGTATTGCTGATTTAATAGTTCTTTGTAAGAAGATATACTACTTGTTCCTTTAACCACTGCAATTTTATGTTTGTTACAGGTACACTTTAGTTATGATTTACTACGCCTTCTCGCTTGTGTTCATGATGTGTTTACGGCCTATAATCAGCTACAAGTTCGTGGACTGCCTCGGCACAAAGTCGATCTACGCTGCGCTCTACTTTCTTCCGATTCTCATTGTTATACAGGCATTGTTCGCCGGGCTTCTGTGTAAGTTTACTCATTATTTAAATAAAGTTACTGCAATTGCTGTCATGATTGATGCTAAGAAAAAGTGTTTTCATTTTGCAAATATACTTACCATTTTGAAATATTTTTTTATCAGAAAGCTTTAAAATGTGCCTATTTGTTAAAATAATTTCAGCCATTTTAGTTGCAATTTACTACTTTTGCTACAAGTACAGTGTAGCACAAACATAGTTGTTTTTTCTAAGAATTTGTGAGCTTTCCTACTACCCTGGCGTCCGCGTCTGAATTTGGTTAAAGTTTTTATTCAAAAGTCTTGTAACTTCAAAACTACATAAGTTATTCACTTGAAACTTGGAACTTCAACTCCAGTATCAAGGGCAACATTCCCTATAACTCTGTTTTGTATTTTGACAGAGTTATGCCCTTTTTTACATAGATTTTCTGGTTAAAGTTTATATTCAAAAGTTTTGTAACTTCAAAACTACATAAGTTATTCACTTGAAACTTGGAACTTCAACTCCAGTATCAAGGGCAACATTCCCTATAACTCTATTTGTATTTTGACAGAGTTATGCCCTTTTTTACATAGATTTTCTGGTTAAAGTTTATATTCAAAAGTTTGCAACTTCAATACTACAAAAGCTATTCTCTTGAAATTTGAAATATACCTTTGTCATCATCTCTATCTAGTATCAGTGGCAACATTACCCATAACTATGTTTTGTATTTTGACAGAGTTATTCCCCCTTTTCACATAGATTTTCTGTTAAAGTTTATATTCAAAAGTTGTGTAACTTCAAAACTACGCAAGTTATACACTTGAAACTTGGAACTTACCTTTGTCATCAACTCTAGTATCAGGGGCAACATTATCCATTACTCCATTTTGTATTTTGACAGAGTTAGCCCACTTTTTACATAGACTTTGTGGTTAAAGTTTTTGTTCCAAAAATTTATAAACTATACAAGGCTTCACTTAAAAGTTTTGTATTTTAATAAATTTATGCCCCTTCCACTATCCAAAATATGTACCAACTTAAGTACTTCAAATAGTCGAGCGCGCTGTCCTCTGACAGGTCTTGTTTAACTTGTTTCATCTTGTATCCCTGTGTGTACGGTCCAGAATGAAGACATGTGCGGTTCAAATATACATGTATCAATGTTTTGCCATGCTATTACAGACTACTCCTTCCCCTACATACTGATCATTGTGACACTGATAACAAGTGCAGTGCACCTGTCCAGTACAGTTCACACAGTGAGTACTCTGTTGTTAGTAGGGATTTAAACGAATATTCAAATGAGCGTCCAAATATTCTAATCTTCTTTCGGGATACAAATATTTGATTATTTTATTTACATGCATATAAATAACAGAAATAAATATGTATTCATATGTTATAAATATATAATAAAAATGAAAAAAATAAAATAAATTAATGTCCGCTTCATTGGTCCGGGAGGCTGTTTTAATAACCACCAACTACCAGTACACAATGTGTACACATGTTATATGACCCCTATTACGCAATGATGTTTCTTTGTTAATTGGGTAACATCGCTAAACAAAAGGATAATGATATTAGTCACTATAGACATTAGGTGCGATTAAGTAACGGTCAAGTTTTATATAGGGAAAATATGTTTAGAAATAAAATTTACTGGTATGACCGATATTTGAAACGTTGAAAATGTATAACATTTGTTGTTCAGAGCTTTGCCAGTTTCACTCCCACTTGTTTCATTATTATGCTGATGTTAACAAAATGTATAATTCTTAATGAATTTAACCATAGAGTCTAACCAATATGAATTTAGAATTTTAAATTTCCATCACCAGGCATAACGCATTATGAGCTTAAACTGTGACCAAACTGTTGGATTTGTATAACTAAACTGGCTGTCCCCCCATATTTCTTTAGAGTGGCACCCATTGCATAATAATCTTGTTACTGTAAACCAAACAGTTGGATAAATTTCTAGAACTAAACTGGCTTGCCCCCACCCCCTTATCTTTAGAGTGGCACCCAGTACCTTTTGTGTTCCTATAGTGTACGAGTACCAGTACAGGTATATATCTCCTTATTTGTGCTTACTTTCTTGTGCTTGTTACAGAGTTTGAAGGATCTTGTAAAAGAAAACCTGACCGACATCCGAAACCTGGTTATTCTGATCTGCCACTGGGTTCTGCATGGATATGCCATAGTATCGCTCACTGAGCTTAAGGACCCGGAGCTCCATGTACCGCTGCTACTTTTGGTGTTTTGCCCAGCTGTGTTTTACGTTACAACCACAAAGTTCACAAATCCAGATAATTTACAAAAGGCGGAATAATTAGTTATTTCATTACAGAATTAATCAGTTATATTATTAGCAATAAGGCGATTTAGTGGTGTTTGTTGGTTGAACTGGTTATTTGTGTTACTGGTAGAAATAATGAACATTTCTGAATAATGTATGTTATATAAATAACGTATAGTTAAGTACTAGTATCATAATAATATTTTAAAAACTTCATTTATATAATAGACCCAGCGCCATATTCCAGAAACATCTTAAGTAACATTGTATCCTTATCCTTAAAATCACAATTTTTCATTAAAATTGTATTTAATATTTAAATGACATTGTGAAAATTGTGTCTCAAATTTATGTGTAGTTTTACAATAATTACATAACAAAAATCGGAACTTAAGGGAAAATGTGGCGCGTTGTGGGAAAACCGGACTTAATGCATGTGCTTAAAGTGTCATCCCGGATTAGCCTGTGCAGTCCGCACAGGCTAATCCGGGACGACACTTTCCGCTTAAAGTGGATTTATGGTTAGAAGACACTTCCTTGAAACAGAAAATACCATACAAGCGGAAAGTGCTGTCCCGGATTAGCCTGTGCAGACTGCACAGGCTAATCCGGGACGACACTACGCACATGCATTAAGTCCGGTTTTCCCACGACGCGCCTCATGTTAAAATAAACTTAAGATGCTTCTGGTATATGGACCCTGGCACCATTTACTGGGCTGAACTAACAGCTAATATTGCATATAACATGAATTTAAGCAGGCTCATTATTTTTTTTACACAAAATGTCTTTATAGTTCAGTTTGCACACTTTGGAATTACGAATGATGAACTGGCAGAAATGCTAGGAACACACAATTTGATTAACAGCTGGTGCTTGTGGGAAATTCCACTTCGTATCTGAGAAATGAGAAGTCTTGTGTAGTTGGTTTATGCTGCTATGTACATTTTGCAATTGTTTAATAATGAATCTGATCCAACACATGTTATAATGCACCTTTCCTTGTTTGCCAAAAACATGTTTAACTCCTCACCAATTATTGTTTCAAGAATTCACTTCCATTCATTGAGAAGAGTTTGTCTTCACAAGTTACCACATGCTGTTTTTGTGTAGAAAGTTAAGAACGTGGTAAATGAGTGCAGTGATAGTACTATAAAACACTAGATTAATTATGATTTACATTAACGGGACGTCTTGTGCTCTTTATTTATGAAAACATTTTACATTTTGAATGTTGTAAAGATGGTAAATTTTACCGTTTATGGTTTTGCTTTCTATTGTCCAAAAGAGACGTATCAAAATTGCCACAAACATCATTTTATGTCAAAACATATGAAACAAAACCTGACGCACTAAAATTCAGTTTATGTTATATTGTATTACATGTTTTATGTTCATTTCCCTACATGTGTATTTATTTCATTGTTAATGTTAACAATTGCAAACATCTTCACCATACTTTTTTGTCTGGTTGAATTGTGTCATGTGCAAGTCTTAATAAAGTATCATTTGTTCTCTTGTGCTTTACTTGTTTCATACCACTATTCAAACATTGATAACCTATCTATATTTACCAGTAGTTTCCATGATGATGGGGTTATCCAAATCTTGTCAAGTCCCACAAAAAATACATTGATCAACAACATGTATAAAAAGAATCATATTTTAAGCCTAGTATTTTACTTATTTCAAGACTAGTCACACTTGTTTCGAGACTAGTGTCACATTTGTTTGAAGACTGTGTCAACTTACTGGTATTTAAGACTAGTGGTACACTTCTTTTAAGACTAAATCACACTTATTTCAAGACTAGTCTTCTGCTTAGTTAAAGACAAATGTCACTTAATTGTTAAAAACAGTGTGTTGATTTGTTCATGATTCATGCTTTCCATGAATAACTGTACTTCTAACTGTAATATTAGCTGTCATCAAATGGACAAGTCATGTTAAGGGCCGTCTATGAAACATGTTGAACACTATTAGAAGTTTACAATATATAATAAATTCAACAATTTATGAACTAAAAATGACTTGGTAAGTTTTTGTCCATCAACAAGTAAATTTGCATGCAAAAAAACACGCCAATTTGTTCATAATTACCTATTTTTTTATCCATTTGCTGTACCAATCTTTTTGTTCAATTGTGGATACACTGTGGATAGATCTATGAGACGACCCTCAAACTTGAAACTGACCACAATAACGGAATTTCTCCATGCAAAAATCATGCATGGGATTAACATTCCTTTCACGGGAAACTAGGACACCCAATGTCTTTAAAAACTTATGTACCACGTGTTTGAAGACCAGTTCACACTTATTTCAAGACCAGTGCTCCACTTATTTGAAGACTAGTGTTACACTTATTTCAAGATTTAGAGTTTCACTTTCAAAGTCAAATACTAGCGTTGCACATTTCATGACTAGTGTTATACATGTACTTATTTCAAGACCAGTGTTTTACTTAGTTCCGTATGTAACTTTGTTCAATATACCATTTTCGGAAATGATTTACATTTGTTAGACCAGGGCAAATGAGAATTAATAATACACAGGAAAGTTTGGTTATTAAGAAATGCTTTTATGAATTTCTTAAATGCGGATACAACATGAATTGAGATTAATATACCATTTGCACTTATTTCAATTACATCATTTTTCTATAAATGTTAGGCACATATACATAGAATGAAATAAAAAGCTTTTAAAATGAGCGTTAAATATGACCATAAAAATCTGAATGAACCATTTATAATAAATTTTATAATTCATAAAAAATATGGTTGTAAAATTTCCAAATCTGAAGAGCTGTAAAAAATAAAGTTTAACAAATAGTGAAGTAGAATTACTTTTATTGACCATACATATAACGACTCTTAGTAGAAAATCAAGAAAAAATCTTAAAATTCTGACATTGTAATACTGACAAAGAAATGCACTGTTTTTTAGACAGAAGTTCCAAAATACTTCAGAGTGTACTGTGCATTAATATTTATTAGCATTTGTCATGCATATTTTCCAAAGCTCAGTGTTTCCAATACAAATTATAATTTTGGCATATTTTAAACTTCAAAATTATGAATAACGTAAGAATCTTTATAAATATGGCCCTGCTCATGAGTATATGCACAAGTTCAATTATATGTATGCCTTAATCCAAAATTATATCAAACCCATGGAGGATCATTACTATTATTCAAAAACATAAATTTCATTCCAAGAATAAGTGGTTAAGATCATAATAAAATTAAACCAGATAGAAAGCTAACAAAGCATTGTTTTGCAATGTAATCAGATAATTTTAGAATAGAAAGAAGTAAGCTAATTACATGAATTGACATCAGTAATATTAATACAAAGTAGTTGATTTTCAACAAAATGCTTTTAAAAATGTTTAGGGAAAATACCTGAACATTGATTACAATGGAATATTTGCAATGGTTTGTAAAAAAAAAAGCCCAAAGAGTTGTAGACAAGCTAAAGCTGACAAGTAAATACATCTGCGTGTAAAAGTGCCCACTTAAGTTCTAAATGGAATCAATGTTTCTATTTACAATAATGACTTTAACGACATGAATCACTTAACTGACAACGAATGAATGTACTAAGACATTAATGAAAATGCATAAATTGTACAATGCATGAACTTATTCTCACTAAATATCAAACAAATGTGATAGATGGAACGCTTTTAAAAGCAATCTTACGAAAGTACTGTTATCGTCACAAAAACAAATAAATTTACAATTAATGTTGATAATCAGAACTTTGATAAATAATCATTTTCTAAATTGATGAATGTAAAAGGGATTTCTACCAAGGAACATGTGTCATTTGCCAAAAATTTAAATAGTAAGATTTTAGCTACTAGTATTTATGTATCGAGAGTTGAGCATGAAACTACTGTATCTGATAAAGAAATTGTAAGCAGAAACAACAGTTTCATGCTCTATCCTTGGTATGTGTTATAATTGAAGAGATCATCAAAATAATGATGAAAGAGTTACAATTATGATCGTTCAAAGACTAAACTTGACTGTGTGACTCCAGTTTAACAAAGTTACAATAAAGTTTTTTTCACATTCATCAAATACTGCTTAAGTGTGTCTAACACAAATTACCATGTGCAAAGAATTGGTAACCATTCTCTCCCAAAAATTGCAAAGGATACCAATTACCTATATTCCCAAAAAGATAATCTTACCACCTGAAACATGCATTAGAAATTAAGAAACTAACTTTTTTCATTACAATTGTACACAAGAAATCATTCACACAGGTTTTGTAAGTTTATCGTTTTTCACAAACTTTTTCACCTCTTTCTTCAAAGCTGCCAAATCTTCCTCCTCCTCTTCCGATTCATCCGCGCCATCATCGTCGTAAGACTTTTTTTGCGTCTGACTCTCATCGTTAATAAAACTGTCGTTATAGTCGTAAGTATTTGGACCTGTCTCATCGTCTTCATCGTTATTCCTGCTGACGCTCTCCTCATCATCTGCCTTATCAGTATCGTTCTTCTCTGCACGTAAAAAACAAAGAACTCTGTTTCAAATTACAATTTATGCACATGTATCTTCAACATTTACATTGTATATTACACACAGCACGCACTTAAAAGCGGACACAAAATGATAATGGTAGCCACAAAAACTAGTTTTGACCACAATTGATTTATTCCCTTTATTATATAAACTTGGCAAAGGTTATTATTAAAGCTAAAAAACATTTGGCTTTACGCTTACAAAAAAAACCCTGATATTTATAAAATCTGAACACACACTGGAAGACTTTTAAAAAGCAACAACATGATATTTGTAAACAGATTTCAAACAACACAATCAGATTATCACTGAATTTCCAAAGCCCAAACAGCCCAAACAGGTTTACATATTTTTACAATGATGGTTGTTAACTGGACAAGAACAGCAGCAATTCCAGCTGAAGATAACAAACTATGAATTTCTTAAGTTATTCTTACGTTGAAAATAAGTCAACATTGGAATTTTTCAGAGATTTCAGTAGATTTTCAAAACCAGGAGTCAAATGACCCCTAGCCTGAAATTTCAAGGGGTCAAAATGAAAATTTCAGGGGTCAAAATGCTGAAGGCAGAGGAATTTTGTTTCTGAATAAATATTAAATGCTCTGAAAATGTGTTACTAAAGAGTAAGAACTTGAACTCTGAACCAATATGCTTTTGAACATTTGCCTGACAAATACTAAACATGTATACACTTTTGCAAATTCGGTGTCAAAATCTTCGAACCATGTATTTCTCTCTCAAAAAATGCAATTCTAATATTTCAGAATTTTAGGATTTTTTGCTATGTTCTACTAGGATTTTTGTTTAAAACCAGTCCCGGTCACAAACCGTTAGGTGTCCTATCTTCCTTGTCATTGGTGTGATGTCTGTATTGCTTTAAGTGGCTGATATTGGTTCTGCAAAATATAAGAATACATGGTGCAGGTGAACAACAATTCTGTATCTGTGATATCAAACAGCGAAAGATAATATACTGATATATACCAAGACTAAATATGGGTGGATTTTATCTCGGTTAAACAATGAACTTTTTTTGCGAACATTTTGGTAAATGAGAAACATGCATGTACTTAGTATATTCCCTACTAAACAATACTGGTAGTATGTTGTGATAGTATCAATATCCTAAATAAAAAGCATTTCAGAAGAAAATAATTATTTCTTGTGCCCCGCCTAAATAAACAATACTAAATAAAGAATCATTTTTTTAAATAGTAACAAGAGATTATGCCCCCCAACTTGCAGCCAAGTCGTGAATATGTGCAATTGTAAAATCATTTTTTTAAATAGTAACGAGATTATGCCCCCCAACTTGCAGCCAAGTCGTGAATATGTGCAATTGTAAAGAAATTTTTTAAATATTGTATGTGCACATTAACACATGTGGAGGAAATTAAAGTTGATGCTTTAGAAACTAAATATAAAGCTAAAAAAAAGATAGAGTATAATTATGGATTTATTTTTACAGTCTATTATATAAGGATACCTGTTTTCTGTTTAATTTAAACATCAAATAGGCCAAAACATCTCTTGATAGATCTGCGGAAACAAAATGGTCTACAGAGAAAACAGTTTTCATGTTACAAGCCCCTGTGACCTTGACCTTTGACCTCAAAATTGATAGGCGTTTTCCTTTCCTCCCGAGTAACCAGCACACCAACTTGGATGATCGTAGGTCAAAGCGTATTCTACATATCATGCGGAAACGAAATGGTCTACAGAGGAAACAGTTTTCATGTTACAAGCCTCTGTCACCTTGACCTTTGACCTGTTGACCTCAAAATTGATAGGCATCTTCCTTTCCTCCCAAGTAACCAGCATACCAACTTAAATGATCGTAGGTCAAAGCGTTCTCTAGATGTCGTGCGGAAAAGAACAAGCCCCTGTGACCTTGACCTTTGACCTGTGGGGCCTCAAAATAAATAGGCATCTTCCTTTCCTCCCAAGTAACCAGCATACCAACTTAAATGATCGTAGGTCAAAGCGTTCCCTAGATACCGTGCAGAAACGAAATGGGCTACGGACAGACCGACCGACGATCCGACCGACCGACGGACAGGTGCAAAGCAATATACCCTAACTTCTTCGAGGGGGGCATAATTAATATGACTTTTTTATTGAGACTTATTTTGACATCAGTATGAACATTTCATATTAAATCCCTTTTTGGGAAATTAATTCACCAAGAAACTGATTAAAAATATTTAGTATTAAGCATTCATGTTTCCTTCCACAAGATTACTGGTACTAGTTAAGAAATAATAATCCCTATCTAGAGTTGTTAGTCTTTCCATGACCTTTACCTATGTAAATATCTGAGGTGTTCATAAAACTTTGTTTAATTTTTCTCCAGCCAAGAGTCATGACATGATATTAACATAAAAAATAAAAGTGATGACTTCAGATATTGAAAAACCTTTTATTGTCAATTTCTTTAATACTGACAGTCAATTCTCAGAAATGGTATGGTTTATAGAAAATCAGTGTTAGTTCTAAAATGGACTATTTCTTGACTATGAAATTCTGGACTACTTTCTAGATGTGGAAAGAGACTGAAAGACAACAAAAGCCTCAAGAACACTGGATAGAGAGTGAGGAAACAAGTTTAGAAAAGGAAATGTTACACTTGTGGAATGAAATTAATAAGTTGCATTAAAAATAGGGATTACTAAAGATTCATGTTTCATTCTAGACGATTACTTGTTAGGGAAAATCTGTTATTTTCAATTTCATTAATATTGACAGTTCTCATAATCCAAGCCCTCAATGTTCATTCAGGTATCAATATGAAAATGTTTGCAACAGAATAAAGTTGAAACCAAATCAGGGCTACCCCTGGGTAAACATTTTCTTAAACCGAATTTACCATATGGCATTGAAATTCTGCTCATTCGATACATTTGTACAGGGTTTAATGACGAAAAAGTTTTAGCCAAATGGAAATTTCTTAAGCCAAATATTGAAAAAATTTCGCAGTTGGTTAATTTTGTGAATGGCAGAGTGAACCCGGACCAAATGTTCACCTATAGCAGGTGGAGCCGTACGGACAGTCCGGGGTATCGTCATCCTCCAGGTCAGACTGCTCATCGTAACTTACGTCCCCTGGGTGGCTGAACTCCGCAAAGTGCTCAGGATTTTTTCTGTAATACATATTAAACGAGAGGTCACGGTGGCGTATTGGTGTACCGGGTCAGATCCCCACTCTGTAAGGGTACTTAAGATCTCCCTCAAAGACACCAAGTACTGGTCCTACCCAGGAAAGGGACTCGAGAGTGTCTCGATAAGCCTTAGGCTTTCAATGCAATCGAGCTAAAATAAATAGGTTTAAAACTAAAAAAACTAATAAATGATGCGGTGTTTCTTGGGCAAATTTAAGTTGACACAAAATGGAGTCATCCATTATCCATGCATACAACTGACGTATGATTTATCATACAATTAATGAAACCCCCCATAATTATGTTGGAAGTGCTTTTAGCATTCCTGCAAATTCTAATAATTTATACATGTAAAATTATAAAGGCCAAAAAAATACTGCGTTTCAGGCAACCCAACCTTCCTAGCAAAAGCCTCCTGACCCAATAATTTTTAGCGACTTTAAAAAAAAAGTATTAAAAAAATCAATATCGACCCTACCTAACTTTTTTGAGACCGTTGCCCAAAACACACATTTTTTTTTGTGGGCCTCATTAATGTTTTATAAACTTCAGTATATCTTTGCTTATTACCTGTAACATTTCTTGCCAAACATACAAGGTGGTCTGTGTTTACTTTTCAGCTGTCTGACTTTCTCAACTTTATTACGACCTTTTCCAGAGGTTTCAATGTCATCGCTGTCCGAACTTTCCTCTTCCTTTTTAGCTTTCGCCCGTCCTCGTTTCTTCTTGGGAGTAACTTCTTCTTCAGACTCCTCTTGCTCTGACCCTAAATCCCTTTTCCTTTGCTTAGTTTTAGGGTCTCTCTTAGGAGCAACGTAATCGTCGGAACTTGATTCCTCCTCTTCGTCGCTGGTTGTGCGTTTCCGTCTTTCACGACCACGACCTCGTTTGGCAGGAGCAGCGGCAGCCTTGCGTTTCTTGGATGACCTTGGAACATAGTCGCCTTCAGACAATTCTAGGTCTTCGTCGGAGTCGGCATATCGTTTCCGCTTTCCAACTGTCCTAGATGATCTTCTGCTACCCTGGGATTTGGCCTGACATGAAACACAGGTTGTTATTTTTGATGTTTTTATATAATGACAGATCATTTTGACTTCGAAAAAAAATTTGTGTGACTAGTTATATGTCTAATGGAGAACCAGGTTAAATTTAAGCTACCCAAACATTGTCAAGAAACTGATCTTGTATTTCGGTAACTGATTGTTATCTGACAAGAATATCTCTCATCAATTAAGAGTTTTGGCCACCCTTCACCTAATGACATAAAGCAGTCCAATTGCCCAAATTTGTTTGAAATCAGGGGTGTTATTCAGATGAACAACAGTAACTTATCCATACAATTTGTAATTTAACAATTTTCAAAATGCAGGCTGTCAACCAAGTTCCCTAGAAATATAGGAACAATATAAGAATATTTCCACCAAAAATATAGGAATTTTGCCGATTTTTTTGACAAAATATAGGAATTTCAAAGTAAAAATACTTCATTATAAGGATAATAAGGGATCATATTCTAGCATGACAAGTCTAACAGCTTGTGTTTTAATGAACAAAACATTTGCTAAACAAGCTCATGCTAATCAATTGGCAACTGAGACCTGCATGCTATGATCGAACAATAATCTGGGTATTTAAGTTATTTGCGAGCAAAGCGAGTGAGAAAAATATCATCATTTAGGTTCTTGTTTTCTGTTCACGGACCAATTCCAGACGCGTGAATGACCAAATTTCGTAACAAAAATATAGGAAAACAAATTTAAATAAGAAAAATTTCCAGAATATTGGAAAATATAGGAATAAGTTGACAGCCTGAAAATGTTTCAATATGAGTTGCGTTAGTGTAATGGACATGGTGTCCGCCTTGCATTCAGGTGATCGTGAGTTTGATCCTTATTTGGGAGCATTTGAATGACCTTTTTTAAAGACAACAAGTACTGGTTCTACCCATGAAACGGACTCGAAAGTGTCTCCATAAGCCCCTGGCTTTCTACACAATCAAGCTAAAATAAAACAGTTTAAACTAATCAAAATTTTACTAAAACAAGACAAAATTGAAAAAGGAACTTCTTAAGCTTAAAGCCAACATAAGCCCAGTCTAGAACTGCAAATAATGACCACTTTCAAAATTTCTAATAAAATATAACAGGGACCTTCCTCAGCCAAAAGGCAAAATCCAACATAAGCCCATTGAAGAACAGTGATATGCCGTGCTATAACTTTGTATAATGTCTATGCAATAAATTTCACACTTGGACTCACCTTTTTTTGAGATGCTGATTGAATCTCCTCCTCCCAATCGCTCCCTGACTCCTCCTCCTCCTCACTCGCACTCATCACGAAGTCGCTGTCTTCGTCCTTCTCTAGAGAACCCTTGGGCAGGTCTTCGTCCGAGAAGTCCACGAAATCATCCACTAAAATAAGACATTATAATTGCATATTTTAATGGCAGGGTTTGTAGTTCATGTAAATAAATAAAAGCATTCCATTGCTTATCTGATTAAAAAATTTGACACGTAGATCTAAAGCCTGAAAAATTGTTGTCACAAATCCATGAAATTTCATGTCAACGAAATTAAATTCATTTAAAAATATTTTACATAATATTAAACACGGAAGCGATTTTATGAAATTTATGGGTTTTATCGCCACACTTATCTAACACCTACTCCTTACGTCTCAAGTAGGCAGATTTCAACAATCGTTTTTCTTTTAATTTATTTGGTATTTAGTTTGTTTTGTAACAAAGATTTTTTTGAAATAAGATATACAAAGAGCCTACTACTAACATGCAGTGCATTTTCTTAAAATCTGGATCAGATATAACACGAATAACTTTTAAAAATCTGTCCAAGAAAACAACCCACCATAACTTTTTCGCTTTGCTCGTGCGGCTCTGTTAGCTCTAGAAGTGCCAGGTGTAGCGTCACCTGCACCTTTTCTCCCTTTCTTTGGCTTAACTTCCTCTTCTTCATCCCACTCTTCTTCCTCTTCACTTGAGACCGCCGTTTTACGGGCCCTGGGCTTTGGCTTGGCTTTCGGGGTGGCCGTTTTCGCTGGTGATCGTTTCTTAGGCTTGTAATCTTCTTCTTCCCAATCCTCCTCATCATCATCATCGCTGCCTGCATAGCTCTTACGTTTTACTGTTCGACCTGGATTGAGGCAGAATATATTCAGGGTAGCATACATAATGTTAACTTACAAGTAACAGTTTAAACTAAATGCAATAGCTTTTTGAATTATTAAAGGATTTTTATCAATAAATAGACCATAAGCAGTAATAAGCATATTTATAACTTCCTTTAAATACACGAAAATCAGTAAAAATTCTTAAATCAAAAAGCTCACCCTGACTGATGTTTCGAGTTACATTCAGAAAATTTCTTGAGACAGTGCTTGCTTTTGCATAAAGTAAGATGTTTTATGAAGACAAAAGTAGTAGCCAAATATAAATTTGTTTATCCAAATATTTAATAGTGTGGCAATTTTGCATTTGGTTATCTGGTAAATTGGCCTTATGATAGAGTCATCCCTGGATCACTTTTACTAGAAACAGCCCTAAACTACACTAAAACCCCGCTTAACGACCACCTTGATTTTACAACCACCCCGCTAAAGCGGGCACTTGTTAAAAGACCCGATTGTTTTCCTATTTATGTCAATGGTCGCAAACCCCGATTAAACAGCACCCCGCTATTCCGTATTATGACCACTAATCCCAGACCGAAAGAACCAAATAATGCTCAAAATTACCCCGTTATCGCGACCAGTGTCATTTAGTCTACACTTTACATCACCAGTTAACAACATATGCCCTGGAGATAAACACTGCTTTGCAGTTGTAAATGGGAGTGTGAAAAACAATGTTACGGATGTTTTTATGAGCGATTAGCGCATCGACTGTGTATCAGATTACGTTAATTGGCACTATCTGACAGTTAGTGGATAACACTGATTACTGCTTATTTTTTTATTTTTTTTTCCGACTTAATATATAGATATTAATTTTTTTCTGTGTGATAAAGCGTGATATTGTCCCCGGAAAGGGAGACAATTAATATTTTAATGAGCGCTTGCGCCAGTGATAATATTTATATTGTTTAAATGCTATTTGAATATTCTTTCAACACGATATTTACAATATTACTTCCGCACTATTTTCTCTATAATGCGTGGTAATCGGGATTAGTAATAAACATTCCAGTGCCATCTTGGATTACGATCTAATGTGCCATTTTTTAGATCTAGTTAAGCAACTTAAATCGCAAATTTTTTTGACTCTAGGCATTATCATGGCAGCGTGTTTACAGTAAGACAGTCTACTATGCTACACAGTATATTCATAGACAATGCAGAATCTGTGTTTCTAAATTTATTTAAGTTTGGATACACGTAGTCGTTGAATAATGGTCAGCTTTTAAATCAAGAAGTTAACACACACTGCTAGCTTTCAATGTATGTATGATAAAAGTACATATTGAAAGTGTGTTCAGTTCTCCGAAATTCAGTTTTCTAAAAATAGCGTGTGCATAGGTGTTATTATGTAAACAATAGTTAACACAGTCACGACATTCAAACGCACGTGTTTTCGCAAGCAATGTAAGCTGATGAAACTCGTAGATGCGTGTTAAAATGCAAAACAACAAAAGGTACTGTTAGGAGTGTTCTGAAATTGAATACTTATATGTATAAAGTGTTTTCTATATTAATTATTCGGACTTAACAACACAACTGGGTTAAAAGCCGGAGTAGAATTTGAAGAAAACAAGATGGCTGAGAATTAAACGCTGAACACTACTTACATTGGATACTTAAATACTTAAGAGTGGTTACTGCATATAAAAACTTAATACACACAAAACAAAATAAGTATGTTCTTAATGAAAGTTATTACTTAAGGGTACACTGGATTCTTGTTATATTTTGGAATTGGGAAACAGGCAATACAACAATTATGTAAACAAAGGGAGACTACTGTTCATAGCAACAGTAAACAACAAGTGCAAGTGTAATATGCTGGGATGAATAAAGTGCAAAGGATAAAATAAATACTTTGGATGTTAAAATTAAATTTGGACCAAGATGACGAGCTCCAATGCCTTGTGGGTAAAACTTGTACCCGAAAGGCATTGTCTGTTCTAGTCTCCTTGGCTCAATACGACTGCGGAAAATCCAAGAGAAAATAAGAGGAAAGACAGTTCAATAGATCAGAGAGGTATTCTTAACATTTGGTGTTATTAATCTTCGCTACTTTTCTTTTTTGGTAATTATGTATGATAAATGGTGACAACACCTACAATTTAATCAAATAAAATTTTAAAAAGTAGTCCATCACTGTGAGTGATATAGGGATATATCTCACTGATCTTTTTCTATATTTCACTACTTAGCATTAAATAAACTGTTAATATAAATATAAGTTACATTATCTGAATTTATAACTCGTTGTATAGAAAACAAATTGACATTTTCGTTATTTATTCATTATTCATGACTTATATTAAAACTTTAAATTACAAAGACAAATACATGTACTGACTCGGTGACTTGCTGTAACTCGATAATACGACCACCCCGCTATTAAGATCACTTTTATCCAACCACCAAATAGCCGTATTAGCGGGGTTTTACTGTACATCCTCAAAGTAAAACAGAATTCGTTAACAAGACAAGAACCTCGTTTGGATGTTGTAATCACTTCCTCTTCGGCCTCTACATCAAAGTCTTCATCATCTTCACTCTCAGTTTTCCTGAGTAAAAGCAGAAATTCTGTACATTTACTCCACTCACAGACATGTTTTAAAATTTACAAGGTTCTTTCCAGATTTTTTTTTTTTCGTTATTTCCCAGAGCAAGGTCAACAATTTACCAGGTACATACCAATTTTTTGTTCAAATTATATCTGGATAAAATAATTTCCTACTTTTTCAGTCTTTACACTCAACAACTCAGTTCAACTTGTCCTATCGATAAACAGTAGACAAACAAATGGCTTTCACAAAATACAATAGATCATTTACTTTAATCACAGGAACAAAATTTAAGTCAGAACATGTACAAAGAGAGGTAGTCATGTGATCTAACTTATAATAATGAGTTTATCATCAAATCTTTTATATTTAAAAGTTAAGAAGAACAGTCAAACACTCAGATACATGTAAACAGACTGAAATAATTACTGATGAGGCTTCAAAACGAAAATCTTAGTGAGTTTAGGTAGGCAAAAAATAATATGGACAATTGTATATACACAATTCAAGGTTCTACTTACTTTTTTCTACCTGCATTCTTTGATGGTGTCTTGGCGCTCGTTTGAGATGCGCTGACTTTCCTGCCTTGTGGTTTCGCTACACAAGTAAAAATGCAACATTATACTGGAACAGCCAATGCTTAATAAGCATCATATTTGTTCCAACAATTCAAGACTCAAGAGCTATTGTAACAAGAGGGCCATGATGGCCCTAGGTTGCTCACCTGAGTGTAAAGCATCATAATGGCTTTTAAGAAGAATAGTGTTTGGGATTTCAATAAAGCCATATAAGGAAAACTGTCCCGCCCCCTGGCAGCCATGTTTTTTAACAAATCGCGAAAATAGGCTAGTGTATATGTACATGAATTGTCTGGAAAGTTATATTGCAATCTGGCTATATCGCGATCGCGATCCATGGACCCGCGAATTGCGATATAACGATTTGCAGTGTACCAAAGAAAATACTGTCACGGTATCATTAAACTTGTGAAACACGTGCAGGGACTAAAATGAGTGTAAACACAGAATACAGTTAGAGCGCCTAACTTTTGCTATTACAGGTGACGAGTATTAGGTTAATGTTTGCGAGCTATGCTAGTCTTTGTGCCCAATGCTATACAAGTCTATCTTATAAAACAAGTCAACAAGCCAATCCATATCTATTTTTTTTTATGAAATGGGCTAGCTGGACCTGGATTAAATGGTCACACCCCATACACTGTAACTCAGTTTGTACTCAAGTTGTTAAACAAACAGCATTTTTTTTTTTTAGTAATGGTGCCCTTGACCAAACCACCCCAGATGCAACCTCAAACGAGGCATCTATGAATGAAGTTTTATTACAACAGCAATGTTTGTTTTCAAGTTATTGTTCAGAAACCAAAAGTTGGTGCTGCTGTCAAGTCTGTCAGCCCACATACCCAACGACATACTCCAATCAGGGGTTTCCCTGTCGATCGCCACTGTCGAAAGCGGCGACAAAATTTCAAAAGTGGCGATTTTACCTGGCGACAACAATATTTTGTTGATTTATATCCAATACGAGAATGTACTGCGAGCCAGACGTAAGCGGCCAGCGTCTGTCTATTTACAGTATCAATTTTTGATAACATAAGAGACCCACAGGTCAGAGTGCATAAATGGAGTCACTGAACCGTGTTATTGTTGCATGATGTTTGTAAAGCAATTGACAACTTTATTGGGGGGGGGGGGGGGTAATTAGTGGATTAAAGGATGGTGATTACGCCGACATATGATCTTGAACAATCAATTAGTGAGATTATAGGACAAAGACGAATAACTAGTACCGAAATTTCTTTAATCAGCATCATGGTAAGTGTATTGTTTTTTACACTTTTACGCTTGTTAAGGAATGTGCTAATTTTAACAGTTTGGTCGACAGCTTACATATATAAGACAGAAAATGATTGTTTATTCACTTGCAATCATGGCTTCACGATTTCTTTAATCCTCGAAAGCGTGTTTTAGACACTGACATGAATGACAAACTTGAGACACCTTCCAAAATGCAAAAACCTGACAATTCAGTAGCTAAACGAAAATTTAATGACAGCTGGAAGTCTGAATATCCATTTATTTCGTATGATGCAAAAACCAAGTCTATGTTTTGTGACTATTGTGTAAAAAGTCAGTTCAAGAATTCCTTTACATCTGGTTGCAATGTTCTCAAAAAACAGTCTATCTCAAAGCACTTGAGAACAAAGGGTATGTATTATAGCAACGATTTCTGTTTTAAGTATAAATGGAATTGCTATTGTATTTATTTTGGATTTGCTATTGTATTTATTTGTGCTGTATTTAGTGCAGACTCAGTGTCCAAAATCTAGTAACAAATGTACAAAATGTAAATGTATTTAGTATGTCAGGATATTAAATTTTTCAGAGTGTAACTTTGTAACTTTGTTTGTACGTGTTTTTCAGTAGATTTGCAGAAGTGTGATACAAGTATTTAATTTCTAAGACAACAAAACAACACTATGTTTAATAGACACAATGTTAATAAATATATGTTTAAACATTGAACTTTTCATTGATGGCATATCATATTTGGTGATTTATTTTAGTCATGTTGGTTATTTCATTTTGTCATGTGAAAATAAATGTTATTTATGATTATGAAAATAAAAATATATAATGAAGTGACTTTTTGTTCTTTATACTATAGAATTTTATACCATAGAATTTGACACAATGTATAATCATAAAAATAACAGAAAAGGACAATACGTAATAAATGACTTTTGTGTAAGTATATTGTGACGTAGGTCAATGACTTGACATATGACTCTTCTTGACTCTAAAGTGGCTCCAACTTTCTAAAAGTGGCTCCAACTTTCTAAAAGTGGCGAATTTTGGTGGCAACAACTTTTTTGGGGCCAGTGAAACCCCTGCCAATCTAATAACCACACATTTTCATTTGGTTAAAAATGGCTATCTTCGATACTTGTTATAACTTCATCTGTAAAGTAATTAAAGTATATTGCAAAATTTGGAAGACTTGATGCCATAACTACTGCAATTTGTCTTTTTTCTATGATTTTTTTTAATCCACTGAAATCCAACAAATTAAAGTTTTAGCATAACATCTGCTTATGTGCAATTTTCAACACTTTTTCCTGATGCAAAAAACAACAACAATTAATTACAATGCAATATCTTACCATTGCCCTCTATAACAACACAAAGTTTCATGAACCTAGCTTTTGTATTTATTGAGTTATTGCAGAACCCAAATTTTATAGCACAGAGAGACATATACAGACAGAAACATACATGGAGGGTGTCCCATCTGATCATGCAACCAGTAGTGGACAAATGACTTTCAAAACAAACTCTTTTATTAATGTCAGCATGAACTTCCCCAGGCCGTTTTAGCGCCCCGGTTCCGGGGCACTTGAATTTTAAATTGAACATTCCCGGGGCGCCTACAATTAGAGTTGCGCTTATAAACATCGCCCGGGACGCCTGTATTTTATCAATTAATCAGCTGTGTTGACTGCAGTAGACCGACAGTACCTGCTGTGAAAGCTAATCTCTTGTGTCATAAAGGCTGTTTTTCACTCTAGAAACATGTACACCCACTCAACCAAGTCGGTGAATAATCAAAGCGAGTGTCACTTCGCCAAAAATTTTAACAATTTGCAATTATTGCTAAGCCGCAATCAATCTACGTAAAGCCCCGCCCATGTAGGCGGAGTTTCATCACACAGTAAAATCGATATAAGTCAATAGAAACGCTCAGGTTATCTTCGCTATGAATGACGTTATCACTGACCAATCGGCGCAATCGTCATGTATCCACACAAAAATAACCTTATATTCACGTCAATGCTCATTACCAATCTAAAAAGCAAACCCTCTGCCTTTCGTGTTGTATAATATTCACTTATTTATTGTCAGTAACATATAAATATTAAATTTCTAGGCACATGACTAATTTGTGAAAAACTAAAAATATTTATCTGAAACAGAACCTTTCCAACACAGAACGCAGTTTATATTACGCCTTGGAAGAATCATGTGCAAATATTTTTTTCAATTTATTAAATTTTTTTTGGTTAAATACGTGTTTTGTTTTGATAGCATCCACTTGACAAGGAATTTGGTAGAGGGTCACCAAAGGAACATTTATGTGAAATTAGTTTGAAATCCAGCCAGTGGTTTTAGACAAGAAGATTTTTAAAGTTTTCAATATAGCCATATAATGAATACTAACCCGCCCCCTGGCGGCTATGTGTTTTCACAAATCAAAATGATTTCAAGGAATTTGGTTTAGGGTCACCTAAGGAACATTTCTGTGAAATTATTTTGAAATCCAGCCAGTGGTCTCGACGGGAAGATTTTTAAAGCTGTCAGTAAAACCATATTTTAAGGAAAACTGCCCTGCCCCCTAGTGGCCATGATTTTTAACGAATCAAAATGATTTCAAGGAATTTGGTAGAGGGTCACCAAGGAACATTTCTGCGAAATTATTCTGAAATCCTGCCAGTGGTTTCAGACTAGAAGAATTTATAAGTTTACAATATAACCATAAAAGGAAAACTGCCTCGCCCCCTGGCAGCCATGATTTTTAACAAATCAAAATGATTTGAAGGAATTTGGTAGAGGATCACCCAAGGAATATTTCTGTGAAATTATTTTGAAATCCAGCCAGTGGTATCACACTAGAAGATTTGTAAAGTTTACAATATTTTTATATATGGAAAACTGCCCCGCCCCCCTGGCTGCCTTTTTTTTTTTAACGAATCAAAATGATTTGAAGGAATTTGGTAGAGGGTCACCCAAGGAACATTTCTGTGAAATTATTTTGAAATCCAGCGAGTGGTTTCAAACAAGAAATTTTTTTAAGTTTTCAAATTAGCCATATAAGGAAAACTGCCCCGCCCCCTGGCAGCCATGTTTTTTAATGAATCAAAATGATTTGAAGGAATTTGGTATAGGGTCACCCAAGGAGCATTTCTGTGAAAACTATTTTTAATCCAGCCAGTGGTTTCTGACAAGAAGATTTTTTAAGTTTTCCAGTTTTTAAGCTTTTGGTTGCCATGGTTGCCAGATATTTCAATATATTTTAATAAATTGAAAGAATTTGGTAAAGGACCATCCCAGGAACATTCCTGCCAAGTTTCGTTAAAATCCACCCAGTGGTTTTAGACAAGAAGTTGTTTGAAGTAAAATGTTGACAACGACGACGTACGACGGACGCCTGACACAGACTGACCACAATAGCTCACCCTTGAGCACTTCGTGCTCAGGTGAACTAAAAAGAGTTCCCAAATTACAAGCCCTTACTTATATACACCATACAAGCAGCAAGTAGCATGGAATGAGGAAAAAATGTAAAACAGTGTAGAAGTATTTTTCCATTTAGGAGAAATAATAAATCAGCTTCAAAAATCATGTAAGATAATTACTTGAGTTTCCAAATTCCCAATTCAAATGTAAAAGTCAGTCCAAAATTTACATTATTAAATGATAATGAATAAGTTACTAACTAAACAGTCCAAAGACTACAGAAAATAATTAAATCTTGTCAGGCACTAGATCACATGATCTAAATCCTATATTCTGTTTGCTTGTTTACAACATGAATTCTAGCTATTGATTATTGTGTAAATCTTTTTCCTGACAGAATGCCAAGACAGACAGTGGAACATTTTATTGCTGCACACACAGCCAAAATATAGGTCAGAAGCAGGCTATCAATGGTTGCTATGTGTAATGATGCTGATCTCAAATAGAAGTATTATGTTGACTCAGAGTGATGCATTGATTTTACTCATAAGCAGACTCCACCATCTGGGTTATATCTGTGAATGAGCTACAAAGGGAAATAACACATTTTTGGAAATTATCTTCTGATACTTCATTTTCCTCCCTTTATTCAGGTGAGTTATTCAGGAATAGATGTAATTGGGACCATAAAAGGGACAATAAATCTGGTGTCCTGGTCCGATCTAGCCCATTATCGAGCCCGTCCAAGATTTTATGGTTATACACAAACTGTGCAAGTTTGGTCAAGTTTGAATAACAAGAGAGCCACTATGACCCTAGGTCGCTCACCTGATATCTATGTATGAAGTTTCATTAAAATATCTCAATAGGTTTTCAAGTTATTGAGCGAAAACTGTTTTTCTTTTAGTAACAGTGACCTTGACCTAAACCCCATCTACCACATACCTAAAGCAAGGTCTCAATGTAAGGTATCTACGTATGAAGTTTCATTAAAATATCTTAATGCGTTCTTAAGTTATTGAGCTCAAACTGTTTTTCTACTTTTAATAACAGTGACCTTGACCCCACCCACTCCATAAGAAAACCCACGTGAGGTCTCGATATAAGATATGTGTATTAAGTTTCATTAAAATATCGCAATGCTTTCTCAAGTTATTGAGCGGAAACTGTTTTTCTATTTTCAGTCAAGTGACCTTGACCCCACCCACCCCATATGCAATCCCAAGCAATGTGTTGATATAAGGTACTTATGTATTAAGTTTCATTAAAATAGCTCAATGCGTTCTCAAAATATTTAGCGGAAACCATTTTTCTATATTTAATAACGATGACCTTGACCCCACCCACCCCATATGCAATCCCAATCGAGGTCTCAAAATAATGTATTTATATATTAAGTTTCATTAAAATATCTCAATGCGTTCTCAAGATATTGAGCGGAAACCGTTTTTCTATTTTTAGTAACAGTGACCTTGACCTTGAACCCTCCCACCCCATATGCAATCCCATGCGAGGTGTCAATATAAGGTATATATGTATTAAGCTTCATTAAAATATCTCAATGCGTTCTAAAGTTATTGAGCGGAAACTGTTTTTCTATTTTTAGTAACAGTGACCCTGACCTAGACCCCACCCATCCCATATGCAATCCCAATCGAGGTCTCGATATGTTTTAACCAAATATGAAACCTCTGGGCCTTGTGGTTTCAGAGAAGAATTTTTAAATCATTTTGCCATTTACGTCTATATAAACCATGTGAGCCCCGGGGAGTGCCCAGCTTTGAACCCCAGGGGCATCATTTGAACAATCTTTATAGAGGACCACTACACAATGTTACATACCAAATATAAAACCTCTAGGCCTTGAACTTTCAGAGGAGAAAAGTTTAAAAGTCATTTTGCTAGTTAAGTCTATATAAACCATGTGAGCCCTGGGGTGTGGCCAGTTTTTACCCCAGGGGCATCACTTGAACAATCTTTGTAGAGGACCACTATACAATGTTACATACCAAATATGAAACCTCTGGGCCTTGCGGTTTCAGAGGAGAAGATTTTAAAAGTCATTTTGCTATTCAAGTCTATAACAACCATGTGACCCCCGGGATGTGGCCAGTTTTTACCCCAGGGGCATCATTTGAACAATCTTTGTAGAGGACCACTATACAATGTTACATACAAAATATGAAACCTCTAGGCCTTGCAATTTCAGAGAAGATTTTTAAAGTCATTTTGCTATTTGTCTATATAAACCATGTGAGCCACGAGGTGTGGCCAGTTTTGACCCCAGGGGCATCATTTGAACAATCTTTGTAGAGGACCATTATACAATGTTACATACCAAATATGAGACCTCTGGTCCTTGTGGTTTCAGAGGACAGGATTTTTAAAGTCATTTTGCTATTCAAGTCCATATAAACCATGTGACCCCGGGGTGTGACCAGTTTTGACCCCAGGGGCATCATTTGAACAATCTTTGTAGAGGACCACTATACAATGTTACATACCAAATATGAGACCTCTGGTCCTTGTGGTTTCAGAGGACTAGATTTTTAAAGTCATTTTGCTATTCAAGTCTATATAAACCATGTGACCCCGGGGTGTGGCCAGTTTTTACCCCAGGGGCATCATTTGAACAATCTTTGTAGAGGACCACTATACAATGTTACATACCAAATATGAAACCTCTAGGCCTTGCGGTTTCAGAGAAGATTTTAAAAGTCATTTTGCTATTTAAGTCTATATAAACCATGTGAGCCACGGCGTGTGGCCAGTTTTGACCCCTGGGGCATCATTTGAACAATCTTTGTAGAGCACCACTATACAATGTTACATACCAAATATGAAACCTCTGGGCCTTGCGGTTTCAGAGGAGAAGATTTTAAAAGTAATTTTGCTATTTAAGTCTATATAAACCATGTGTGCCCCCAGGGCGTGGCCAGTTTTTACCCCAGGGGCATCATTTGAACAATCTTTGTAGAGGACCACTAAACAATGTTACATACCAAATATGAAACCTCTGGGCCTAGCGGTTTCAGAGAAGAATTTTAAAGTCGTTTTGCTATTCAAGTCTATATAAACCATGTGACCCCTGGGGTGTGGCCAGTTTTGACCCCAGGGGCATCATTTGAACAATCTTCGTAGAGGACCACTTTACAATGTTACATACCAAATATGAAACCTCTGGGCCTTGCGGATTCAGAGGAGAAGATTTTTAAAGTCATTTTGCTATTCAAGTCTATATAAACCATTTTACCCCAGGGGCATCATTTGAACAATCTTTGTAGAGGACCACTTTACAATGTTACATACCAAATATGAAACCTTTGGGCCTTGCGGTATGTAAAATTTTCATTTTGCTATACAAGTCTATATAAACCATGTGACCCCCGGGGCGTGGCCAGTTTTGATCCCAGGTGCATAATTTGAACAAACTTTGTATAGGACCACTAGAGGATGTCAGATATCAAATATGAAAGCTCCAAGCCTTGTGGTTTCAGAGAAGAAGATTTTTAAAGTTTTCAGTTTTTAAATCTATTTTTAGCTCTGGTGACCTACATATGCAGCAGACCGAAACAATTGGAACAACTTTGAAAGAGGGTCACCCAAGGATCATTCCTGTGAAGTTTCGTGAAAATCTGCCTAGCGGTTTAGGAGGAGATGTTGTTTATATGAAATGTTGATGTACGACGCACTACGGACAAAAGGCGATCACAAAAGCTCACCATGAGCATGTTGTGCTCAGTTGAGCTAAAAAATGTAGTCTTTATCGCAATAACGGGCCAAATTGTTGATGGCATACGGACGATGGACGCCGCCCGAGAGGTCCCTTATACCAATAGCTCACTGAGCACTTCGTGCTCAGGTGAGCTAAAAAGCTGAAAATCGTTTTATTGGGCAACATTTTTCTCAATATTTACATTGCATGTCACACTGGTAGTTGTAAACTGATGAATTTTGTGATCAAATCAGGAAAAAATTAAGCATTAAAATTAACAAAGTTAAAATGAAAAATCTGTGGACAATAACAATGGGAACACTTTCCCAAAGACATTCAATTTCCAATAGACCGAATACTGAAGAAATACTTGACCATCTGTGATGACAGCTTTCAGATTAGATTTTCATACAGAAAATTGTTGACAAGATTGCTTTACAAGTCTGTTTCAGTGGGGATGATTTGGCCATCTGCACCATCCAGTCTGGCAGCTTTCTCTTTTTCTCCAGGGGTAGGGTCATATCCAGACCTCCTTCGGGCTTCACTATGCCATTCCACTGAAATACATGTACATTCTAACACATGTTGATATAGTTTCCATGTCCATTCAAATTGAATTACTAAAAAAACTCTTTACATGTGTTTATTCTGTAAATGTTGATACGGGCCTGCGCTTTGATGGTTTGATGTTATTCTACTGACAACAGCCCGCAATTATATCGTTGCGTAACTCAGTAAATTTAATATGATGTCGATGTGTTTCCACAAAAACAATGTTTATAAAAGAGTCATGTGTAATGTTCAGACAACAATTTATTCAGCTGCAGATATGAATATAGTTTAACTTTGACATATATAAAACGTTAGATTTGGTCATTAAACATTGGTTAAATGTAACCGCCAGCTTGTCAACAATTATAGTAGGGTGGCGCATATGAAAAATGTCGATCAGTGATCTCCCTTTTATGCAGACAGTCAGTCACAGCGTTGTTTTCGCACAAAGACAAATAACTCGAGAAAACTCTTATAAAGCTTACAAAACCAGTGTTAAATATACGTATCAAGTTATATAAATCATGGATTAATACTTTAAAATAGATATACAGAAATGAACACTAAGTGTTATTTACTTCAACAGATCTTCAAGACGGACATAAATTCACGTCCACTCAGATTTCGAACTTAAGCTCAACTGTCTGCTATTCTGCCTTATTGTCGAATGAAAATATGCCCAAAGGTCAGTGACCAGAAATATGGTCATTAATGGCACTATATCTGGGCACTAACGGCCAAACATGGCCGGTTACGTGACTGACCAAATATTTGGTCACAATAATTACCAAAACGGGTAAATACATGACGTCATTTATCAAACGTCATAACATTAAGACAAAATGGCGCCTAAATTAGAAATACAATAAAATATTTAAAGTGCCAAAATTGGATTTACTTTTATGTGAAACATCTTGAAACAACCAAGGAGTTCAACTTCCAAGGTGACTTTCTGGAAAGGAAATTTCCCAGAATTCAACAACACAAATGGCTACCAAAATTACAAGGTGCCAAATGGAGAAAAAGGTAAAGCTGGCGGTATGTACAAAATTGTGAAACAAGCAATTATGGAACAGCAAAACATTAGGAATGGATGGATGACTTCAAGATTATGATACTGGTGATATTAAGATTACATATACACAGTTGTAAATATTGTCAATTGTTATATCTAGTCAAAAAATGTCATCAGTTTGTACTTCAAAGGCTGTCAATAATTAAATAAAAAGGTAAGTTTTACTATAACACCTGGGGTGTATCAATGTCACACTAATTTGTTGACAAAAACCTGTACTCTAATCCAAGTATTTTTTCAAAAATTAAGATTTTTACTCAAAGCTCTTTTTTGCACCAAAAATCAAAATGTCATGAATTTTTTTTTTTAAACAACAATAGTTTTACCACTGGCCTTTATGTACGAGATTACATTATTGTTTCATTTTTTCTGCCCATTCTGTGCATTCTAACACATGATCAAGGTATGTTAGCACCAACCTATGGTTTGGTTCTTAATAATTTGATAACAACATTTTAATTTGTGAAAAAGTGTTTCTAAGTAAGCATACGGTCTTGAGCATATAACTGTCACTTAAATGTTTTGAAAAAAAAATCACTAATTGATGGAAAGAATAAATGCCAAAGTCTACTTTTAACTATCCATATTCATTGGCTTAAAATGAGTTTACAAATAGAAAACATATGCCATAATGTTAATATGATAATAGAAAGTTATACAAATAACTTCTCAATTATCTAAATGTTGCAGTTATCTTAATATGTTACAACATTGCAATAAACACCATTTCCCATGCATGCTTGCTGTGTGGTAAATATGGTTCTTTCCTACCTTGCTTTTTAGCGGTGATGATTCCTCCTCTTCAATTTCTGAATAAAACAAGACACAATGGTCAGTGTTTTTGCCAAATTTGCATATCCAAGGTAATTTTAGAATATAAACATTTCTGAACACTTTAAAAAAAAAAGAACTACAAACTTTGTTTCTTTTTTCACACAGCATGGTGATTACTATGCACATTACAGTTAATGTTTTCTTACCTTTTGGTTCACTCTTCTTATTAGGCTTGCTGAAAACACAAACACATTTGCATTAACAAGAGGGCCAAGATGGCCCTAGGTCGCTCACCTGAATTTATTGCATCATAACGGCTTATAACAATTAAGACGGCCAAATGACCCTTAAACACTAACCTGAGTATAAAGATCTGGGCCTTGTAGTTTAATGAGAAGATTTTTAAAGTCATTTTGCTATTTAAGTCTATATAAACATTGTGACCCCCGGGGCATGGCCAGTTTTGAACCCAGGAGCATCATTTTAACAATCTTTGTGGAGAACCACTATACCACGTTACATACCAAATATGAAACCTCTGGGCCTTGATGTCTCAGAGAAGAAGATTTTTAAAGTCATTTTGCTATTTATGTCTATATAAACAATGTGACACCCGGGGCGTGGCCAGATTTGACCCCAGGGGCATCATTTGAACAATCTTTGTAAATGACCACTATACTACGTTACTTGACCCCAGGGGCATCATTTGAACAATCTTTGCAAATGACCACTATACTACGTTACAAACTACAAGAGCTGTCAGAGGACAGCGCGCTCGACTATTCCAAGCATTTCAGTTTGTACATATTTTTGATAGTGAAAGGGGCATAAATTTGTTAAAATACAATATTTTTAAGTGAAGCCTTGTATAGTTTATACATTTTTGGAACAAACACTTTAACCACAAAGTCTATATAAAAAGTGGGCTAACTCTGTCAAAATACAAAACAGAGTTATGGGTAATGTTGCCCCTGATACTAGAGTTGATGAAAAAGGTTAGTTCCAAGTTTCAAGTAAATAACTTATGTAGTTTTGAAGTTACAAAACTTTTGAATATAAACTTTAAACAGAAACTCCAAGTGAAAAGGGGGCATAACTCTGTAAAAATACAAAAATAGAGTTATGGGTAATATTGCCCCTGGTACTAGAGTTGATGATAAAGGTTAGTTCCAAGTTTCAAGTGAATAACTTATGTAGTTTTGAAGTTACAAAACTTTTGAACATAAACTTTACACAGAAAATCTATGTGAAAAAGGGGCATAACTCTGTCAAAATACAAATGGGGAATGTTGCCCCTGACACTGGAGTTGATGACAAAGGTATATTCCAACTTTCAAGTGAATAACTTATGTAGTTTTGAAGTTACAAGACTTTTGAATAAAAACTTAAACCAAATTCAGACGCGGACGCCGAAGCGGACGCCGACGCCGGGGGTAGAAGGAAAGCTCACCTATTCTTCGAATAGTCTAGCTAAAAAATGAAACCTCTGGGCCTTGCGGTTTCAGAGGAGAAGATTTTTAAAGTCCAAATAGTCTATATAATAAACCATGTGACCCAAGGGCATGGCCATTTTGTACCCCAGGGGTATAATTTGAACAATCTTTGTAGAGGACCACTACACAATGTTTCATGCTAAATATGAAACCTCAGGGCATTACAGTATCAAAGAAGATTTTTAAGACCCACTTGCCTTAAAAGTCTTTATAAATAATGTGACCCCTGGGGCGTGGCCAGTTTGGACCCCAGGGGCCTCATTTGAACAGTATTTGTAGAGGACCACGATACAATGTTACATACCAAATGTGAAACCACTGGGCCTTGTGGTATCAGGGGAGAATATTTTTAAAGTCATTTTGCTTTTTAAGTCTATAATCTATATAAATAATGCGACCGACCCGGGCGTGGCCAGTTTTGACCCCAAGGGAATCATTTGAACAATCTTTGTAGAGGAACACTATACAATGTTACATACCAAATATAAAACCAATGGGCCTTCCAGTTTCAGAGAAGAAGAATTTTAAAGTCATTTTGCTATGTAAGTCTACATAAACACTGTGACCCCCGGGGCGTGGCCAGTTCTGAACCCAGGGTGATCATTTCAACAATCTTTGTAGAGAACCACTATACAAAGTTACATACCAAATATGAAACCTCTGGGCCTTGATGTTCCAGAGAAGATTTTAAGTCATTTTGCTATTTAAGTCTATATAAACAATGTGACCCCGGAGTGTGGCCAGATTTGACCCCAGGGGCATCATTTGAACAATCTTTGTAGAGGACCACTATACAATGTTACAAACTAAATATGAGACCTCTGGTCCTTGTGGTTTCGAAGGAGAAGATTTTTAAAGGCATTTTGCTATTAAAGTCTATATAAACATGTGACCCCCGGGGCATGGCCAGATTTTATCCCAGGGACATTATTTGAACAAACTTTGTAGAGGACCACTATACAGTGTTACATACCAAATATGAAACCTTTGGGCCTTTCGGTCTCAGAGAAGATTTTTAAAGTCATTTTGCTATTTAAGTCTATATAAGCCATGTGACCAGTTTTGACCGCAGGGGAATAATTTGAACAAACTTTGTAGAGGACCACTAGAGGATGTCACATATCAAATTTGAAAGCTCCAAGCCTAGTGGTTTCAGAGAAGATTTTGTAAGTTTTCAGTTTTTAAATATATTTTTAGCTCTGGTGACCTACATATGCAGTATACCGGAACAATTTGAACATTTTTAAAATAGGGTCACCCAAGGATCATTCCTGTGAGGTTTGGTGAAAATCTGCCCAGCAGTTTAGGAGATGTTCTTTGAATGAAAATGTTGATACACGACGCACGACACACGATGCATGACGGGCAAAAGGCAATCCTAAAAGCTCACCATGAACTCATTGTGCTCAGGTGAGCTAAAAATGTTGTTTTAAGTATTTCATCATTGAGTATATATTATTCATTTTCCATGTTCTAGGTATATTATAGTTTGTTTTATTGTTGCAAAAAGAACCTTTAGTGATTTTTTTTTCAAAAACATATTGGAATTTTATTGAAAGTGAATAAGTAAAACCATAAATATTATACGAAGGAAATGAATAGTATGCACAAATAATTATGGTTATTATTGTATGGCACATGTTAAATTGTTTGTTTGCGTCAATGTATAACATTTTTTCCCAATAAATTTAAATCTTTTATAACACCTTACTGAACTAGTCCATTCAATACGGTGTAGAACATAATAAACCAAGAAAAAAACATATTTATTACCTCTTGGTAGTACCATTCTCTGTCACGGGGCAGGAGACTTTGAAATAAAGGCTATCAGGAAGTAGGCCAAAGATGTGTCCATTTTCAAGCAAACGTCTCTCATCTTTCTTCATTATCTCAACACTTCCCTTCGGTGTCTTTTTGAAAAAGCATGGGTTGGTATGTGTCTGCAAATGAAAACAAAGTTAAGTTTAGTGATACATATGTCTTCTTTGTTTAATGACCAAAAGCATTTTGCTGATCTCCCAAGAAATACTGTATTAATCAGATAATGTTACAAAAACATCACAAGCAAAATGCCATTAAATGTAAGATCGGCACTGTATTGTTCACTTCTAATTTGACATCATTTGACATTTAGCATCTTTGATAGCAAGAATCACTATGATGAATTACAATACATGTAAAGTGTACAATGATTAGCCTATGGCATGCATGAAGAGCTGGAAGATTTTAGTCCAATTTCAAATACTTTGTAGTTACAACATGGGAGTATATTTTATATATGTTACCGGTGTGAGATAAAGTTTCCCATCTGAAACCTCCAGTATACCATGATTTCTGGACACTCTTTTGTCAGTCACCTAAAAAATTATAAACAAACATTATTGTTTTGACATTAAGATATTCCATATGTACATTTAATATAATTATATTATGTTAAATGATTATTACTTGAATGTTTCAACATGTACCAGTAAATATCATAGAAGTCAAACAAAAGTAAATATTAAACTGCTTGAATGTCAGGAAGCTGACCAACTATAATGACATCTGTTATAAGTTTGCCATGGCTTCCTTAAAACTGAGAATAAATGTTCAAGCAAAATTAATTAACATCATTAATGATACCGGTAATATTGGTATAACAGACAATAAAATTGTATTAGCCATGAAAATCTGTTGACTATAGACTATACACGTCTAAAAATAAAAATCATTGACATCAGGCAGCAGAAATGTGTAGTCCAAATAATTAGACATAATCAGTGGATTCTGAGCTATTTTTTGTATGGGCAGAATCCACACTACGTCTAAACAGTTTATGCTAATTTCCTGTAGCAAAGTAATTTCACATGAACTTACGATTTTCTTTTTAAACTTCAAAATATCAATAGTATCATGCATATAATGGTGTTATTAATCCATATTGTAGAAGAAAACAGTATATTAATCAAGCAATTATCAACATAACATCGTAATGTTATCAAATAAACTACACTCGCCTATGGAAATTTCTGTAATGAAAGTGGTCAAACCAATTTTGGTTTTAAACAAAATCTATTAATAGCGGACACAGCTTTCTACTGCGCACATGGTAAAATATTTTGTCTAAAGATTTGATTCTATAGCCATATGCGATCTGTATTATTACTGACCAATGAAAAGGCAGTATGCAAGTTTCACATTACTCAGTGCAATATGGAGGACTTTACATAGAATTTGAACAGTGCATTTGTTTAAGGAAAAATATTAAGTGTTAAAGTAAGATTTAGGTTGACTTTTTGGCATGCAATTGGTAAATTAATGTTTATACTTAATGTAGAATCGTTGTTAAATGAATAATGAAAGGTAAAATATGAAATTGCAGCTTGTAAAGCTTCTGACATTAATTCATGTCGGAACGATGCAACAGGAAGCACTTACCGACATGAGGCTGGTGTATACTTAACTCATATAATTAGGCGTACAGACATGTATTACATGATGTATATAGTTTATGTCACAAATTATGTGTAATTGGTTCCTATGCAATGACTTAATTTATACAATAATTTCTTAACAAAGAATCGTATCAAGATTGATATCCTTGAATAATTGTAAGGTCGGAACAAAAATGAAAATATCACTTTTAAGGTTCATTGACATGAGAAAACAGCATTTATACCTGCAAAAAAGCACCCCGTCCTATTACAGTTTTGCCCTCTTCAATGCTGATGGGCTGGGTATTACTGTCATCTAATTTAACTATTGATATGGCACTCATTATCTTCTTTTCCAATTAGCTGCCGTTAAAAAACAAAAACAACAAACAAAAGTAGGTCATCAAAGCTTTCCTGTTTATACAGAGATCTGGCAAGCAACATAAAAGGTAACTGTGTAGTACAAAATAACTGATTGATATGCTTAGTTTGCCATGGATTTTCTGCGGGAATATATCGAGGATCTTGCAAAATATAAGCAAAGCATGTTGTTTCAGTTGTTTTTGTAATTTGCTTTGCCGTAAAATTTACTCAAAGAGATATACTACCCCAAACATAAAATCACGTTAAATAAAGGTTACACAACACTAACGACTATCACTACCTGCTCGCCACGAGACGGACCGTCTTTGCTCGCATTGTACAAGCTGTTAATATGACTGAATCTATTATTTCCTTTTAATTTATTTGTGACAAAAATCAAATTGTTAACAACAGCTTGAAATTGCAGCTATGATTAAAAATTGATCAACTTTTGATGTACACGTCCGTCTATATAGTAGAATAAAGAACGGCTGCTGGTCCTCACCGTATAATGCAGCTTCTTAAATTATTACTGAAATATATTGTTCAATTCTGATATGGTCTTGTGCTGCTGGGCGCGGACCAGAGTACCTGGAAGAAATCAACCTGCATGCCCGGTAAGGTGACCACCAACCAAACTCAGTAAGTTAGGGTGTAGCGGGGGCTCGAACCTGCAATCCCTGGGTTGTGAAGTCAGTGCGTTACCACTACAACACGAATCCGCAACTTGGATGTCTCTTTTTTATACATTGGTCCATATAAATAAATATATATATAAAGAAAGAAATAAATAATTTCATGACCAATCCCCACACAAGTTATGTGGCCGGACTGGGAATCGAACTCGCGATCCTCGGATTTGTAGTCCAGCGCTCTACCAACTGAGCTAGCCGGCCCGGCTTTCAAAATTGCTGCGCAAGCACGCACGGTGCACGTTCGGACGTCGTACGGCGTTCTTGCGTAGCACTAGCGCCTCCCTTGCGGTAAACGTACCGGCGACGCAAGAAAGAAACTGAAACCTCACGCCGCCGCAATAAAAAATAGGTTGATATTTGTGCTGTTGCTAATTAAGATACCTCTGCTGTCTTGCGAACAACTTGCGGTGATTGTGCGATAACACTGCGCTGAGCGTGCGTTAATATTACAAGTAATTCATAGTCGCACAGTGACATACGCACGATTGGCGGACACAGCTGCGGTCTGCTAAAATTGAAAACGCGCGACATACGTGCGGCGATCGCACGTTGCCCTTACGATCGCTACACGATGCCCTTACAAGCTCCACAACTGCAAAACGCATGCGTTTGTCTTGCGGTCTCAAAATCGTGCAGTTGGTCTGCGGTCTGCAGCGATCGCAGTGGGTTGTGACCGAGGCTTAAGGATTCAATCAAAAGAATCCCGCGATTTTCAGGTTGTAAAATCGCGTCTATTGTACATAAACACTACGATCAAGTTTAATAGTTCACAGCTTAAGACCACACGAGAAATTATGCATATGAATATATTCCCACATGGAGGGGGGGGGGGGGGGGGGGCGGGCAAACCCAGAGGAATTTGACTAATTGTATTTTGGGGGATCTAATTCCTCACCCTAGGGTCAAGCAATGTTGTCTAAATCTCCTCAATGGGAGTAATTGGTGCATAAAATGGCCCGGGGGCAATATTACCGGGATCTAAAATCCGAACAAAGTATATTTGCCCCGGAAACGGGATCATTCGGCGTGTCAATTTCCTGCCTATCGGGAATTGCTTTCAGTCTAAAGTCCCGTTTATGCCCGCCCCCCCCCCCCCCCACCCCCTGGAGGAAAATATTGATAGGTGCATTATTATAAGCGTTTGCCCTAAATCACTTTGTGTGTTCTCCTTGATAACATACTTTTCTTATACTGTTGACAACCACGGGTTTTTAATTTATGTACATAAAAAAAACAAAAACAAAAATGAATGTTTGAATACACCTTAACTTCCATGTGAGTGTACGTAGTATGATGACATTTTTTAAACACAGACGTGGCACGCAAACAAAAATGTCCTTAAATGTATTTCATGTATTTTTATGAGAAACCTCATATGAGGACATCAGGTCCATGTCATGAACGTAACTAAATAGCGATTATAATACATATTGACGCGACACGCATGTCTACCACAGTAGCTTTAATAATAAATATGTCACAAAGTAGCCTATATTCAAAACAGTACACTATTCTCAGTACCGTGTGACTGTGGTATCGGCGACACGTTTTATATCAGTAGGTGTATACACGCCTTCGATCATGCTTATCGGGGTTTAACAGCCTGAACAAATCTTTACGAACAGGTTATACAGTAAACAGTATGCCTTTGTGTACCTTTACACTGGTTGGCAGGCACCCATATTTTTAAACCTTAAACGGTAAATATGTATTGATGATTACAGGTATGGTTTAAGGACATACAGCGGACTGTAAGATGCCGTGTTTACATGTTTGGGAACAATACGAACACGATATAGTACGACAGGGATTTGTATTTACGAACAATGACATGACTATGAAAGGTGTTGTTGTTACCGTGAGTGTTTGATATATATCTTAATAAATTTGTTACACTTTATACTGGTACATGCCTACATATCATTATCAGGAGAGCACATCGACGTACCAGATTTTCAACTATGGGCAAGCATTTTAGTATATGACTGAGATCAGTTTCTCGTGGATTTAATCATCGCCACTAGTCATGTTCAAAGCACTTGGGCGCTGGGGTGCTCAGATACGTATTAATGGATTAGGACTATTCAGCACTTTATTTGGAAAAAGTGGTAAAGGAAGAAAATACGGAGAAATCGACGATGAAGCGGAAGAAATATTTATTGATGCAAAAGAAGAGCTAGACAGCGATGATGAAATCTCGAGTGACAGTCACGAAATTGTGGTACACGCTAAGCCAGACAAAACAAATGCTTCGGACAAAGGAAGTAAATTAAATGTTCTTCCAAGTGCAGATGAAATTAATGCTCAGGACCAACAAGAGGGGAAAGAAGAGGTGACAGAATCAAACGATGGAAATAGTGAACAAAGTTCGAATATCGACATTACTTGTGATGTGACAGATGCCTCTCCGGTGAAAGGTGAAAACGTGAACAGTGATAACAGTTTTGTGAAGACCAAAGTCCAAATAGATAAAACAAATGTTGATGCCGTTGATACAGTGGCTGGTAAGGAGGAGGGCGAAGAAGAGGATGAAGATCACGCGGACGTTGAACACGAACATGAACACATAGAAGACAGCCATCACCAAGTTAACCACAGCGACACGAAACGAATGATTAAATCCAAACCAACTGATATTCCGAAATCCAGTTCTTCAACGTCAATGTTCCAGAAAATGCACAGAAGGGTAAACAGTTACAATCAGCGACAGTATGCAAAATTTGACAACGCGCACGACGAAGAAAACGACAGTGCTGTGGGCACTGTTCAGGAAAAGGCCAGTGCAAACGGCAACAATCATACAGACAATTTGATCTCATCAATAGACCATGCTGATGGAGATAATTCGTTACTTGCACGTAAATCGAAGAAAAAGCGAAAGGTACCATTTTTTAGTTTTATACGAGGATTTTTTCAGCGTGGCGGAAAGCAGAAGTTATAGTTACATAACGTGCATGAATTACTCGTGAACATTCATACAGTGCCAATAAATGCACATTCATAGAAAATGACGCAAGCTCGATGTATATATACGCGCATTTTTATATAAACACAAAACAATCTTTCGTTGTTTATTATGAATGCTTAAAACGGACAAAGTAATTGTAAAAATTGTTACAATTGTACAGCTAAAAGAGTGATTTACGATATTAGGTATTGTTCGACCAATTACTGTCCACAGCATGGACTTTAGAAAAGGCTATCAGCTGACTTGGCAAATTAAATCCATGACGAAATCTTCCGCGTATTTAAAGCTTTCATAATATTTCTCACGTGATCACGCAATTAATTTGGATTACGTTTTTGTTCAATATAACAAATAAACTACTTTGTCATGTTCGATGTCCTAAAAAACGAAGCGTTTACAAGTAACGCGCTTTGACATGTGCCTCGTAGTATTTTTTAAAAGGGTGTATTTAACACAGTATAATGCTTGGGTTAACACCAGTCAAGAATCCAAATATGTAAAGTATTCGTATAATTATATTATCATTAACTTTTGAAGTTTTATTTAGTTATTTTGGTCTAATGTTTATGCAATGAATTATCTTAATGCATGTACACATATCAATACAGATTTGCGTTATACACAAACGGAACAGTCTTGAACAAAGACATGACATTATAAAACGATCGCATTATTTTCAGTTAATTAAGGAACTGATAGGCTTTAATTTATTTATCAATAAATAAAAATAACTCTTCTAACACCTTCGTAATTATAATAGCCAAAAACACAATGAAACTATAAAACATTTGCTAATTTACAGCATTAAAATCAAGTTCTGATGCCCCCAAAACGGAAGGCCCTTACAGAACTTTTTTTTATATTTATCATAACAAACCCATGCGTTTGCATTGAATATAAATATATCTGGGTAATTCATTACTACCTGGAAATAAAACATACACTAAGCAGGCCTAAAATATGTTAAGCAACAACTAGGATGTTAGCAAATATGAAATGCATCTCAAAGTGAAAACACGACATGGTTTATTGGTACTATTCTATTATAACATTGTAATAATTGTGGAAAAGGTCAACAACAACACGTGAAATCAGTATTTTTTTATTATAACATTGTGACATTTATGCACCTATCAATATGTTCCCCCAGGGGGGGGAGCGGATGGCAAACCCAGGGGCATTAGACTTATTGTACTTTGTGGGGTCTAATTCCCTAGAGCCAAGCAGTTTTGTCTAAATCCCCTCATTGGAGGATGCTTAATTGGTGTATCAAACTGTCCGGGGGCCAATATAACCAGGATTTAAAATCCGAACAGTCTATTTCCCGGGACCCGGAATCATTCGGCGTGTCAAATTCCCGCCTATCGGGAATTGCTTTCCGTCTAAAGTCCCGTATATGCCCGCCGCTCCCCCCTGGGGGAAAATAATAGGTGCAGTATACCAGGCATGATGTTGATATTCACCAGTTAACTGTCGTTAAAGGGGTTAGCGGTGCACGTTGAATTGTATCGCTTCTTGTTCAGTTGTAGTCATTAAATTTTGAGCCCGCATTTTGTCGAATAAGCGTCCGAATTAAACATATTCGTATCGTTAAATGATGCAGTTGCTTGTATTTATTTGTACAGTGTTGTTTTGTATTTTGGAAGTATGTTTGTGCATATGTTTACTGTAAATCATATTAAGGTTAAAATGATTAAAATGTTACGTTATGTATTTGTTAATGCTATCAATTGTTTTTAACTAATTTAACTGGATTTAGATCTATGCAATTACATGTATGTTACAGCTGATTGAATCAATGATCTGATTTTAAAACATGTTTGTTATTGCAGAATCTGCATAATACATATATTATACACTTATTAAAACTCTTAAGAGTATTAATGCAAAAAAATAACGAATTTTTTAAAGAAATGTTTATTTTATTAAACGTTTATGTTTTAATATGATTTGTTCATAGTTTAAGTATATCTTGTTGAGTAGAATCTCTATTTAATAAACTGTTTGCCGCGAACGTTTGTTCTTTATGCTTACATGCCATGTTTCGTTTTTGTTTGAGAATAACAGTGAATGCCCATTAATAATGAAATAAATATATCGCATGTCCAATACATTGTAACACAATTCTCCATTTTATAACACAATAATAGACACTGCAATTCGAGATGCAATAATTTGTGCACCTCATGTTTCGTTTTGAATTGATGATGAACCTATAATATCACAATAGGCCATCACTTCATTAAATATATTCAGTACCTCGGGGACATTCACTCGTGAACCTGTTAATATATTTCTTGCAATTTGATTGCTCATCTAGACTCTACTGACTAATTAACTGATATACGACTTTCCACAATGATCACAAAATAGACTATCATATTAATCGCTCAACACGAACATCTGAACAACCGTATTTAATACGCGAATACCAGTACACTTCGTCGGATACCCACGACGAATAGTTCCGTTACACTCCAGCATAAGATAAATGGAGAGGAGCGGAATGGGTCGAACGTGGCTATCCGACGATGACCGCTACATAGAGGATACAATTTACTTATTTTCACTCGTGAAAATATTATTTGTCTCCCTTTCCGGTGATGATATCACGCGTTATCACACCGAAAACAAACACATTTTTTTTTATTTTATGCTTTATTAATCTTTGTTTTACATTTTATTGGAAAATATCGCGGGATTCATAACGTCATGACGTCAAAATAATGACGTCATTTCACAGTTTTGAGCCCGGCATCGATGACGGTCTCTTTCATTTACTGTATTAAATCGAGACCCCAAAAAGTAGTCCCTCACTGTGAGGGATAAAGGGATATATCTCACTGATATTTTTCTATATTTCACTACTTAGCATTAAATAAAACATCTTATTTTATGCTAAGTGGTGAAATATAGGAAAGGGATACAATTTACATATTTTCACTCTCGCAATCGCACGTGAAAATATTAATTGTCTCCCTTTCCAGTGATGATTTTTTATGACGTGTTATCACACCGAAAACAAACACATATCCTCTCATTAATATACCTTACTGTTGTACTAATTGACGCCCCGCACACATGTAGCAAACGGTATTTTGCATGAGCATGATAAGTGAATACATGCACACCAACGTGAAGACATGTACACCAACTGACTGAGTTGACCCCCACCCGTGTTCAAGCATTAGGGGCCAATATCCATAAAGCTCTTAAGTAAAATCTTAAATTAAGTCATATTTAAGTGAACAATTTAAATACAATTTTGTGAAAATAAATATTTTATATTTTAAATAAAAGATTAAGCATAATTGATTCTCTTATCAGAATAAAACCACAAAATAAAAACTTGAAATGAACCAGACATGGACTTTCTATCGTGCACCTATTCAGGATTTTTTTAATAAAGAATTTAACTTAACTTTTTACTAAGGAGCTTTGTGGATATGGGCCCAGGCGACCACTTTCTTATCCAGATGGCGAAAACGGCGCGGCGGGCAGTGCGCGGAACCTGGAAGTGGGTACGTCGGAGCATGCGCATGATGGCGGACACTCAAGGCTTCCTGGCGCCCTCGTTTCTGAGCGCGTTTCAAGCAAGCAAGGCAAAGAAAACGTGATCGTACCATGTGAGCATTTTGGCTAGACGTTTGAAGCAAGCATGATAGACAATACGCGCACTTCAAGCAAGAAATGTCGTCATTTAGCTAGACAATACGCTTGCTTCAATCAACCAGTGCACAGAAATGCATTTGCCTAAACGTATCTGTTTTTAGCAAGCAGTGCAAAGATATCATCGCCACATTGGATCCGAGAATGCTACACGTACATAACCCGTGTGTCAAGCAAGCATTGCAAAGGTCTCATCTGATCATTTGGCTACACATACTAGTAACTTATGTTTCAAGCAAGCATTGCAAAGGTCTCATCTGATCATTTGGCTACACATACTAGTAACTTATGTTTCCAGCAAGCATTGCAAAGGTCTCATCTGATCATTTGGCTACACATACTAGTAACTTATGTTCAAGCAAGCATTGCAAAGGTCTCATTTGATCATTTGGCTACACATACTAGTAACTTATGTTTCAAGCAAGGATTGCAAAGGTCACATCTGATCATTTGGCTACACATACTAGTAACTTATGTTTCAAGCAAGCATTGCAAACGTCTCATCTGATCAGTTGGCTACACATACTAGTAACGTATGTTTCGAGCAAGCATTGCAAAGGTCTCATCTGATCATTTGGCTACACATACTAGTAACTTATGTTTCAAGCAAGCATTGCAAATAAGAAGCGATCTTCCTAACTGATTATTATTGTATAGTGGTCCTCTACAAAGATTGTTCGAATTATGCCCCTGGGTAAAAAGAGCCCCAGGGGTTGCACGGCTTGTGAATGACTTGTATGGCAAGTGGACTTTAAACAAATTCTCTGAAACCACAATGCTCAGAGGTTTCGTATTAGGTATGTAACATTGTATAGTGGTCCTTTACATTGGCCCACGCCCTGAGGGTTAAATGGTTTGTATAAGCTTAAGTCTTTCCCTGAAACAGCAAGACACAGATCTTTATAGTTTACTTCAAACATGTCCGAAAATGTCCATTTTTACAAGCCACTATGATTAATAACATTTAGGTCAGCGACCCAGGGCCATCTTTGCCCTCTTCTTTTCCTCTGCGTTCCATTCGTGGAGCAAACACGAATAGTTATGCTCAGTTTAAAATTGGCTGATCGCTAACTCTAAATTTGAGCTCATCAGTGTTACTACGAATAGCATTTCTGCTGTTAAAGGCAATAAGCGTCCACAAAATCATGTAAATCAGCGTTGTTGTTTTTTTTTGTCATAAACATTGTTAGACGAACTGAAATTGATCGTTAAACCGAATTCACGAATGAATGGACGAATAGATAAAATACAATTTACATCAAATACTCAATACTTATCTGGTTATTTTAGATTAATATATCGTACACATGCACATTTCCACGTATCCTGCATCAACCGTTAGGGCATGCTATACATGTACTTTGTATATCCATACAAAGTTCTACTATACAGGCGTATATTTGGAGTTATGCACCGTTTACACAGCATAATTGTTACAGAACTCCATTTATTAACAATAATTTAATAAACTATTTTAACTGTTGATACACTGTTATATTAATACAGGAGCGGATATAACAAACTTTTAACAAAGTTTATGGTATTATTTAATTCATTGCTCACAAATATACAAAGATTGTCAAGACGTATGAAAGTTGCGTTTTGTACGCGTCCGCACTGGTCAGGTAACAGCACTCAGATTGTCCTTGTACTGCTCGCGAGAAACAAATACCAAACCACTGGGCCTTGCGGTTTCAGAGATTTTAAAGCCCACTTGCAATATAAGTCTATAGAAAAGATGTGACCCCCGGGGTGTGGCCACTTTATACCCCAGGGGTGTAATTTGAACAATCTTTGTAGAGGACCACTATACAATGATACATGCCAAATACGAAACCTCTTGGTTTTAGAGGAGATTTTCAAAGTCATTTTTCTTTTCAAGTCTATATAAACCATGTGACCCCCGGGACGTGGCCAGTTTTGACCCCTGGGGAATAATAATCTTTGAAGAGGACCACTAGAGGATATCACATATAAAATATGAAAGCTCGGAGCCTTGCAGTTTTAGAGGAAATTTTCTAAGTTTACACTTTTCAAATCTATTTTTAGCTCTGGTGACCTACATATACATAAGTTTCATGAAAAACACCAAGCGGTTTAGGAGATCTTGTTTAAGTGAAAAGATGACGATGGACGCACGCACACATGGATGACGGACATCGAGCAATCACAAAAGCTCACCATAAGCACTTTGTGCATGGTTGAGCTAAAAAATAATTAATTTGTAAATAAATGATCTAGATGATGGTGAGCATTTAGTTATACTTCTTCTTAATATGAATTCGAGACATCATGCACATGTCTGTAAACATACAATATAATAAACCCTCCCATAAGTTCTATAAATTATGCTTTCGATAAAAGTCATGATATACATACCCCGCATGACAGTGATCTGCTTCTACACCTGCTTCGTTGTATTGATCAATCCCGCACAGCACGGGAGAACTTTGGAGAACAGCAGGGGAGAACTTTGGAGAACAGCAGGGGGGGAGCTTTTGAGAACAGCAGAAGAGAACTTTGGAGAACAGCAGGGGAGAACTTTGGAGAACAGCATGGGAGAACTTTGGAGAACAGCGGGGGGAGCTTTCGAAAACAGCAGGGGGGAGCTTTTGAGAACAGCAGGGGAGAACTTTGAGCAACAGCATTACAAGTGCTTCACACTCTTCCAAAAACAAGAGCAACACAAGTTCTGCAAGCTGGATTGACGTACGCGAAAGTAAACCAACAACGGTTTTGAAATAGAACCTGCAGTCTGGACATAGGCATGCCCTTAAAGCCAACAATCGCTTCATTCTGGCAACAAGTAAAACAAATATTTTTATTACATTAAAAAAAAAAATCCATCAGAAAATGAAACAAATAAATTTTATGCTCACATTTGTTGAGAGTACGAGAATTACTAAACTTCATTTATAACCTATAACCGTATCAAATAACATTCAAACACATTAAAGGTCAACTAAATAAACAACTAATCAAATCAATTTATTTTTCAAATAAAGCTTATTTAAAATCAACTCAAAGTTTGACATTTGGTAAGAATAGACAAAGCATTCCCATGCGAGATGAAGGAACAATACACATTTATGAATAAAGTACATGTATATGGAAAGATCTAGGATCAAAAAAGGTACAGGGTGCTGCCTAAAACTAGTTTCTCGACATTTTCAAAAAGGTTGTTATAGAGATTGTGTGAATATAATGCTCTTAAGTAACGTTTTTAACATGTTCTCTTCATTTACAATATCAATTTACAATGACAATTCATAACAAGAGGACCCTGAGGGCCCTAGGTCGCTCACCTGAGACCTTGTAACCCAATTGGAATTTGCATCCCCGAGGCGTGGCTTCTTTTTATCCCAGGGGCATAATTTGAACAATTTTGAACAAACCTCTGGGCCTTGCGGTTTAAGGGTTTATATTTTTGAAGTCATATTTTGCTATTTAAGTCTATATAAACCATGTGACCCCTCTGGGTGTGGCCAGATTTGACCCCAGGGGCATAATTTAAATTTGAACAATCTTTGGAGAGGACCACTATGCAATGTTATGTACCAAATATAAGAAAGCTGTGGGCCTTACCGTTTCAGAGATTTTTAAAGTCATTTTGCTAGTTAAGTCTATATAAATCATGTGACCCCCGGGGCGTGACCAGTTTTCACCCCAGGGGCATAATTAGAACAAACTTTGTAGAGGACCAGTATACGATGTTACATACTAAATATGAAACCTGTAGGCGTTGCGGTTTCAGAGGAGAAGAATTTTAAAGTCATTTTGCTATTAACGTCTATATAAACCATGTGACCCCTGGGGTGTGGTCAGTTTTGATCCATGGGGCATAATTTGAACAATCATTGCAGAGGACCTATATAGGATGTTACATACCAAATACGAAAATTCTGGGCCTTGCGGTTTCAGAGAAGATCTGTAAAGACATTTTGCTTTTTAAGTTTATATAAACCATGTGACCCCCGAAGGCAGGGCCAGTTTTGACCCAGGGGCATAATCTGAACGATCTTTGTAGAGGACCACTATTCGATGTTACATACCAAATAAGAAACCTCTGGACCTTGCGATTTCTGAGGACAAGATTTTTAGAGTAATTTTGCTATTTCAGTCTATATAAATCATGTGACCCCCAGGGAGTGGCCCGTTTTGACCCCAGGGGCATAATTTGAACAAACTTTGTAAAGGACCACTAAAGGATGTTAAATACCAAATATCAAACATCTGGGCCTTGCAGTTTCAGAGGAGATGTTTATAAAAGTATTTTTGCTATAGATTCTATATAAACCATGTGACCCCTGGGGCGTGGCTAGTTCTGACCCCAGGGGCATAATTTGAACAATCTTTGTTGAGGACCATTATAGGATGTTACATACCAAATATGAAACCTCTGAGCCTTGTGGTTTCAGAGGAGAAGATTTTTAAAGTCATTTACTATATTTTCTATATAAACCATGTGACCCCCAGGGCGTGGCCCGTTTTTACCCCAGGGGAATAATTTTAACAATCTCTGTTCAGGACCACTATAGAATGTTACATACCAAATATGAAACCTCCAGGCCCTGCCATTTCAGAGATTTTTCAAGTTTACACTTTTTAAATCTATTTTTAGCTCTGGTGACCTACATATGCAGCGGAACGTAACGATTTGAACAACTTTGAAAGACGGTCACCCAATGATCATTCCTGTGATGTTTGGTGAAAATCTGCCAAGTGGTTTAGGAGGAGATGTTGTTTGAATGAAAAGTTGATGACGGACGGACACATAGACGCGGAGGGGAGAGGGACCACAACGAGGCAAGGTGCTAATTCGCTTTAGATTTTTCTCAAAACAATCTTACTGATAAAAGATTTATTACACAAAACTTCAATTGATTCCGCAGTAGTTCAAGAGATTATCAGATATGAAGACAATGCAGACAAATACAAGTTATATTTTATAAAGCAACTAGGTTAAAACATACGAATACCATTTTCTCTATATATCCAAAGACAG